>CM026176.1:633047-1233047 GCA_014825975.1 Bombus haemorrhoidalis | reverse complement strand
TATCGGCCATCCGAGCATTATCGCCCTAACTCCACCGGCAAACGCGTAATTTTTCTACGAAACGAGACTCGTAGAGAGAGAATGACTTCTGATTGGATTATAAAGCAAGGAAATCGGCGCGCTTTAGACAGATTTCAAGATATCGAGTAAAAATAACGTGGTCACGAGGAGATGATCGATCGATTCGGACTAAGATCGCTTTGTTCCTCCTTTTCTGAAGCTTCGCGTCTTTGTTCTATCAGGAGGAATTTTTGTAATTGGGATTTTCTAAAAAAGTTTGGATTATTTTCAGGCGAACATGAGACATTACCATTTTATCGAGAAATACAATGTTGAAATACAGGTTAGTCTCCTTAGGAACATTCGTCAAGTGGAACTACATGTCAGTTTTTAGAGAAGTCAGTTTCAAGAAGAAAGCTTGATTTTATAGAATATATTGTAGAAACGAAATGAGGATCGAGTGATCTACTTGACAAAAACCTTTGCCAAATTTGTTCCTCTTCGCATATCTGGAGGAAGAAAAATTCAAAAAAAAAAAAAAAAAAAGAAAAGGAAAAAGAAAGAAAGGAAACGTTTAAGAACATGACTGATAAGTGTTATCAATCGACTTACAAGATATTTAAGATAAATGTGTCATGGGTCGTGTAATCAGAACATTTAATTAATTTTTAATACTTTATAAATAGCTAATAAATAATAAAAGAAGAATGCTTGCTCGGAATCTAAATATGATGAACTCATATTTATTTTTATTTTCCAACAATACCTGAAATTCAACAATTTCTCAACGCTGCTTTCTTGACTACATCCATACTTTTAATGATCCTTGTCCCTGTAACTGAAACATTCTTTTAGCTAATCAGGTATTAGATAAGCGAAATAATTTTTACGGGATGAAACTTTAACGCTATATTTTAAATAGAAATACGCTATTTTTGATCATTCGAAGGAAATATATTTCGAGATCGATCTTATATCGAACAGTCGATCCTTTAAGCTCGTTTGTCTAGATTCAATTATCGTAGATTGTCAAAAGTTTCTTAAATTCTTAGGTAAGAATCGATTATCTTCTTGGCATTAATATTAAATCTACGTATCGTGATTATTTTTTATAAATAGATCGAGAAGTGGCGAAACTTTTGTATCGGTATTGCGTGATATTTTTGCTCTTATTAATTGCACAAATCGTTCATGAAACGAAATCATAGAATTGAAATAAGATTTTATTAGAAAAATTTAATCAGTCTTACGATTTTACGCAATTTAATCGCATTATGAACTTAACAATTTGTAAACAATTGAAATCTCTTGCTTCACCGAGGATAACCATCGTAGCACAATAAAGATAATTATTAGAGTAAGTTCCTCACAAATTGCACTTAGTACTTTTCCAATGACTCAATGACTTAGAAATTTCCGATCCTTACTCATCGTTCGATTTTAGATAGGGTAAAGTGTTGTTACCTGAAAGATAAGAAAACCCCCCGTGGGAATTTACCAGGAAAATCGAAGAGACAGCAATAAAATAGCCACAGTTGGAATACGTCATGATAAATGGCCGTTTTAACGTCTTGCTATTTAACTAAACAATTATCCTTGAGAACAGATTTCATTCAGAAATTATGTCACTGATCGAGTGTTTCGTATATCGTTTATTTATTTTTTGAAATATGCATCATAATATTTTTCAAATATTTTTAGATACATCTCTTGTAAAATGAACATATTTAGCCCGACTATTTTAATTAAGTATTTACGAGCATACAGCTATATACGTTCCCTGATTCCAGTATTTCTGAAGCGCTGTAGTTAGAAACAGAGGAAAGCGTTTCTCGCAGCTCCTTCGATTGAGCATTTATACTGTTCCATAGTTGAAGAACAGCTTCTACATATTCAATAAATATTAACAATTACGAAAATAAATTAAATTAAAATAAAATTAAAGGGGGATGCTTTAAAACTTAGTCCTATAAATATTAACTTTGAGACAGAAATGAAGGAATATTGAAAATACTATATATATACTACTTTCTACTACTAAACGTGGCGGATCGTTTCCAATCCACGTTTTCTTTACACCGAACCTGAAACATTCAGTTGCTGCTCATTCCTCACCTATCTCAACATTACGTAACGACAAAAACAAATGACACGGCCAGCGTTTCGAGCAAATAAATGGGAAGTAAATTATCGTGAAGTTTTAAAAAATTCACACGATAATATATCGGTGACGTAGCTTGTCAACGGATATCGCGAATCGATGAACTCGATTATGAACTTTATCGGGCAATCACAGAGCCCGACGTATGGCCAACAAATTATCCGCGCGAGATTAATCCCAGCAACGATAATCGATAATCTTATCTGTGATTTAACCAACGATTTAACTAAACGTTATAATTATTATTAATTGCATAATACGTTGTGTGATTAGCTTATCTATATAAAACTAGACAGTGGTATGTTTAAATTGATGTTTCTTTTGTCTTCGATTGAGATATTCGTGATATTATTCTTCTTGGTATATTCGATGTAATTGAATTGTTAATCGATGGATTTAACATTCGTTAAGTTCCATAGTTCTGTGATATTCCTTTTTTCCTTTTTTTTTTTTTTTTCTTTTTGATGGCGTTTGAGCCTAGTTTGTTTATGATTGTTACGGTGATTTATTTGAGGAACAATCGTCTTCTTTTTGCAAACCGGTATTAACAGATGTGTGATTTTTTATGATGGATACACAGGCGGCCAAGTATGAGAGAAAGGTCGTCCGATAATTTATTGCGCGTAGTTAATGCTCAATGACCTAATTAACTTCTGAGGAAGTTTCCTTCCATCGATTAGTTCACTTTTTTTCAGAGATTATAGAAAACTAAGTTCTCGAAATTTACAATTACTAGCTTTACTAGCGTTAATTAAAATCGAACGATTAAATCGAACACTACAGAAAAAAAAAAAAAGAATAGAAAAAATTGAAAGCAAATCGAATGAACTTCACCGAATCGAAACAAAGCAAAATTCCTCCAAATCAAATTCAATTATACCCTGACAATAAAATCAAAGTAAATCGAGCCAAGGCAAACAAAAAAGATTCTCATACATCAAATTAAATCAAAATCTTCAAATGACACAAATTGGAAGAACGAAAAAGTTCCTTCAAACCTAATCAAACCAACTGAAACTTCTTCAAACTAAATTAGACAATTATTTGTATTAAAGTTTATGCAAAAACTTGATTTCAAATGAAAAGATTAGGAAAGCACGCATTATAATAATGTCGGAATTTATGAAAGAAAGTCGAAACAAATTCTTTGAAACCAAATCAAACCGACGTAAACTCCTTCGACTCTGAAACAAGCTTTTGTTTAACGAACGCGCAATATATTACATGCAGTACCATAAAAAAATATGTTATACTTATCTCTATATAAATCTTCAGAAGGCTCAAATATCCTCTGAGAACAGCATTCCCTTGCGATATCTCTTCTCGCAAAGAAACCCATTCACCGATCACGCTATCACACGACGAGCACGCGATAGCTGGAAAAGCCAGTAAACGAAATCGTACAAATCCTTTCAAGGTGCATCTTGTTTCTCGAAACAGACGTCTCGATAACAGGTCAATCCACCTATCTCTACATTCTTCGTCACATTTGCATCAACAAGAATACTCGTCGTAATCATTCAAATAGATGAGAAGACGATCTTCTCGCAGATCGCAATAAAGCTCAGACGAACTGATAACGTACGTCAGGACACAAACAACGATGCAATTCATCTTTTTGAGAATTCTGTGTCGTTTGCAACTGATTCTGCCATAGGGTGGTACATACGTACATCGTTTTCGTCGATTTTGTTCGATTAATTTTCGATCGGCTACGCCTTTTCTGCGAGTGAGTTTTCTTTGGCTTATCGGCGGAGTTTCTTGACGAACTCGAAGGATCTCGAGGATCGGATCGTGAAAATAAAAAAGAAATGTACACAATCCTCGGAATATTTTAACGTTAAGTGTCTTTGATATTAATTTTATTATTTGTCCATTTAATATTCGTTTTAGAGGAGATCTGCGAACAATTTATTTCTTAACACGCGTTGTTACAAAGTCGCCGTGAATTTTCAATTTGTGCGAATCGTCCTAAATCTCAAATTTACATTTCTCCGAATTCTGTTTAAGAAAATTTCTGACGCTTTTGTATAATATGATGAAAAATTTGATGAAACGTCTATATAAATAATGTAATAAATATTGCATCGAACGATTATTTGATAAAAAGGGCAGCCGACTAAATATTACTATATTTTTCTGATTACAGTTTAAACGAATGTTAAACAAGGAACTGTCACATTTCTCAGAATCGTCCAAATCCGGCAACCAGATATCAGAATATATCTGCAACACCTTCCTCGGTAAGTTGAAAGTCAAAATCCACCTTTGCAAACCTCATAACTTCATTTTCACAAACTTACATCTTTGACGAGACTCTTTACGATGATTAAAAGAAGTGGAAGGAATTACATTCTTTGTCTGCAACGAAATACGAAACGGTCGTGAAACTATAAGAAAGAGATAATTCGCGATTTTATCGAGGTCGACGCCAGGAGCAGATTTACCAGGGACAATGAGAGCAACGTAGGCTCTTACGCATTAAGAGCCCTTGAAACACCGTAAACGCGCGCATGTTTCACGATCATTCATCCCGTTAACGCTCTCTTTGTCTCTTGCTGATTTCTGCTTGCTCCTCAAACAAGGAATCAGAATTTTTAATTACTCAAACTGCCTTATACGTCGATGCAAACGCGACTTACACCCTTTCTCGTCGCAATTTAGAAAATCTATCTCTATTTACGAATTAATTGGTAAATTATAAAATGTTAGTCATTTTTTAATTTACCAATTTATCCACATACGACAGTTTCTCAGGATTAAGAATTACGTGTTGCTTCGTATCGAAGACTCTTCCTATTTCTCACACAACTTTTCAAATTGCGTCAAACCACCGGAAACTTTTCCCAACTAAATCGAACAAAGTTATCAAAATCAGATTAAACCAAATCCTCCCATCAAATAGAATCAAATCGAACTGAATCACAGTAACAGAAGACAGCAGATCAAATCAGATGGAAATAAATCGAATAATGAAAAAGCTTGCAAAGCGAATCAAACAAGTGTCGCTTTAAACTTTAACAAACCTTTAAAACAAACTTTCACAAAACTTTAAAACTAATCCATACACGATAGTTTCTCAGAATTAAGAATTACTTGTTGCTTCGTATCGAAGACTCTTCCTATTTTTCACACAACTTTTCAAATTGCGTCAAACCACCGGAAACTTTTCCCAACTAAATCGAACAAAGTTATCAAAATCAGATTAAACCAAGTCTTCCAATCAAATAGAATCATATCGAACTGAATCACAGCAACAGAAGACACCAGATCAAATCAGATGGAAATAAATCGAATAATGAAAATGCTTGCAAAGCGAATCAAACAAGTGTCGCTTTAAACTTTAACAAACCTTTAAAACAAACTTTCACAAAACTTTAAAACTAATCCATATACGATAGTTTCTCAGAATTAAGAATTACTTGTTGCTTCGTTTCAAAGACTCTTCCTATTTCTCACGCAACTTTTCAAATCACGTCAAACCACCGGAAACTTTTCCCAACTAAATCGAACAAAGTTATCAAAATCAGATTAAACCAAATCCTCCCATCAAATAGAATCATATCGAACTGAATCACAGCAACAGAAGACACCAGATCAAATCAGATGGAAATAAATCGAATAATGAAAAAGCTTGCAAAGCGAATCAAACAAGTGTCGCTTTAAACTTTAACAAACCTGATAAAACGCTAACAAATTTCTGTATACTATTTATCTCTCTATGCTATTTTCTTTCTTTTCTTGATAAATCTTCTATACTTTATTATATACTACTTGTGTAATACATACTATATATCATATATATCTCAAGTTTTCACACATTCTTACTACGTTATCCTATATAATTGTTACAATAATAAAATTATATAATAGATAAACAGCAAGATGTAGATATACCGTCTCTACCGACCGACGAGGATTCCTCAGCTACCGGAAGTGCAGATAAAAAGGAGGCGAAGAAGAAGGACCGCGTGCAAAAAGGCCCAGCTTCCATGTCACACATAAGCGGCGTAAAACGGCCCCTAGCACACACAAACAGCTTTACCGGGGAACGTGTGCCGCTTCACGGTGTCGAGACACCTCACGAAGAAGAACTTGGCGAGGTAAGAGAACTCTGTCTTGTTTTGCAATCATGCATGTCCCGACGAACCAGGAAATAGACGAACGACACGCGTTTCAACCGAGAGTTCCCTTGTTCAAAATCAAATTCACTCGTTTAGAATTAATCTCCAGAAAGATTAGCTAAAATCTACAATGTTTTCGCGTGCTTGGCGTCGTTCTTTTTAAAATCTTTCCGTATCCTACGAGTAAGCGTTCGATTTTCAACTATTTATTTTTAAACGATTATCGATCCTCGATGACAACGGACAACATTTGGCTTGAAAATGCGAATTTAGGAAGAAAGATGGCTTTATTTCTACCGAGTATATTTTATTTCTTCTTGTTGTTTCACAGTGTTTTTCAATGACTTCTTTAACACAGAGTGAGGAAGTTTCCTGCAAAGTGATTATTAATCTAAAGTGAAACTATGGCTTGATGCTAATCGATAATTGCACACTGTAAGAGTCGTTCCATGGATTGGTCATTTTTTGCAAAATAGAGATCGCAAAATTATAATCCGTATTGCGTTCAAGTAACAAGTCACGAAGTAGCGTTTTTTAATTTCATCTCGTTTAGCCTTTGTCCAAGCTCTGGCAGCTTCTAGCTGGCTTAAAGTTAGCTGTATGAAAAATTTGTTGAGTAAAGGAAAATTATCTTTTCTATTTTATACGTTCGTTACGTTATTTTTCTTGCAAGTTGACCGCCGTAGGCCAACTAGTAAAAATCGCAAATAGAAAATGAAGAGAAGGCCGTGTTATCGTGAAATATGCCTTATGATATTCGCAATAATGGGAAAATCGTAGCTATCGAGAAAATCAAACGGTTTTATTTTAATTGATGAAGCGAAATGGCAATCGATGAGACAAGATCTCAGAATTTCCTGGTAATCTCCTCACGTTTGTACTTGTCCAATGAATCATCCAAGTCGTTGATAACTATCTGTACTGTTAAGTAACCGCTCGGCCGATATGATTCAGGTGGAATTGCATAAATGGTTCCCAGAACGCGAAACAAGAGTCGCGAAAGCGAAATTAATTAACGGTACCCTACGCTTTCTACTCATCCGGAAGACCTCGATTACGGATTCAGTGTCCCCTGCCCAAGTGTCGCGTTCGAACAAAACACTTGCACAACCGGTTTCAAAGTCTAATTGCAAGAGTTGGAAGTCGCAGGAGAAACTTCCTGTAAACCAAGTGTCTGATCGAATATCATAAATAGTATGAGTGCTTGCTGAATATTCGTAAAGTAAAGTTATTTCACCGAGAAAAATAATTTTAAGAGAAACACGTTTCTCCTGAGTTTCACTTTTCCGAAATGAATCTTCCGATGTCAGTGCCGCGTTAATTTATTCCAAACTAATTTCTACTCTAAATTAACATTAAACTGATATCGAAATGGATGTTTCTTCGACGTCGGCCCTAACTTAATTTCCAGATTAATGTTTCAATATTAATTAATTAATGGAGAATCGAGAAGATCGTGATAAGAGATGTTCAAAGTTTGATATCCTTTTACGGAAACAAGTTTTCGGACAATTTCCATTGTTGAAATATGTCCAAACCTTGGAACAACCTCGTAATTCTTGACCAAGATCAGAGAAACCGCCTTTAAATCCGCGTTA
This sequence comes from Bombus haemorrhoidalis, assembly GCA_014825975.1. Taxonomy (NCBI): domain Eukaryota; kingdom Metazoa; phylum Arthropoda; class Insecta; order Hymenoptera; family Apidae; genus Bombus; species Bombus haemorrhoidalis. The sequence goes on along the minus strand of CM026176.1, from coordinate 1,225,164 downwards.
ATTAAATTTTCACAAGACACGATCACCGAGTCTCGGTCTCTACATTCTCCAGACTATAAATCGGATCACGTAGCTTGCCATACCGCTCAGCTTTGCTGCTTTCATGGTTAATTCCACGCCTCTTGTCTAATTATTAATCATGCCAGATACCAGTGAGGAACACGTGTAATCTGTGATACAGTTCAAAGACTGTGTCCGTCTATTCTACGCTTAGCAATCTAAGTTTTGTTAAACGTCTTCTTCTTTTTCTTTTCATCGGGCTACTTTGATCGCAGACGCGAGTTTTATATTTTCATACTAGAGGTATCTTGAGAGTTTTTATCGAGTCAGGAATATGGCGCATCCTTTGTAATTTAATTTTTGCTCGTACGTTCGTCCCTTCTGTGTCGTTTCTTAGACACTTGGATACTTTTACACTGGAGTTTACACTCAAGTTTAGAATGAAAAATGTAAAATTATGCTTTTGCGATATGGTTAGCGAAAGAGCATTCGTTTCGATATATTTGCAATCGCGAGGTTCGCCTTTTAAAGTCCTTTCTCTATTTTGTTTCTTCAATGTTGATTTATTTGTCTATCGACTTCGGACTTCACGAGTTTCAACAAAATGAAAATCTTCGTTGCAATAACCGTGACGTAACATAATTTCCTTCTATACCGTGCTTCGTGCTAACTGTTCACGCTGACTGAATTCCAACGAGACACGTTCGTTTAAGTAAAAGACTAGTAACAGATTCTTCGAGTTTTTATGTAATAGAATTGTTCCGTCTCGGGACACGAAACACTTATGTCACGATTATGTATCCCTGGAATTTCCCACTCTGACACTTGTTCAGGTTTCGACAGGCTTCGCGTTTTCTACGGGTGCCGTTTCTGTCTACAGTTTCGTATTCTTCCCTTTATGCGTTATTCAATTAAAATCGTTGAAAACGCGAATAGAAATATTCCCGCGATACGAATATAAAAATTCCTGATAATTAATCTTCGAATTTTATTTCATTTTATTTATCTCTATCAATGGGAAAATATTTTTGCCTCGAAATTTTCAATTACCAAATACTGGAACAAAATTGTAGGAAGTTTTTCGGAACATAAAACTCAAGAAGAATATTGCACCGAATGAAATCATTCTTCGCCGCTCTCCAATCCTTATCCTTATCTGATTACACGTGCCTATTAGCATAAGTTTCACGGAGAAGTCTATAAATTTAGGAAACTTCCAGCGTCGAGAGCAATGGCCTCGACTTTTAAATACGTACCTTGTTTCTCGATTAACAGAGAGTAAACATAGCGCTAAAGACGAGAATAGTTAGCAACATTTATAGGCAAAATCCATTCCCAAATACGTAAGCGTTAGAGCATCGTGCACGTTTTTAAATCTTCTTTTATGCTGGTCCGTGTCGCGTGAAATCGGCTGAAAAATCGATTAAGCGTTGGTAAACGTGATTATTTTATAGAATTTTTGGACAGCTTTCTCTTTTTATTACAATCCCTATTTACATTTCAACTTATCCTTATTTATTTATTTATTTTCTTCAATGAAGATTTTTAATGAAATAATATCGTTCACTACTACCATGATGACTATCCAAATTTTGTTGTCCAGTTTCGTTTGTCATAATTTTTTCATTTTTCTTTTTATTATTTAAAGTATTAGGTTGTCCGAAAAGTTCCTTTCGTTCTATAAGGAAATAGTAGACGCACAATGTCCTTTTGCTCTATATTAGTTTATTGAATTACGCACGAACGTAATAATAGAAACATTAATTCGACGAAATAATGTAAAAGAGAAATTCTTGTTCGAAACGAAAGAAACTTTTCGGACAACCTAATATATACTAGTCGAGCAATTGAAACGCAGCTAATTGGAAGCTTCTACAGGAAAAAGATAAACTTTATCTCGTGTGTGAAAATAAAATAGATATAAGACCAACTTCTGTTTCTCCCATTTTACCAACAATTTATTTACACCGCCGTAACGAGCGAATTTGATGCACCGTGAGACTGATAACCGTGAGATTTCGATTCTTGGAAAGGCCAATGCTGACTATATTTACGATCATGTGCACGAAACAGTATACGTAGATCGATGAAAAATTTGGGACGAGGTCGCTAGCATACGATAACCTAATTTCTTCGAATCCTTATCGTTATCATTATCGTCGTTTTCGCCTTAATTAGCGAGACACCGCTAAAGAATTTTTCACCAGGCTGCATCGCATGTAATTTGAATATACGAACTTCTTTGTTCCTAGTGAAAATACGAATGGTCTTTTGAAGATTTTCTGGCAATTTTATTATTCTTTGAGGATACATTTATTTAGAAACTTGCTTCGCTTTGTTTTATTATTAATGATTAATCTGGAATAATAATAATAATTCGAAATATCGATAGAATCACAGGTACGATATTCTAACGATGTTTCTTTTCGTTTAAATAATTTCATATCGATCATTGTAATTTCGTTAATAAGTAAAATTTGACGATCGAGTAAAATTTTTATTTAAATTTGTTACCAAGATGTACATAGAAGCTGTGATTATTATTATAAGTATAATTGGAAATTTCTATTTACATTTAGTAAAGGTATTTTATTCTTCGCTAATAACGGCTCGATTATTTGATTTAGAGAATTTATCAGACGTGTACGAGAAAGTTTCATGTGCAAATTATTTATCCGGTCTGCATCTTGTTATCGATTTTAAGAGTTCCACGAGTTTCCATGTAAATTCGTTTCATAATCCTGGTTTATTTACAAAAATGCTGGCTTATTTTCAAACCGATAGAATTCGCTTTTCTCTAAAATAATTCCAAGCTCCAAAGTACGAACTTCGCGTACTTTTATTCTTTCTACGTATCACCGTGAACTGTAGTTATTTTAAATTTCCGAAACAATCAAACTGTACGAGAACTACGCACGGAATTAAAGAGACGAGAATCAGCAAGAAAAATTCCATTCGAACCGTTTGACTCTCGGTTCAACAACTTTCATTGATCTTCTTATTTAACCTTCGTCTCTATTCATAGAATCCACCTAACTTGAATCAGTTTCGTGAATTATAGTAAATATGCGTGAATCCGATTGTAGTTTGCGTTTCTCCGAATTCGTTCAAAGAACAATTGAAGATAGAAGTTGCTTTTGCATAATCGATGCAAATCCTCGTTCCTGGCGAGCAGAGTAGCTACGATTTTCACATAATCAGCTACCTCTTTGTATGCTGATGAGACGCTTCCTGAGTCTGAAGAAACTTCTTCATTTCCGGTGCACCATTGCTTACGAGGCTTCAGGCTTTGCCAGTTTTTATTTCATACGGAAATGATAGGCTGCAACGTGAAAAAAAAAGAGAAATAATTTCCTCAGTTATTTTACATATGAGAATAATATACGGATAATTAAATTTGACTAGCTGTCGTCTATGGAAAAATAGAGTGAAATATGACATACGACAGGTCGTCCGAAATGTTTCTTTCGTTTCATGAGGAAATAATAGACGCACAATGTTTTTTGTTTTATGTTAGTTTATTGAATGGTGCACGAACGATAATAAGAGAAATATAATTTATACATAGATCACATCTAATTAAAATAATATAAAACAGAAATTCTTGTTCGTCTATTATCGCCTTCTGAAACGAACCTGATATATTTATCCCTTATGATTTTTATTATGCTTCATACAGATATTGAATTTTAATGAATTAACCGTAACGTAATAAAATTGTACAACGTCGCAGAGGATTAGAATCGTTTGCGAGTAATAATAAAAACAAACTCGACTGACCAAAACAGATAACATTATTTAACATCGTATATACGAAAAATATAACAATATTATCTGATCAATCGGTCGAGCAAAACGTCATTTCGATGATAATGGCCAATTTTCCCAGGCCTTAGAATCGTCGCTGAACCCACACGTTCTGATTCAGAGTCGCGAAATGGTTTCGAACTCCTTATTTGGTCCGCTACACCGGCCACTGCTTGTTTGTTTTGAGAAGACACGGCTAGATACGATTCGGAAAAAGTTTAAATTAATCGTGATCGGGCCTGTGTTAAAATTTCTGGCCTTCGGATCGAATCGTAATAAACAATTTGCAGTTCGAGTGTTTTAACTGATCAATTTAATTTCAGCTTGCACGTAGATAGGTAAACGGTTTATAAAAATAATGATCAGCGGTGCGAGCAGGTTGATAGTTTCTACGAAGAATTGTACAAAGATTATACTATTTCTTCAATTTTGTGGTTACGTACATATTTTCAGGGCCACGTTAATTAACGTTAAATAAGGAACTTTCCATTCATTAATAATTTGCTCGTCAGCTCGGTAAACGGTTAAAAACCTTCTAAAATCGCGTGCCGGTGCTAAGTATCTGGCGCGAGCAATATTGCGAATCGTGCGTCCGAAAAACCGTCTAAAAGATTAATTGTTCCAGCCGGATAACAAACAGAGAATTTACGTTTCTCGAGAAAATAAACTATCTTAAGAATTTCAGCAAATAAAACAAACGATAAATAATTTTAGCGAAGAAACACGACTCGGTACGGAATCATAAAAATCGATCTATCCGATCCTCTGGTGTTCTAACAGTTTCCTTCGGGTTTGGAGTTAAGGACCACGGTGTGACGTTAGAATTAGAACATATTATAACATATTATAGCCTGCTGAGAACTTTAGTTTACGATAAAATTAAAAATTCCATTCTCTGATATATATATATAACGTAGAAAAATAATTAATTCGATAAAAAGACAGCGTCGTCGTTCTAAAAATCTCCGAGAACCTTCGCATCTAGCAAATAGACTTAAGCCTACTCTCGGTTAACACGGGTCTGGTTCGTCGTCATAAACCTTTACTCTGTTTTTGAATTATTGCAAACTAATTAGTAACAATTCGATATAATCGTTACAGGCTCTATTAAGCATCAACACATGGGGCATCGACATCTTCCGGCTAGGCGATCTGAGCAACAATAGGCCATTGACCTGTATCACGTACACAATCTTCAAGAGCCGTGATTTGTTCAAGGCAATGTGCATACTGCCCCAGACGTTCCTCAACTACATGACGACCCTCGAGGATCACTACGTGAAGGAGAATCCTTTCCACAATAGCTTGCACGCGGCTGATGTGACCCAGTCCACCCACATTCTGCTCAGCACGCCCGCACTCGAGGTTAATATATATATATATATTCATTCATCGTTCTATCCAATTTCACAATTCTAAACGTGTGCCAGAGAACAACGCAGTAGCCTTTCTTCCTTTAGCAAACGATTCAATGCGTGTAATTCAAGATCCTTTCTCTAGTAAGAATAATTGTCTTGTATCTGTACGGTCTTTTGGAAGAAGTATTTCACGGTTGGATAATTACACGTTTAAATTCACTTCTTCCCGTGATGTGTTTGATCGTAGTGTATTATATAGTTTGCCAGCGTGTTTGGGATTCGCGTTAATTAATATTCTCTAAGCTTGGATTGATATCCAATTAACGCGCAGCAATACTGGTCAGCTAATTGAAGCCGTTTGTCTAATTACAGTCCGTTTTCACACCATTGGAAATCGCAGCTGCCCTGTTTGCCGCAGCCATTCACGACGTAGACCATCCTGGACTGACCAACCAGTTCCTGGTCAATATCGGTAAGCGTGTTTCTCATGCAAGCTCACAGAATTTTTTCTCTGGTATAGAATTGTTACTTTTTATACCGAGCAAAGTTTTATTTTATTTCATTAATTGGATTATTTTATTCGATCGAATTATTGAGCCCTGCACTTTTATTAATCAATCTTGACAAAGTAGTGTCTTAACAGATGTTAACCTCAATTTTCTCCCTTTCAGGCTCCGAGCTGGCTCTCATGTACAATGACGAATCCGTTCTGGAAAACCATCATCTGGCAGTGGCGTTTAAATTGCTCCAGAACGAGTGCTGTGACATACTCCGCAACTTGACGAAGAAGCAACGCCGGATCTTCAGAAAGATGACCATTGATATAGTTTTGTCCACGGATATGTCCAAACACATGACCTTGCTAGCAGAATTGAAAACCACGGTGGAAACCAAAATAGTTGCTGGCTCTGGCGTTCTCGTATTGAAAACGTACAGTGATCGAATAATGGTTATAGCAAACGCAGTACACTGCTCCGATCTATCGAATCCCACGAAACCATTATTCTTATATCGACAATGGGTCCAACGGTTGATGGAGGAGTTATTCCGTCAGGGAGATCGAGAACGCGAAAGGAAAATGGTGATTAGCCCAATGTGCGACAGATACAATCCCACCGTGGAGAAGTCGCAGGTCGGCTTCATAGACTACATTGTCCATCCTCTTTGGGAAACTTGGGCAGAATTGGTTTATCCCGGTGCTCGGGATATTCTGGATAACCTAGAGGAGAATCGAGACTGGTATCATTCCATGATCCCTCCGTCACCACCGTCCAACGATCAACAGAAGAACGAACAACAGTCCGATAATATACACTTCCAGGTAAGCATCGTTCCAAAGCTCTTTGGCAAATTCTTAAAAGAAGGAGTTCTCAAGTTGTTCGATTCGTTAGTTTCTTTGACTCTAGACTCTAGACTCTGTACTCTCTGATAGATACATTGCACTCTGTTGATCATGGTTTCTAAATTCTCCCGGGCTTTTTAATTTATGTAGCTAATAAAACCTCGTGAAACCTCATCAACTTATTGACTCTTCAGGTGACACTGGAAGAGGACTATACCATTGACACGGAGGAGACCGCTGGAATGTGACTGAGATTCGCGGGTATTTGCAAGAAGCTCCACGAGAAGGTGCAGCAGACCTGGTGGCGCGTGCGTCAGTAATCATTAGCTCGCTGCCACTGACTAAATGTCTATGTGTCTATCTATATTCCTTTTTGGCCAAGCTCCACTCCCCGGAACAGTGGAAGAAACCCTGTCTCAACAGGAGAGACGGGACAAAGAGAAAAGGATAGAGTGAGAGTAAGGAAAACGATTAACTGGAAAAGGAACGTCTAGTCGCCGCTAGTTCAGACCTCGACAAATAAACACGGGGTCTTTCCTGACGTGTCAGAAGAGAATGAAGATCAGCCAGGAAAGAAATTCGGAAGATGGAGGACAACCCACATTGACGCGATCGTTTTGCTCGAACGCTGACGCGTCTCGGCTATGGGCAACGGTCCTAAATCGCTTCGTCTCGGCTAGTTCGAGACGTGACAACAGCGTCCACGATGGACCATCCTCGATAGAAAGACAGAGAGGAGCATCGTCGTCGTTACCATTGTCGCTTTTCTCCCTTTCCATAGTCGTCGTTCGATCGGCCCCAGATTGGCGCGTCTCTGGCTCGAATATGGAGGGCACGAATCTCTTCACCAAGTACCTGTATATTAGCCAGGTGGACCGATCACGGTAAAGACTATCACCGTGTCGTTATTAGGTTCCCTTTATTATCGTAATATATAGAACGAGAACATGAAAAACGACGCGACTTTAGAGAACGCAGGAGTATCTCATCTCGCCTCAGTGGTAGGATCCTATCTTGACATATCAATTACACGGTACAAGCGGCTCAGGTCGCGATATTCCAACGATCCGGGGGATCTTCTACGCAGCCAGCTGATCCTCGATTTGTTATTGAAGAAATTGAATGTCTACGTTGGACCGTTTATTCCAATTTCGGCCAAATTGGCTACGTGGCTGCGGTAGAGACCAGATTGGATAATTTTACAAAAAAAAAAAAAAAAAAAAAAGAAACTGAAGTTGGATGATTAGAGAGTTTGAAAACGAGAAGGTATAGTGAACGCAACAGAGAGGGTCAGGGGCATACACACGTACCTACACAGAAGACACGCGATCGTTTTTAACCAAAGAGTATTGTTAGTCACTTCGTCGTTTGAGAAACGAACTCTTTTTCTTCATTCAGAATAAATAAGGAAAAATGAATTATAAATCGTGAACAAACAGCGAGACATCATCGCGCGTTCTAGCTTGTAGCGATGGTAGATTACGTAGGGGACTCAGCGAGGTGGAGAATTAAATTAGTTAGAACTTTGCAACTCGATGTGTTTACGAAACCGAGACTAAGAATAAAAAAAAAAGAAAAAGAGAAAAGGTATTAAAAAAATAATAATAATAATAATAAATGGAGATAAAATGAAATAACGAAGTACTCTCTCGCTTGGATGTCTGTGAATCGCTCAAACTCAAGGATCCGTGCTCGATCTCAAGTCAATGGTGTCTCGATGGTCGAGCGTCGATCCTCTTCGCTCTCTTTCTCGAAGCATCGCGATTTTTCATCGAAATTCAACTGATATATATACACAGATATATATATATATATATATTCTTTTTGTAAAAAAAAACTTTTTGGGCCTTGTGTTTTCTACGACGCATTTATTTTCTCCTTTTTGATATATGCCTAACTGAATAAAGAAAAAAAATTTATCGTATCCATAAAACGACGAGGAAATCAATCGTGATAATGTTCTCACGTATTCGACTTTCTGACGACAAAATGGCAGCCGCACGGGCAAGGAAAAATGGCCGACACGCGTCAATTGCTCGAGAAAGAGACGAATACTTGTATCTGTGTCCGTAGGCAGTGAATCTAGTGAGTGTTTTTGGTGCTGTGCACCAAGCTTAGATCATTAAGAGTAATTTACGTAAGGCTACGAGTACACGACTAGATATTAAGCTGAGGAATTAATGTATAAACGAAAAGAATGGAAACAAAAAAAAAAAAAAAACGTAAATGTTCTTTAGAACGTAAGCGAACCAAGTAACTAATGATAATTAAATATTTAACAACGAGAAGAAGACGATGAGAATTAATCGAAATAAAAAGAAAAAAAAAGAAATGAATTGACATGACGCTGTTCCATTTTGGGATCCCTCCGACAATGTTCCGCTCGAAAGACGATAAACAGATTTTGGACACTACGAAGATCGTGAGATTCGAGCGAGAACGACCGATCGAACGACGGGAAAAAATAATTACAAAATACCTACGCGTATAATTTTTTGCCGATTTCCGATTTTCTCCGTTTGCCTTGTGGTGACCTTGATATGTAACATATAGATTTAATTCCATGGTTTTCTCTACAATTGTTGTACATATTTTTTCCTTTCTTTTCTCATGGGTTCTGCGACGAACCAAAGATAATATTGCCCTATAGTAAGCTCCCTCTCGTGATTAATGACGAATGATTTTGTAACGTGGAATACAAGCGACAACCGCGTTCATGATGATACTTTCTTCATCGAATGAATATCTATGCTTGTTATTGTGTATTTAACGATTTTACCGACCCACAATGGTGATGACGATGACTGTTATTGTATCATGCGGCATGGTCACGATGATGAAACGTTGAACGATCGCGAGAGACAAAATAGGGGTAACAAAAGTGAATTAGAAAGGAAAAAAAAAGATGGCAAAAAATTTATGAAATAAGAACTAAATACTATGTGTTTGATTGCTGGACAGTTAAATGAACATGTATTTATCGGTGTAATCCTCGTATAAGATATATGTGTAATAAAACATATTTATTGTCGGAATTTGTTGTTTGCCTTTTTCTTTATTATCCTCCACATTTTTAGTTTGTTCTTTTCTTTTTCATATTAAAGAATCTTTTGGGAAGCAAAAGGTTCGAGACATCGTTTGCATCTCCATTATTTGTCAAAATATATTCCACGGATTACCACCGCCTCTGCCGATCAAACGACCGAACTACTTCCCTTAGGGTATTTGTTGGGAAAAGGAAAGCAGCTGTTCAAAGGCAATTTAAAAAACGCGCGGCAAAACACTGCACCGTATCACGGGCATGTATAAGCGTTCGATCGTTGTTTTCGGATGAGAAAAGTCACTTCAGCGTCAACGAACGAACTACGGAACCAGATTATCGTGAAATTACGCGATCGTACAAATTATAGTCTATGGAAAGTTATGGATTCATTGCAAAATTGTAAACTTGCAAATTGGATTGAGCAAAATATTTTGCAATCCAGCAAATCCTACCAACATCCGCGATCCGCAAATCCCTGCTTTCTAATCTTCATAAATCTTTAAGGAACAACTTGTTAGAAATGAAGAACGAATTCAACAAAATAGATAAGTATTAAGAAAACAAAATAGCGCAAGAGGTATTCGGAACCTTTTGACATTCCTGCAAAGGACGTCGTTATCTGAAAACATCCGAGAAAGAGGTTTGTAACAGGAGAACATTACGTGGTACAGGAGTATCTTTTCTCGGAATTTCCGAAAACTGTTTCGTTGTCTCTCTTTAAATGAGTCTGTTTTAGATTTCGTGTTTGTTTAACTACTTCCTAACTTCATTTCTTCCCTTTTATGTAAGTTTTTGCAGGATTGGATAGCGAAAAGGATAAGCAACAAGATCGTATAACGCTATCGAAATACTCCGATCTATTGAAACTCTTACTAAATATATTTTTCATGGTTGTTCCGCAATACAGAAACTTAATTTTTATTGTATCGTATAACCATTTCCACGAAAGTTGTTGCTACTGGTTGATGTTGAATACCGCTGTTTACTGCTGGTTGCTATTGGTTGCTTATTGTAGCCTCGTTGTTGTTCTGCAATCAATACGAAAACAAGTAATTTATTTCAAATAGTTAATCGATCTTTGAAGCAATTTTTCTCCCTTTTTCTCCTTACTCCGTCGAATGAACATTTCTCCCCCCATCGTGCATTCGCATATTTCTCCCGTCAAAAACACCGGAGAGGAAATGCGCATGCAATATAGGTTCTTGCGCTTGCGCAAATTTTTTGCCCAACTTGTTTAACATGGCATCAGCGATCTCCCTGCTTATCCGTGAAAACACACGTACTGATAAATTACTATAGAACACGTACCTGTTAGTATGTAAATTAGGGTGAGGTATAAATAAAACCATCAGCCTGTCGCTTAATTATTTGTAAATATATTATTAAGTAACATCTATAATATAGTAATGAAAAACCATTTACATTAATAAGTATCGTCGTAATAGTTCATGTATGTGAGTGTCAATGTGTCAATGTATAATTTCTGCATCTTCCATTCGTCGATCCAACAGGCGACACGCCATTGGTCGCGCAAAGAGTCACATGGCTATCGCCATAAAGCGGGACATTTCGAAACTCGAAATTCGAAAGGTCGTAAAATTCTCATTTTCGAGAATACAGAGCGCATAAAACGCTCTATACGTCATCTCATTCCATTCTCTCTTTTATTACACGTTTCGGAAAGTTCAGTTGAGGGTGAAATCCATCCCTTTCCACGCCTAACCTCTAACATCATGGTTCGAGATAAAGCTGATATCTCTATTTCTTTTTCATTTTTTTCGTATTTTTTCTCTGTTTTTTTTTTTTTTTCGTTCGGTAAAAAATGTATCAGGCGTCCTTTACACGTGGCTATTCTTAACCTAGCGTGATTAGTACGGGTATATCGAGATGGTTGCCGTCTCGATCGAGATCTCGAAACTCAAATTCCCCCTATTCAAATTGATTTTCATGAATTTTACGTTCTCCTTCAGCTCTTCGAAGAGCTCCGTCGATTTATCTTTTCTTTTTCTTTTTGTATGTTTCAGTCGTTTGGAAATTGGATTTAGAATTATTTCTCAAAAGCTACAGTTAACCTTTAATTTGTCTGTAAAAATCGACGAAGTAAAAATGAAGGCGTAGTTCGATATACATAATAATAGATTTAAAGGAAATTTGTTTTTAAATTCATTTTAAATTCATTTGATTAGAGGAGTGTTTGTAAAGACTGGATGTAGTCACTGCAGTGACTACAGTTGTCATCACACTATACTATATAATAATAACCATAGGAGTCATGATAATTACTATAGTAGTACAGCGCAGATTACACGTAGTGACTATAGGCAGTGGTTTATAGTCACAAGCTACCTTTCAGCTCTTACATCGAACGTGCTGTGATTTGAATGAATTTCGAATTTTCTCGACCGAGAGTTGCTGAGGGTTTCTTCTCCAATTCATTCAATTTACAAAATTGAAATTACCATGTAAATTACTAAGACTAGAGACGGTAGTAGTCGTTGTGTTTCGTTCTACAGGCAGTAACGTGTGCGCGCGACGAGGGTAGGGAACGAATCGCTTCGATTTAGTGCATTTTCCTTATTTTTCTTTTTTTCTTTTTTTCTTTAATTAACTTTTACGCTTTGGCGATAGGGGAAGGGAATTTTTTTTAACTCTAAAAAAAGAAATTCATTTTTTGGCAGTAGCTAGTAACATTTTGGTGATAGGGGAAGATTTCTTTTAACTCTAAAAGAAGAAATTCATTTTTTGGCTAGTAATATTAGCTAGTAATATTATCGAATCTCTTCGTCATCGAAGAAGTTTAATAAATTTTCATCGAAACTTGAAGAAATACGAATTTTTTCTGTTGCATGGTGCATCGTGAACGTTTTAACGTGCGCAATTAAACGTTTGGTTATTTTGTTTGCATAAAATATGTTTCGTGAATTTTATGAAATAAAGTATGGGAGATATTAAAATTTGTTAATCGAGAGATACTATCTCCTTAAGTTTAAATATTTAGAATCGACGATGTCTTTCCTTTTTTAAATTGTTCAATCTTTGATCCTATCACCTTGAAAATTGTCCGGATCGTGTTCGTTCGCTTTCGAAATCGCGTTTCCCACTACGCACCTGCGCGAGTACCTGTCTTTCGAATCTTCGTTACGATATAAACATTATTTTACATCATCGAAGGAACGCGGCTACATTCCCGTAGTATTCGCCTCGGAACAGAAGCATTATTTCATCGAACGTGCCTCTCTCTGTCACCTAATCATCAAATCATTTCTCATACTCGATGCAAATATGATACCTAAACGATATTCACGAAAGACTGAATTATTTCTATATAATTAAAAATTGGAAATGAATTATCGAAAGTAAATTTTCTGGAGACTTGCTTTAAAATGTTTCGAGAACGTTATTAAACATTAATTTTTGTATTACAAAGTTTGAACTCTAATTACAATTGTTTAAAAATTGTCTAAAAGGAGCGTAATTCGCCCTTAAGATTTTTACGTAGGAAACGATGCTTCGTTAAAATTTATTCCGCTTTAAAGCAAGTTCACAATGATTACGAAAAAATTTCATTTCTTAATAATCGCTAATAGTCAACTTCACATTCGACAGAAAATATCATCCACTGCCAGCTTTCACTCGATAGAAAAGAACAAAAAAGAAAAAAAGAAAACAAAAAGAAAAACGGAAAAGAACAGAAATATGACGATGGAAGCGACGACAGATTGAGAAAAGTTCGTTCTTCGATGAAACACGAGGAGGCCCAACGAGTTAACACTCGCAGGCTATTTTTTCAATAACTTCACAACAATAAAAACATAGTATATATATATATATATATATATAATATATTCTTCCATATTTATATTTTTATATTTATATTTATAATATAATTTATATTCAAATATTTTTTTTCTTGTATATAACTATTTAACCCTCGATACAAATACCCTGAAATCTACACTCTTTCATTCTATATAAAACCGAATTCTTCACAAATCTATCCAATTGTTCCTTTTTCTCCTCTCCTCGCCACATTTTCCTCCGTTTCATATTTTTCTTGCGGAAAAATGTTCTTTTTCCCTTTCTTCCCTTTTTTTACCTTTCCTAATTTCCTCAATGTTGCCACTTTTCATTTTTATTTCTCGTTCCTTCTACGTGAAAAATCGTTAAACCTACTATTTACAGGAAAACTCATCCCTCTCTTTTCTCGTTTTCCCTTTTTCTTTCTCGCGAAGAAATAAAAGACTGGAACTGTGTTTCTCTGACAACTAGGAGGATAAAAAATGGCGGAACAAGCCGCGTTTTGATTTTTTTTTTTCTTTTTTCTAGCTAGAAATATGGGATGATGCTTGACCTATCGGTTCGCCGAGCTTTTAATCGATTTTCAGAGTTTCGAGTGCCTTATACGCAGCAACAGCGATCCGGCATTGTTTGCTATAATTATTGAGACATTTCGATGCTTCTGTGTCTAAATATTATGATGATCTAAATATTATGATAGAAACCTAAAATGTGTAAGCGACGAATTTTATTCGGAATCGTAGAAGAAGATTAAGAACTTTATTCAGTTCCGGATTTTATTTAAAATCGTATAAAAGGTTTATTAATAATTTTAAGATTAGTAATTTATGAATAATTAAAGCTTGTTATTCTTGTCGTCTACCATGTTGCAATTGACTAGAGTAGTTAAACAAATGTAAAATGATTCATATAGAATAAAGTTTCAAGTTATTGTAAATTATATTAAATTCGTAACTATACGAAGCTTATTTTATTCGAGATATACCATACGAATCTTTAGGTTCGTAAATATAGTCTAGGTAAGCCTTAGGTTATGTCTAAGACTAATTAAAATTAAGTTCGAGTAAAACGAAGCTTGAGTCAGAGATTAGAACTAGGCTAACAAATTAGGTATATTCTACGGTTCGATTAATAATAGTAATTAACACAGGTAATCATAAATTAACTTTTAATTACATACACAAGATCAGTTGAACTTTGGTTCAAGAATTTCCCAATAATAAACTTAATTTAATTTAAGTCGACCAAAACTAATCGGTTCTAAAAAGATAAGTAAACCACAATAAATTTTCCAAACACAGTTAAACGGCACTATATCACAAAAACTCGATCGTCAAATGTATCACAAAATTGTATAGACCTTTCATCCGCTCTTAGATACTATAAAGACGAATTTATAAAAACTTTCACAGTTCTTAATAGAACCATACAATCCTTACGATAATTATATATATATTATATATATATATATATTAATTAATATTATATAACACAGTATACAGTGAATTAGACATAACAAAGACATCAAAAAGCATCGAGATGCCTCGATTAGTATAAAACCTGTACGCCTAGACACCGGCAACCCGCTCTACTCGCTTGTTTCCATTCATTCGGAGGAAGTCCTCCCTTTCTTTCTCTTTTCTTCTATCTACCTAATAGTTTACAAGTTTATAGCCAACATCGAATTGTCCTCGAGTATTTATATATTTATATATATATGTATACATAACGTATGTATAATATTTATAATATTTATATCCCGTATTTATATCTGTATTTATAGTATGTATATCCAACTAACCAAGTATGTATAGCGAATCGACTAAATTTACGCGATCATAGTACTGCCCCTTATCTCTTTCCTTCGTTCGCATAGTTATTGGCAGGCCCTTATTTAAAATAGCTCCAGGTGAAAAATATCTGTACTTTGTCGAGATTTTGGATCTTTGCGTATTACATTTGTTTCGTTTCAATGTTTTTAAAGTTGTTTCAGTATCGGTATCGTTCCGTTTGTTTCGTCTACTTGGTTTCATAGGTTAGGAAGTTGATGAGATAATTGATTATCTAACGCTACCTAGCAGCTTCTTCGAGTTCCTTGTTCGAATGCTCTCGATTTATCGATATGTCGTGGTTCTCTTAATAATCCCTTGTCCGTGACCGAGTCAATCCTTTTATTGCTCTGGAGTTTACGTTTTTTTCTTTTTTTTAATTTCTCGAGTATTTTCCTTTGCAATCTTTGGCTGTAATATTTGTGATCTTAATATTTGAACGTTTTGAGACTTCCAAGTTATTAATCTTTTTCTATGGATTGAACATTTTCAGGTCTTCGTTTCATAATTTTTCATAGTTTTTTTATCTTCTCCAATATCTCCCAATAATTGAGTATCTTCGTTCTTTCCATACGACAAATTACACATGTAATAGACGAGGAAAAATTTTCATTCGTTATTTCTCTTTATAACCGGTGAACATCGTTGATTCAATAGCAAGTATCAAACATTTGACTCGGGCGAAAAAAATGAATCTGTTCCAAAGCAAAAAATGGACTGAACAGTCACTGTGTACAGTAACCTTTCCTTCACTCAGTTTCGTATGATCTCTGTTGCTAAGTCAATCCTTGTCATCGACTCTTAAATTCACCATCTCCGCTTTACATTGCATAAAATACAATGGCTTCGCAATTTTCATTATTTCCATTAATCGGATCCTGTCTATCTAATCTAAGTCTAACGCAAATTAAATTTAATGCCTGAATAGAAACTTACCTAAATATATATATATGACTGATTGAATTATAAATTTAATGCAAATTGTAAATCCAATAACATAAATCTCCTCAAATTTAAATGTCATGTACCAATATCCAAAGAAATTAATTCTAGATTTAAAATCGAAATAAATATATTCATTAAATCTATTTTAATCATAAATGAAATCACAAAATCCATTCGATCCATTCAACACTCACTTTCGTTTTAAGAGTCGACCAAGGCTAGAAATTCGTAAACCAGAGAAAAATTCCCACAGTCCGCCTGTATTCTCCTCGTAACAGTGTTACATTAGCTTTCGGCGTGTCTTACGATTCAAAGTCGCCTGATCACCCATACATCAGGGGTAATTCACGAGTGAAAGCCGAGGGGTGGCAAGAACTGAAAGAAAACCACGCGAAAGAAGCCACAGAAGAAGAGAGAAGTCCACATTTACACCTTCGTTCTAGTTCTCACGACGACACAATAATCGTAATAATGGCAGTAATAATAATAATAATCGTTCTGAACCATATTGGTACTCGTGGCGCAGCGAAAAACCTCTTTCTTCGCTATTTTCCTTTCTCTTCGTTATTTTGAAATTTCTACACTCGTACACACCCATACATATCCACGCATACGTCAGAAAAATTCTCTCTCTCTCTCTCTCTCTCTCTCTCTCTCTCTCTCTCTCTTTTCGCTCGAGTGCAGTGGAACTTTAATTAAAACGCGTACGATTACAGCTGAAACGTTCCTGTTCCGAGCAAATACACGTTTTCTGTTCGACCTGGAGAACAGCACGCACCACTTCGAACATGGCGGACACGTCCTGGACCTAAATAAGTGTCGTAAGTTTCTCGTTCTCTCTCACACTCGCTTCTTTCTGTTTTCTCTCGTTTCTTTTTTTTTTTTTTGTTTATTTTCTCAGATCTTCGTTTTGCTATCTGGTTCTTTCTCACTCACAAACACGTGGGCTAGTATCACCACTCAGAACGCACACAATATTGGCCCCAGCACCCTTTAGTTCTCGTTTTTTTTTTTTTTTTCGATTTTTTTAGCGGTTAGGATTTTTTGCAATTCTTTTTTATCCTTTTTTTCGGCGTTTCTGCTGTTCGTGCTTTTTTTTTAAATTGGATTCGCGTGATGCGTTGCACGTTGCATTCGGCCAGGGAGGTTCCTAATTAGCGAGGTTAATTGCGGGGAATCGAGTTGCTTGGGAAATTTGGCAATCGAGATTTTTGCAATTCGAAAGTTTTGCGTGTATTTCGATATCGCCAGGGAAATCGAAAGATTGACTGGAATGAAATATTTGGAAAAATTTGAAAAAATCGAAATGTATTGAAATTCGAATATTACTATAGTTTAAGAAAGAAATTATAGAACGCGATAGTAATACGTTCAACAATGACATTATTTATAAATATAAGATGAGAATATAAACAATTCAATAATTAATAATTTTACCCATCATAGGATAGGAAAATAATCTGGAAATAACACGGTCAACAACATTTTCACCAATCGACGAATAAAAGAACGCACATAGTCCAATAAACACTACATAGACAAATAAAAGAAGAAAAGTTTAGAAAGGAGAAGCAAGACAAAAACTCAGCGAAAAGCAATTGCTGTAAAAACCTCCCAAGATCCCATCACCCAATTCGGCCATATAAAGAAAACATGCTCGTTAGCGGAAGGGTTCAGTTCTCCCTGACCCTTAAAAGAAGACAATACTTTCCGAAGCAACTACTCCAATAAAACCGAAGCTTCCTTAAGTGAATTTTATATACATGTACACATATCTGTATGTACATCGAAGGTTTGATCCAAGGATCCGCCATGTTCCAAGCAACGACTAGCTCTTCTCTAACAAGCTTCTTTTTCTCTCCTCTCCTACCTCATTTTTTCTGTCGCGCCCTCTTCTCTGCACGACTCGCGCCCACGGACACTTACACGCTATTTATGCTTGATTATTTAGGTTACTTTCTCCCGACACGCATTCCGTGTTCATTCCTTCGTTCGTAAATCGTTCCGCTTAATATATATATATATACTTTGTATTTATATATATATATTTTTTTACTTTGTATTTATATATTTATATTTATATTTATATATATAGAGATTTTTTTTCTTTTTGTTGTTGCTGTTTGTAGTTGCTGTACCGACGACTCGAGTTTTGTGTAGTAGGTTGGTACTACACAGCCGTCACGTGGCCTAGTTCCTTCACTCAGTGGTATCACCTCGCGATGTATCTGCCGAACAAGGTGCCCAGCACTGCCAGAATGTAAACCGAGGCGGAAATCCGGAAGGTCCACGACGTGGCCGTCGAGATGTCGCCGCATTGCGCTGGAAAAATTCGTTTCTGGTTAGTTTCGGTTGGTACCGATGTGCAGAAAGCGGGATTGGAACGATCAAACATGGAACATTTTTGGTTCAAGCTTTAGAGAAGTTTTAGGCTTTTCAATTTTTCAAGCTATTTACATAGTTAACAACTTTTTTTTTTATTTTTCGATGATTCAGCTGGTACGGCTTCCGTTTCAATTTGTACAGTTTTTAAATATTGAAATTTTTTCAGCATTTTTTATTATTTGATGTTTCAACTAGAAATCTGTTTTTAATCTTCTAATTTTCCTATCGCTTGATTTATTGAAGTGTCAATTCCAGATTTTCCCAATTCCAGAACGTTCCAATTCTCTTACAATCATATTTGTAACTTTCTAACAATTTTTTATCCTTTTGTGTCCCTAATATATCAAGTTTTTAATTTTTTAGTTTCACAACTTTTCGATAATCAAATCTCTACCTGCCAATCTTATTATACTGTCGAGCAATTAATTTCCCCTAGAAATCCCCAATTCCCCAGAATCTCTGCCTTCCCATCAATACTGTCTCGATTGGATCCAATTTGAAAGATAAAGTGAATCAGCTGTTTAATTAGCACGTAGAGTGACTGGACGATTCGGACAATACGATCAGTGTCATGGTTGAGACGCGATAATCAGGAACGTCGCTGACAATGCTCACTGTACGACGTGAGGTTGACCTGCCACGATACTGTACGACCATGAGAGGTCCTCGGACAGGAAACAAGATGAACCCGTCGCTGAATGTTCGCAACTTTCAGTCGTCATGACAGATATTCAATTTCCTTATTTTCCGATCTTTCAATTTTTTCCAATTTCCCAATACCTTTCGAATTTATATATTTCTTTTTTTTTTTTTTTTTTTAGTACTTACGATGCATTTAACTTCCTGTAGTTTTCAAAATCTCTGTAATTTCTCAAATTTCTAATTCTCAAATCGTTTAATTTTTCATGTTTATAACTTCCTGAGTTCCGAAGCTTGCAATTTTTTAATTTTCCACCTCTCCAATGTTTCATGTATTTCATTTCTTAATTTTCCAAGTTACCAACTCTCTTTCCGTGCTTCGGGTCTACTAACTTTCCGAGATTATAATTTTTCAATTTCTTCATTATTATTTATGTATTGAATTTCTTAATTTCACAGGTTCCTGCCTTCCTAATTTCCTCGAAGCTACGATATATTTGATGTCCTAATGGAAATTTGCGACGTGATAATAAGGAACATGGATGATAATGCTTACCATACGACGTGAGGTTGACCTGCCATGAAACTACATGACGATGAGAAGCCCTCGGACAGGAAGCAAGATGGCCCGTCACCGAGAGCTCGCGACTTCCTGTCGCTGCAGCAGAAGCACTGTAAACGAGACAGTATCTTCCTTTCTCGGTGCTCGCCACCAAATAGGCTGTGTCGTTCTCGATCCAAGTTCCATGGCACGAATATTCTGAAACAATTCATTTTTCACTCACACACTACTTGTTATCATCGTATAGATAATTAACATTCGAATGATTAATTTCAAAAATTATTTCAAACATTAGTCAAGAATATTCTATAGGTAAGATAAACTTTGTCGACGATACTACTTAATTCTTTTTTATTTACAAATTAGATATTTTAAATCTTTAATTGAAATTGAGTAGCATTGACAAAGTTATTTACCACGTATTCCAGAACATTATTTAATAAAATACGCTTCTTTAATATTAAATGTTCAACTGTGAGTAATAATTGACGTTGGAGCCAGTGGAAAATAAGAACTTGCCAAATTTAAAATTCTACTCGTAGAGTCTGCTACAATCTGCTAGCCTATATATAGAGATTAATTTGTTATAAGATTTCAAGCTAGATTAGAGTTTAAACTACGCAATAATAATTTCTAGAAATCCTATAGAACGCGTAAAACTGCAAAGCATTTGAACCGCAACATCAAACCACAAAGACATCATTATTGGCTGCATGAATCCCTCCGTCAAGGAAACACGCTGTACCATCATAATATTTAATTATGCTTGGATCAATCGAAGAACAGGACAAAACGAAGAAAGTAGAATATAAAAAACGATCGAGCGAACGGTTATAGCATGGAAATATTACGTCAGCCGGTAATGTGACCTCATTATCGAGAATCGAAGTATAAAAGCACGATTTCCGAGTAGTTTATCGGTTTCGAACTGTTAAAGGAGAGTAAGAGGGAAAGAAAGGATTCTAGTAGCAACGGAGGAACGTTTATCGTTCTAACGAAAGTACTGAATGGGTAATCACCCATGCAACGATTTTAAGTGTTCGATTTCGTTCACCTTAAGGGTCGTTTCACGACCGAGTTACAAGCTCGACTAAACGGAGAGCGAGGGAAGGTGGAATGAACGGAGGAAGGTGAAAGGGGAAAGGTAAAAATGGGAGCGATTGAAACGAGCCACCGTAAAAGAAGGAGCAGGTTTAACGTTCGTGAAAAGGGAATTAAATTATCCACGACGACTAACGCTGGCTAAGACCGTTCAATTATGATCAACTATGCGCAATTAGAATTCCTTCGATTATTAAATTTTTACGGTACTCGAGCCTCTATATTCGCTCAGGCAGGCATGGTGGCCCCGAGAAATTGTATATTTCCTCATATGTTTAATAGTGACCGATTATTCCTCGAACGGGTTAAAGGCAAGATTATCGATAATGATTTCAATGTAATCCATTTTTATTTTTATCTGAAATTCAAGATATTACGTTTCGTTAGGTTTAATGATAGATGGTGGTTTTCTGAATGGGTTGAAGATAAATTCTATGTTGAGTAGCCTTATAACTGCAATAGATAATTGATTACTGATAACGGTTTGATATCGATCCACCAATAAAACTTTAATACAGTTTACTGGCTTAATAAGCTCATTCGTTTCTCACCAATGTCTACATCTCAAAGAATGTTACAGGACTTCTTTGAAACACGTATTTGAATATTTTCAGTAAAAAATTATAGAGAAATATAATTAATTAAGATACTTTTTGATCATATAAATGGGTGTCATATAAAAATGTCAACACTCGATGTGTTGTTAGAAGAAAACGGGATTGAACTAATTATCCAACTGAATATTTTTCAATGACTAAAACTCTTGAAATATTTTTCTATCGCGTAACAATAAAGATATATTTGTAGAAATTGACAAAGTATCTAAAATTGTTTCATACGACTTCGAATTAACTTGGACGTGTTCAAGGCTGAATCGTTTCGAAGTAATCCTTGAAAAATGGTCCTTGAATGTAGGATGTTCGACAGGGAGACGCGGCTTTTAGAGAAGAGAAAAGGTCGAGTTTCTCTGTGTGTTTGGAGTTTTCGAGGAAGGCGCGAACGGGGACGAAATAAACGAAAGCCGTAAATCGCTTCGACACGTCGATATCTGGCGTGTTGTCTCGACCCGATACCTTATCGAGGCTGCAAGATAGAAAGATGAGAATTTACAGCGTCCGCGCGACAGTTCGCGTCGGCTGAAAACGGAAATAAACAACGGGAAAATTCAGCGACAGAAAGAAGCTACGCCTTTCACCAAATATGCTTTCAAAAGGGATAAAAATCGGAGACGTCAGTCTCCGTGCCCATATCTGATCCGCAAATGCCGATAAATTCTCTGTTCGATTGCTTCTTTGCATTTAAACGACGTTCAAAAATTGTTTCTCCTGCTCCTTTTACTTAAGAACAAATATCGTACAGAGCGTACAATCTTTCGGCATAAGAATTTGTGAGGAATAAGGGATGTAAAATGACAATCAAATATATCTAGAATGTTAAGTAGCCTCGAAGAAACATTTTGAAAAAGTTTCATTGAATTTTTATTTCATTTATTCTTAGAACAGCACGCAATTTCACTTAATATATATATATATTACGTTTTTCACTGTACCAAGATATTTCTGGATAAAGTTACGATATAATCTGCGATAAAGCTTATTAAACTACAATTACAACAATTTTCCTCTTCAATTTTCTTCCAACTTCACTCGCTGCCAAGTATAATTTATCCTAGCCATTAGAATCAACTGCTATTATTTATTGAAATATTTCATTTCAAACTTAAAGGCACCAACAAATTATACTTTCTTTAATTTATTCGATAAATATATCCTCACACAATTAACGTTATTTTTCTCCAAAATATTTGATAATCTTAATAAGAGATTCTAGAAAATAATCCACCAAAACTAAGGTTCCTTATCTAAAGAAAGTCTATCGTACTCTCTGGCTCTATTTTTCTTCAGAATCCTGGAATTTTCTCTGAAAGGTATCCTGGAGAGATAGAGTATAACGCGTTCTTGAAAACGTACTTTGTTTGAAGTCGATAGCTCAATTCGTTCCCGAGATACAAGGCTTGAAAGTTCGAGCGCTTAAAATAGAAGATGGCGGCGCCTGGTAGCTTTGGTGATTCACTTCATTCCGAGCAACTGCATGCCTTGATGCTAGGAATGATAAAAAACATTGCTGACTCAATGTCTCTCACTGACCAGACCACGCGTGGTGGGAAAGAGATAGGTCAGTGGCCGAGCGTGATAAAGATGGAGATAGGGAAATATTAAAAAATTACTCTTCTATTTACACGATGATATCTCGGGAACGGAGCGTCGTATCGATACGATTCAAAAAGCATTTCAAAGGAGAGACCCTACCGCTTCTGAAGATATTAATTAAAATCAGCAGGGACGATGTGGATCCGTGTCACAGAGCAAAGAAAACTGCAATCTTTTAATCTTACTTTAGGGCTCTGGGTTTATACTAATTTGACTTGGAGTGAATGTTATTGCTTTCAGATGATTAATATGCTGGTATAGCATTGAAACGAGTACAATAATAAGTAATATTAACTTCCGTATCTCTGCTAGACACGACAATAAATTATTAGGTAATAAATGATCTATTGCACGATTATGTGATAATAAATAACGAGTAAATGATTCTAACGAAAAGCGTAGCAGTATCAAACAATACAGAATTTAATTCTGCAAAATTGCGATTCCTAACCTCTATTTTTAATGTACACGTAAGAAAAACTTGTTGGTATCACTTTCTAAACTTTCACAGATGATTAAATCTCAAGTATTCCGCTTCATCGTAACTTCCCCCACTTCATCTTTTTACCTCTGCTTCAATAATCACACTGCTGCCAAACTTCCCATCCATAGTATACACCAGACGGATCGACTCTCTACACCACAGTTCTCTAATTGCGAAACTAGCACATTACAAGCTAGAGCTGATCTCCCAAGTTTCTGGAATCTAAACTAAAACCTAATCGAACTCGGGTCCGTTTCTACCCGCAAGAATATCAATCTTCGATCTGAAAATGTATCTTCCACTGGACAAACTCTCAAAGAAGATCAAAGATTACGATCAAAAGATATTGCGGATATTAGGTTCGTATCGTGATTCTTAATCCACAAAAAACACGAGGATTCATGAAAGGAAGGGAGAGTTGCGTGGAGGTTTCGGTATCAGGAATTATTTTAGCATAGAGCAGAACGTTGACATAACCGAGGATTTAGCCGGTCGAGCCTCGTATCTTACGACTGTCGACAAGGGGATTGCGTCCCAGACTGTAGGCACCACCCCTCTGTAGACGCGGAACGCGAATTGGTCATTAAGACTTCGTACAAACAGCGATCTTAGCTCCCAGACCCAGAGAGAACATCTCGAAACGTCTCCAGCCAGGCTTCTGGTAACGATCGTTAATTACATCCATTTCCAACGTAGTATTTGTCCGTGTTGGGATTAGAATCTTGTCAAGATTCGCTGTTTAGAATATTTTATTTGGTTATGGTGTGATTGTTGAGATCTAGAAACTTATGTTTTGTATTGTATTTTGTACGATAACCAATCAAAAGCCAGCTAAAACGAATCAAGATCACTATGATAAAACAGAACCAATTTGAGAACGTTATCAGATGAAATCTAACTATTCAGTCAAGCTATGATCCACTGTATAACTCTTCTCTAACATAATATTTTATGTAGAGAACTTTCAGTCTGTCTAAACAACTGCTACCGTTTCATTTAACATTTCATGAATAGAAATCTTCCTGCAACCTAACATTACCACAACAGTGGTATTACATCTGTTCCATCCATTGTGCTACTCCAAAGGTGGCAATTAGCTAGGGAATTTTAGATGTCCCTAAACAATCCTTCAAGAACTAGCTCCAAGACCTGCTTCTCTCAATATAACTATTCAAAGTAACTCACGAGCCCTTGCCCTTACGTGTCATCAAATAACAGATCCCCACAATAATCTCCTGTTCCCTACCTCAAACTCTCAGAAGCCCCTAATCTCGAAATTCATTAATTCGATAAAATCAGACCATTATTGTTCGAAGCAGGCAATGACAGGTTCTCTTCGCAGCTATTCCTGAACGGTCGGTTCTATTTCAAACTCCATTTATTATTCCTAACCTCAAACTCTCAAAACACCTTAACCTCAAAATTCATTGGTTCGATAGAATCAGTCTGGCATCGCTCGAGCCAAGCAACGACAAGCTTTATCCGCGACTATTCCTGAAAAGTCGTGCAACCAGTCGGCCCTATCTCTAACCCAGCCCAGCCAGAGTCCCGGAAGCCTCGAAGCTTGGCGCTGCATCTATCTTTCAACGCGAGCGGATCCGCGCGCACAGGCACGCGCCATAAACACGTACATCCGAATAAAGCTACAAACTTTGCACATAAGCAAGCGTGGAGCCACGGCAACCGTCACGCCGCTGACTTCTCCGCAAACTAACTATCGCCACTTGCGATAACTTCACCCCTTCGAAGGGCGAAGAAGGGACGGAAGAGGCTCGAGGTAAATGTGGAAGCGACGAAGACGCGTCTCTTCACGATGGGAGGATAACTCGGCCCTGGTGCGGGTAATCCGATAAGATGTTCCTGTTGAAGCTGCCTCCATCCTACGAGGATTCACTCGACCCCCCATGGTGGTGGCTCCCTGCGAGCACAGTCGATTCTCCGGTGCAAGATACAGGTAAGACGGATGTCAATAGAGACGTGGGTGCCTGTAAGAGGTGTTTCTTCCGTAGTTTTTGAAGAAAGAAAAGTTGCTGACTCCCTGATACACCTTTCGAGAACGTTGTAACGAGCAGACTGCGAATTACGCTCATGCCAAAATGTGCAGGACGCACATGATATGGGAAAGTATATAGAATATTCAGAATGTAGTACTCTCTATGACTTGATACAACAATTTCTTATTCAAGATCCAGTTTTTTAATTACATCTGTGAGAATATGAATTTGTACACGTTCTGTTCGTCGTCTAGCGTCTAGAAAGTATTTAGAATGTTTTTAGAATGTTATTAGATGATTTTGAGTTGTGTGGTTGCATATAGAGATCCGTGTTGGAATTTTTGACTGGAACCAAGCGTGACTTGAACTGAATCCAAATTTAAGCTGAACCGAATCTAAAATGGAACCCAAATCTAGTTCAAACATAACATAAATTGAACCCAAAGTTAATCCAAACATAACCTAAATTGAACCCAGGGCTAATCCAAACATTACATAAATTGAATCCAAATTTAATTCAAACCTGGCATAAACCGAATCAGAATCTAATCTAACCTTTATTAAACGAACTGAAGATCAACCAGAAGACCACTAGAGATTCGCGAGGAGCGATAAAGATCGATAGAAATTCATAAAAATCAACGAGGATCGATAGAAACTCAACGGTCGTCAAGAATAAATTTTCTTTAGAAAATCGTCTTTATAAATCGGCAAATTTTTCTTCTAAAGGAGAAAATTATACCAAGAGATCTTACCTGGTGGTGTTTCGTCGTTGCACGATGTAGCAAACTCCATACGATCCGGCGTCTTGCAACCGATATCTAGTCGATAGCGACACCGTCCTGGATAAGGTGTCGACGTGACCCTGACATCTTGAACCTCAGCAGCGTTGACCATTGGTTCACCATCCACGCCCAATATGTCCTCCGCTTTGTCACCATTGTGATTGTGTAGCACAGACACAATTTTGTAGCGACCAAGGTTGGGGCACTGCTTGGTGATTGGGTCTGGTGCTGGACAAAATTTATCGATTTCAATTTTCTTCTTCTTGCAGCTGCCATTTCTGTTCGTTACGTTAACTGACTTATCTTACTGACTTGTTACTCAACCGAACGACACACGCAAATCGTTCCAATCAGTTTTACTCTACTCGCTGTTCTTGTAGCTGGCATTTATGTTTGCCAGAGTAACCAGAGAATATAGATGAACCAAATTTATTTACTTTATTCGAGGTTAGATTATGTCGAGGAAAATATTGTGTTTACAATGGCAGAAATATTTGGCCACCTGACTTGGAAAACAAGTTGAGGTATAGAAACTGATTCATTCATTTCCGGCGGAATCAGCCAAGATAGTTCCTAAAATCGTCCGCTCGTAGAAGAATGGGGACGTAGACGCAAACATCGTCGAGACGAAAACGCGCTTGGCACAAAGAGGAAGTTGCGAACGACGGCAGCTTAACAATCGATTCGCCAGCGACTCCTTTACGATCGTGCAAAAGGATCATATGCCGAATCCGTCGTAAACTCAACCCTCGACGGAAGGCAGCACAGTTTCTGTTTAAGCGGATTACGCGATTCTATAACACTGACGAAGACAGGGGTCGTTCCCAAGCACGCGGAATTTATCGTGACGCCATTCAACCCACGTCTAGACCTTCGCCCGAAATTACACCTCCATCGTGTTTACCTTCGTTTGTCCTTCGAATTTTACACATCACTCTTATTAAGTCTGATCTATTTATCGTCCAAATGGAAAATTGGAAATTGTAGCTAGGGAATTTCGGATCTATTTAGACGGGCCTTGACGTTTCATCTGAAATTTCGTTCGTACCAATTTTTCTATAGTTCAACATTCTAATAACACTTTTCTTGTATTCGCATCGTCTATTGTTCTAAACCAAGGTTGCTAACAATTAGGCACACGGAGTTTCATTACGCTTGGCCGGAGTTAGATTTTGTCGAAAATTTCAAACGTGTCTAATTGAAATACGCTTAGGTTACGAATGAAAATTCCCAATTTTTCGATAACAATAAAATGGAAATTTTCAAAAGTAAATAATAGGAACAATAAACACTTTTACCACGCATTAAATCAAATTCCCCGATATTACAAAACCCCAATAAAATAATAACAATAAAAAATTGGAGAATATCAAATTTGTCTTTCTTTGTAAAACCGGCCGCTTATTTAGCAATTTCAGTAGAAGAGGGACATTTATCCTGGCCGGAAACGTGGCCAGCCATTGTTAAGACGTTATTTATCGATACACGTGTAAAGGATAGGAGAGGAATAGCACGAATTCTCGCGAAATAATTTCATCGTGTTTCAAGAGTGCTCCATTGGGAATGCGATATCTTCCCGCGCGCTTGCTGTCATATTTTATATCCTTTCTAGTTCCCTTTTGTTTCTATTTCCCTCCACCCCTTTTTTGTCTATCCTTTATACTTTTTTTTTTATTTTGTCTTTTGTTTTATTATTTTTTCTCTAGCAAGTTTCGACAGTGAAATATCACTTTTAATTCTAGCAGTCGGCGTTTTTATTTTTCCAGCTCAGCAAAACGAGAAACTGCGACCGTGGGCAACGCGTTTTCCCGTGTCCGAAGTCGCAACCGTAATTAATATCCTGTTCGATCTGTCAATTAGGAGAAACTAGGCTCTCGCCGATAAATAGAAATTTCGATTTCTCGGAAAAAATCAACAGGTCCATCTTTTCCCAAAAAAAAAAAAAAAAAAAAAAAAAAAAAAAAAAGAAAAGAAAATGTAAAATATTCGAGCAGAACTTTCACGTTAATGAATGAACGAATAGTTAACGAACGTTTTCTCTGTACTACACAATCATTGGAAACTTTTCGAGTACTTCTCAATAAAAGGTCATCCAACCTCCATCCATGGAGGTTTGAAATGCTTGAAGTATTTGATTAGAAGAAGCTTCAAAAAATTAAGCCCAGATAATGATCGTATAGTATAAATTTCCAAAATTTCTTCAAGGTCTTCGAATTATACTCGCAAAGACTGGTACTAAGAAAATGGCAACAAATAGGAGAAAAATTGTAATTATACGGCGCAACTAATTCGTAAAGAAAATGTGGAAAATAGTGGCAGTCAACGCGAGTGAATGTCGGGAGGCGTTCACACGGCTGAGTGTTAATAAATGATCGTAATTGACTTACTAATGAACGTCGTGTACGGCGTCGAGTGGGAGTTGAACGTACTCGAGTTGCACACGTCGTCGGGCTGCTGGCTCCATTCCGACAGTTGCAATTCTATTATGTGGCTATCCCTTCTGTGAAACATCAGGCACACATAGCCATTCGTGCTGTAAAAGAAACAAATCTTTGGTCAGTATGACACGAATATATATTACGATGTATTATTACATTCATTAATATAATAATATATTATACAACTACAACGTGATTAATATACTGTTAACGGTATAATAGTAGTACACTATTATCGAAATATGAAGAGAAACAGATTTTTCCGTGGATTCAATTTGTTAATGAACAATGCATACTGTCCATTTAGCGGGATTTTATATTTTTCCATTTGAAAAATGATGAAAAAAAAAAAATTATTCTCAAAAGCATAGAGAATATAAAATTAGAAACGCAGAATTGTACTCTGCCTATTAACTACCTAACAAATTATCTTAAATACAATTTTCCTGTACTAATAATTTAACTAGAATCTTCCTGCTGGCTAAAGCAACCCCTATTCAAACTAAGGGAGGGGGGGGGGAGAGACGCAGGTGAAATTTACCAACTCGCAGGAGGAAATTAAAAAAAAGGGAAACTGGAAACAAAGCTCGAGTACCAGTGGCGCGCACAATATCGCCGTAATAAAATTACAAGTTAATATAACCCTGGAGGCCACGAATCTGTAAATGGCGGGAGGAGGGGGTTGTTTCATGAAAACGAGACACGTATAATAATCGAGCCGGTAAGCCGTAAAAGCCGACGGTGGACGACAACGGGGGGAGAAATCGGGAGTGGGGATGAAGAGAGGAAAGAAGCGAATGGCCAGAGGTGGAAAACAAGGGTAGAGGATCTTAAATCTCAGGCTACTTCCGTGGTTGGGCCAGGATTAAGATTTTATTTTATCAGGACGTTTCTTAACGGGGGTTGCGTTAACTTTAAGCGTAATCCCTTTACGGCTCGGTCCCCTCTTTCACGACGAAACGGTGAAATCTGTAGTTGCAGCGAGTTCATAACGCGTTTGGTTCTGCCCTTGTTTATTCTGTGCCTTTGTTTAAATGCGAAGAAGTTGAGATCGGCGTAGGAGAGAAGCTCGGAAATGATTAAAAATAGAATTATTTAATATTGAATATGTTATAATATATTACGTATGTTGTAACATATCATAAAGATCGGAGAGATTATTTAAAGACGAGCCTCATTATAAGCAATATCGTCGTTAAACCGACTTCAAACCTTAATTAATGTGTAAGCTGAGCTTACGTTAATTAAAGAACTAACAAATTTCCCTAAATAAGCGATTTTAATGAAAACAATCTACCAAAAATCCAGCCAAAACTACAAATTCCTTCAGCTCTATTTCTCAAAAGTCTGCAAAGCTGGCAAAGTTCATCCGCGCAGTACCCAAAGAGTATCCTCTTTCAGTTGTTTTATTCAAAGCTTCATCAAACGCGTTCACTTTGTTACAGAGGCGAAGAAGAGGGCGTTAGGTACTCTCGGCTTGCGAGTAACTGCATTTTCCTTACGACCGGCAGCACCATGAAAACGGACATAAAGTGGCGCGTATCGGTACCCAGTAGCACATGAAACTGGTGGCTCGCGATCGAGAACACGTCCCGGATTTTCGGCTTTATGTCCCCGACTTCGTTCCTACGGCCGCGTTCCCGTGGATTATTGTCATGGCGACAGATCGCCTTCCGGTTCGTCCACTATTCTTCCGTGCGCATGTTAGGAAAACGGGTTTTGGATGATGATCGCGGTCCATTGATTTCTTCTCACCTTTTATTGAGTTTCGCTCGTTGAGTAGCAGCCAGGGGAATACGGAATTTGCGAATCGCTCTTCGAGAGCTGTTTCACCGATGCCACATTGGTGACGGGTTTTCGGTTTCGTTTTATGGCTCGATAACCTAGATTCGTGTAGGATTATTCTGGCGAATAAATTCCATTTATGAGGTTTCCTACGAAATTGTTCTAAATATTTGATATCGAATAAAAATTGCGTTGCTGGTCACAACTTTGTTGATGTTTCTTCTATATGAAATATTAAATATCTCTGAACGTCAATAGAAAATTTGAATTTTTTCATAACATATTGCACAGACAAACTAGATTATTTTAAATTTGATCGCGAGGTAATTCTTTTTTTAATAAAACTACGATATGTATGAAACACAACTTGATGTAAATTGTGCAGCTTAAACATTTCTTTCCTACTAATTTAATTAACATTATTAATTTTTAACGTAGAACACATCGATATATCGAAGGATATTCATAATTTTTAGTACGTAATCATTAAAATAGACGATTTTTGAAAGAATTCGTCTGGAATAAAGCGTAAACACGATGAAGTGGAGGACGCTGAAAGAAAAGTCAATTTAATTAATCGAGTTGCCAAGACGGCCATTTACATTCTAGCTTCCTAGAGTGTATCTAGGTAAGTCTCGAACGGTGTTACCATTCCCCAGGGTGCAATGGCGGCTTCTTACGGGCTTGTGTACATTTTCAAGCCTCTCCTCGAGTACCAAGCACGAGTATAACGGGATATAATCCCGTTTTCGCTACCTTTCGTAACTACATTTTGCGCTTTTCGCCTCCTCAGGCCTTCAATACTACCGGATTCTAAAAATTTCCGCGAATCATCGGCAGCCATATTGATATTAACAATTTTGAGGTTATCTTCGATAAAGAAATCTTTTCTACACGAATTGGGCAAATAGAGAACATGGAATAATTATTCTGCAACATTTTAATCAGTTAAGTCAGTCAATTAAAGTAATTTAAAATAATTCGGAAGAAGAAAGGAGGAAATTACTTTCGACGAGATTTTTCTGGGAATCTCGAGCACGGCAATTAATAATACTTTGCTTTAATTAATTAACTCGGTTATTTCGAGTAGCTCGCGTTAACAACGAAGTTTCAACCACCGGAAATTACAATCCACAAACTCCCCCGGTGACTTCATCCCTTATTCGACTCAGTAATCAAACTTGGCTTGCAGGTTAAAAAATTCAAGGCAAATTACTGGAGAAAGGCAAAAGATCTTCAGGAAGGAGAAAGGAATTTGAACCGTCGAAAGACTCGAATCTGCGATCTGAAAATTCGTGTCGGGATTTTTAGTTACCTTCGAATCTCTTAAAAGAAGTATTTTATCTTGGAACTTTCCTCGAATGTCGCTATGTACATTGATCGAACGACGCAATAGGAATCTTTGAAAAAGATTGTGAATATTGGAAAACTCGAAATTACAATCCTCCGAACTCGCATCCAATCTTTATTTACCTTTTAACGTCTGGAAAAAAAGATTCGAAAATTAGTACCGTGATAAAAAGCGAATAAACCGCACGAGTAAAATTTCTTCCCCTTGATAACGCTCTTTCGAACAAGCAATTCCCATAAAGAAACCACTCCCGATCGTAGCAACAACGATTCCAATAATTTTTTTTTTTTTTTTCGCTCGCGGAAGCCTCGTAAAAACGGAGGTAAAAATGGTGGGCGAATTCAATCGAAAAACGTCAGCCAAAAATGAAATAAAATTCCCCCTCCCTTGCCCTACCCCAGTCACATATTGTCGTCGTTCCAGCGGGCCTTAAGGAGGTTACCAGATGCAGAAAATTGTCCACGGCTCTTTTCCCGTGGCATCTCCAGTTTCCAATCTAATTTATGTCTGGTCGTTAGACGATTCAATGAAAGGAGCACGCTTATGCGGCCAATTTGACGTGCACCCTTTCCACCTGAGGGCCTTCCACCCTTCTGCAACTCATCGTTCCATCTGTTTTCCTCTCCTCTGGTCTCGTATTTCCTCCAGATGCTCCTCTCCGCCAAGTTCTTCCATTTTCTCCGCTCCCTTTTTCCCTCATAGTTCTCTTTTTAATTGGAGATTTTATTGTTCAACGTTGGTATGTGGATTCCGGTGGTTCTTTTAGGTTAGGTTTTATTTCAGGTTAAATTATTTCATTGCTTTTTAATTGGTGGATTTGTTAGGTTAGGATTATTTTATAGATCGTTTTATGGGATTACCGAAAATTACTTTTCGAGGAGGAAAGTTCGTTACTCGAGTTTATACCTCGTTCAGGCAAAATTCGATACCCCTTATATTTGATATTTCCAGGTCTGACGTAATTAATATTTCATATCTTGCGTTCGATATTCGTTATTCGATAGATTTAATATTCGTTGTTTCTTACATTCGGTATTCGTTACGTGACAAATTTGATATTTGTTGCTATTCATCAGCTCATCGCGTAATATTTAGTACGATATCCACCAAAAAGAAAAGATCCACGCACCGCCATAACAAGAGCAATTTACCGGCGCTCAGCGTACCCTTTTACCTCTTCTTATTCTCCATTCTGTACCTTCATTTCCCATCATCGACGTTCACCCCACTAACCCTACGAATGCCTTTCTTCTGGCCGTAGCTAACTATCTTCGTCACGAAGATGCATCAAACAGCGTGCTCCGTGGAGCGTGGCTCACGCGATATCCGGCAGATACTGCGGCCGCCACCGTAGCCGCAGGCTCGCTGATCGCAACCCTCCACGCAGTAATATCGAAACAAACGAGTCCAGGACAGGGAAGACTGTGGAAGATAAGCTGGAATCGGCATGAGACGACTATATGATTCGCTTATTGTTGAGTTACCGACAGTTATTGTATTATATTACTTTTTGCGAATTAGGATGGGGACTAATTGGGGATGTTGAAAGCAGCTGAAAGGACGCGCTTACGCATTTTCTTCTTGAGAAGATTTTAACATTAAAAGGGAAACTACCGTTTTCACGGTGACAACAGGCGCTCATTCTTTTAGACAGATTATGCTCATTATACAGGGCGTTTCGTAGCACAATTTCTATGAAGATAAACCGTCGCAGATCGTTGTAACACAAATGTTGCTATACCATTGGAACATTGTCAAATAGGAACCATTTTCATTGCTTCAGCGTCCAGTACCCAGTCCTCAAATAGGTCCCACATTTTATAAAACACCTTGCGCAGAAAGTAGAAACGTGGACTGTTCGCTTATCAAATTTCTTACAATTTCATATAGTTTATAGGAGAATAAGCACACATTGTTGTATTTTAATTAAACGAACCCTGAAATATATATCTGTTATTTCTCAGAAAAACTTCAAAGCTTCGATACATATCCACCTCTTCTGAACCATCCTGTAGGATTCCAACAAGCGAATAATCCAACCAGCGAAACTTCCCAATTGCATAAAATAAATCAAATTCTACGATCACTATTCGTAACAATACCTAAACGAGTTCCTTATCCACTATCCTTCTACGTTACGCTACGGTAATATCCTTTTTTTTTTTTCTTCTTCTCACGATATCACCGCACTGGCCGCGTTTCTATTTCGACAGGCAGCCGCGCCATAAATTCCCGTTTAAGCTCGCCCAGGAAAGCATCGTTGGGAACGCGGCTTGTTAAATCACGGAGGACGGGCCGCGCGTCGTGGCATCGCGATGCATTTTCAGGCCAGGCTCGGAAACTAATTGTAAACAGCGAAATAAATCTCGCGAAGGGGGTAGCACGCGCAAAAACTAGCCGCCCCGAGACGGAATAATGATAACAAACAACGGCCACGAGGAAGAGATTAGAGAAGCCGGTGCCGCGTAAATATGCCCCGGAGAGATTTATGAAAAATAATATTGGCTAGCGATCGGCTTCAGGCTCTGTGAACCACCAGAAAGGGCGCGCAAGATCCCATTTCCTGTAATTCGATTATTCCTGATTTAGGAGAGTTTACTTGTTTTGCTTTAAGCATGATAAAGCCTTACACGATAATTAATTACGGAGTGCATAATTTGAAAAGTATCGCGTTTGGTTCATTTTCATTGAGCGAAATTGGATGAAATGTATTTTTGAATCCTACTATAGTAATTCCATTATCTTTGGTTCAGTAGAATATTTGTTACGTTACGCTACACCGAAGTTACAGAGAACTGTAACATTTTATTTCACAAACATTTTCGAATCCTTATCTGATATGCAACAAGTGTACCTACAGACTGTCCCAAAAGCTCTCCGACGAACTTCAACTTTGACAAAATCTGCTGTGCGTACACCTATAGGTCCTTTCAGAACTTATCCATCGAACTTTAATAACCTATCGAGAAGAGCTGCATGTACTAGCACGATAAAAATATTCAAATGTTACTATGTTACACAAAACCAATATACTTGGATGAACTCAAGGATACTTTGCAGGTAATAACCTAACCTGAAAAGCAACAAGTGTACCTACAGGTTGTCTCAAAACTTTTCCCTCAAATTTTCTCCAAATACACGAAAAAAAATTCCATAAAATCTTGTCAAACGTAATTCCATAAATCGAGAAATCAATTTCTATAATCTATTCACAAACGCAACAAGTGCACCTACAGGTTGTTCCAAAAGCATCCAAGTTATCGCAAACCAAAAAATCGCTGCAAAACGACCTGTAGGCAAGGAACGATAAACTGAAAGACGTGAACGGTGCCATACATCGCCGGTAAACGGCACGTTCGACGATGATTTCAGCACAGGAACCTGTGCAGCGTGGCCTCGCTTCCGGTCGCTGGATCACCGGTCAACGAGCAATTTTCCGGTCGATTGACCACCGAAACGTCCAACTTCCAGCCAAGTCGATCTCCGCCGACAGGAAGAGACACGCTTGTTTACCCCGTGACTCTCACTCTCTACATACGTTCGTTCCTTAACCCCATTCCACTAGCCGAGGGGTGGACGTGTCTTCCGTATATTACCGGCCAACTACGTGACTCGAATCTTTTACGGTGAATTTCGAGGGTGGTTAGCTATTTCCATGGACACGCGGCTCGCGTTCAGTGAAACCGTCGATTTTTTTTCTCTCCAAGTCGAGACTGAGAAGGGGTGAGTGTCAACGACAGGGGCGTGTTTACGTTGGGTCATTGGCGGACGAGGGATGAGTGTTTGTTTTCAGAGGATCGAAAATACGGTGGGTGGTCGTTAAAGAGAAATTGGAATTTTAGGTGTTTTACCGGGTGGCTTTAAGCGTCGCAGATAAGTAATTATCGAAAGTGACGTGCATGT
This sequence comes from Bombus haemorrhoidalis, assembly GCA_014825975.1. Lineage (NCBI taxonomy): Eukaryota > Metazoa > Arthropoda > Insecta > Hymenoptera > Apidae > Bombus > Bombus haemorrhoidalis. Next base: position 1,189,405 of record CM026176.1, on the reverse strand, counting down.
TTCTTTAGTATGAGCTCCTTTCGATCATTTTTGTAGTATTAGTGAATAAGAATGAGCAGATTGAACGAGCAGTTTTGTTTACGAAGCTTCTACCGATATAATGGGGTGTTTTACGAGACTGTCATTAGGCAGATTCTAGTGACATTATGGGGATTTTTGTGTTACGACAGGTTTTTCTAAATTCACCAGGAATCTAAATTGTCCTAGCTTTCATTTCTGGTTGCAGTACATTAAATAAATAATTAAAATTGTTTAGATTTCTAGATATTATTAGATCACTTTTATTTTCATTTTATCTGGAAACGTGGAATTGAAATTTGATAAATCAATCGTCGGAAATGCATATTTTATTTCATTTAAAAATTCAGTTGAATGTTACCAAAAGGTGTATGCAACGTTTATGATTCTCCCAAAATTTTAACTGGTACAGCCAGCACATTTTAGAAATTCCTACTCTATATTCTATTTCCTGTTGAAATAACTGTAACCGTACTTCTCGCAGACGTATAGTATCTCTCTAAGGAAATGAAGAGGTTCGATGCATACATGAATTTGTTGAAGTAAAACGCGACCACAATACTGTCTCAAGGAAAGAATAAGAAGAATTGCGACAAAATTTGAAATGAAGCGAAATAGAACAGCTCTCGACAAAATACGACACGGAAAGATAAAAATAGAGCGATATTAGGCTAAAAGAAAAGCAAGACTAATTTTTACATAGTAGAAGAAAAACACAATCGTAATGTAAAAAAAAAAAAAGAAAAAAGAAACGTAAGGCTCTTATTAAATTCTAATAAGAAATACAAATTAAACCCTCCACTTTGATAGCCATTTTCGCTCCTCTGATACGAACAATTGTCAGTAAGAAATAGAATTTTCATGGAATATTTTCTTCGTCATTTGCAACATCTTATACGTAGTTTCCCAAACTCTCAAGACTATTTTCACCTCTTCAATAAGGATAACTAACGATATTAAGATAAGGTACGTGTAAAATATCATTTTGACAATTTTTCCTATTTCAATTTCATTCAGATCTTTGCGCGTGTCTTTTTATAAAAAAATTTTTTAACGATGCTGTAATTCTCAAGCTACAGGCTCCCATCCTAATAATCACAGAACCGACTTCATCCCTTCGTTCTCGAAACGGTTCGAATAATTTTCGCTGGTTAACCGAGCTATCTGGAATGTTTCCCGATAGAACAGCCTGGAAAACCCGACGAAGCTGGATATAATCCTCGATCCCACGAATGTCCAACATTCCGTCAGGTATTCGCTGAAATCGACTACCAACGCTGCCAACACCGAGTACAGACCGAAATTATCCTTATTACTGAATGATACCATTCCATTTGGGGATGCTGACGAATCTCTAATGACGAGGTATGAGCTTCTACAATATAAATTCGTACGACTGATATGTTTAAAGCTCTCCCGAGAAAATTCAAACCTACACGTCTATCCAACCTGTTTCTCAAAATTCAAATGTTCTAAATTTACCTGAATATTGTCACGCAGGTTATATTATTCTATGATAGAAATAAATTTATTTGTCATAATATTATTAAAAAATTACAGTTGGAATTTATTATTAGGTGCACAAGTCGCCGAAGATAATTTTCCAAAAGGATATATAGATCATTTTCGAAAGCGGTATGTATATTCAAGAACGCGTACTGCATGTGGTGGAACATTCTAGTAAATAACCGTTAAGTATTCCCTAGGGTTCTAGGGACATTTTGCGACATGTTAATGTATATTAAAAGGTTTAATGGTATCAACCGGTTTCCTTAATTTTAATAACATAAAAGCGAGAAAGGAGAGACGAGAGATATCGGAGGAAAAACGAGACGCCCGGGGAATAAAAGGCGAGAGCACGCAAATATTGAAAAATGGAAGCTGCTGAGATGAAAAACATGGAGGAGCCGGCTACATAGAAAATATTGAAAAGTACAGCGCGCTCGAAAATAAATACAGAGTACACACAATGGATAGCAAAACAACAAAAAATAGAAAAAAAAAAGGGAAATATACACATACACGTATGCACGGGAAAAACAAAGAGGGAAACAGAATAGGGGGATGAGAAAAGCTATAAAGCAGAGAATTGCAAAATAGAAGCTGGCATATTGCGAGTATTAAGGAAAACGAAACAAGGGCCGAAGGACCGAAAGCAGAACGTATTTAAAAATGAACTAGATAACGTTGTAAAAACTTGGGGGAAACTGAAAGAAATGAAAAGATAAGAAAACCCGTAATATTTTGCAACAAAAGAAAACAAAGGAAATATCGATGTATCCCGTTTCTTTCTTGCAATTTCACATGAAATCGATGCTGTAAAGTCGGCTAAAATAAGAATCGCAAGATGACAAAAAAGAAAAAAAGAAAAAAAGAAAAAAATGAACGACAATGGTGGCTCTGATGCCCCGTATTCCACTCCAAGATTGAACACACGTATCGGAATACGATATATCGATTGAATTAGAGCGTCTCCCAGCCGTTTTCTCTAGTTCCAATTAAAAATAAGCTGACGCAGTATTATTATTATTATTATTATTGTTATTATTATTATACATATCACAAAACCAGTGGGACAACGATACAGCTGCAAACAAGTAATTGTTCAGAAGACAAAAAAAAAAAAAAGGAAAGAATAACCTTACATCGGAAGTTTGTTCATTTATTGGTTGATCATTGTTAGTACCGTATTGACGATAATAATATGATCATTTTTGTAATACAATAAGTGTGTCAATTAATAGATTGGTAATCTTATTACCTTTCATAAAGGCCGCTTTGTGTATGCGTATCATAAAGATGATTATTGAACTGATACGAAACAATGAGTTAAAACGGGAACAGAGATGAAAGCCGGGCCAATCAAAATGAAAATTAAACGCGTCGATGGTTGCATCCACGATTCTCTGCATAGGTTTCAAAGACGAAAATTTACGCGATAGCGAAATGGCGTTCGTTCATACCTGTTTTACAGCAACTTTTCTATGGACAAATTACTAGATAGTGATATTTTGTAGATGGCGCTGACGCTAAGGAAATTACGCGTCAAGTTTACGTTAAAAGTGGCGACATTCGATGCGTGATCTTTAATCTAAAAATTCTATTCTATTCGAATATTAAATTGAATTAAATTTTACGAAAGCGTTCGAACACTTGTAAATGTATTTTATGCATTTATTGTTATAATAATATATGTAAATATGTAGTTAAAATATATTATTGTCCTCTTCTTATTTATGAGCTTCGTATTGCTTTGGGTAAAAACAATGGTAATTTAAAGAACCTTAAGTAAGAAAAGTCTTGCGTCGCCATGGTTTGACATCCATCGGCGACATCTACGTTCCTTTACGTATTCTTTGTTCTTTTATAGCGTTGTCAGTGTTTTTTTTAATGTTCGGTTAAGCCAGGATATTTTCTGAGAATTATTCTCTCTTGGACACTTTTCCACTAGGAAGATTAGAAGCTTGATGAATACCTAGGAAAAAGTGGATGCTATAAGAGCGAGTTATGGGTTCATAAAAAAATGCCCCAGATGAAATTGGGTTGATTGCAGAGAGAAAGACCGTTTCTTAGCGTGATACTAACAGCAAAGTATTATTTGCTGAGAAGAAGTGTAATGAATGTGAAATAAAATTTACTAGATTGAGGGACTAGAATATGAATAAATGACAAGAGTAATTTCTTTTGTACATTTACCTATTCCGATGAAAAAGTTTCATTTTTTGCAGTTGATTCATAAATAGTCGGTTATGGTTATCATTTCAAAAATGACATTTGTCACGACAATTAACCTAATAACCGATCAAATCCAGCATGGATTATCTTCCAAGCTTAGAACAGCGCAACAAACTAGCGAATTTTTCTTCTAATCTCCTTCTTTTACGATAAAAACTACATTTATCATGCAATAGCGTCATTAGTTGATAAAATCTAATACGAATTACTGTTCTAACCTAAAAATGTCACTAAACAACATGGAAACAAATGATTTTTCCATCTAATCTCCTTTTCTAGCGCAAAAACGACATTTATCATGCAATAATCTAATTAGTCGATAAGATCTAGCGTGGATTTCTATTCTAACCTAAAACGAAATCATCGAATCAATTCCTTCACCGTAAGAATCTATATTGGATCAACATCCTAACCTAAAACACTACCTAAACATCAGCCGCTTTAAACAACCGGTCCACTGAATTCCCATGTAATCCGCGCTCCGCCCCAGAAAACACAATCGCAACTTCACGTAGAAACAAAAAAACGTTTCGACGAAAGGGTAGAGCGATGTGTCACTCACACATGTCCTCACCAAAATACTCAGCCAACAATCGCCCATTCCGCTATCCTCCTCCAGCAACCTGCAATCGCGTTTATCCGTGAAACTATCGTTTTTCCGTTGAAAAGCCTGTCCCCGAAATCGTCTGATTTTTGCCGGAGCAATCTATTTACACGAACGAAAAGCGGTCAGAGTCGGTGGAACCGGCTGTTTTTTTCGCCGGCCAATCATCGTTACCTGCGCGAACGCATCTGGCCGACGTGACTGCCCATCAAAAGCGTTCTTTGAGGCAGCACGGCTGCAATAAAACCCTTCAGGGTTGTCGAGTGGTAGTCGCGATCTAATAACCAGCCGGCGTTTCCCTGGTTTTTTAAAACGCTGCAGGACGATCCAACTCGAGAGCGAGAGCTTCGGCTAGCCGGCTTCGACAGTTTCAAACGCAGCGCCGCCGCATACACAATACATACACCTCGTGCACTCGATCAAAGCTTCTTTTTATGCATTTCACCCCGGTCCATTGAATCAAAAGCAAGGAGGATGGGGACGCGAGTTATGAGTCAGCTGGACCGTAAATAGTCTTCTCTTTGTCGTTTCGGGGCGAACATCTACGAAATTAAACGAGGACAGAGTGTATGTATGTGTGTATATGGTGACACGTAGCTTTTTAAGCATAATTGAGCATGTGTCTGATGCAAACAGGCGCGATTTCCTCGTTCCACTTTGTTTCATACCGTACTATAGGGATTTTGTTTCTCTCGGCCCCCTCCCCTTTGTTCGTTGTTACTGCTCTTCTTTTCTTTTTTAGTTCCTCCGCGTCCCGTTGGATTCGCCGGTGTTTTTGTAGGCTGCCTCGATATATATCCGGCGGCTTTGTAGCCTCGCGTTCCAAGTATCCGGCACAGGCTCTGCCGTTGGCGTTCATCGATTTATGAATTCGTCCGCGATACCCGAGCGTAGATGTTTTTTCGCGGCAAGCGTGATATCGGCGAGAATAATGTATGGTTGGCGACACTGTCGCGCGTTACCGCGGAGATAAATGTTAGAAAATGGCGGAAGCGAAGGGACAGGATAGAGTGCGGTCCCTGTGCTTGATCGATTCATATAATATTGCGAGTGGTCTTTTACTTACTTGAAAAAAAAAAAAGAAAAAACAAAAATTTCTACGTAGAGAGTATTAGAACGAATATTAAAGCGCAAATGATTCGACTCTCCAGACATTTGATCACTCTCTATGCAACTTTTGCACGAAATACCCTATAGAAATAGGATCCTGCATAAACATCCACGATTCAAAAGTAGCTAGAAATTCCCTAGAACCACGTGACTCTATCGATATTTTCGTGGATTTGGATAGAAGCGAACGTAAACAAGAATTCGTTCTCGATATTGAGAGTAATTGTACGTAGACAGTGACATTCATCAGGCAAGGGCTCTTCCGCCACTTTTTGCGCGGCAAATCCAACGGAATTCTCTCATTACCACAAATGAATTACCTGCCAGCAACTTTGCCACGATTGCAAATTTCTCAAAGGGATTTATTCTCGCGGTTTCCGCTGGTTACCGCGCTGTTCCTTTTTATTATTCCGTGTACGCGACCTTAATGGCCCTCTGACGCGAAGAAAGAGAAGTAAAATACGGGAGGAAGGGAAAGGTGGCGCTTCTCATTGTTAGAAATCAGCTTGCGCGTTTCCCTTCAGGCGATCCTATAAAAATATATAGCGATCGTAAAAGCATTTGAAAGAAGCTCGCGATTATCTGTTTACTCGTCAACTCGTTTCCCCCTGTTCTTTCTTTGCAACACGTTCTTATCGTCGACGTAGTTGCGTCTCGAAAATCTTTAATGATTCGCCGCTTTAAGAAATAATCTCGTTCCATTGTTGTTGGTTTGTTAAGTGCTCAAGTAATTTTCTTCTGCGCGAGTTCTACGTCTTTGTGCTTTTAGCTTTTAGCTAGCATTAGTGATTAACATGCAATGGAAAAAATATTCTATCGTTATGAAACGAAGCTTCTTTCGTAATCAATGGCCGGCTTGCCCATAAATATTAGAAATTGTAGGAACCTTTTTTTTTTTGTTTTTTAATTCTTCTGCATAAACGGAAAGAACTACCCAAGTGCGAAAGAGAAATAAAAGAATATAAAATTGTGTAAAAATGAAAAAAAAAAAGAAAAAAGAAAAGAATCACTAAAAGAATCGCAGAAAGCATTGTATTACTATTAAAGCAATCTTCGTTTGTAACCGGTAACTATTTTACCCATCAATGCTCTAAAAGATTTCAAAAAACCTATCTCTCTTTTCCATGTAACAAAGAGCGAAAAAGTATTCAATTACAAAGCAAACCACGAAAATGTAAAAAAAAAAAAAAAAATGGAAAAATAAGCGCTGGAAGATTTGACAAAGAATAATATTGTTACAGGTACTATTAAATCGACCATCAATACCTCAGAAAATTTCAAAAATTCTCTCATTCTTCTCCATAGAAGCCAAACACTGCCAAACTATAGAGAGATAGATAGATAGATAGATAGATAGAGAGAGAGAGAAAAGAAAGTAGGAAAATGTATAGACTATAGAAAAATGTATAATAACGTGTAAAACCGTGGGAAAGTTTGGGAATAAAAAGAACAAGATTTACGAGGGAAACAACACGTTTATCCTGGTTGTCTGAAGGCGGGGGCGGGACCGGAAGTCGACGTGGTACACGTAACAACGTGGAAAGCGGCCTCTCCAAGAAATAGATTCCCGTTTCGTGGCCGCGTCGAATCGAACGAAAGTTTTATGCAGCGCACGATGCTCGTCGACTCGATATACAGTCGCGATAAGAACGTTTCTCGCCGATAAGAACGCGTCTCTCTCCTGTTGCACCAGCCACAGGGCTCGAACCAACGGGTTCGCGATCGAGTCCGCCATATCGATATCTCGCCTCGGGAATATTTATACTGGCTGACCTCACGTTGCCTCTTTTAATTCAATAACCTCGACACTCGGCCAGGGAAACGATCGAAATCTTTCAACTGCGATTTCACGTGTTATTTTTCGATCTTTGTTAATAGGTCGTGGATATCGATGGAAATTCAGATTTTTATGACAAAGAACGTGGCAAAGGTTCGTTTTCATCTGATTATTACAACTGACTATTACAACGAATATATTCCATTTCATATATTTTCACATGTTATACGTATTCTGTGCATCTCTGCATTTCGAAATGAATCTACCTTTATTAGATAGTATTTTTCAAATCACCATCCTTGTTCAGGATTCATGGTATAAGAGTGGCTCTGTTGATAAAAATTCCACATAGAGTATGAAATTGGCAATTTTCGAAAAACTCGTGAGCCGGAAATTTCTTTCATACTGGAAATGAGAATTTCTGCGTGAGATTATTAATTTCAAGACATTTTTATGATCAAACTCGACACGCCGGCTAAGCTCAGAATTAATTCACGTTTGCGACATGTTTTTCGTCTTATTTATCGATGCGCGTACAAAATAAAATTGTTTTATTACAGAGAAAGAAATTTTGAATTGCAAAACAGTTAATCGTTTTATTATGTTTAAAAAGTGAATTGCCATCGATTCGATGGAAATTTTATAACATGCATATGTAATTCTAGGGTATAATCATTTTATGGGGCTGGTCGTGCGAATAACCAATAAATTGTTTATGAGATTGCATGAATTGCAGATGAAAAATCAATTTCAATAATGTCTAACTTCATCCCCTGGCATATTAACATGAAAATCACGCAAAACTCATTTTTAATATTAGCCCAATTAAAAATTCTATATAAATTTCTATCGTTCCTAGAATACAATTTTTGGAAGTTTATCGAATCTTTTATCATATTCTATGAAATCTTGAAAAGATGATCTACATTCATTCTGTGATATTTCCAGTGCATTTGAATTTTGTAAAAAGCAGATTGAGGAGAAACGTCTTGAAATATTCCTCTTATAGAGCGGTCCTTGATAATATTTTATCATACGAAAGAAATTGGATTAATTTATTCTAGGACGATAGAAATATACCGAAGTGAGAAGAAAATATCATTTTTCATGACGCGAAAACTCTTCTTTCAATGATTATATAAAATCCATTTAAAAAGAAAAGAAAACGTGGGAAATATTTAGATTTGAAGAAGAAACAGTATAATTTTAATAATTTCGAAGAACAACGTCTCTTAAAAGTAAATTTTACAAAACAGACTAACCTGCGAAATACGTACAAGTGGTATACGATAAGAATAAAAAAAAGTTCGAATTAGCAAACTATAAACTATAAAATAAACTATAAACGGTATACCAAAATTCCACTCTAAAAAAATGTCAATTTCTAAATAAATATTCAAATTCCCTCAACGCTAAATTTCACTCCCACCTTTTTTCACTGCAAATTCCAAAATTTCACCTCGATTCGATTATCCCACTTATTCTCAAGAAATCTCACTAAATAACATTCCTTTTGCAACCCTAAAAGACACCCCAAAACAGTGTTCCACTCGTCCCCATTTAAAAATAGAGCGGGCAAAACGAAAGGCAGAAGCAGTTTACAGCAAACGGAGGAACCGATTCAACAAAGTCTCCCGCGACGAGATTCGGTGGCCATAGAAACGAAAGCTCCTTTGTACACAGCGTTGCGAAGGAATGCTATTCTCTGTTAGGGACAGGGAACAACGATCATAAATATCGCGAAGGAAGGAGATGGTCGAGTTGAATATCGATCGTGCCGGTCTCGTACAATGGCCGTCCGAATATTTATCAACGCACAGTCGCATCCGCATCCGTACCACGCGAGAAACTCGCTAGGCCCTGTGTCTCTTCTAACAATTGCATGCTAACCAAAGGTTCATCGTTCCAGTTGCTGCTGGCATTATTTGTAAAATGATTGTGGGCAAAAAGGAGCTGCGAAATTTACAGCTTCGTACTTTCGGAATTTCGCTACTTGAATATTTGAACTTGGCGCGCCATCTAAGGGATAGATCGATTTTGGAACGACGTGTAGAATGACTATGGAAAAATAGGGGCGAGAAAAGTAAGTTTAGTGCGCTTAGATTTTGACAATTTGAGAATTCGAGTACTTGAGAATTCGGGAATTTGAGCTGCCCCTGCGACAATTCGTAGAATGTGGGTAAAGTAGGGGTAAGGCATAAGTTTAGAATCTTCAGAATCTCTGAGAATCTGGTCCAAATATTACAAGCATTCGAATACTTTTGTGGCTCTATTCGACATAAACATCTTTATATCCAATATCTTTCAACCTCTTCGAACCTTCTCAAGCAGCCCGCCTTTCCAACTTCGCCCTAGATTCATAATAAAACTAGAAGTTGATAAGGCTTGTCCAAGTTGTCAAGAGAAGAACAACTAAATGCACCTGGCCATCCTGAACAGACTACAAGCAGTACGTACTTCATTAGCGTCAAGCATTTTGCATAAATTACGGTCCAGGCTCGTAGCGGAGAATCGATCGATAACTATAGCCAATGAAAGATCGATAAATCTTGCAGTAGAGGATTCAGAATCGAGACGAACGACGTTGGAGAGAGTTCGAAAGAGAGAAAAAAAAAAAAAAAAGAAGTGAATTTGCAATAATTTACCGCGAGGATATCGCGCTGCATCCTGGCGGTTATTATATACAGGAGTGGGGGTGAAGCTGGCGTGACGGGAAACCATTTTTCAGGGGCGTCGTGGCGGGAATACTTAGCAACTGGCTGACGTTTTAATCGATCTGTAAATAGCCTCGTTTTCGAGACATCGCGGTAATTACCGAACCGCTACCACGACAGTCTTCGACGTCCACCTGAGACACATAGCGGATCGAGCGAAGCTTTAGGGTAGAAGACTTAAGTTTGGGCTAATGGAGAAAGTTTTTGTCGAAGGTAAACTGATCGGCGATTGTTGCTTTACCATTCTTCGCAAATGGGATGATCTATGCTATTTTATGCAAAGGACGAAGGATTTGTAAGATTTCCTCGGTTTGTCTAATGTCATTTCAAATATTTAACATTAACATTGAAGTACTAACTCAAACAGACTAATATTCAGACACTGAAACGTAACTCAAATAGTAATTCAAGTATAGTTCAGGTACTAAGTCAGACATGCCAATACTCAAATAGTAACATAAATACATTGATATTCAAATACACATAAAACATACTAACACTTAAATACTAATACAACCTGAAAATGCTAATTCGTACTAACTCGAGTATTACATCAAATAATAATTTAAAGATGCTGATATTCAAGTAAAAGTAATACTTAAATATTGACTTAAATACTTGGTCTTATCGACAAATTCTCGAAATTTCAATTTCACGAGACTTTCTATTTCTAAAAATTCATTGATCCTCACTGAACGACCTTTAATCATCGAAATTCATAAAACCACTACATAGAAAATACAGTATTCGTGTATTGAAAAGCTGTGCAATGTACACTTGCACGATTGCAGAAGTAGCGGTAAAATTTCTTGAAACGGAAACCTAGTGAACACGACGAATGTACCTGGGTATCGGTGTTCATTCCCCTCTGAAAGGAGTAGCGGGGGTGAAAGTGGATCAGTAGGGTTGAATAGAGGTCCGAGCAGTGAATGGGTGCCTATAGAGTGCAGTGTTTCGAGGGAAAAGCCCAGGGGCTGGCATTTAAATAGCTCGAAAAACAGGGTTAAGTCGAGTCGCGATTAAACAAACTAAATGCATCTCTCGTGAAACATCCCTTTTTATTTACATTTGCTTTTCGCGACATTTTATATGAGCCTATAGTCGCGTCCGATCGATCATTCGTGAAAAGAAGAACATTTCTCTTAAGAACTCCATCAATCGGTCGAAGCAAGGAACTGAAAGGTTGAAATTTTCCAAAGAATCGGGAAAGAATTTTGGCAGTATAAATTAAGATAGAATTGGGAAACCTTTAGGAGCCTTTACTGCAATTTGATTGATATTTTACGTAAAAGAATGAGTTTTTAAAAAGTTATATGCAGTAGATGAAAAGTTAGTTGGAAAATTGAAATTTTATAAAAAAGAATTGAAGGAAGCATTTTGAAGGGAAAAATTTAGATAAAAATTGGAAAATTGCTACAAGCCTTTTGTACCGTTTAATCGACTTTTCATGAAAAAACGACAATCTTTTAAAAGGATTATACCCAACAATGAAGAATTTGATCTAGAACTTAACATTTTGGAAAGAATCGAAAGAAATACTCAGGTCCAAGTAAAAAATTGGAAACTCTTTGGAAAGATATGGTCGCATTCGATCTTCTCAGTGTATTTCAGTTTGCAATTTTGAATCAATTTCATAACAAGGTTATACCGATTAATTAAAAATTCAATCAGAAGATTGCAACATTATGAATGATTGAAAGGAGTTTGGAAATATTGATTTCATAAAATTACACAAGCTAAAATTACGGGACGAATAATTATCGAACTCGGTAAAAAAGTAAATATTCTTAATACATTAAATCAAAGATCGAAGTATGAACGAAATTGAAAATATTCCAACTGATATATAAAACTGTGCAAAGGGATGAAAACGCAAGTTGTGTTTAATTTGATGAAAACTCGTCGTAAGGAAGAGGTTCGTTTAAGTTCCATTACAGTTTAAACGCGAAAGAAAATTTTACCTCGATACAAGTTAACAGTCGAATAAATTTCATCTCTTTTTTTTTTTAATTATATTCCTCAAGTATATATTCGTTCGATGTTTAATTAATTCCGCGTACGATTAATTGAAATAATGATGTTTGCATTACGTAAAATCGTTGATAGCATAGGGATGGGGGAATTAATTATGCGCGTTACAGTCGAATTAATTGTGTTGTATAATGAGTAACGATTTACGATATGAATAAATCATTATTGAGAGAGAGAGAGAGAGAGAGAGAGAGGGAGAGGAATATTAAAAGAGGAACAGAATTATCAACTTTCGTTCGGTTGGTATTTGTCTTCGTTTGATCAAGTGAATATTCTGTTCGCAATTGTATACCGATATTAGTGTTCATTGTGCTTTAATTATACAATATTTCCCGGGTTCGATTCACATGGCGTAGCATCTTTCGTTTTAAATAATTTATCTCTTGGTATTTGCTATGTTTAAACAATTCTATAAAGTAATTTTGTGTGTAAGATAGCGAAAAGTTATATTAGTTAATTAATAACATATTCTTTTGGCGATGAACTTTGACTAATTTGCAGGAAAATCTTTTTCTCGGTTATTCATTTTGTTGACTTCGTTTCTTGCTATTTGATAGGTTTAAATAATTTCAAACAGTAATTTTATTTAAAAATAGATTTAAACAGATCTACGTCTGTATTTTCCTAAGCTTATTTTCATATTAATTTTATCATGCCACAGTAATCTAGATCTTTCCATTTAAAAAAAGTTTCCAGTCTTTTTCTCTAACCGCGCATCAAACGAACAAATAAAAAAAAAATATATATATATATATACACGGAAATCGCAATAAGATTTTTATTTTATCCATAGGAGTTTTATAAATTTTCTAAAATAACAAATGAATAACAGTTTAGCCAATACGAGAAATTACTTTTTATATAAAAGAAAAAGGATATGGAAAAATGCACTTTCTTTAATATTACTTCGCAGCAATTTTCTCGACGAGTTTCAAAAGACCCGTCAGTATTTCTGCGTACAAATCAATCTAAACTCGGAAAAAATCGACTGCAAACATTCCCAATAAAGTGCGCACAATACTTTTCATTCGCGATTTTCGGGGCACTCGACCCGCCAGCAAAATAAAATCTGGCGCGACTCCACCCTGGTGAAAAAAAGCCCACTTTCCCGGTAGCTTCCATCGTGGTGGCGGTCCCTGGAACTCAATTTTTCACATCAACACCCATCTGCAGCCTTTTTTCCACGGTACGACTCGATCGAATCCAGTCGCAGCCTAATTACCATCAATTCCCCTGCACTCAGCCGGTCGTAACAGGCGGTCTAATTCAATTTTACATCACTTACAACAATGCAGCCATTCCATTCATCGTTATAGATCGTTCGTTTCGATCCTCCATTTAATAAGCCGCGAGACAAAAGGAGATACGATATTGTGATGTTGACTCTGGATTTTAATTAACAGCCACGATGATTTATATAGGTTACTGTCGTTCAATTCCAATATTTCCACTTCATTGTGTGCACTTCAACATTCATTTATACTATCCGAATCCTAACCTTCAGACAAAATAATACAACAATGGAATATACCAGTATTCAAATAGTAGTAGCCCGGTGCTAACTCGAATACTAATAGCCACATAAATATACTAACACTTAAATATACTACCAATTCAAATATTACTAGTCAAACGTTCAAACACTACTAATCGGATACTGGTGTCATGAATTTTCATCCATCAAGTTTGAATCTTTGTTCGCAAACTACGAATTCTATAGGCTCTAGTACCATAGGCTCAGGATGTTTCGCATCTCGCATTATCGACTCTTTATATACAATTGAATTTTGTATATAAGATCTTCCATACCAGTCTACAAATAACTTCTGGTCTAACAAATTTCCAGTACTGAATAAAAATCGTCGATCGTTCAATACCTTGATCCTTCGTCCTCGATTGTTCGTTCGTTTCGATTGCCCAGCCATTTAATAAGCTTCGAAACAAAAGGCGACGCGACATATTCGGTCGACTGTGAGCGAGTCTCATCCCTCTGAAATCCTGTCAGCCATCGCTCGAACGGATCCAGACACCGGATTTTCCCCTTCTTATTTCGCGGCCTGATCTCTCCTCGCGCTTTAATATGCCCGCGATTACGCGCCAGCTCGCGACTTTATTAGAGAACCGTGCGAGAGTTTCTTCCGGCACATTTCAAGGCCATCCTTTTATATCCCACGCGCTGTTCTCCCGCGAATTCATATTTTTCGCAGAAGGGAAGATGAGAAAGAGGATTTCGATGGAATATTGCTGTGATCCGGGGTTCGTTGCCTCGAAATAGTTTGACATTGTGGCAAATTGTCGAGATTTAGAAGTTTGCGGCGGTTGCCTTCGAAAACGAACGAGCGAGTATCGTAAAAATCTTTGCATCGAGAATTTTAACGGAATTTTGGCGGACCTTCAATTTTCTAGAAAAATTCACAGTGTAGAATTTTAAGAAAGTATTTTATACATACAGAAAGTATGAAAGTTTTGGGGTAGTTTGAAATCGTTTTCAGGGATAATCTTGGAATGGGTTGTTTCGGCATTGGTCGTGAAAACGAAGAGCTGGGTATAGTGAAAATCTTTGGCTTGGAACTTTTAGTCGGATTCTAGTAGATTTTTCGTTTTCTGAAAGCGTTCAGAACGTAGGATTGTAGGAGAATATTTCACTACAAAGACGTGAAAATTTTCGTCTGTTCCGAGTTCGAAGCTGCTTCGGGAAACTTGAAGCGGAGTTCTTCGATTGATCGTGAAATTCAGAGTCTGAATACTGGCAAAGTCTTTCAATTCGACGTTCCAATGGAATGTTTAGTTTCTGATAATGTTCTTCTAGAACGAATTGTTAATTTCAGAAATATGAATGTATCTCATTTGCAAACATACGTTTAGAATAGAACACAATTGTCCGGTTCGATGGAAGTTTAATTTGCTATCCGATTAAGGAGAATTGATTTCCATCTACTAATAGAGTTGTTTCCCGGCAGTAGTTTGTCAAAGTAGAGGTGCAGGGATAATCTCCGGATGCTCGAGGAATTTCCAGCATTAAGTTTTTCGACGTGAAGGAAGGAGGAAAGAAAAGAAGAGGGAGAAGACTAATTCACGGCTTGAACGGAACCGATGTCTGACCATATACGGTTCTTTACTACTCGCTGCTCCTATATACGACCTACTTACCAGAACAAACTCGAACATGGGTTTTTGTTTCAATCGAGACTCGCCATTTATCCTCGCCTAAAGCTTCGAGAACGCGTTTTTCAACTTTCATTGGGAATTTACTATCTATTCTCACTTAGAGCTTAAAGAAGCAATTTTTCAACTTTTATTCCAAATTTACCATATATCCTCGCTTGGGGTTTAGACAAAGTACCTTCCAACTTTTATATCACATTATTCCAATTGATTTTGATATTGAAACTTTAAACAGCGAGTTTCAAGCGAAATTTGAATTTGTCCCATCGATAGATTCGAAGAATTATATTTACCAATCTTTTGCTGGAACTTTAAGCTACAAGTTTTAAACGAAATTCGAATTTGCTCAAGTTTCTTCCAGTAGGCTCGAACAACTTGCTTTACGAATTTTCGGACGATTAAACAAATTTTACTTGTTGCAATTTTAAGCAAGAAGCGTTCAATGAAATTTGAAAATACGAAGTACGATGAAAAATTCGCTACCGACTATTGACAAATTTGACTCACACTGAGACTCAACTCGACCAACGTTACGAATCGATTTTGCGTAGACTAGAACTAACGCATCATACAGAGAAACATCGATCACTAAATTCACTAATGAAAGAAAAAAAAAAGAAGAAAAAAAAGAACACGATATACAATACAAAAAGAAGAAGAGAAACAACAGAAAGAAAGTAAAGAGAAACGAGAGATCTAATTTTCCGCTGCGCTCATTTCAACGAAAATAGCAACTGGATCCGGAAATAATGGGACACCCGTTAGACGGGACAGGGCACGGACGATTAAAAGCGATATGTTACGTGGCGCGAACACGGTTGCACAGTACTTGAACGAGAAGAGAGTGGTTGAGTGCAGGGTCACATATATTGACATTCCGACACGTGTACCAGCCGAACCGTAGGATCTCTGTTTAATCCGGCGCAAGCTGTTTATTTATGCGCGCACAAGCGTCTTCGGTATGCGATGAAAGGATTATCGCGACATACCGCCATAATTACACGCCGTGCCAGCAACCTCGACACCGATGCTTTTGTCTGTGAACGCTTTGTTGCGTTTGTTTGTTGCTACAGCCGGAACAACCATGACGATACCTCTTCTTCCGGATGAATGCTTTTCACGTCTCTTTCGTATTTTGTTACTCGTCGTGTTTCACTGTTCGTTGCGTTTTTTCTGCAATTTTATTTCCCGTTTCAACCCTTTCACAGTGTATCATAGCTTAGTGGAACGCTATAAATTTCACGTCTTAACTATTCTCAAATTAACGATCCAATATATCTGAGAGTAACTTTTAGAGGAGCAGATTGTTATCATTTTTCTGATATTCGTGTTACGTTACCGTGTACGATTCCACGATAAATTGGACTACACGTTCTATTTCGAATATTACGATCAATCTGTTGCTGTTGCGAAGTTGCAGCAAATCCTAGACTACTACGGATCGATACACCCAATTCTCACAATTCTACATCATTTGATAAAAAGAAGAGTTCACCCGTTAGACTATAGACTATGCTTGCCGAATCGGATTTCACGATTTCATTTCTACATTCTTCGCCACCTTCTTACGAACATTACGCGTTGCACATTAGATTTCGGGTCCTAGTTCACGGGTCCCACGAGTCCATGAGTGCCAAATTACGAATCCTAAATTCTATTTTGTCAATCAAGCTTCAGAGCTTGAAATTCTAGATCTCTTCTTCAAATATCGTTGCATAGCTTAAGTAACTTTTAATAACGAGTTGAAGACTGAGAAACTTACCAATCGAGGGTAGCCTTGGCGACGTACTGCACCTGATTCTCTCTGTCAGGATGCTCATGACGATCGTTAAGAGGGACTACAGAGTGACACACGAGACGAGTCTCCTGTCGATTTACAATCGTCAGATTGTAAGGTGACGCCTGTAGTCGAGATGCTATCGGATCCAGAGCCACCCACAATTTATTGTCCACCACCCATGACGGATAGGAGCAACGTTCGGTTGAATTTTCTGGAACGAAAGCAGCGATACCTTGTCAGAAAGTTGTTGCGTGTTGTTTCTTAGAATTGAGGAAAATTTCGTAATTCTAGAGAATATTTCTGCCGCGTATTATTTACCAATTTGTCTAAGAAAACTCTACATCTGGTCTTTTAGTTTTCTCAAGCACCGAAGCCATCGACATGGACAAAAGACTGGGACGAAGGCAAACCATAAATTGTAGACAGGCGACGATGGCTTCAGGGTTTTCGGTGATGAGGTAAGACCGCCAACGCGCGGATCTTCACGCGTATTTACACTTCAGAGTATTTGAAATACATTTTCTACCTTATACTTTATCCACGCGTTTCTTTGTATTCACATCTAATAACCTCAACATTCAAATTCGTCAATTTCATTTGTCATTGGCCGTTTACGTGTCGATTTACTAATTTTATTAACATGGCGCAAAAATTGCAAATTATATCGAATAAATGCAACCTAAGAATCGAAGTGAAACGTAGTTAGAAAGACGCGATGGATGCTTTACTTCTCGAAATAATACAACTCTGTCGCTAACACGGTTATTCCTTGGCTATTCTCGAAGCGTATAATGCAACTAGAAACTCATTCCAAGCTCTTCAAGTTGGCCAAGCAAGTCTTCCACCTCCGATAAACGAGCTACACCTAAACTGCGTTCTCCTTCTTTCCTTTATATCATAATCTTTGTACTTTTTATCAACGAATTGTTACAAATTGAATTACAATTATCTAATAATAGACTGTCGAGTCTATCCAGAATTGAATAGCAGACGAACAGCTAGAATTTTAATTTTCCATTTGCACTGGCCCAATTACGAAACGAGCCGACTAATTAAAAATATTATTCCATGGCGCGGGGAGATCGAATAATTTCCAAGTTGCTCGAATAGCCTGTTAATTCGTTATTGTTACGAAGTTACGCGACATAGTTAAGAGAACGATAGTTTGGAATTTTGCTGACAGGATTTCAACGGAAATTGGACGAATTAAAGCTTGTAATGTGACTGTAAACTTTCTTTTTCAACCTCGTAACAAGATTTCGACTCCTCGAATCTTTATATCTATTGCATTTTTTTTGTATTTATTGTATTTTTTATATTTTACAATTCTGTAATTCAATAACGTTCGCCTAGTACATGCATATTTGATTTTTCATACGAAACACGGTAAAAGAATTGGCATCTTCTGATAAAAGTAAGACAAAAGAAATTTTACGTGTACTTCTAAATAATCCAGATCATAATAATCTTTATTGCCATATATCGTACCCAAGTTTTTCGACAGACGATTCTAATTTATTTTTCATAATTAGTTTTAACGAATAAATTAACGAATAAATAATTCTTCGAGTTATTTTTGAACGTTACAGGCATGCGACTGCAAGTCGAAAGTAACCGAAGGGATACGGAAAAACGAGGCTTGGTTGTGTATCTTTTCGAGTAGAATTGAAGAAAATCGTTAATCGAGACACTTTTTAGATGGAAGTTTTAAAAATAGTTACGTTCGACAGATGGAAATGAAGAGAAACGTGAATATTACTGGATTTCAGTAGTACGAGTCAGTATATGGTCAGACGTGCATAGGTGCGTCGTATAATTTCATACGAATCACTGTTTATTTTAAATACAGCACAAAGTAACGCAGATCCAACATATCGAATATAAATTCTTCTTTCATTTCCATCAAAGCATTTCATTTTATACTGAAAATTACGAAATAATCCATTTTGCGACAGGGTTTTTAAACATTCGTAAGTCCCTCTCATTTTACGCTTTCGTTCCCCTTGTTTCAGTAAAATTCTATATTTCCAAATTGTTTCTTCACAAAATCGCAAACAATTGTATCTTTATTGTCATTTGGCAATAAAAATTGTAAGATACGTCGTTACACGGCGTTGTTTCAAAAAATTTGTAATTGTTATCCTTTGTCGTATTTTAATGTCAATTTTTAACTGAAAATTACACATTCATAAACCCCGTATTTAATTTCGTTCGACCATTTCATCGACTATTTCATAATAAAAAAATTGTAGCAAAAATTTATTTCGCGTCAAATTTTCTAAAAATTCATTGTCATGTTCTCGCTTTAATTTTCGATTGAAAATTATGCAAACGTCTCGACGAATAAAGAACGAGTGAGAATTTTGTGAAATAAGGATGAGAAAATGGAATCAGACGTGACAATTTTTAATGATAATTCGGCGAGACAGTGGGAGAACATGCGTGTCCCATCGAGGTATCGATCGCCTTTCAGCGGAGGCGTCCTGTACGCCACATACTTCGACGCCTGTGCATTTTTAACGGTCCATTAATTCGCGCACGGTGATTGATAGCTGTGAGCAGTCGACCATCGACGCGATAACTGTTTGTAGGCGACCTGGACTCCCGTTTATGTTGGATTATCGCATTCCTTTGGATTATCGCTATTATGCTACCTACGAACTTACTTTTTCCTCTCTTCCTTTCTCTCATCTTACATAAAACATAAATTTGCATTTATTATTTTGCTACTTACTTCTATAATTGAGTATTTCATTGAACAAATTTTCAATTCAGTCATTCTATATAAAATCTACAGCACAATTAGTATCATGATGTAATTGTTATGGCAAAAATAAAAATTAAAAAAAATATGAAGCAAGTAACAAAAACAGATTTCCATACAATGTGCCATAATCATATAATAAGAACGTTCGCTCGCTCTAAATGCAAATTATGCGTATCGATTTTTCGTTAAATCAATTATCATAAAATCCTGTTACCTCGTCACGAGTCTAACATTTTTTATCGCGATTCTGGACACGTAAAACCGACAGGCAAAGTGAATTTAGCCCGTCGCCTATTATTTCCCACGAGACGGCAAGGACGTCTTTTTTCCGTTTTTTATAGAAAGCTGTTCAATCATATTGTAAATAATATCGGTGCACGCCTCCGAGTTCACCATTTTATGGTGCTGCTTTTCTTTTTTATATTTGGTCTTGGAGCCTGGTAGAACATGGACGGGGACGATCCTTGATTTGCATCGAACCGCAATCTCTTCTCTCGAGGAGAACGAAATGAATTCGAGACGGAATAAAAAAGGAAATATCTCGAAGGGACCGTAAATACCTTGGAACAATATTGAAACTTGAAAGTAACTCAGTGTAACGTGGAAAGTTTCTGTTTGGAGATTTTTCTTGCCGCTTTTTTATCGTCACTTTGTTTGCTGCGTATGCGTAGGATGCAGAATACAAGGAATTTAAACGTTGTTTTCACGTAAAATAATTGAACATACGATTTATGCTTTTAGGAAAATTATTCCATTTCCATTGTTTTCTGAATTATTAAACTTTCTTTTTAACTCGAATTAGCAATCTCTCTTATTAATGTCATTTTCTGTAAAATCAAGTTGGTTCGTAATTTGCCTCGTAATTTTACGTACCGGAATTATAACTTTTATTAAATCTTGCTAATTATTCTATTTAGAGATTTCGTAGAAAAGCACCGGCGGTATACAAAAATTTAAATAAAACTGACAAACATTCTTTTAATTCAAATTTTTATTTCTTTTCTCTGTCTTCTTGACACATTGCACGCTACTTTCTATGAGAATCGATTCGAGTTACGTTTAAGACACGTTAAGCTCTCCGCAGAAAGAACATAATTATTAAAATTAAAGAATAACATTGTGCTATTTTATATCTCGATCATTTTTCGTTTTATTAACTGCGCCGAGTTATTCGTCCGTGAATCGAACAGTTTAGTCAATTATCGTATTAAATCAATTTCTGTTTCAACATGCTCGGTTCGAAATTCGGAATGTTTTGTCAGAAAAAGGGGAAAAATTTCGAAATTTCGAGCAAACGATTCGAGCGTTTAAGCAGCTTAGCAATTTTTCCACGCCTCTATCGCAACATTGGCTCGGGTGTTTCGTTAACCCCATTCCCTGGCGTTTCCATTTAAACTTTCCAGAAGGCAGATTAGTCCCTGGGATCTGCAACCCGCTTCCCTCGATCTCGTTGCTATCCTATGGCCGCGATTTGCTTCGGTCGAAACTAGAAAATGGCTCAAATACGTGTAAAAAAAAAAAAAGAAACGCGTCCGATTAATAAAGAAATAATCGCGGCTGCAAATTGCGAGCTACGTCCTGTGTAATATTCCTTTGTGTATAAGGCAGTATTTTTCATGCTACAGAACTTTTTTATACCGACCGAACTGAATTTTATTAAATGCACTGCACATAATAACAAAATTTGGCTCCATCTTTATCTTTAGTCAAAATACCCAAATAAGAAGATGATAATCGTACAAATAAATAATTAAATATAATACGGTATATATTACAATGTTAAACATTCAATCAATTTACTAAATTTGTTAAATCAATTTGTTAAATTCGAAATAATATTTCGCAACTGTGTGCTATATTATTGTTCAGAAAATATTTGGAAATAAATCCTGGCCAGTGGCAGGATCGCGCAATCAGTCATGTATCCGGGAAATT
The DNA here is from genome assembly GCA_014825975.1 of Bombus haemorrhoidalis. Taxonomy (NCBI): domain Eukaryota; kingdom Metazoa; phylum Arthropoda; class Insecta; order Hymenoptera; family Apidae; genus Bombus; species Bombus haemorrhoidalis. The sequence goes on along the minus strand of CM026176.1, from coordinate 1,167,769 downwards.
CAACTGGAAGCGGTTTACCGCAAAACCAGCAACAAGATCATCTCCATCTAATACAACTGTCTACTCGTATCCACGTTCATAGCTTCACAGGATACGAGGAACGGTGTATTTAAACCGAAACTGGGGCAATGAACCGAACAGGGCCGATCGACCATGATGATCCGCTCCACTCTGACCGAAGATTGATAAATTAAAATGGCAATGAACGATCGAGCTATGCGATGAACATCCAAGAATTTCATTTCGGATGTCAAAACGTTGAGATGTTCTTTTACTGCATGAAGAACATTACGATAATTCCTTTCATAGCAAACTATTAACGAAACAGATGGTTCGTCCATTTTTTTAAATCTTGTTGTAAATTTTTGAGAAAGAGACTTCTAACGACAAAAAACCACAGTTAGATGAAAAACGAGACAGAAATTCAAAGACAGGATATAGGAATCTTTAATCTGCGCCTAGCTTTATCAAAAAAACGGGACAAAAATGCAGAAACACGACCTATAAAGCCTATACACGCAAGGAATTCGGTTTCAGAGCGGAGACTTTTAACCTCTGAGCAAGAATTTGCGGTAAAATTCCAGGCTAGGCCGATCAAAGATTCGCGGTTGCAGGTAAAATCAATCCCAAGAATGTTGAGAGAGGATCGAACGATGCTGGTGATCGCCTCAATTTGGTTAACCATGGCTGCAGAGGGCAGAATCATCGCAATCTAGCAAGGCTACGTGCAGTTATGCGATACCATGGAATACCCCAAGTAGTTGACGTCGACCGCCGCGCCAGTGTGCCGATAACGCGCGGCCCAAGAATCCGATCTGGTGTCCATGGACACCGTCATAGTTTACGTTCTTCGTGCCCTGGTGCTATCGGTACCCGCGGTTTTCCCCGCGCCAAGACGCACGATCATCAGTTAACGATAACGTCAATGCGCCAACAATTTGCCCGCAGGATTGCTCCTTTTCACCTGGCCACACTGTGACAGTGTACGTGTCACTTCGTATATGTTCGGTTGAATGGATGTCGGAAGAGATTTGATGTGCATGGAATTGCTTATCTGCGAATCGGACAGAGGTAGATTGATTTTTATGAAACGGATGTTCGAAGGGCTTTCTGGAAATGACAATATTATGATTTTAATACTGGTGATTTTTTAATACTGGTCATAGTTTAATACTTTTACCAGTCATGGTATCGTCAGGTTGGTTACCGGGTACTGTCGCGCAGATTATTTTATGAATAGGGATTTTTGCGTTGACAGTTCGAGTATCGGAAACCTAATACTGACATTATAGGGATATTTTATGAGACTAGTTTTAACTTGAGAGTCAAGCGTGCCTTCTGTAGATTGCTTCATCGGTGGGCTTTCTCCTACAAATGATGTTACATTAAGCTAGTTCACAATTGAAAATTTAATAGCGATATTATAGGAACATTTCGTAAGAGTGGTTTTGATTTGTCAGTTAAGTGTATTTTAGCAGCGAAGAATTTGGTGCTGCCGTACCCAGAGATTATTTCGTAAGTATCGGGATTTTTTGTATATAAACTTTGTTTATAAGCACTTACTCTGTTTCATCTTGAACGTCTTGGCAGCCTCCTTAACGCTGATCAAGCCAGTACAAGAGGCATCCTCACTTTGCGCCAAATTCCACGAATTGTTCGAAGTTTGTTCATAGATGAAGCATCTATAGCTGTCCTCGTCGCTAGTTTTCCGCGGAGCGTGCAACCTCGCCACTAGATTGTGCGTGCTGCTCTCCTTCCACGTGGCTAGGCACTCTAGTTCCACATCTTCAAACAAAATCAAACGTTACGTCGAATTAGATATGCATTACTTTACTTGAATTACAAATCTTAACTCGCAAACCTTTTTTAAGATAAAAGTAAAACCAAAATTCTAATTATCAAATCACTGTCAAATAGGATATCTGCAGAACTGTTTCCTAATTTATTCAAACTTGATCAAACTTCGTCAAACCTTCGTTCGAAACATCATTTAACTACCCAATAGTGGAAGAAATAATACTTTGAAGCTACTTAAGACGACTTTACGTCAAATCCTAACCTACAGGAGTACTTCAAAGCCACCAAGAAAAAAAGAAAATGGTATTTTATTTTTGTTTCAAGGCACTCAATCTACTTGCACAAATTTCGGTCATCGAATGAAAATCCTCATCGTTGAATCATGAATCTTCTGACCACCATTAGCTTCCCCCAATTACACCGCGATGCATAACGATTCCAATTACGAGGAAGGCTAAATCGTCCGCGGAGAAAATTATGGACGGAAATATTCTAACCGTTAATAAACCGCACCGCAGCCGCGTAGAATGAATTATAGCGGCACGAGCGTTTTCCCTTGGTATAATAATCGCGGAAAATCGGTCGGACAAGGGGTAGCAGCAACAAATGGTAATTGACAGGGCCGTTAATCATTCGCCGGAAGTTTCACTGACCGTCACAGATTCTCTTCCACTGCGTGTCGTGTTAATTAACGTCGTCATTGGGTATTTCTCGGCTGTATGAAGAAAAATTACGGTTCTTCGCATGAAACTACCTGATGGACAAATATCGGGGATATTTATCTTACCTTTTTTCGAAATTTTCTCTTGAAAAAATATATTTATTTGGGGAAGAATACAGAAAAGAAGATATCGTCGAACAGACCGTGGATATTCGTGCAAACTCATATTTTTATTAAGTAACGAGTAAAGAGTTGCTTGAAGTGTTATAGATGTTATGATGAGTACCTTATTTTGCATATTTTGTGTATTTCTCAATATTATGCAGATTTTCAACTATTTTTATACGTTTCAATTTTCTACGAACGTGTAACTTTTATGCATAACGATATACAGAGATAAACTTACGAAATCTAAATTTTCAGTAAAGGTACAGTCAGAAGATCTATAAAGTATACTCACCGACGCTTTCAGAGGACAGCACATTGGCACACGCCTGGTAGCGGAAAAGCAATCGCGATTCTTGAGTGCAGGTTTCTGCCGCTGATAACGGCGACTTACACTCCCCTTCGCCGTGACTATACGTGAATTCTAGGGGCCCCTTAAATGGACAGGGCATCGGAGCTGCCCCCGTGCGAAATAGAGAAATTAATATGGCATCGCTTCTCAACTCGCTGCATATGAATGGCAAAGTAGGTTTTGGCGATGCTGTGATGCAATAGGCTGAAAAAGAAGAATGGACGAGGAGAATTAACATTTTTTATTTCCTCGCCTTTCTCCTGTCTACGCTGTTCCTTGTCTTTCAAATATCAATTAACATTGTCGTCGTCGGCAATAAAACGTGCCAGTGAAATCGTTTGGTACTTGGTTCTCGATAACAATTTCTGTAGACATTTGAAATACGCGTTCAAAATCGATTAAAGCAGATCGACTTACTTTCTTTATACTGAAGAACATTCGGATGCTTCATGTGCATGACGATGCACCTATAGCAATCTATCTCTCTGTAACAAAGAAAAAGAAAATTCTGTTATTATAAGATCGAATAGAATAAAAAAGACAACCTCGTATCTTTCCTATGCTACGCTTGACGCTAAATGGAACGCTACGATAGACGATAAAGTTCTGCTAAACGATTTCGTCCAAGGGAAAGGAAATATCCAAACGTCGTTGCGATCAAGCAAACTCCTTCGAACACTTGGTCCATTCAGAAAACACAACATCTCCAACTTCTTTCTAACGTAACAGAGATCGCTCTTAAATACACTCGCATCTGAGAAAATCTGCAAGAAAAGATAAAACGAAGTGTACTAACACACGCTATTCCCAGGCATTTGTACACGATGAAAAGACAAACTTCAAGGCGCAATAGAGACAAGGGCGGTTAGATAGAGGATGGAAAAGGGATGACTGGTCCAAGAGCGGGCAAGTAGTATCACGTAGCTACTTAAAACTTTTCGAGCTTGTCTTGTGTCCCTACTAGTTGCCACCTTGCTTACTTAGCTCTGCTTCGCAACTTCTACCTTCCACTGTAGTCTCTTTCTCTTCCTGCCTCTCCCTTGCTTCCTGTTTCCCACCCCTTACATCCTCCTCAGCTTCCTGCTGGCTGGGAGGATGAAGTTTACCTTCGTTTCTGGCTACCTCCTGTACTTCTTATCGAACGTCCATATTTTTCTTTTTGGATGACATTTCTTTTGACGTAATTGACTCTCCGTTATTTCTAGGTCGAAAGAGATCTGATTGACGATGTGACCAAGCCTACGTAGTTTGCAGAATTTAGTAACATTTATCGCGTAGAGTAGGAAGAATACGAATTAAGATTAAACAATGTGACCTAACTGAAATTCAAACTACCACGATAATACGTAGCATAACAATATCACCGAAGAAATGGAAATGAAGATCTTCTGGCAAAAATGCTCGAAGTTCGGCAGAAATAAAATTAAAGGTAGCAGGATATTCCCAGGAAACTAGAAATCAGCAATTCTATTCTCTGCCTAGTCAAACTTTAATTCAACCAACATTTAAAAATCTTCTGTACTTATCCAATAGGACAGAGCAAATTTCTTCGCGCGTGCAGAAAATTCGTCCGAAACGCCGCACATTCTTTCCATTATTTCCTTTGCCACGAAAGAACCTTGCGCTCATTTGTATCTTGTACATTTGTACGTCCGTTTATCGACAGTTGGTCGTTATTTAAGCCTCGAGATGGTCTCAAAGCGCGAGATCAATGCGAGCGAGCACAAAAGCAGACTCGTAAGATAAATATATATGCGTGAAACGCACGCATCAGCGAGTTCAGACGTTTCGCAACGCGAATAGCTAGCCATTCGTACACTTCGAACGCGGTTCATGGTTCATAAAAGAGAGGACGGCGATGCGTGTGTGCTGGTCTCTGACGTTTATAAATCGACCGTTCCCAAGAATATCGTCTGGAACTTCGTCGTAACTTTAAGATACACTAATGGATGTTTTTCTTGCATTAAGTTGCACGCTTTTGGTAGCAAAGCCTCGCAAGCTCGTGTAGAATATTATTAGACTATTATAAAATAGAGTTTTTATTAGGAAATCCGTACGAATACAATACTATTTGTAATTGATAATTAGTCATTTCCATATTTCAATTGTTATTTATTCTATCGTATTATCGGATATTTTTGTCCCGCTGTATTTTCTCGCGTATGCGTGTTTTTCCCTTCTTCTTGTGTTCGTTCCTCTATCGAATAAAATACTCCTCTTTTTTCTTATTGAAACACAACTAAACTGCGTTTATTGTAAACTACGGTGTACACGTCTGAATATTTTCGAATTTCCTCTCAAAGCAAAACAGTCGTCGATCGATTAATTTTCTAAAGTCTGCCTAAACGCGGAAAGTATAAACTAAATTAAAAATTTGTTCGAAAGAAAGCAGCCAGAAATTTCCAAATTTCTCTTCAAGGCAGAAGAATACTCGGTCGATTAACTTTCTAAAATGGAAAGCAACTAGCCTCTCCAAGGTCTGAAAGGCGTTCCTTGGAGCTGTTTCGATGGAAGAACACCCTCGTCCAAGTTTTCCACGTTGGCCTGTACATGCAGCCGATCTACAATTCGAAAGTTGTCCAAGTTTGTATGCATGTCAACGAAGCCGCGGACACGGTATCCGAGAGCGGTTTCTCGTGATCGCATTTGGAGTAACTATCAGGCAACCGGAAGCGAAGGGAACGCTCTCTGCCCTTCAGCTCGTGAACCGCAAACGGCTCGGAGTTAAACGCGCCGAACCCGACCGCTTTTGTCGACCCAACTCGACCACTCTCGCAACTTTTACCCAACCCCTTTCATGTTTCGTCCGTTTTTTTTTTTTTTTTTCATTTTTTCTTCTTCTTTTTTCATGCTGGATAAGGCGACGAATTTTTACCTTTTTCTTTTTTTTTTTTTCTTTTTTTTGAGGGAAGTTTAAATGTACCGATGTTGTTGTCAGAAATGTTGTTTGGATTTTTGAGATAACGTTCCGAGTGTAATTTTTAGTGAGCGTAATTATGGATATTTTAATGCACGATGTTTTTGGAAGACTTGGACTTTGAGTGTATCTGTTGGATCGTTAATCTCGTACTATTTTAATATCGTATAATGTTATTACGTTATATTGCAATTTTGTTTTCCATATTTTATGATGTATAATAATGAATATTGTACAGTGTTACATTTTCGGGATTTTCACTGCCAGAAATTTTATGGTAAATGTTATAACGAATATCTTTTCGATACAGGGACGCTAAAATTTAATGCACGAATTGGGAAAATTGATTTACACGATGAATTGATTGAACGAAATGTCCTAGGAAATTGAAAAAATTAATGGGCGAGGTTGAAGTTGGGCTGGGTAAAAAGATTCGCTGCAATAACAGATTTCGAAAGATTGAAAAGTTCGAAGAATTCGAAAGTTCCGGGACGAAAAATTTGGGCGAGTCGAAACTTTAGAATGGAAAATACTAAAAGATGAAAATATTCCAAAATATTTGGAAGCTTGATGAAATGACAAATTTCAAGCGGTTGGAGGAACGAAAGAATCGATATGGATTATTCTAAGCAAAATAACGATACTGAAATTACACATCCGCTATCCAATGTTTAAAATGCCTGGGATCAATTAAAAAATTCCGCTTCTAAAAATTGCAATAAAATTTCTAGAAGTACGCTCTTCTCACCGACTGGCTCAAAACGTCGAAAAATACTTCAATTTCTACGAGTGGGGTCGTTGAAAAATCCAACTCGTTAGCCCATAAACGCTTTCCGATCTGGCAGCTGCGACGTGCTCTCAGGATCGATTCTACAACTTCCGGATTATTGCCACGACAACTCGGACGTTTTATCGTTTCTCGATGATCCGAAGAGTTTCGCGGCGATCCTTTAAAGCTCGGTGCCACATCGTCCGATCGTTCTGTTCTCTGTATCGTTTGAGACGCAACGTCGAATCGGCCACTTTTACGACCTCCACGATACTCACCAATGATCATTGTTATCGCTTACTTTTATTTGTTTGTTCCATTCGGGGCTCGAATTGAAAAACGCAATCAGAATAGTGCCGAAATAGCGGAGCATTGTGGACAAGGAGACTGTTAAAAGTTATGTTGTTTGGGTTGTTAAGTCGGTAGTTATACCGTCGATAAAGCGTGTTTGATGACTATGTTTAAGTGGTCGTACAAATGGCGGTACTAAGATTTTTATCGCAAACTAAGGATTTATCAAGAAAAATCCTAGAAAATAATCCTAACCTAAGCTTAATGGCTATCTTCAAGCGACTGTAAAAACTACTACGTTCTCTGATCCTAGATTACGAATTTCTCAAAAAGATGTCTGAAAAGTAACCTAAACCTAACCTAACCTAAATCACCAAAAGCCTAGACCAGTCCTAACCTAAATATAAGTGATGACTCGTGACTATGTTCAAACGAATGTATAGATGATAGTAATAGGTTTTTAGGATTAGATAGTAATAGACAGGTAAATGATTTGTCAAGAGGAGCCCCGAGGAGAAACTCTAACCTAAATATAAGTGACGACTCGTGACTATGTTCAAACGAATGTATAGATGATAGTAATAGGTTTTTAGGATTAGGTAGTAATAGACAGGTAAATGATTTGTCAAGAGGAGCCCCGAGGAGAAACTCTAACCTAAATATAAGTGATGACTCGTGACTATGTTCAAACGAATGTATAGATGATAGTAATAGGTTTTTAGGATCAGGTAGTAATAGACAGGTAAATGATTTGTCAAGAGGAGCCCCGAGGAGAAACTCTAACCTAAATATAAGTGACGACTCGTGACTATGTTCAAACGAATGTATAGATGATAGTAATAGGTTTTTAGGATCAGGTAGTAATAGACAGGTAAATGATTTGTCAAGAGGAGCCCCGAGGAGAAACTCTAACCTAAATATAGGTGATGACTCGTGACTATGTTCAAACGAATGTATAGATGATAGTAATAGGTTTTTAGGATCAGATAGTAATAGACAGGTAAATGATTTGTCAAGAGGAGCCCCGAGGAGAAACTCTAACCTAAATATAAGTGACGACTCGTGACTATGTTCAAACGAATGTATAGATGATAGTAATAGGTTTTTAGGATCAGGTAGTAATAGACAGGTAAATGATTTGTCAAGAGGAGCTCCGAGGAGAAACTCTAACCTAAATATAAGTTATGTTTGACGATTACGTTCAAACGTAATATAAGTTTGAAAGCGGGTAAGAATGGGAGCAAGACGCAAAATATTTCAACACGAGATACGACACTACCCAGATTCTATATTTAGATAACAGATTCGATTGCTTGAATTATAAATATTTTCACCCTGAATCATGATATTTTGTCCTCTTTGAAATTTGGACTCTAGATAAAGTTTCTCGCATCTGCAAAGATACCAGGCTATCTTCAAATCCCTGTATAACGGCATAACTATATCTTCCGTAAAGTGTACCTCGAATAACACCAAAATTTAACAATGTCCTTGCATTATCCCCTCCATTTTAACTTTATCTCCAATTAACCCACTCTCCATTGAAACTCCGAATGTCCTCAAATATTCGCTGCTATACTTTATGAACAGCTTAATAGGCCAATATACGAGACCATGAAACAGTTATAAATCCTAACCTATTCACGTGATTCGACTGCGAAATCCAAAGATGTAAACGTTACGACTGAGAAGGGTTAATCCGCGTGTAAAACGAAAGTAGGTCTCTTAACAAGGGAGTGGGAGGGGGAAGTAGAGAAAGGGGTGAGACTGGAAGAATTTCATCCATAGGTTATTACGAGAACACGTTCTTCTATCGTGGTGTGAGAGTTGATGAGAATGTTGATTAAATGTTTCAGCGAAGTTTCGCCAGGGAACCACTCCAATTACATGGAAGTTCCATCGGCGGACACGGTGGTTGTAAGTGAATCCCGACGGCCTCGAATCGAAAGTGATACCGTAATTGAAAAAGAAACGAATGTAAGGGCCGTGGACCCATCGCGGATATCCAATCCGAATTTTAATTTCACGCTCGCCACACGTGTCCACCGAACGTATTACCACCGTACTCTCGCTATTCGAGTTTTTCAAATTTTTATTTCAATGGCCAATAGAAATTCTAAAGTTATCTCGGAAACCATAACGAATTGTAAAAAGTTTCAGGCCATCGAATAAATTCGGAGAAGCAAACAACTGCTTGAAAAAAAGTTCACCGATTAAATATCTGTCTAAAGAATCCACGAACGAATAAAATAAGCTTCTGTAAATTGAAATCCATTGGCAAGCTACCTTCAGAATCATAGGGAACGATCCCAAATGAAACAGGTAATAGTTTTAAAAAAGCAACCGCATAAATTGAATCTTTCTTTTGCGGCTTCTAGAAGCTGATAAAAGATTTCTTTTAGAAATACCAGTAAAATCTAAAGTTATGTTATAAAAGCTATGAAAAAAAATTGTTTCGAAGGATTAAAATGGTCAACGAATAAATTCCGAACGAAAACGGTGGTACACGAAGGGAGGAGAAAAGCGTTTTTCATCGAACAATTTTCGCGCTGTGGCTACTCTTGCTCGTAGTTATCAGTCTGTCGATAACGCCGTTGTCATTACTCGTAGATTGCAACGGGAGGACAGAGAATGAGCTGTCTCAGCGCGATCGTCGTGATTTATTTATGCGATCGCATCGAAAAAACAAGGGGGACGAGTTTTTCGTTCGTTGACCTGCTCGTCGAAATAATTTATCGTCGATTATTTATTGTATTATCGTTCTTTTCTCTCTCTCCCCCTCCCCTCTCTCTCTCTCTCTCTCTCTCTCTCTCTCTCTCTCTCGCCTGACGCTCAACTGGTAAAATTGAGTTCTCTAAACAATGGACGATGTTTCATAAATCTTCTTGTCTCTGTTACAATAATAAAGTCATGGTTTACGATTTATTTGTTAATTTGGAGCAATTTTTTTATTATTCGCAGGATAACTCGGCAATTTGTTTGGATTTGTAAAGTTTATTATTTTGCAAATTCCACAGACATTAAAGAAATCAAAATTTCGTAATTTCCTGAAGTTACGTTTCGAATTTCTGAATTAAAAATCCCAACAAAACAAACGAATCGTCGCGAAACGAAAAATTAACTGAGAAATATAACGCTTTTTATAGTTTTTGAAAAAATTTCAGTTAATGTCGTTCGCGTTAGGTATCCAAAAAAAAAAAGAAAAAAAAAAACACCGTTTCGTTTTATCATCAAACGATCGCTAATTCATCGTCCCTGGCTAAACGCATTTCACGGAATGCTCACGAATCGCATAAATCTCGCGGTTGCGTTCGTAATGCGTTTAAAAATGATTCATCGCAATGCTCGCAGTTTCGGAAACAAGCAGCATTTGTAACCAACGACACGTTCTCCTTTCCACGCTGGAAAAAAATCGTCGTAACTTTTTCATGTTCTAAATTTTTCATTTGTAATTCGATGTTGGAACCAAAAACAGCCACTTTTTATTTAGATCGCATTTGCGCTGGATAGAAAGTTCTGGAAAATCTAAAAATTAAATTCTTCGCGTTTGATTAGAGTTAAAAAGGAATTCAGGTATGCCAATGATGCTGATGAAATTTGAAATTCGACGAAATAGGCTAGCCTAAATAATATAAAAAGTAATAATTTTAATTTGATTAAACAAGCGCTTGAAACAACTGCGGGATTCCAAGACAAACAGTTTCAGTTCTTAGAAAACACGGCGAGCGATAAAAATGTTAAACGAAAGAAAGCCAAGAAACTAAGAAGACTGAAATTAAAATTTGAAAGTTCTTTCTAACCTGCAACTTTAATAGATTTGTCAAAGATGAAGTTTCCAAGAGATTAAGAGCACTAAAATTTATATTTAAAAGTTAACCCGCAACTTTAACAAATTTATCAACGTTTATCAAAGTTTCTGCGAAATTAAGAAAAATACCGCTCTAAGTGAAACGAAAACTTTGAGAGCACATACGGGAAAGTTCGAAAAAGAACTGAAACGAAGGGAAAGCCATAACGCATTAATTATATTTCCCTGGTTCCGACGCGTGGGCTATTCTTCTTTTTCCACCCCTGTAATGGGACGCGGCAGACGAAGCGTATTTATCTCCGCGTTAAGAGAAATCGGCCATGTCAAGTCGAGTATTCGCATTTTAACGAGAGCCTCCGTTAAAGTCACCTCGTCACGGCCACTCGATAATTCCGATGCCTAGTCGAAGCACGTGGATTAATAACGCGCCACGAGAACCAGTCATAGAACGAGCTCCGTTCCTTATATCCAACTCCCTTAACCCAAACCCTTCTCCTCCTTTTTCCTCCCCCTGCAACTTATTAACAACGACCCCATCGAGCGTAAACCAGAATTCCGGAGTTACCGATGAATGAGCTATAATTGATGAGCACCTTGGTCCTCTGAGAACGACGGGCTGAATCTGGGGTAGCTGATTGTTATACGGTATTCTCTGAAAAATTTTATATCGGGTGTTTCATCAGTGAAGATGAGCGAATGATTTGTGTCTGTGTGTAGATTGGATTATTTTGAAATAACTTCTAATTAAATCTCGTCGAATCTTTCCTTCGTCATCGTCGCTCAATTCGCCCTAATTAAGTAATTAAACGAGCCAAATTTCTGAACAAATTATCCTTACTCTTCTTTCCTCTCAATCCTCGTCATTCAATTTCGTATATATATATAGTTTTCTTAAAATCTTTCGTTTCACTAAATTGTTTATTAGTGCCTGACTAAAATTCTGCAAACAGTTCATAAAACACTCCACAGACAGTTATTGTTAAAGATAATTTATTACAAACATCAAGCCTGACATACTCCACTCTGCGAATATCTATCGTTAGAAACAATTTGCTACAAAGATTTCCTGCCTCTCTCGTTCGAAATCTCTGTCCCATCTTCAACAATCGATTCACCCCAATTACCAATCACGAATCAAACAATCCTTCTTCGGTCTTGAAATCCCGCAACCATCGACGATCTAAAATTTTCTTTCTGCCGATAAGCCCAAAGCCAGTTCCCATTGGGCGACAACACGATAAAAGGAGTAGCAGGATATAGAAAAAAAAAAAAAAAAAGCGTTGGACTCGTTGTTGGGCGGACATGATCAGCGGCAGGCCGGTTGTTTGTATTGTCTAATAGCCGGATGGCGTGCAAGGGTGAGTTTCACCCCTTCCTGTCGAATGGCGGCCGCCACCATCTCGTTCTCGGACATGGTTTATTGATTCCTCCGCTGCGTAAATACGCACGCCACTCCGTGGTCCCTGCTAACGACGCCCATGAGGGCGTCGCGACGCGGACTGCGGCTAACGGCCACGAATTATCGTACACGATCGCTTCCACCGTGCTGACCCCGGTTTTTTCCGACGGTTTTGTTGCTTCCTCTGTGATCCGCCGACGATGGCTCCAACCACGTGAAAAGGGAAATCGAGGGTGGAATTTTTTTAGTAAATCTTGTTGATGGTTTTCGAGGGGTTGGTTTTAGGACGCTTCGAGAAGGTCGAGAGAATTTTTGTGAAAGATCTCGAGGTTGATTAACGATAAATAAAGGGGACTTGACTCGCTTTGCTTCGTTTAAGCGACTCTGAAATTGTAAAAAGTTTTAAAAGATCGTACGCGAAGGTATGTTATGGTGTGTCTGATCGTATATTGTCCGTATCTCCTTATTTCGATAATATCGTTCATTTTGTCGTATCTTAGCCACCGTACCTTGGTAACGAAAGACATCTAAAAGAATTGTTCAGAAGAATATATGCTTATTGGATACGTTGCACGGTACGTCTGATCACATATTGACTGCATCTCCTTGTTCCGACAATTTCGTCTATATTTAGAAGCTCGTTGGAATTTTTATTGTACGAAGCTTCGAAGACACGATGACTGAGAATTTTTATGAAAATTGGAAGAAGGATACGTGGGTTTTAGTAAATCATGTTGCCGACTCGTTCCAAAAATATACGTGCAATGTTAGACTTATTTACAATCCGCCCCGTTATCTCAGTGTTGAAATTGAAATTGTTAATTTCATTATAATTTAAGAACGATGACGCGGAAAATTGGCGGCAATCGAGATGTTGTTTAAATATTTGTAATAGAACATGAAATGGAATATTTGTCTTTGCGTATCTTTGGCCGCTGCGAAACGCTATTTACGCGTATCTGTTCAACTATGGATAATAATTTCACAGTATTATTCATGCAAGACAAAACATTTAAATATAATTATACATACCAATCTGTCGTGGATTATGCTTTGAACTTAATTCCCGTAAATATTAATTGATCAATGATGTTATAAAATAATATACATATATCGTCGATAATCATATTGCAATTTCATCAGCAACGTTTACCGAATTCAAGTCAAATTATTCATAATCAATTATTAACGATCCATTTGTCGCATTTACCTCGCTCGAATGTTAATAAAATCGTAATTAAACTGAAACTTTAAAATATAGTCATCCAACAATTTTTCTTCAATTTTGGAAAAATTAAAAATGAGATACGCCGCGATTACGGAACTCCTGATAAATCCAGAAAATAAAATAATCATTATACATAAAAAAAGGAATAAAATGAAATAAAATCCTAAGATATCACATCGTAAAATGAAATAATCCCAAGATAACTTTTAATGAATCCTACTTTTAATTTTTTACTTTAAATAACCATAAATCGCGATAGAATTAGCGTGACCATTTTACCACGCATATCTCATTTCAAATTAAATAAATCATTTTAGATTTATCTTTCCCAGACACATAGCGCATACAAATTCGCCAAGAAATATGTAAAAAACTACAAGTTTTTTCGAAAAACTTTATCCCAGTGAATCTTCCTCTTTTTGATCGGTTAATCCATAGGCGTCGGCGAATCTATCTTCGGGCGAGCGTGTACGCACAGAGGGCGATCGTTCTCGTCGGATTACGCGGAGCGCACGCACGCTCCTCGACGCTCGAGCTAAAGCCGGCGAGCTTAAACTTAGGTGGCAGCCAATCACGGCCGGTGAACCGCCACAAAGCCGAGGATTTGTGCTCGAATTAAATTTTAAGCGAGCGCGCAAAGCCCGCCGGGTATCGCGAGCGATCCGCGCGCTGATGGCGCTGATCCGCGTCTGGCTAACCAAATGCGCGATCCAAACCACTGAAAAACTCCACTGTTTCCACTCAATCAAATTGTTTCTTTTGCAAGTCGTGGCTAATACGGCGTGTCAGAGTACTTTTTCCTTTTTTTTTTTTTTTAATACTTTTTGCTTTGAAAAAATTGGAAGAACGGCGATCATATTAGGTCGCGTGCAAATTTTTGTATAAATTCGAGTTTCTATGAATCGTAGAATCTGGTCGTCGACGACCGCCCTATGTTTAGAATTAATTAACAGGAACGGGACATATTAATTTCAAAGTTATTATCTCGATCAATAAATGCTCGATAATAATTGGACTGTGAAATGAAATTGCACATAATGCATATTTTTAAAATGGTATTTAGATATTATCAATTATTGTATAATGGCAGAGTGACAATGCTACCAAATGAATTAAAATTAATTCTACGAAATTATAGCGGGGGAAAACGAAATTGCGCGGATGTGTTTCCTTGTACGGGGATGAAAAAAGGAAATTCGAAAAAGTGATAAATATTCTGTGAATGTAATTCCCTATAATCCACCCTACTATCCAGTTACTCCGGTTGCTTCAGAAGACGAATACCATCCTCTTGTAACGATAAATTTAATCCAACTTTTTGCGGGAGCTAAGGTGATCTAAATTTGTCACTGAAAATTTGTCTCGTCAAAAAACTGTTAGAAGGAAAGAAAAAGGGAAACAGAGAGAGAGAGAGAGAGAGAGAGAGAGAGAGAAAGAAAAGACGAAGGCGGTGGCAGAGGATAGTCATGGTCCAGGGGCAAAAGATACGAGCGGAAAAGGTTGGGAATATCGGGCGTGAGCATTATCGGAGAAACTCACGGAAAGAAATAATCCAGTAACAGAATCGTGAATCTCTGACTTCCACGGCGACTCCATCGTGCAAACTTTTGCACGGTAGTTTACGATGTTATCGAAAGTTTCGGGATCTGCTACGAAGTAGGAAACGGAATGTGAACCGCGTCGATCAACGGCCAGACATTTTGCTTTTCCGGAAAGTTAGCGCGGGTCGTGCAGCTTTTTATATTTTCCTTTGCAATTTTCAGTAGAGAAATTATTAACTTGCATTAAATTATATTAAGATGTGTCTCGGATACTACGATATAGAAAATGAAAGGAAAGTTTTGCCGTTATTACATTGTATCTGTGTTACGTTGGTTGGTAGAATTATTAAAAATTGAATGTTATCGAATATCTTTAGATTACACGAATCTAATATTACAATATGAAGAATAAATTAGATACTATATGGTTATTGGTGTTAGTACGAGTCAGTTTTAATAAGACATTAGATTATTGAAATTATTAAGATTCTTAACGTATTCAACGATTTGCTCTACTTTTCTGTATCGTATCGTGAAATTCTTTCGCAACTTCTTAATTGAATATCTTGTTGTAACATCGATCGTTATATTGGAATTCAGAGAAGCAATGGTTTATGTACTGCTAGTTACTATAACATAAGCAGTTGATAGTACCGCAGAAAAGTGATTGTCGTAGCTCATGCTTTCGAGAATCTCGCACGTTCGATACATAATTCGCTGGGTTTCCTGCCCGGAGCAGCATTCCGGATGGTTGAACTCTATCTCGATATTGTATCGAAGCGGCTTATGCATTACCTTGCTGCCCCTCGATTTACAGTAAACCGGAATATTTTGCCAGAGAATGGTGAACCGAAGACACGGCGAAATTCCCTAGAAATTCGCCCACTCAGGCGTACTTTCGAATCTAAACAACTGCTGAAAGATCTATGTTGTTATTATCAACAAACGATATAAGGCAAAATTACTTTTCGATGCATTAAAAAAACTTTCGAAACTCTCTCTTGATTCTGTTTCTGTAAATTTTCATGAAATACGAGCTCTCTTATCTTTATAGTTTTTTTCAGATTGTAAAAAAAAAAAAACGTTGTTAAAGAACGCGGGGCAACGAATTACTCGTTTTAATCCGCGCAGAGATTCGTGACGCGTTTAATGCGAAACGCAATAGTTTGCTCGACTGCGTGCACAGCTCCAATCGAACTCTGTTACCCCTACTCCTGCCCCACCCTTACTCCAGGCGAAATGCAGCGCGATTATATCCTTCGAGGGAAATTGTTGCTGAAATGATTTAAAGTAAAGCGCAATGGAGCGCGCACGAACTGTTCCCGGCGATTATTCAATTCCTGAAATTCCCTACCCGCGCATAGAATACCGAGACTTTCCGTGTTTCGTGTTTCGTGTTTTAAGAAAGGCCGTTTCGGAGTTCCTGACGTTCTACGATGCCTTCAACTAAGCACCGAACAATTATATTTAATAAACTGAAACAATTATACCTTATATATAGACGGCGTGTTTTTATGCAAATCTATATTTTTACGAATGCGATGAAAGGAAGCAAAGAACTCAGGATAGAAAATCGTTTTACATATTGTACGTTATAAATGTCACAACTATATACTGGATATTTTGTAAATTTTTGTCAATTCTTTGCATTCTGTGAATTTTTCATATTTTCTTTCTGATAAATTCATAAAAATCCACAGTCTAGTTACGTTAATGATTTATCTAACTGTCTACACTCTTCGATAGCTGTGGAAAGTAATAAAATATCAAACAGATCGATTCCATAAACGGTAATCATTACTTCTTTCAGGTCTGCCCTGAAGAAGCGAACCATATTATTCACGAAATGTCGGAACATTTGCTGACAGCAGCTATTGTTACAATACAATAATTATTACAATTATTAGCACGTGACAATTTTTAGCTCGCGTGCACAACAACGACATCTGCAAATGATATTTCAAACTACTTTCTAACCTACGCACAATTTCACGCGGCATCAGATTTAAGGCTGGAGCCTGGAGACTGAACGTGGTTTAAAACAAGATTCAACGTTAAAGATTAAAGGTTTTGCAAATGGAATCGCGCGATATTCCCGCTTTGAAAATCTGGCGGTTCTCGCGCAGTGCATTATTGACGGTCGAGCCGTAAGCCGACCAGAGGGATCTGTCCCGCTTCCTGGCGTGCTCTTTAAAGTGTTAACAAATTGAACAACATGGAATTTTGACCGGACAACCGACCGCGTGTTTGTTTGCAGGCTTTTTCTGGTTGGCTGATGCTGAATCTTTGACGGAAATTCGTTTGTTCGGTCCTGTATTCCCCGGCAATATTGAGCCAAAATGCTCGATCCAACCGCTGTCCGCTTTGGCGGATCAATATTGATGAACTGACTGTTGGATGGGCTTTGTTTAATGAAACGAGACTGCTCTGATTCTTTTGGTGAATTGTTTTAATCGCCAACGGGAATTTCGAGCGGTGTGTCGAATTTCGTTTTAGAGTTTGCACTTGATGGACTGTTAGCTACGAGGGATTCTCCTATACTGTGTTTAGAAATATGTACATGTTCCTCGTACTAATTTTGAGGTTAGGAATCTTTGCATTCGGGACCCACCGCTTTGTCTGTGATTTTGTCACAGAGATGCAAATTTTCATGAAACACTCTAACGAAGTATTCTGTACAAATAAGATACTTGAAGTTTCAAAGATTTAAGTAAAGGGAAGATTAAATAAACATTATCGAGATGGCGTGCCTTCTCAATACGTAAAAGAACAATTTTGACAAATAAAATAATTTGCGTTTCTTATTAAAACGTAACAAAATCTACAACATTTCTTGGATTTCCTTCAAAATTCGAATACATCATTAATTTATATGAATCATACAAACAAAACAATAACAGATTAAATCCTAGCGCTCAGAGCCTAGAGATCGTGGAAAATGCTCGAAATCGAGGCTCGAAAAATGTAGGAAAAAAAAAAATATTCTAGCAACAAAACCGATCATCCGATAGAGCGGCGAGAATGGCGAAAGTTTCGTCGGACATTTATCGCGCAAGTAAAAGCCGAGGGAAGGGCGGGAGGGGCGGTATGCGAACCGATCATTTTTCGTCGGAAAAACAAACGGTGGAAATTCGGATCCGGATACGCGAATCGAATCAGTTGTATCACATATTTGCGCGTTCGCCGCGCGAAACTATCTGAATTATTTCGATTTCACGTACGAGAGCCTTTGTAACGCGATAGGTTTTCCATGTTACAGCGCCGCCTGCGGCCGCGGCATCGAGTTTCCGAATTCCCTGCGCGTGTGTCCGCTGTTTTCCTCCCGTGTGGCCTCGATTGCCGAAATGAAATCGACGCTGACCGATGCAGAAGTTCGACTAGTGGCTTTTTTTCGCTGAGCCGATGTGAAAGAGGCGCGAGTGTGAAATATGAACTTGATTTCAGAAATCTACCGTAAAATCAGGTAGCAGGGAAATTGTGGTTTGATCATGTCATTTACGGGCATGTTTGCCAGTTTTTCTTAGACTTAGATTCTAAGTTGGACTTATTTAAGATCGACGGATGAAATGCTACGTAGAAATTATTTATGATTGTGATTTATGGGAGAAAAACATTCGATGTAATAGTATTAAATTTACGTGTAGTTTCATCAAAATAGAGAAATACATCGTCAACCGTTTTTTCAAATTGGAAAATATTTATGAAAGCGCAAAAAACGTATCGTCAATTGCTTTACGGAAATATAAAAACTATGTTATCGATTGTTTTGTCGAAATATAAAAAAACATATTTCAAATTGCTTTTTCAAAATACGAAATGTGTAGGTATTGTCAATTGTTCTATCAATGTAAAAAAGGAACATATTGTCCATAGTTGTTTTATTAAAATATAAAAATATTCTATCTAATAGCTAAAATTTTATAAATTAATGGTTTAAATACCATAAATTAATAGCTTGAATGTTATAAATTAATTGGCTTATATGTTATAAATTAATAGCTTGAATGTTATAAATTAGTGGCTTAAACGTTATAAATTAATAGCTTAAACATCATAAATTAATCGTTCAAATGTTATTAATTAATAGTCTAAATGTTATAAATAGCTGAGATCATTTGGATATAATAAATTAATAATCCATTTGTTATGAATTATTTGTCTAGTTGTTACGAATTAATAATTAAATTGCTAATAAGTGACTGAACGTTTTCTTTCGATGTTCACGTTGCGAGATGTCAAGCAGAAATGAGTTCACGCGTGAGTAGAACGTTCCTTATATACAAAGTGACATACCCTTGACTAGATTGATCAAAAGTTGACGACTTTTGTGATGAATAATTTAAACGTTATAAATTAATGCTTAGATGCTACGAATTATTGGCTTAATTAATAGATTGTTATAAATTAGCTGTTATAGATTTATAGTAAATAATTGAGAAAACCTACTTTCAACTTTTAGATTATTCGTTAGAAAAATTTCATAAAGTCGTAGAAAATTTCCGCCAGTTTTATTAAAAATACGGAATCTCCTTCAAAATGCTTTTTGAATTACGTCGATACGATGTTCCGTTCTCGAGATATCGCTGTACAGGCAACACCATAATTTTTTAATATTTCGCTAACTCGATCCTTGTCGCACACTCGGACGTCTCACTCGTACGCACACGCAGGCATGCCATGTTCCCACTACGCGCATGCTACTCACTGGCAGTCGCTGAGTCACGGTTTTTTTTACTATTCCTAGTACCAACATACGCATTTCCGGGAAAAGTGGGTCATGGCGATTACTATGGACGCTGCCATGTTGTATTCCAAACAGTTAAACTTTAAAACATCATATCTTGAAAACGAATCGAGTTATCGGCATGAAATAAGTTGCATTATGGAGAGAACTTTTTCTTCTGCCTTATGCGTACGTTTTCAAGCGAAAATTCCGAGTTATCGTGGTGGTATTTTATATCGAAACTTCATGTCACATAACCGGAAAACATCACGCAATTGGTTAACTAGATTCCCACATGATTCGATCATTTTTCTCGACAGTTACGTTTCACGACTAATTAGTTTCATTATCCCAAATTTTGTTAAAGTAGAGTGTAAAGCAATTTCTTCTAAAATAGTCGATGGATCAAGAAACTGTCATTTCAGCGATATCTCGAGCCTCGTCCAAATACTAAATACTAAATTTCTGCTCCAAGCAATTCTCATCTCATTCTTTGCAAATTTTGACTCGTGCAAGACCATCCGCGAAAATATTGCATAAATTTTCCGTACTCTCAAAAATCTTTCTTCTCGGCCAACGAATGCCTCGAGTCTCCATTCTCATCTCTTCACAAAACTTCGTTTCATTGCTCCGGAGCCATTCAAAGTTCCCAAATCGAAGCGACATCTTTAGAATCCAGCGGAACGCGTTAAAAATTCTCAAACGAACCGCATTTACGATTTTTCTTTCGAGTATTCGGAACGGCAACCGCATTACCGGCCACGCTTCCGGCCAGTACGCGTCCCCGACGATCCGATTATCGATCTTTTTCTCACGGACACGCAACACGCTCGGATCGTAATTCGTTTACCAGAACCTGTGAGAGGAAGATAGACGGCGGCGCAAGGCTTGACGAGAATTTCGCGCGCCCTTTTTTTTTTTCTGTCAGCCATTTTCTACGCGGAAAAGGGAGCGGAACGAAGAAACGCTCGACGCTAATGGAGAACGTTCGAACGCGGTCGGGAAAATAAGCAGCGAGAAGATCCTTGCGGCAGGATGCGTTTGCATTGAAACGTCGAACCAGAGCCGCTCCGCTGCTTTCTTTTTGTCTATCTTCACCTCTCTCTTTCTCTGTCTGTCTGTCTGTCTGTCTCTTTTTCTCTTTCTCTTTCTCTTTTTCCCGTTTTCTCCTTCCGCGTGTTCTCACTGAAAACTCCCGGGGAAAATCGACACTGAGCGATGTGAAAGCTCGCGAGAACGCGTAAAGGCGAACGCTTCTAACCGGAGCCGCGTCTATTTTCCAAATTTCCAGCCTCGATCGTTCCCCGTGTTCCTTTAAGTCCTTCAATGCACACAGAGCTCGTGGTTGCTCGTGAAAAGAGGAAAGGCAGCGTGCGTTTTTTTTTCGCGGGCTTTTCAAATCTTCCGAAGCTACCGGTCCTCCGTGAAGATTTAGGTTTTAGTCTTCTTTTCTTTTTCCTTTTCCTTCTTTTTTTTTCTTTTTTTTTCTTAGAAGAACAGGGAGAAGATTGGAGCGCGAGTCACGATGAAATTGTAATTTTCGGAAATACCATGACGAAGAGAAGAAAGTTTATAAAATAGAAAGTATAAGGATACACCATAATTTTAGAAAATGCATTTACGTCTAATAGGAGCAACGAATCAATATGCTACAACAAGCTACAAAATAAATGACTGTCACCAGTCATTTATGGTGCAATATTGGTATAGCGCAAAAGTTACTACAAGTCATAGTGTGTCAATTTTAAACTTTATCTTATCCTTCGCTATACGAGTCTGCGGCGTGTACGAAGAACGTAGGACCATCTGAATTTTAAACGCTTGAGTCAATAACAATCCGACACTTTAGAATCTCAGTAACACGAAGTATATTTCCATGTTAATAAGTGAAAGAACTCTGTGCGGAAACTTCGTGATTTCCGTAGCGAACGAGCGATGTGATTTCTTTGTTATACGAGAGAATTTGTCGATGTTTGTTGTAATATTATCTCGTCCCAGCAGCGTGAAACTTCCCGGCAATTTCGACCAGTTAGCCAGGAGGTTTTGTAACGAGTTGCGCCGAGAGAATATAATAAAACTCGGGGCCAGAATTATCCATCGTCGAAGGTGGAGAAAAGGAGGGGTTTTTTAATTAGGATCCCATCAGGGACTCCTCGACCTCGTTAATAGATTCTTTTTTTCCGGTCGAAACTTTAAAACCAGATAACAACGCTACGAAACGGGGGCGTCTTCAAATTTGCATAGGGACAGTAACCACTGGTTACGCCGGGCAAGACATATTGTACGGTTATTTCGTATTTAAAAGCTCCTTTTTCCAACTACAAAAGCCGACTTATACGATTTAACCGGTTTTATTCGACGGCTTAATAAAGTTGGAACGTGGCTCGTTGAAGTTGCGTGTCCTGAAAATTAAATGCGACGGAAATCATGCGCAGCTCAGATTTCTCCTGTCACACTTAGTTTTTATAGAGACTTTCGTACTGAATTAGCACTAGGACAATCAATCCTACTGTACGAACATTATAATTGGAATAGTATGCTGCGAGAATAAAATAGGAATATTAATAATTTGATTCGAAAGTGACACAGTTCTTGTACACAAGGATTAATAAATTTCTCAATTTTCTGAGAAACGTAAGAAATCCAATAGAATTTCTAGACTAATAAATTTTCAATATTTTGCAATTATCAACTAATGTAGCAATTAACGTCACGTCGTATCTACGATACATTCGAGCAAAGCTACTAAATATCAAAAATAAAAGTTATCAGACACAAGTTCGATCGAAATTAAGTTCGCTTCGGATATTAACCTAAATTAACGATCAAATATAAAAGATCTCGAAGATTGCAGCAATATCGAAGAATTGCTTGATCTCTTAAGAATTCCGGGCCCTGTTTCTGCCAAAAATATCGTACGTTTCGGCATTCTCAAAATTCAGTCTGCCAAGGCAGAACGTCTCCATACTCCGATTATTATTATTCGGTTAATGGTTCGATAATTGCGTAGGAAGGTAACGGCGATGCTATTAGTTTCAATTAGCCACAACCTTTAAGGTGGAGGAAGGAATTGAAAATGTAAATTACATCGGCAGTCTTCTGACCCGGCGTGCAAGTTTAGCGTTTCAACGGTGTACGAAAGATTTCAGGCATTCCGGCAGCTCAAATGCGCGAGCAGAGGCTGGGGATGGTCGGCAAAAGGAAAATACTTTTGATATTTCCCCGAGACCTCGATAATGAAATCCTACAAAAGACTTGAAATTGAATATTTTCTTTGTATAACGGGCTTTAAGCGTTCCGACGTTCTGAAAGTTAACAGATCCTCGTTGCTCGGCAAGTTTCTAACGAACGCGTCCGCGTTATCGACCCGAATTCCTTTTCTTCTAAATTCCATCGCAGCGCGCCCGGTCTTTCTGTCTTAAGTGTCTTTGATGGAAGCTTTTCAGAGCCCTCGAACGTCTTGTTTAAGGCAATCTTGATGGTAACGCGCGTAGCAAGTTGCCGGCAACGTGAGATTAATTTTACATTTATGCGTCTGACCAGGCAACGTGTTATACTACTTGAATGCTTATAACGTAGATGATTAATAGACCGGCATTGTTTGTGTATTTATGAGAATTTAAATATACGTAGGGAAATGCAGAGAAATTTATACGTCTGACCGTGCAGGTTATTATACTACTTGGACGTAATTAATAGACTGCCAGCGTTCGTTCTGGGGAAATTTAAATGTACGAAAATGCACGGAAATATTTGGAATCTTCGAAGTAAAATGTTTGGAGGATTAAAACGAAGTTTTATTTCCGTTTCTCATTTCTTCTCAGGTTTGCTTCTAGAAACATGAATCTCTATAAGGAACCGCGCAGTAGTAGTTAAACAAAGAATCTTAAATGTGTCCGACCTGCTACGGTGCTATTCTCCTTGCACGCCTATCTCGTATTTAATACACTATGGATATTTATATGTTTGAAAGTAATCTACGAAAATGCACAATATTTAACGTGAAATACTTGTTATAATATTTGGAAGATGATTCAAATGTTTATTATTGGACACTTATATATATTGGACACTCCTGATGTAATTAATGGAGTGCCTGCGTGTTTATGTAGTTACGAGAGAAATATCCAAAATGTTTAAAGTAGAGTATTTGTTATAATATTAAGGAAAGTTGAAACATTTTAAACGACAGAAAATCTAATTATTATTCCATTAATGCAGCAGCAAATTCTCGAAAATTTGTCTTCTGTACAAACATCGTCAAACCAATTAAATTCTCAGAGAACTATAATTTTCCATCGAAAACTCGACTAACTGAAAGTTCGACATGTTCCGTGAAATTTCAAATAATCCGCGTTCCATCTTCGAACTTCATCAAACTGACAAAAAAAAAAAAAAAAAAAAAGAAAAAGAAAAAGAAAAATTCTGAATTCTCTTAAATTTTATACAATGAAACTATCGAACCAAAGAACAGCATTAAACTGCGTCAAACCATCTTAATTCGCAACAGACCCTAGCTCTCCACCTGCGATCGACGAGTAAAACTTGCAGCTCGAGACATTCGTCATAATTATTTTCCTTCAACTTTCTCTCAACTTCCTCGACTAATTAATCAACCTTAATCCCATTATCGTGTCTCGTTTCTGAGCCAAACAGAGATCGACAAAGACAGGGGAAAAGAAAGTCTCTGGAGAAGGGGAAATCGGATATCGCGTTTTCAGGATTCCGAAAACGGGAAGTCTGAAAGGCACGAACGACGCCGCCCTTTAATTCAGAAACGCCGGTCTGACGCTCGATCACGCGCCGATGACGAACGCTGAAAGTGGTTTAATCCATGTCGTTTGTCGTCGCCGCGCACAACGAAAAGGAAAATCGTGTAGCGAGCGCGAAGACACGTTGCCGGAAAATCTGATATACATTCGCTCTCGTTTTTCCACCCGTAGACAGCTTTTTCCGTGGACTTGGTAAGGGGCGGAGGTGGGGAGTAGGGTTTTCACGGGGAATATTAGTCTCCTTGGGGAAAATGAAGAGGAAATTCGGACCGGGGGAGAGTGCTTCGCGAAATTATTGGATTTCTCCGTAGTCGGTTGTGGTGAAGCGTGTATCTCGTTCCATTTTTCGTAGAAGAGGACCAATTTTTTTTTTTTTTTCGGAAAATACAGTGGCTCGTGACAATATCCGAACATTTTACCGATGTTTCTTTTTACTGTCGAGAATTTTGCCGTCGAAAAGAAACTTTCAACCCTTACTGTAAAATCACAAACAGGAAGACAAAATTTCAGAACATTTTTACCCTTTTAAAGTTTACAAACCAGAGGACAAAATCTAATCGACGTATTTACGATATAAATACCTGTAATATATATTTTTCTTTAAAATATTGTCCAATTTTAAAATAATAAATATCAATAATAAAAAAAAGAAAAACACAAAAAGGGTGAACAAAGTATTAGAGGAAATTGTGCAATCGAGCGTCAGAGGATTGAAACACGGAGAATAAAACGTGTTTTCGAGCGGATTACTGCTACCGACAATTTCAATTAATTCGCCAGATAGCTAAAAACATCTTCAATCAACGTGTTCCCGGCGGCAAGAGTAGCGCAAAAGATTCCACGGCTTGTGAACGGATAATTAAACAATTGACTGGAAAAGGGGGATGCTCAACAAATTCCCATCGTACGCGTCTCCGCCCCCAGGGGTCGTCGATATCATCCACACGATGATCGACGATGCGCCCCTGACCACATGAACGAACAACGCAAATAAGGAAGAGAAAAGACGCGAGAAAAAAAGAGGCAGCTGGAAAATCAACCGCCTGAAGGCGTCGAAAATATTTTCAACCCCTAGACCATTTCACTATGTAATTGCGTAGAACATTTTCTAGTTATTTGGCGATTAATTGTTTTATTAAAATTTTATATTTGAAAGTTTTAGTTTCTAGGTTACCCAAGGTTTATTAACAGTCGATTTTGACGGGCAATTTCAAATTATTATCAAATTAATATTTATTATTGATTTATACATTTTCATAAATTTATCAATACTAATTATTCACTGCCGCTATGATAACGCGTATAAATCATTTTGAAACACATTTTCATTTATACGCACGTGGAATGAGAATCCTATTTTCGAATATATGTTAATATTCTAGCAGTTATTTCGAAACGAGAGGACTATATTGAATTTTATCGTGGTTATGTTATTCCAGAATGAACAATGCGAAAACCACAACAATCCTCGAAATAACTCACCATTAACGATGCTTGGAAAGTTGATACCAATCTAATAATAACTGATACTTCCCAAAATTCGGTCACTATTTAAACATAAAACATCGGTATTGTGTGCTAAGCCGATCGTATTACCCGGGTAGAATATCGATGGTTATTTAAACTGCGTTTTATATATCTGATCAATCATACAGAATTTCGGAAACGAATTTACACTGTACATATCTATGTTGTTATCACTAAACTGCGGATTTCATATTTTTATGGAGAAACCTAAAGAAATGGAACCCGCATAGTAATTTCTTTCGTACATCAAAAATTATAACTCCATTAGTACATCACTTTGAATATTTTATATATTTTTGTATGCTACATGCAACCTGTGCGTTTTTACACGTCTAAATTTATCATAAATGCATAAAGCCCGCAAACTGGTTATCACAAATTCCATCTTTCGGAATAAAAATATTTCTACCCTGTGAAATCC
Source organism: Bombus haemorrhoidalis (assembly GCA_014825975.1). Taxonomy (NCBI): domain Eukaryota; kingdom Metazoa; phylum Arthropoda; class Insecta; order Hymenoptera; family Apidae; genus Bombus; species Bombus haemorrhoidalis. The sequence goes on along the minus strand of CM026176.1, from coordinate 1,141,398 downwards.
TCGATATCTCAATATCTTTGTCGATCAATCAATAGAAAACATCGTTTTATCTTCAATAATCATCTTTAATAATTTTGAGAATCCCAATATATCTTGAAAATCTAAGAAAGGACATGAAAAGATTAATTTTTATTTCAACTCATAAATGTTGTAACAAGAAAGCTTCGGAATTGCCAATTTATGTATAATACGTGCAGACAATTTAAATTTATATTAAAATTACTTTTATGTATCCTTTCATTTCGCTCGTTCTTTTTCTCTTTCTTTATTCCTCTATTTATTTATTATCACTTTATCTAACATTTTCCAAACGATATTTAACATAATCCATCAACTCGATTTACAAGTCAATTGTTTTAGAAAATCCAAAAAAAACTCGTGAGGGGAAGGGGGATGAAAAACAATGCCTAATAAAAAAGCATTAAGCTCGATAATAGCCTGGAATCACGGGCCACATGTTCCAAAGGCCACTTATTAAATCGTCGCAGCCGAGGCTCGTAAACACATTTTCCACCCCCGATGCGGGGGGTTGGGTCCCGTATCGTGCGGTCAGCGACGAGAAAACTGCCATCATTTCATTACAGCTCAACCGAGTTATTCAGGGACCAACGACCCCGATCGAACCTCAGCCTCTCCAACTCTCTGTACATCCACCCTCCCAATCTATCCGCCCTCAATCGCAATCATCATAAACAATTACCCACGAGCGTAACAAAAATACCATCGAGTGTATCGTGGCTTTATATCCTCTATCAGAGTACGCAGGGTGTTTCAAAATAGAAAAAACCCGCGAATATACATAGGCTCGCGTAGGAAAATATTCGAGCACATTGTATATACTACACGCAACATTTTAACATTTCAGTAGTACAATCAGTTACAGTATATATATATATATATACATCAGTATGTTGAAGCGGTCACCACTTCTAAGAAAACTCTGCATCTGGTCCTTTAGTTTTCTCAAGCACCGAAGCCATCGACAGCCTATAGACAAAAGACTGGGACGAAGGCAGACCATAAACGGTAGACAGGCGACGATGGTTTCGGGGCTTTCGGTCTTATGGTAACACTGCTAGCGCGCGGATCGAGGCCAGGTCAAATTATATTCCTACTTGTACTTACACTTCTGCGTTAAAATATATTTCCTACTTTACAATTTATCCACGCGTTCCTCTGTTCATACATCTAATAATCTCAACACAGTGGTACGACTAGTTATAGCATACAGTAGGTATTTTAGGCTGTAAATAAATTTATATTTTTATGAACATAAAAAAAAAAGAAGGAAACCTAAAATTCGTTTCGCCCACTAGATATCATAACGAGTACTACGTTTAAACTTTGCGTACCTGATATATTTTTGCATATTACGTGCAATTCTATATTTTATAAGGTATGTATATATATACATATTTTTTTTTTTTTCGACATATCTTTTAACATAAATTTACCTGCGCTCGAATCGTACCATCATTTCAGAAGCGTTCTGTATATTTCATCGGTGACGGTAGGGGTTGGCGACGACAGGGATGGTCACAATAATCGCAACGTTATTTCACGCTTTCGTTCGGCCGTTTAACGCAATTCCAGGAGCGTATGCGTGGTCACGATCGCCCCCGTTCGTTGATCTCCCACATCGTTCCGTTTCCACGCCGGGGACGCGCACACAAGGGGTTGATTTCAAGGGGTGGGTACGCGTTTGTTGCTGTTTGGTCGGTGTTTTAGAGAAGGGAACGGGATCGTGGGTTTGTAATCGGTTGGGGGAAACTCGATAACAGTCGGATAGTCTTTGTAGATCGTGAAATTTGATCGCTACGGTGTTGGATTTGGTTTCGCGATTCTTCTCATCTTTTTTTTTTTTTTTTTACGATCGTTTTTCTATAGTCGATGTTTCTGTACTATGAAGTCTCCCAGTGTTCGAAATATTCGTGGGAAATAAATACAAAAAGAATGTTTTATTTCGTGTTAATAAAATAAAAAGTACATCTCCACTTTCTTTCATAAAACTTGCAAAAACACAAGAATCGATTCTTTTACCTAACCAACTTAATAAAATTCACAAAACTATGACTTCTATCTTAGCAGAACGATATTCCTCTTTTTTATGAGAGTCCGGCAAACAGTTAAGAAGAAGACAAAACGGATGAAAATAAAGAAAGAATAAATAAAAGTGGTATGTATAGAGGAAGAAAAGAGATGGAGGCAAGAGGAACGAAGATACCCCGGGGACACTGACAGGAAAAAATAGATTGCGGAAGAGAAGAACAACAGGATGGATTATGGCAACCGAGGAAAAACTGAGAAACACGAAAATGTTATCAAAATAAAATGCAATTACAGTAGCTGCGTTATCCTGACTAACCTGGACCAGTCTTTAATCCGAACCTTGGTTAAAAACTGAGGATTATTTTTGAGGCTAGCAACCTCTTTTGGATTATTTACAGTACACCCAAAAAAGAAAAAAAAAAAAAAACAAATTTGGATATAAACATTGAAGAATATTCTGATACTTTATAGAAACACGTGTAATCTTTATACACGTTCCTTTCTTGTAATTTTAACCGCAAAATCATCGCCATCCCAATTATTCAATTTCTTAATTCCAATTCCCAAATTATCGCCATCCTGATCTTTTTAATGCTCTAAATTCTCAATTCAAAAATCATTATTACCGTAATTTCCTAACATTAAAATTATGGTTATCTAATTTTCCAATTTCCTACTTTTCAAAACCCAATCCCATGCAACATCACTATCCTCTCGTTCAACCTCGAAACACCAAAACCCATGCGTCGGCGACCTCGAAATCCCGGTACATCAAAAATTCCCTTATCCCAAAAATGCAATTGCCGAATGGAACAGTGGAGGTCAGTGGGTGCAAACTGGTTCGGGAGAGTAGGCGCATCGCTGAGAACCACGGGAAGGAACACAGTGGAAATCCCGGGCAAGAGAAGCAGAGAAGAGACCAATGGCTGATGCATTGTTGCTTTTCCCTGGCGGTGTTTGCAATGGCGCTGCATTGTTGCGCGCATCCCTCATCCTCCCTTTCATCCGGCACATGGCCAGTATACTCGTGGGAGCGGCGCACATCTCATATTAGCCGCTTAATTGTCTCTATTTGTCGAGGCTCTGGAGTCCGACAATTCGCCATTGAGCAGACTAGGCCTCGAGGCGAGAAGGGTCCATGAAGTTTGGTCCAGAGCTACATTGGCTCACGAAAGTATTTAGACACTTGCCATAGAACATTTTTCTGCCTGTATCCTACGTGTTATACGAAAGGTTTTGCTCAGAATCTGCTTACAGTAAAAATTCACACACGCCTCTCGATCTTTGTCACGATTATTCGAAACTAATTCCCACGAAGATTCGGAGAGTCGATAAGAAAATTCTAGCCTGATGTTTCAATCATCGAAATTTTATAATTTCCCGAACGTTCCTCACAGCCGGAGAATTATCAGTCAAATATCGTTTGCTCGTAATATCGATCGATGTCGAATTGATTACATTTTTATAAAATAGTCTTGACAATCAATTGTAAGGAAAATTCGATAATTTAATATGTTCCTTTTTATTTCTCGATGTTGATGGTTGTGCAATCTAGAATTAGTTTAATGGTGTTGTAGAGGGCTGATGTTTGATTTGAGTAGGGTCTTCGATGGGGTGTTTTTGATATTTCTGAGAGGAGTTTGATAGCTTCTGCTGGGAACTCGTGCAGGTTGCGGGTGACGTGTTATGGAATATTTGAAGAGGCTGATTTTCGTTGGTCCCGCACGACTCGAATGTCTGCGCGATACGATAAAAAATGTTAATTGAACAAGACGAAGCCGGTGAACTTTCTGTTCGCTTCGTAATAATTCTAACGATTAACATAAATAAATTTTTAAAATCATCTTCATCGATTCCTTCAAATTTGTAGATAGACCCAACCTTTTTTCTACTCTTCGGTGTAATTTTCCTATTTTTAAATTTACTATGTCTAATATATACTTATGATTATTTAATCATTATCGTTCAACGATGTATTCGCCAATTATTAAACTTTTCAATGAATTCTTAGGTAACCTGAGATTAACTTGACATCGAGAATCGAACCTCTTCGTCCGAAACAGTTTGGTAAGAACATTACACGATGCAAAGTTTCGTTGAACGTCGCCGTTAGATTGTTCGTTGAACGTCGGATATCGAACAAGCACGATGAAAAGAGTTCATTAACAACACAAAGTCTCTCTTCAGGATAATAACGCGAGCGTGGACCTATTCGCTCGGTGATTGATGTTCTTTCTGTCGTGGTGCACAGGGAGAAAAAGTTATAACGCTTCAAAGCAACAGGTCAAACTACGTTTAATTCACCGCAGTGCTATATCTCGTAAACTGGATAGCCCCTTCGAAGAAAATAATCCTTCAGAGCCGACTATTTTGCGACGCCTTGACAATTTACCAGATACGTTGTCTGCCAACGAGCCGATTAAAACGTGGCTTGGTCCACGAAAGGGCTTTCACATTTTCCGATCGAATGGGAAACCTGGTTTCTCACTACGTGCCTTTTCATCTCTGAGAAACCATGAATTTTTAAATAATCCGATTGCGGATAAATAACGATGACTCGCGAGGATATTCGGATGTTTGTATATAACAAATTCGTGATTACAAATAGAACGAACGTTTAATATTAAATAAAATAAGTATATTGAATTGAAATTGCCAAGATATAATAGACGTAATCGATTGCTTATCATCGTTAGCCATCGTTAATCGATCGATTCGTCCTCTTAAACAATTCTGCCCGTCTTCTTTACAGAACTTGAATTTTCTATCCGGCTATCAATTATCAAAACGAACGTTTGTTCCATTTCTTGCGGATGCCCGTTTTCTTCGGGGAGTTTCCGCGACGAGAATAATCGTCCGTAACGGCAGACGGAACAACGAAGATAATTCCCCGAACTTTACCCTTCCACAAGCTTTTTTCTCGCGTCTATGATGAACCACCAGGGTTGGCAAGGAAACTGCCTGTAATTACCCTCACCCTCTGTGCACATTTTTCTACCTCGTAACAACGATATCTCTTTGGCCACAAGAAACTCGTCGCTGTACAGCAATAAACGCGATTACTAAATAGTTAGAGAAGAAATATAATAGTCTTCTTGGTTGTTCAGTTCCTATTATATTTCGATATCGATCTTCAAGTAATAAAATAACGTTAATTCGATGGCTATTCGACATTTGGAAAAATCGTTTCAAGATCAATTTGTTCAATGGCGAGATGTCGATGGATGACGAATGCTCGACGAGACAGTTGATCGATTAGGTGGATGTTTCGATGACCGAACTCGGTCGACCAGTTCACCTAAACCTCGATAACTCTCTGTTCCTCTTTTCCATGGCTGGATCCTCGGTAGTTCAGGTTCCTTTTATTTATTCATGCTCTGGTGACGACACGCGGCACCGCACGGCGGCCATTTTCATGGCTCAAAAGCGGACAAAGAAGAAGCGCGCGAGAGAAGAAATTAAGGTCGTGACCCGTGGTTGAAACTTTCAGCTGGCTCTCGCGATTCTCTACCTGCTCTTTAATCTCGCCCTATTCAAGGAACAGGCGCGCCGACAATTTATTTTAATCAGCCGGCCAACCGGTTATATTCCCTTTCTGCTCCTAATGTTCTCGTTTAATGACTGGCTTAATTTTTATTTCGATCTAGTCCAATACTATGAGGATAACATCCACGCCACGTACACCATGATCGTGATTTAGATTATCGTACCGATTGCAAGCCCTGCTGCTAATCGTTGGATCTTTAGAGTTGCGCTGGAAATCGAATCTGAATCGTTTTCGAAATTCTTAAGTTACTGGGATTGCGAATTTCAACATACGTGGGATTTCAAATTTCCAGCTCTTGATACACGCGATTCTACATTGCGGAAATTTGTACATATTTAAGACTTTGTATCGTAAATTTTGGAAATTTAGAATCTCAAACTGTCGAGATTGTAAACTGTTGTTTCAGACTCGTTTAATTATTATCGAGTTTTACTTGTTTACATAAGGATGGAATCTGGGTCAGTCTGAAAATTTTACACGTTGAACATTTCACAGCCCAGTTCTGGCTAAAATCCTCCAATTTAAAATCTTCAGCGAGAGCTAAAAATTACTTTCACGATATAGGTCGACCTATTCTTGGAAATACTAACCTGAAATAATTACCGACAAACGTCACCAAAGGATCGATAATGTTCAAATTTTTGTTAAACTGAAAATAAATTTATAAACTTTAGTAATAAATAATCTGACGCGATTTTCGTTTGAAACGTAAATTTATAATTGAACGAGTATGAACTTCTATAATAAGCTATGGGAACATTGTCTAGGTAATAGGAGAAAAAAATATTCCGATAAAGTGAAGCGAGACTGTGTAACTTTCGAACGGGTGGTTTCTAGAATATTAAATGACATCGAATGGTTTTTGCAAGATGGAGAAAAGTTTCTTTCAGTGAAGAATTTTTCATATAGGTAGACCACAGAGACACTGGTTTTAGCGGAGAATTAAATTTGTACGAACATGTACTTCTACTTTGCAACGTTATTATCAAGTTGGATATAAAAGTCTCTAAATAATCGGCGTTTTCTACCCCTGACAAATTTTGCTTCTATGTAGATAGAATATCTGTCTGTAAATTTAAAGGTACTGAATTAATTTACACGTCTAATGAATTAACAAATGAATTGTCACGGTGACGATAATTCCTTCCACCTGCTCTAAAACAGAAATTAGATCATTTCAACTAAATCGCAGATTTCGAACAAAATCTTACTCCTGCAAGAACCAAGCTCCCCGCAATTTCTCCTAAAAACCAGCAAAACTTTCAATGTCCCCGTTTCTCCAATGAAACACCTTGGAGAACACGTTCAGCAGCATCACGAAAACGTTCGTGACGAAATTATCGAGACAGCCCGGCGCGTTTTCAGGCGATCCGCTTGTTCAGGCTCGCAAGTCTCGCCTCGTGCCGCGAGACAATGAACAATGGGACGAGCAGATTCGCATAGCTGAACGCCTCGGTGAGGATCCGCGAAAGATGGAATTCGAGGCGTTCGCTAGGCAGCCACAAAAGAGGGAGGAGCGGAAGAAGCTATTTACTAGCGGCGGCGTCGCGAGCCATCTACTCGGTGAGAAAGCACCGAGTTATAGGTTCTAGGGGTTGGAGGGGCTAGGAGACGGATAAGAAACGAGCGGTGAGATACAGAGTAACGACCGGCATGCTGAATCTGAGTTTCGATTTCTTTCTTTCGGAGAGATCCTTTAATTCCATCGCGATACTTCCGATCCTATCTTTATTCTGCTTTTTGTTTAGTCTGCGTAGACTTGGAATAAAATGATTGAAGAGAGGAATCCTGGTGATTGGTGGATTGGTGAGAGTCATCGTTGCATGTGTAATAGTTGGATTTCAAACAATTTCGTGTTGTTTGATGGCGCCTAATGGCCATTGTTTGAAGATCACGTATTAGTCTTGATTATATCATCTGATTTTTAGAAAATCTTCAGAAATGCACGTCTTTGTAAGCTTGAATACTTCCTGAACAATTCAGTCTGTCATATGGTTGGACGTAACAGTTGGATTTGTCACAATTTGATGGTGTTTGATGAAGTTTGATGGCGTTCGATGGCTGTTTANAAGATGCCTGCGGAGGTCTATGAGTGTTAGATTGTTGCGGTTTATACGGTGCTTCGCTTACTATCGTGTATTAATGTTTGGTATACTGTCTAATTTTTAGAAAATCTTCAGGAATGCACGTCTTTGTAAGCTTGAATACTTCCTGAACAATTCAGTCTGTCATATGGTTGGACGTAACAGTTGGATTTGTCACAATTTGATGGTGTTTGATGAAGTTTGATGGCGTTCGATGGCTGTTTAAAGATGCCTGCGGAGGTCTATGAGTGTTAGATTGTTGCGGTTTATACGGTGCTTCGCTTACTATCGTGTATTAATGTTTGGTATACTGTCTAATTTTTAGAAAATCTTCAGGAATGCACGTCTTTGTAAGCTTGAAGACTTTCTGACTAATTCAGTCTCTCATATGGTTGGACGTAACAGTTGGATTTGTCACAATTTGATGGTGTTTGATGAAGTTTGATGGCGTTCGATGGCTGTTTAAAGATGCCTGCGGAGGTCTATGAGTGTTAGATTGTTGCGGTTTATACGGTGCTTCGCTTACTATCGTGTATTAATGTTTGGTATACTGTCTAATTTTTAGAAAATCATGAAAAATTTAATTTGTCGTAAGTTTGAAGACTTCATCGACACGGTTTCTCACAAACCTGTATCAGGTTTCTCGAACCAGAGATTCGTTCGTTCGTTATGCTCAAAACAAGCAAGAAATTCGCAGTTCATCCCTCAACGCGTCAAATTCCGGTCACCGAAAGCATTCAATGCTATCAGGATCTCATCTGGTCGACTGACAAATCCATAATAAAGTATATCCATCACGAGTCGGCGTCAGCCATCGCCATTACCCTTTCCAGAGTGGTAGGAGTCACGGTTGGAGGTCGAAATAATTCCCGGAAGTAACGCGCGTCGACGGACAGATAAACTTTCCCTCCAATTCGAATCCAATCAGCGGATCGTCTGTCGATCGCGTAGCTACGTCGTCGCCGAGGGGAAATCCAGGATATTATTCATGTGCCGGCGACATGTGGCCCCGTGGTCAATGCGGAGGCAATATAACTTTTTTTTCATCTTTCATTCTCTCTCTCTCTCTCTCTCTCTCTCTCTCTCATCTCGTCGAGACCATATTCCGACATCGTTCGTACAGTTCCGCGGTCGGGTCTCTTGCGACACGACGGTTCTTTATTAGCTCCTATTTTTTGTTATAATGAAGGCGGGAAAATTTTTCATGGCGCGGCTTGAGGATTGAGACTCTGTGGCCGGAACGTTCCGAGCGTGGTGATGAGCTTCGGATTTGTGGATGAGCTGCTCTTGGCAAAACGAATTCTGCTCGATAGAGTAATTTTGTCAAAGTAAAATTGTTCGAATCTTGTATTTTTTTTTTTTTTTTTTAATAATTATTGTTAAGAAAAGTAGTTTTAGTTTGCAATCTTAGTTTTAGTAAGCTTCTTTGGGCGAAGGAAATTCTGGTTGATGAAGTGATTTTGTAAAGGTAGAATTGTGCGAGTTTTATGGTTCTCTTTATTTCTTTAACAGTTATCGTTAGGAAACTGGTTGTAACCGTGGTGAATTGCGTTGATTTAAACTTCATTTCTGATAATTCCAAGCTATATTTCAACACACTATTAAATTTCCTTTAAAAAATATTGTTGTAACTGTAAAGTATAATTCGTTGCTTGCAGGGATATCATCTTGAGAATAAATTATTCTAAAATTCAGCTTTCATACGAATCGCAAATTGCGTGGATAATAGGGAATTTTATATTTGTATCGAAGAAATATGTATAACTCTGATTGGTCGATGAATACATTCATAGAATATATATAATAATTACACACAAGTACTTGTTGCATCGTATTCGTGTGCCACAAACTGCTATATTTTATTGATTTTCGTTTGCATAATTGTACTCGCAATTTCATAGTATTCGTTCGATTCTATACTGTTTTCATACGCAAAATAGATATGCAGTTTGTCTCATAAATCAGAATTCGAATGGGAACTAGGAACTTTTCCCTCTGTCACTGTCTGTTAAAAAGCTATACTTTTTATCGTTTAAAGCAACGTCATGATTTCCTTAAGAATACTTGGCAGGATATGCAGATCTATTCAAATACAAGACAGAGAAATTTTGCATTAAGCATCGCAATTTGCTCCTTGTAGGGGAATACCGTTTGCATAAATCACGCGTTGCGATTTTCGAAAACAAGTTCCGGCGTTCGATTAATTTCAACATCTCCTTCCTCTACTCGCCTACGAGTTATGCTTCGAAACAATTTTTCCTCCTTTTTTTTTTTTTTTTTTCTACACACATTTCCATCGTTCCACGTACAATACCGTTCCGAATTATTTTTCGATTCATTCGCGATTCGTCGATAAAACAAACTGCCGAAAGCTACTAAAAAATTGATTTATTTCGGTACACGTCTGGAAAAATATTCAAACGCGCCGCTGGAAATTTATCTAAAAATTATCCGACCTTCGTCTTTCCTTCGAACAATCAACTACCATTTTTCTCTACGTGCTTCGTGCATCGTTCTCGAAATACAGCAGTGCGACAAAATCTATTTTCATTCGTTGTAGGAATATATCAGTCGTCATTGTTAAAAGATGAATTATTACTTCGATACATTTTCTAACAGGTTAATTTTTTGACAGCAATAAAATTGCACAGACGATAAATGTAATATAAAAAACTCTTCATTTCCAGTTTCAATTTAAAATACATTTTTCCCGATATAAAATAAAAAAAACCATGCATATTAATTTATCGACAATGGCGGAATTTGCAAAGTGGAAAATAAAAACAGAATAATTAAACTTACACGTCACACCCTCGATATATCGAACTAAATTGGAAATATTTTCAGCGACCACGATAGCGCATCAAATTTCTGCCAACGAATAATAACACGAATTTTATATATAGAATGAAAATAAAAGCTATCGGGCTCTGGAAAATGACAATTAGAATATACGAAGATCTAACATACACTATGTTCGAGTAATTACGATGCTATCCAAAAAATGGCAACACGACACGGGGGAAACAAATCGATGATACAAAGCTAAATCTTTATAGTTCCGATTGAATTTATCACGTAAAATCACTTTTTTTTTTGTCGATTGAACGATGATTATTGGGACACGGTATGCAGTATAATTTATGAATTTTAAATGGCTATTTTATGGAAATCGAATGATTAAGCTGTTCGATGATTTCCAGCTGAAAACGACGCAATAATAAAGAAGCAGGCAGGGGGAGTAATAAAATTTTCGTTACAACGAGACACGTAATTGGCAACGAGGTGTTGCAAATAAATAAAAGAGATAAAAAAAATATTGAAATAAAGCATTGTTTGAAAAGGGATGTTTGTAAATATTGTTGTTTTGATATTCGAGCGAGTAAATTATTCGTTGATAGTGAACGTGGGTCTCGATAAATAATTTCTCTTACGCGCGATAGAAATCGCGAATCGATGAAATTATTCCGTAGAAATCTGATAATTATTTTTTTCCCACCAATCGTTTAACAACGTGAATATGACGCGCGATTTATTGTGTAATATTAGCAAGAAATTCTCTGTATTTATTGAAATACGTTCCATTAAATTTCAATCAATTTTTCCATCCATACACACGCACGGATGGAATGCGTTTTTCATTAAAGTTCGGTGTATTCAGTTTCATTTTGGAATGCAAAGGACTCGAGTAGAATTTTAATGTTTTAATTATTTGGTAATTTCATTCCGTTTCGAAATTGTTTTTCAGATGCTTCCGTGAGATTTTTTGAATTTAATCCTGCTATAATCAAGCATCTTTCTACGAATGTCATTTTTCTGTCATTCGTAATTAATTTCAAAAATATTGTAACAATCGATTCGTCCAATTATTATACTCCTTAATTAGAGGTTTTCTAAAATGAAGGCTGGCTGTTAAAAAAAAAAAAAAATGGCCATTTTTGGACCTCGTAACGGACGAACGAATCCTCGTACGATATTTAAAGGCAATATAAATTTCTAAGTTTCTGGGATTGCAAATTTGAATATACTTGGAATTTCAAATTCCAAACCTTTGATATAGAAAATTCTACATTATGGAAATTCGTCGTGGTCGTCAATTTTTGACACCTCATATTTCAAATTTGCGAAATTTGCAATCCCATGTTGTTCACATTCTAAATGCTATTCTAAGCTCATTATTGCTTGTTACATACTTAGGTTACTAAATTCGCATAAAAATGATCGTCCGGATCAATCTCAAAATTTCTCACCTTTAATATTTCACGATGGAAATTCTAATGCAGCTACAGGGTAATTATTCATTTACATCGACGTAATAATTCTTCGGAAATTCTGCTGATACATCGATCAAAGTTTGAAAGCGAGCAAATCCAAAGTACCAACAGATTGTTGTTACATGAGAACAATAGCCAACAACGGGTACTTGTGGTACTTTGGATTCGCTCGATTCCAAACTTCAGTCGCGTTAACAGCAAAATTTCTAAAGGAATTAGTTCGTGGATGCATTAGAAATTCTTTCTGATTTTTCAACGCATTTCGGATAAATGCAAACAACATTTGTTGTTCCTCGGCGGATATTTTGAAACGTCCTGCAAAGATTTTTCGCTCGCAAGCTTCAAAAATGTCCATTTTCTTAACATCCTCAAAGAAATTATATTTCAAAGAAATATAATGGCCGTTAAAAGATAAAGTTCATCGACCTAACAGAGAAGAAATCATCGAGCCAGGAATCACGTCCATGTCGGCCATTCTATTAGACGACACTGGCTCTGCTAAGTGTAACGTAATCTCGGTACCTGAGCATCGCGACGCCTCGTTAACGACGCCACGAGATAATCGATATCCACCTACGGAACAGAGCATCTATCGGATCGTGGCCAGAGCTTTTGAGACTGCGTTCGAGATGAATCGATCCTCGAATGCCGGCAACTGATTTTAATGACTACTTCGACCAAACCAACCATACACTGTGTAGAGTTACCTTTGCTTCTAAGATTTAGAATATTCAAACTTCGTTAACCGATAATATCGAATATTATGAACATCCGTTGCCAGTTTCTTTTTCATTAATAAGAAGCTACAGGATCGAATATCGTTGCACCCATGAAGTGTTATGAATTTTCCAAATTTGATCATATTTATAGAATTTTTAGATATCATTTAGTAATTTCGTTGTTAATAACGATAGCGGAGTTTTATATTACTGCCATTGTGAATTTTGATGAATTTTCCAAATTTAATCGACGTAGGAACGTACGCGATTCTTTGTCAATTTTTAAAAATTCAAATCCACAACAATCATGACAAATGTAATTATCGTAAATCGTAAACCAGAAATGATTTATCAGCTGATAAATCTACGATCACAATATAAGTTTCAAATTCTCAAACGTTCTCGAGTTACATACGCGAACGCGACATTACTCGTGCAATGTCCGCCTGATATATGCTGCAAACGAATTTTAACCTCATTTTCAGTGGAAAAGAGAACAGAAATCCTTTTACTTGCGCCAACTTGCACTTGCGGCTTGTTCCGTGAGAAACGAGAAACTTCTTGGTGATTAAAATTAAACGGTAAAATTGGCCGGCCACCGAAAGGGGAGGAGGCAATCCCGAATTTTCTAAACGTTTTCCACCGATTCGATTCCGCGTCCCGGAAGTCCACTCGAACTCTGATTAACTCCCGGGCGCAATCAATTATCGAGTCGAGCTAACAAATCGTCGAGCTCCCAGGAAGTTTCGCCGTATTAAAATCTGATATCGAGTCGATGTTGCCGAACGACATCCCTCTCACCGTGAAATTTTATTATTATCGTCATTTATCGTTATTTGTCAAATCGCTGGAAAATATATGACCGACGTTCACGTTCACGATCGTTATTTTTCTCCTACTTGAAACTCTGCAAATACACGCATCGTGATTTATTTCTCCGCGACACACTGATTTTTGTTAGAAATTATTTTCTAGTATTTTATTTACGTCATGAACGATAATCTACTGTGAATTTCCAGAAGAATTTTTCCCTCTCGTCGTGCAAATTATTAATTTCAATAAACCGTTGTTCGAAGAAAATCAAGGAATAAAATGCATTATCGAATAGTGATTATTGCGTACTTAAATTGTTACGATTACGTTCACGATTCCGTGTCTGCTACGATCTTCGCATTTTTTCAATCTTCTGATCGTATTGTAACTGTCGTTGCTTGATATTACTAATCGGTAGAGTTTCGTTTACTATAGAGCTAACTATAGTCTACGACAGGTTGAATAGCCCATAAAAGATAAAAATGTTGAACCGTTCAATTGTGCAATTACAGGGACGACCACCCGCAGTCGAAATAATTCGAATTCGTTAAATCACGGCAATTGGTTTTTACATTGCACGGTACAGCGTCATCAAGTCATCGAGACAAGATTTTTCCCGGGTGGGTGGATAATTGGCAAATAGCCCTCTATTTCTCAATTATTCCGTATCAGCGGTGCTCACGCTGCGCCGCATTAGAAATAACGAGATTATTATCATTAACCTTCTGATTGGATTAATGGACCCTCGAAGTAGCCGTTCTGCCATTGCCTCTTTAAATGTTTACCGTTCGGTCCGTGAATACGACGATCGCGAATTAAACCAGCTCAGCCATTTCCCGCAACCTGATATTTGCTGACATAATAAAGAAGATATTATTAAGCGAATAACCGGTTTGTTCAAACTAAAGAACAAAGTACTTTGATCTACTTTGTTTAGAGTCTGTCGTATATTTCTATTTATTGATAGTTCTGTCGTATCATTGAAAACGTGGTGCAAGCTTTTATTGTGCTACCTTCAAATTTCATGAAACCTAAACTACCCGGAGGCAAACTTAAAATATTTGAATGTGCAAAATTGCGAAGATCTTTATCTTATTTTCGTGATTGTTTCGTCGTGATTTCATTGTTTCAAATCAGATACACTGATGGTTTATTAGATGCACTATATTGTATTATCGAGATATGTATAATTTCATGTGCTGGATTAAGTTAAATGCGTAATAGAACTACTTTTATGTGGATATCAGTGTGTAGAAGCATGTGTGCGCGCGGCGTCTCTAAAACGAACGAGTGCAAACTGTTCAGTCGGTTAACAGTCGGTTGCAAGTGTGTATCGATGAATATCATTGGAATCATTGATCGAATAAATATATAACTGTTGTAATGTAAATTCCAAGCGTAAATTTAATGTTCATATACCATTATCTCGGCTATTAAGATCCAAAGTTCTCAACATGTATATTAAACTTTACATTCAACGCTATATTAAACGCATCTAATAGTTGGTTAAATAGTTGACACTAATAAGTAGGTACTATTGTCTATAGAATGGGCTACTTTAGCCCAAATAAGAATTCAACTTCGTTAATTCCCTCTACAAATTCAATTTGAACAAAGAAACTTAAGAAATTCGAGTACTTAGTAAATACGTGAATCTCTGTTTATCTCTTCTAAGCTTAAATACAAATAGTAGATTTGCCCTTATCTTAGAATTTGTCAAGAACACGTATCAAACAAACATTCAATTGCTCTGTCCCCTACTAATACCAACCCCAAGTAGAAGTTCACCCTACTCCATTCATCCCTGCGATCCATTTCACAGAAAAATTTCCCGGCCACAAAGCAGTGGTCAAAAAACTATATAAGACATTCAAACACATGTAAACACGAGACAACATAAGAAGATCAGGCAGCCTAAAAAGCGCATTAACAAATCAATTACAATGTCCCAAGGGAGTAGGCAAACGTTGAAGTAACCCTAGTGATCCGTTAGTTCGTTTGGCTGACCTCTTCTCGTCACTTTTTGCCCCTCGAATCAAAGAATCTTAATGGTAATGCCGTCGATTGGCCCATTTACCAGCTCCACCGTGCTCAGATTTCGCCACGCGAAAGGACATCCCTTCGACCCTCCTTTCTCCAACCCCTCCATCTTCTTTTTCTTCGTCGCTTCTCATCTTTTTTTTTTCTTCCTGTTCCTTTCTCCTTTTTCTTTTTCTTTTTTTTTTTTGCTTTTTCGCCAGGCCACGTTCTCGAAAAGAGGAGCTCACTGATTGGAAGGCTAATCACGCGCTACTCTCCATTACATTAATTAAAACTTAACTCTCAACTTCGCCCGGTTACCAAGGCTATCTTGTCCGCCTGCAACATTCTCCGGCTCTTTCAAGCCGCGACGCTCGTTTTGTCCCCGTGTCAGTGGTTGTCAACTTTCCTCGAACGTTTGCGTGTCAATAAGGGGACAGCATGCTGGTTCGTTGAGTTATGGCACGGTTTCAGGGGGACTGTCGAGTTGCACGTTTGATCGAGTTTCGTTCTCGAGGTTAGACATCGTGGCGTGGGTCGCGGTGATCTAAGTTTGAAATTGATATCGGAACGTTCGGTTGAGAATGTTTAACACTCGAGTAATCGCGAATACGTTGTGCACTTTTGAGAAGAATTTTCTGGTTTATTAATATAGCAGATTTTTCTGCTTTTTGGATCTCGTTCATTTTTGTATTTACGAATTTTCATAACTGCACATCTTTCGGGTTTCGATCGTACAGACTTTCAAAGTCTTTTCCACGGAAAAATTTCTAGACATCGGAATTTGTTATGTCGCAAAATTTTTGGTATTTCGATCTCTGGATTTTCAGATTTCAAACAGGCCACTTTCTTCGTGTTCGTTATTCCAGTCTTTCAATTCACCTAATATTAAATAATCGAGTTCCTTAATTTGCAAAGTTTCAACTAATTGAATAATGTTCTTTAGTGCTTTTCAAATTTCCAAATACTTCAACTTCCTATTACGTTGGATTTCTTTAATTATTATTGAATTATCTAATAATGCAATTTCTCCTGCTGTCCAATTCCCTCGCAATAGTGATTATCCCACGTTCTAATTTTCCAATTATCAGAATTCCTAATCCGAATATTCCAGATCCTTGATTTCCTAATTTTCTAGTTCCCTAAATTTCCTAACTCAGAGCCTCGGAAATACTAACAATTTGCTCATTTTTCATTTACCAAAGTTTCTCAATTTTCATACAAAAGCCTAATTTCCCTTTAGAAATTGAATACACTCGTAAATTGTCCACTATTCCGATAATAAACTGTGATAAATTAATTCTATGACGAGAAAAGTAACTGGAAAGTGAATTTGTCGCATTGTAGTAAATTTATACTGTTGCATCGAAGACGTATTTTCTCAACGTCATTAAGTATACGAGTGCATCGATCGATATTTCTACTTGAACGCCTGTCTGACTCTAAACGCCCATTTCTACTGCTCGTCCCTTTACCAGATGCAAGATACTAATATAAACTACTTACGTTTCCTCTCGTGTAAATTTGAAACCGACGATTATCTAATATATTCTTAAATTAACAGTGCGTCAGCATTTTATCATTCCACTTCACTTCGCTATGAAATTAAGCTAAATGTTTTTAATGGAAAAGAAGAAGAAGAAGAAGAAAAAGATACCTGTAATGGACGAAATATTAATACGAATGGAATTATATAAAATTAGCTACGAAGGTACATGAAAAATTGTTTTGCAGTTTCAACATACCAGTAACAGACGCGATCGCGAAAAAGCACGTCAACGGGAGTCGTAAATTCCCGTTACGATTAGACAATCGACGCCACGAACTGATCGATCCCCTTACTTCTGTTACGATAATAGGGCTGGTTTAATTGAGTTTACACTGAATTAACACGTATAAATTAATGTTTATTCCAACAACTTTGTATAGAAGATAGTTACGCTGTTGAGTAGGTACAAGTTAAGTAAGTGATTGATCCGAGGGTAAATGTTGACTATTCCAACGACGAAGAATAAGCGAAGTTCAGTGACGATGCTGTGTCGGAGGAAAGCTAGCGATGGGTGTGTCTGGCACACGGGATCGTCGGATTCGATGATGATAATTTTGATTAGGAAAGTGAGGGCAGTAGACGTTGTTTCTGATTGATTAATGAGAAGATTGGTGGACTAGGAAGGGTCTTAGGCGCCCTCGATAGAATGTTGCTAGTGGGAAGCATCGTACGTGACAAAACTAACTTTACCAATCGTATCTGCCCGTATTAAACAATAAATTGTTAGAAAAACTGTATAGTAAAAAGATCTTTGCTCGGTCTGAAGGACTTTAGCTAGAAAATTCCTGAGGTTTATGGTCGGTCCTTAAGACTATTGAGGGTACGCAGTGAGGACGTGCGGACATCTGGTTGTCATCCTGCCCGCGGTCAATGGCCTGATTTAGATAGAACGAAATTTTCCATTTCCACATTTCTCGTATTTCTAATTACTCTTCTTCTTCTTACTTCTATTTGCTAATTACTCTTATTAAGAAATTGTCACCAGTCGTTTTGCAGTTCTTAAAATCACGTTAGTTTAGGAATCTAAAAGACTATGACAGCTCGGTAAGTTCGTATCCTAATAATTTACAATATTTCCATTGCATTTAAAATATCAATTTTATTTCGATCGCTGGTTAAAAATCAGGAATTAAATTAGACAAAGTTCGATTCGTCGATGGAAAGAAAAGGTACAAAGGGCAACTGGGTAAAATCCAGCCTCGAGTATCGAACCGGAGAGACTGACGCTTCCGGTGCAACCCGCTGACCTTCCGCCACGCTTTTCGTGCGTTTTACACGGTCGACGCTCGACGAAACGCCAAAAATTAAGCGCCCCAACGCTGTACACGCGTTCTCTCTTGTAATCCTCGTGAAAGTTTTTCCCGCTTTGCTTTCTCCACGTTTTCAACTCGCAACAGGCGTTTATGATTTTTCCCCAAAGCTGTACTAACACTGAGATTTACATTTCGTAGTATTTAGTTTAATTTCCCCCACTTAAGCATTATCCCTACCGGTAACGCGATTCCTTGGTTTACAGAAAATCTGCTCCAATCTCTTTGAACGCGTAACAGTCTTCTTGAAATAATTTTTGAGAATAGTAGAGAGAAAATGATTTAATGCGATAAATTATGTAAATTAATGATGATGTTCTATATTCTATGCTATACAATTTTCTACATGTCTTACATTTTATATTATACGCTCAATAGTGTGCGTTTTCTATATCCAAAATTTGACGAAAAATTCAAAATCCAGATAAAAATTTCTCACGTGAAACAGTGACCTACTTGAACATAAGAAAGCTAAAACTTCGAACACCAAGACGCCGTAAAATCGAGGAATAAGATAGGCAAAAGAGGAGGGAGAAGTACGGAGAACAGGACCAAAGAACGACAAGGGAATTAAGATGCTGAGGAATTTCAGAAGAACCGCCATTTTGCTGGATTTTCGCGGTTCCCGACGATGGCTGATCCTTCGTCGTACGGTGCCACCTATTCCGGGACGGCGAGCAACGATACCCGGCCAAATAGAATTTTCGCAAAGTGCACGAAATGATCTCGCTAACCTTCTCTTTCCCCTCATTCTTCTTCGGCGCGGATATTAAGGTCACTCAGGAATATAAGAATCTCACAGAGAGAGGGAAAAGATAAAACGAAACGGAATAAAGGATCCTCGTCTTGGGTCGCGTCTTATCGTTGATTATACTACTTTGCCCCGGAGTTTCATCGTCCCGCAGCCTTCCAGGGTTTCACGCGCTAAGAGAGCAAATAAACGAAATTCTGATAAACAATTTCGGAATATTTCATTCGGGTCCGCCTCGAACCGCGACCGCAAACCGCGTTTCCGCCAACTTGAAATTTAAACGGCCAGGAAAATGAAAAGATATTTAATATGAAACGAGATGACACGTAATACTAATGACGGAATAAAATGACGAATAAAACGTCGAAGACGCATCGTTTGGTGCTCAAGGGGCACTGACGATGGGATCGATTGTCGTGAGCTTGAAATTGTATAAATGACAATCTTCGGTACTCGGTTAGTCTTTCGATTAATTTTGAAGAGCTATTGCTTGTAACCAATTTTTAATTGCACTCGTAAAATCTTTCGTATTACTATTTTTATATCTGTCTTCTTGAAATTACGGAAACTAATTAGATTCGCTACTTCTTTTCAAATTTTAATTATAAATGTTATAAAAAAATGTTGCTCTTAACTAATTTCCTCCCTTCATCGATGAAATTATATCATCGATATAAAACCACTAAAAGTACTCTTACTCTTTAGATTCCACTCCGATCTAAATGCAAGAAACGTCAAAAAAATCCTGAATTTATAACATCTTCCTATTTTATGAACCTTTTTCTTTGAATTACGCCTTTTTAACTTTCTACGCTCTGAAGTAGCGATCGCTGGGAAAAATTCTCTAGAATTTTCTGTATACGTTCCTCTTACACGCGTTCTTAAAAATTTCTCGGAATTCTCTGGTATCGAGTGAGGTTTTCTAATGTCTGAAGCGGAAATTCTCGTCTCTGGTCCGGAAGAAAAAGAAATTTCTATGCGAGGAGGAGGCACTCTTTCCCTGGCGGTAGCAGCTTATCGGTGATCGTCGCGGCTTAAAGGCGACGTTGAACGAAGCGCGCCCTGAGCTTCAACGCGATACCGGCGAGGACAGAAAGCGGCGACGCGCGTAGATACTGTCTGCTCGTACGACAGCGAACGCTCTCTCCGCGAAATTGGATCCTGGTCGTGGCGTAAGTTGCGGATAACGAGTGCTTGGATTTCGGGATTGGTGTATGTGGAATCGATAGTCGAACCGTGGAACCCACTCACTTCTCTGCATTTCGCAACCAGATATTTTTCAATCAAATCCACTGGATTTTTCCGTATAGTGACGTGACGCGATATGTGGAACAATTTTGTGTAAGTCTTTTTCGTGCTACTAATAGGGATTTCGATTTACAAAGCATGCGACAAACTGCAAAATGACAAAGATAATTCCATAAAAATTATACCGTGACTTCTTCAAACATCTTCAAACACATATAAAGAATTTCAAGTTCTTCGAGCTACGATTGTCTACAAAATTTGTATCCAACGAGTCAATCAAAAATGTTGTCTTCAAATGGAAAACATCGAAAATAGTTCTCATTCCTTGACGGTAAAGCATCACTGTCAAACAGACATGTTCCGTCAAACGTCTCCAAACTTCGTTCAACCCTCTTCAACTCTTAATAAACCTCCGGTAAACCCAAATTACCCGCTCCCTGACAGTAAAATATTAAGAGAATTTCGCGTAAAGATACAATACATCCTCAAACATTTTCAAATCTCATCCAATCTGAACTCCTAATAAACCTCCCCAGAGATACCTCTCGTTCCCTGACAGGAAAATATTAACATCCATCATAATATCGTGATACACACGAGTCCTTGGATCATCCCCTCCCACTTAACCTGGAACCCTTTCGCCGCGGAATTTCGCCGGAGAAACGTTTTATACTGTGCTGTCGGTTGGCACGTCGCCTAGAGCGCTTTGTCGGAGGGTCCGGCCAACGAAGGGTGCAGTTAATTAATAAAAGCTCGGTGGCAGAGGGTCGGGGGGTGGTGTCGGGGGCTGACGCGGATAAAGGGACGCGAAATACGATCCGTGCATCGCTTCATATCGACGGCCGCCTGTCGATACCTAGCCAAACGTTCGTACACGCGCGTACACACACACACACACACACACACGAGGCAGACTATATCTCACTTGCAATTCAAACGAGAGAGAGACTCACGTGTCCTGAATGAGGAACTTGTCGTCTTTGGTCTCGATGCAGCGGCCCTTGCTGGTCATCATGGACCCGTTCACAGTCACCAGACCCTCGATCCCCGATTGAAACCAATGGCCGTTCCACTGCGCCGGAAACTCGCAACCTGCAACACATACATGCCGAAATATACACACCTGGTCGGGGGAGTTTTACATTTTTTTCATATGGCCGACAGTCGATAAATAAAAGCGCGGGATATAATCTGGCCTCGAGAATATGCAAACAGGAGGATGGTAGGAAGAGATAGAAGAAGAGATGAAAAGGACAGATTGTTATGGAGTGATAGGGTCTTTTGTGAGAGAGATTCATAAGGTGGTTAAATATCGTTGGGTTTGGCTGCTTCTGTTCCTTGGTTTTTGTTGACCAGTTTTCGTTTTCGTGGCATTCGGTTATTACTGTCGTTACAACCGTCGATTTTTATGTATTTCTGAGAAATTGAGAGATGTGAAAATGTGTAAAATTCAGATAATACGCAAAACTGCTCGGTGAAAGAAATTCCTGTTTAGGCTCTGTTTCTTTCACGATATTTATAAAAGATTGAATCGCATAAATTTTTCTTATTCGAAAAATAAACGTTGTCTGGTTGTTATAGTACGTTATGAGCATGTGCGAGAAATTTTGCTTCGTCAAGTTTCGATCCTTGAATTTTTATGTCCTAATATCGTTTTCGTCTCAACGCAGGAAAACACTTTTAACGTTTGAGGGGAAAATCTTCGTGTGTACTACGAAAAGTAAGTGTATCATGCAATCATGAAATGACATTAAGATGAGAAGAAAACGTATATACATACGTGATATTTTTCTCCTGTGATCCTCAAATGATATTTTTAAATCCTCGAGAATGGGCGACGCTGAATCTGTGACTTCGAATTTCATTACAATATAATATTTCGCGGTGCGTTTATCAACAATAAAACGTAATATCCAAACGTAATGAGGTCGATTGTTCGTTCACGGGCTATTATACGGAGAATTAATAGGGAATACGGTGAAACAAAGAGTTAATGCAACGAAATATTCTACACCATTCAATTTTTTTATTGCGTGTTACGCTGTTTGCATTTCTAAATAATGAGGTAAAAATTTAAATACTGTAAAATGAATCTCTTCCAGCCATTCGCGGTTAATAAATTAATTGCCATTATTAATGCGCTGCCATAGAAGAAGCAAGAAAATAATAATTATTCTGAATATCTGCATATAATACATAATTGCATGTACCTTTCATATGCAGGAATAATTTAATAATATAAAATAATGTATACCGTAGGAAAATATTTCTTTTCTTATTTCTACGATAAACCAACTATAAGAAGACCATTATGTCTCGCTGTAATTTAAACACTTTTAATTGAGACACGTGTTGCAAAGAGCAAGCAAGTGTCCATATACTTCTTCATATTACATAAATATCAATTGGATAAATAAGAGAGATCCGCGCTATGGGAGGCTTCATTAGGAGTCACGAGACGAAAATTATTAAAACGGAAGTCGTTACATCCTCCTGCTCTCGTCGACAGTACGAGGAGTTATCCTTACCTCGCGGTGTCCTTTTAAGCTGGCTGCCGCCGAAAGGACCAGCGGAACGGTAATTAATTAGTAATTATATCAGAACGGAGGAAAAGCGGGAGCAGCGTCGAAACTCACCTCGATAACTTTGCTTTCTGACCTAACTCTAATTTCTGCTAATTATATCGTGGCCGTGTCTGCTTGCCTTCTCGCGACTTTCACCACTACCACGAGAACTATCGCGCGCGACAGCGGTAGTTTTACAGGGTTGGTTAGGTTAGTTACCTCCGCAGACTATCGTTTCCTCCTATTTCTTTTATGTGCTTTCTTTTAGGAGGGAAGTGTCGTGTGATGGGGAGGGATTCTTTATTCGTGGCTTGAAGTTGAAATAGATTAGGGGTGAAACAGAAGGTTGTTTCGGCGGATTTTTATGGCGTGGATTGATCGGTTGCTACAGGATTAGGGATTGTTTATTGGATTTTGATTATCACGCTGCGTTTTGTTTTCGCGTTTAGGAGATTTTCTTGAATTACGTTAAAAGCAAATTCTGTTCAAGACTATTTGTATGATGATTTCTGGCAGGTTATCGAATAATAACGATCGAAGTAATGCGGAAGAAATAATGCAAAGTTCGTGAGACAATCGTGTAGAAATTGGGAAACGTTTATTGGATTCCAATTATTTTTATGATTCATTAATATACCTATTACACTACAATAATTTTCTTTCCACAATTCTCGCAACTTTCTTCGTACTTCTGCGTCGATTTTTCTTAACGTTTAAGTACTAACCGAAAATATTATTCATAACCCCAAGAAGATTAATAGCTAGTTCTATATATAGTATATACCGCCCTATGAAATTCAGATTTCAGAAAAACACGATTTCCATTTAACCTCGAAGAATCTTTCCTATATCTCAACCTACTACAAAAACCAGTTCAATCATCGAAAAATCAGCCTTGCCCGAAAAAGTGCCATTCACTCAATCTCCACCTCGAAGACAGTTCGAACGTCGAAAGAAACGACTGGAAAAAAGGCATAAAAACCTAGCGACATCGGAAGGGAGGGATAGCCGCGGAGATGCTCTCAAGAAAATACACGTCGTAAGAGCAGCGACGTTATAAAGCAATGACGATAATGGCCGTGGAAAGCGCGGCACGGTTCGCTGAACGCGAGAACCAAACCTTCCTCCTCATTCTGGGCGAGACGCATCGCCTAGCGCATTTAAACAATTGCAGCGAATTTTCAGGCTGGTCATGGTCAATGAGTCTCTAGAAGAATGAGAAATTCGCAAAGTATGACACGATTATCATGCTTCTATCGACATTAAACTAACCTAACCTCAATCTGCAGTCTCTACGTTAAACGTCTATTATTTTCTCGTATCATACTGAAAGAGGCCAATCTCTTAAATCAGCTCTTTCAACTCTATATCGTCGAATATAATAACTGGCTAAAGGAATAAAAACTGACTAAAGAAGAAAGAAGTTTGTGAATGTAATTGAACCTAACCTCGCTTTTCAATCTTAACTGGACTTCCATCTATATTTATGCACGTGCATCGTATATGCGGTCTATACATTTTCGCAAATGGTTCCCCACAAATGCATAAAAATTCACAATCTACTCGTAACAAGTTTCCCACAAATGTTATAAAAATCCGTGCTGCAATTGTAACGAATTTCAGACAATTATACAGAACTATTGGGCATAAACAAGGATTCTCACAAACCTGGAAAGACTGAACGACGAAAATCGATAGTTTCTAGTGAGAACAAAGATAATCCCGTTGGAACATTCTCAGAATATTTCGGACACGCTGCTTGGCGACTGTCTTGCAAAAATGCAGAATCTCCTTAGGGAGATCGGATTATCCGGCAATCGATACCGTTTCCACAGTCGTGTTGTCGTCCACTTGTAGCGAAGGATTACAAGTTGAAGACGTGGCGATTAAACATTGTTTTGCCCGTGCCGCGGTATTTTGCATTTAATAAGTCCGAGTGTTTCGAAATCCTGCCAACCGGATGGAATCTCCTCACGATTTCTCGAAACGTAATCCAACCTCTTCCTTTTCCCTCTCGTCTGCCTTTGTGTTTCTCTGTTTCCGTCTACGCGTTTTTCTTAGCGCGATTACTTCGAGGTTATTGCACCGCCGGTCGAAACACCGGGAATGTAGTTCTCGAATGGTGGTAAGCGTGCATCAAGACGATTCAAGGAATGGACTGGTTTTGGACTGGTTCCGTGGTCTGTTCCGAGTTCTGCGAGAGTTGGGACGAGAGAATATCGAGATGGATGAAATTGTTCGGCCACGGATGAATTTTTAGAGATGCGAAATCGTCGTTTGACGCTTTCGTAAGCTGCAAGACGATTAGGATAGATATATCTGGCCTGGGATGTTGAGGTTAGGATGGTGAGAGGAGTAAATTTATTAAAACGACGGTCAGGTATTTGTATAGAGCGAAAACTTGGTATCGTAATACCAAGTTGTAGAAGTAAAGACAAAATGTCGAATAAAAGAGAACCATACACGACGATTAATGAAACTTGAATACCCTTTATCCCCCGCTTTAGATTCATTCTACGAAATGGTGTTCCGGAAACTCATCCCACAACAGAGCTGCTTTAGTCCTCTCTTATTTCCCCGTAATTGTTTGGCCGCGGTGCGTTCTTTATAGCGGGGATCACGACACGCGCTTTGACAGTGCGTGTTTCGTAGTTTTTAAAACGAACTGCTACCCGTTGAACAGATGTACCGAGTGTCCCGTAATTGCCAGACCCAGAGGGCTCGTAAAGTCGTAGGCGGTGCATGCGAGCCAATGTTTTGCGTCGAGAAGTTAGGTTAGGACATTCCTGGAAGATGTTACGAGCTGCTTGTTAATTTTCGGCACGTGATACGATCGTCTTTTTCCTAGAAATTGACCCCCTTCGAATAGAGTTTAATGAAAGGGTGCTCGTTGATTTCTTGATCAGTGTAAAGCATAATGTCTACGAGTCTTGAAACAGGTAATTGGAAGGGATAATATTTTACGCTCCTTTTAATTGCGATCGAAGGTTACTAATTCCAGGGTTTTGAAATCTTTTATCATACTTGACCTTTTTGCCAATTCTAGGCTACGAATTCTCACAAAACTTGTATCACTCGGCACAAAAGTTCCTTTAAGAAAACTTATACACTACCAATATGACTACCAAACATCATCCAGATCCCATCAAAATCTGTTCAGAATCCGCAAAAAGCTACCACAGTGAATGCACAGGGAATCTATTTTACCGATCCAACGGCGATCTTCCACTAGTCTAACTTTCTTCATATTAAAACACGGTGGAGTCTGCTGCAGTCCGTAAATCACTGCGGGAAAGCATGGAGAAGGTTGCGGAGCATGTGGCAGCGAGTCGCCAGACGAATCAATCGCTCGTCAGAGGGCTTAAAAAATAGATTATCGAAGGTGGTCCAGTCTGGAAATTACCGGAACTCCGGCAAACGATTGGAAACTCTACCGGCCAACGATTTCCAGATTAGGGCTCCATTTACGCGGCAGGTTAATTCGATTTTTATGTAGCGAGACCGTGGAAGCGTCTCCGCGCGGCGGGGGGGGGAGGGGTTGGATGATCGAGGTTTCAGCCCGGGGAATAACTTGATTAAAATAATCTATCACCCTGGCGGGTGACAAGGGTGATTGGCTATCCGAGTTAAATATGATGGAGCGGCCACTTTTCCATACACGTACACATCGACACCGTACAATCGGAGACCTGGTGACCAACCCCTTTCCCTGGTCTCGCGCTATCTTCCTCTATCGTGTCGTCTCTCAGTATCGACAGAGGCAAATTGATTGGTAATATGTGGCCACTGGCCGTCCGCCTATCTCCGTGACATTTACCAACGGAAATGCCTCGTTTTTCCGATATCCGAACCCGAAAGAGCCGTTGAAAGGGCTTTTACTGGAGGAAATGAATATTACACCGGTGTAGCTGGCGTAACTGGCCAACGGGAACCCGGGTTCTGATATTACAGTCGCCCCGTTGCAACGAGAGACTAGCGGCAGTCAACAGCTCCGGCCTCTAGATCAACCTGCACGTATGAGATTCGA
This sequence comes from Bombus haemorrhoidalis, assembly GCA_014825975.1. Classification (NCBI taxonomy): domain Eukaryota; kingdom Metazoa; phylum Arthropoda; class Insecta; order Hymenoptera; family Apidae; genus Bombus; species Bombus haemorrhoidalis. The sequence continues at coordinate 1,114,444 of CM026176.1, read as the reverse complement.
GATCTGCAGAGACGCGTGTTTCCCTGCGATGTCGTTGCGAGGCTACGATCCGTTTCATCTGTAATCGACACCGCTTTCCTTGGAAATTCTGATTCGATACGTTCGTTCGTACACCGGAGGAGTATTTTTTTAAAACAGAGTCGAAGGATAAAAGCAACGAAGGATGGCGAGACATTAAGTGGACGTGACTGGATCGTTTTGCCGAATTTACATGATAAGAGGTTAAGAGAGAAAGAGATCAGAATCATGAATTATTTTAGAGATATCTGGTATTTTCTTAGCGGAGATGATACGATTCGTTCGATGAAGAATGCGCAGAATTATTAACCAGGATGATGAACGTTTTGACAAAGAATACGAATATTATCCGGGTCATTACGAATGGATTACTCTGTTAAAGTCACATCATAAGAAGTTATTAGGGGGACGCATCAAGGGGAATATGATGAATTACTTTATACGCGTGTATGTCACTGTCGCAGCAAACGACCGGTACGATATTCGCCGTGTAACGTGAACCACGTGGTCAGTTAGCCGGAAGCATACGGCCCGATCGATTCTCAACGATAGACGGGCGCGTTAAGAGGGTCGTGCCCCCGACATTGTCACGAGCATCTCAACGAGGATGATTGGCACGTTCATCTTTGATACGTCGGCCCGTCGATCGAATTCAGACACGCCACCTAATTCCTATATATCTGTATCCGACGCTGTCACTCATACTGTTTTCCACGTTCTGTGTGATCTGTCGCGCTGCCTCGCGGCTCCAAGCCTCGACCGGTGAACTCTGAACTGCACTTGGTCCGTGGAACTCACAATTAGCTAATGATCCCGCGGCTCTTGCACCATTCGTCACTCTCAAAAGCGCGTGTTTTCAGAATCACGGGAGACCCTTTTTCGCGATGGAGGAATTGCCTCGCCTGGTTCACTCTCTTCAGTTTTTTCTTTCCTCCCCCTTTTCACCGTCGATAGGATACGTCAGGGTGGAATATAGGTCGCGCGAGAAGCCGTGTTTCGGTTTCAGCGACGGAACCAAGTGGTCCGTGGCGTCGTGTTTTAATTTGCCAGAATTTTTTGTCTACCTCTGCGCTTCAGCTTCTTTTCGCAATAGTCTAACGCTTCGACACGCGGCTGCTTCTTTCTCGGTATTTCGACGATTCAAAGAAGATCTTTGCTTTCTTCGATTGCGGACAGCTCATCAATTTTTCAAGATACGCGCGTAATACCTTGCGATCGTCCGTCGATTAAAAAATCGATTCGATTACTCCTTCATTCGTTGTATTTTACATTCTTAAGAATTACATGCGATAGAGATATTTTCTAACTTTGATTTTTTCATTTCTATTTTTGTAGCTTTTTTCCCAATAATATCTGGACCTGTCGACGTGTGTTTCGAACGAAATTTCGAGACAATAAATAAAGCTCGCTGCTGCAATTTTTTCTTCCTTTTATTCTCTCAAATCATCATGTTATATTTCACTTCAGAAATGACTTAGTTATATATTTCATTCGAGTTATTTACTGGAAAGGGCGGATATACGTAAGCTAATGAAAATTGCTGTTTCAACTTCGTTTAAACCTGTTTTAAACCTTTTAACGTCCGGGTCTAAAACTGCAGTATAAAATAGTTAAATTAGAAGACCGCTTGTTTAACAGTTCAAACTTTGTTTAACTCGAAACCCACTTTCTTTCATTATCCATATTCTTTACGTTTCTCCAAATATTTAAACATCATTTTCGTGTATAATTTAACAGAACGGGAGGAAGAACACCGTCATCCACCGTAATTATTCCACGTTTTCAAAGCTCCAAAGAATTTCATTAAAACGTTGATTCATTATAGCTCGATATATCGCCCCAATAACGGACGTTGATAACACAGAAAAATGAAAAACGAGTTCAAATATTCGTTCCACCTCCTGTATCAATTTCGCCAAAAAGTGGAACATTCATTACGTATCTGTAATTCGTTCTAACGAACAATAAAATCCTTTTATTTATCGCAACGGGCATACACAGAATCGAACCTAACCTAACGGTACAAAACACTTTTCCATCGTTCTATGATTTTTACGTAGGATTTTTATTTGTTTGGAATATTTTAGAATATTTAAGAAAATATTGTGCAAGTTTGCGCAATACTGCAATGTAAGATCCAAAAACATTTTCAAACAAACAAAAAGAGGGAGACAAAATGAAAATTATTTACCTGTCCCTTTAAAATTCTCCTAAAACAGAAAACAGAAAACTTTCGCTCAATCCACGAATTATCTCTTCCCTCATATCCGTGCTACTAAATCGGAAGAAGACGCGATCACAGTGCATATATAATTCAGTGGAAAAGAAAACCATACGTACGTTCGTCAACGCAACGACCATGGAACACGCCCATGGAAAGAAAAGGAAAAAAAAGCAGGCCGATCGGCGTGTTTACAAAGTAATTACATAGCCATCGGCACACACCGTTCAACAGACGCGCAAACAGCCCCAAATGGATTTTCCATGGGTGCAAAAACGCGAGGCAAAAATCCCGCATCCGCTTCGAATCGCGCGTTCAACTATTTAATCTGTACACACGATACGACCCAGAAAAAGCCAACGCAGCTTTCAAACTCGAAACCGAGGAACTATGTATCGATTTGTGAATATAAGGCATCCTAGAGTTTCTCCCCATAGAATTAGAGCAACGTACAAAAATTTCGCTTTTCACGTTTGTCAACGTACACAGAGACTTTGTAGTTACCCGAAGCACGGTACGCTGCTCAGTGATCCAAAAATTGTCGTTCTCCACGATTTTGGAACGAAACATATTCTTCCCGAGCTTTTAGCGATTTCAACGTTTTCGTTCAGAAAAAAATGTTCTCTCCCCTTTTAGCTATTTTGCACCAGGATATTCCACTTTGATAGTTAAGCGACGAAGAACTAGGAGAATAAAGAAAAATATATTTGTCACATTTTTCCTTCGATCTTCTTATCTATCGGCCTTATGGAATCACTTTTATCCTGTCATAGTAATAAATTAATAACGCAGAATACAAGGTTACTTTTTATTCGTGATTCCGTGATCACGATAAATTACGTTCTATCAGAAAGCGGCAAGTGTTTTACTTTACTTTCGTGCAACGATGTATGTAAGGGAGGGAAGTTTTTCGTTTAGAGAAACTGAAGTCTGGCATTTTCTAAATTGAGATAGAGAAGCGCCGTGACGATTTCGTAGCGTTCCTTCTTCGTTTCTTCGCGTCTCGTACTCGCCGAGCGAAACTCACCCCTCGCGAGATGCTTTCTTCGCAATTCCGGTACCCCACGCGCTACCGATCCGATTCGTCTCGTCGGAAATTAAATACACAGCCGAGCATCCCTTCTCCGGTAACCACACCCTGCTACTTGTTGAGGCTGCGTCTAAGAAATGTTTATTTCGTCGAATGGAATCCGTGGCGAGCCACGATTCGTGCACAGGTTCCATTTTAGAATGAAAATATTTTAGTCGATTTCATTCGGTCCAATAACAATAGAAAAACTGTAGTAAATTGTAGTGTCTAGTTATGAGTCTCTTATATAATAATAGTTAATGAGTCTCTTTATATTCTGTGTCAGAAAACAAATTTTCCAGTAAATCCATAAAAACGTAAAGATAAAAACCATATAAATCGTGCAGATTCTATAGGTCATCGAAAAGCCGTTTTGTAAAAGCAAACGTAACGCGATTTACGAATTTACGAGTTACGATGTTCTTTGTATTATGGAATATCCCAGCTGTACACGTATTTAGCGAAAGGTCGATACGCAGCACGAGAGTAGACATCCTAAATATATGGAAAGTGACTCGCAGCACATTTTAGCGCAACGTATGCACTGTTATTAAAGATTCGCGAAAATATTGTCATTTTCAAGTGGGAAACTATGTTCGTAAATATTAGAAACCATATTGCCTCTCTGCTTACCAATTTCTTTTTGATTCAAAGCAAAGTCGAGGATTAATATCGCAAGACTCTTCCAGACTTCGCTCCTTCCATCGAGTCTCTCTTATTTGAATATAGACGAGGGTTAATTTTCTTGTCTTTCCATTGAAACAAGTCGTTTTAGTAAACGAGATTATAACAGAGCAATTACTCGCGCCAAGCCTTTCCTAACAATAAGAAAAGGATCTTCAAAAACTTCAAATTCGATTCTAAAACCTGATTCGACGAAGAGAACTATTTTACAGGAACCAGCAATTATCGAGCCATCAGGCTCGAAACAACGCCGCGACACTAATTAAAACGCCAAAAGGAAGGCCACGCTTTGACAAACAACGTGCCCAACCCCCTTTCAGGTTCATTAAACGTTCCGCCATTTAGCAGCAATGCCGAGGAATTTATTAGACCAGCCAGCCTCGATCGTCTGGCTCGATGGAAAAACGAGAACGGCTAATTATTTGCCCTCCCTTGGCCCCTTGTCGATCGTGTCACGCACAAACCACCCCCTAGACCCTTCACCCTTTCTCTGTTCACCCACTCACGCGCGAATTTTGCGGAAATAATAAGGCTTCGGGCGATTTTCCTTTGCCACATTCTATTCTCTTTGTATCCTCTTTTTTATTTTATTCCCCGACAAAATAAAAAATGAGACAAAGGACAGCAATTTTCCACCGATCGATATTTAACATTTGTCGTTTTGCATACTGAAAATTAATAACCGCGACGTAAATTAAGTTTTAATTTATTTCAATACTATCCGACTTCGTCCGATTTCATTTAAAACGAAAGAAACAAGCTCTATTTACGCAGAATTCCAAGTTTTATTTTCCTTTAAACGTAAGTAAGTTTTCATATTAATATGGAAAAGTTGCCATTTCATTTCGGAGATATACAAGCTTCTATATCAATATAGAAAAGTTTCTGTTTCCTTTCAAATATATACACTCTATATTGATATAGAAAAGTTCCTGTTTCGTTTCAATTACACACCCTATCGAGACTTTACTTGCTAAGTGTTCCATAGAAGCCAGAAATTTAAAAGAAAAAAAAAAAAAAAAAGAAGGTGGACAAATTTTCTTTAGCCGTTTTATTTCCCAAAAAGACACGGTGGATCGTCAAGGAGGGGGCGTTTTCAATATCTGCTGTATTTCCGGCAGCATCGTTTCCACCCCTCTGGATATCTGGCAGGGGTAACATTGTACGCACCCCGTCACTACATTTTAATATTTCGGCATTCAATGATACCCCCTCGTCCGTTACTCGCGACCCATCCCCTTCGCTAAAACGCACGCAGATGTGCTCAACTTGTATGAAGAGTTTAAATGTGATATGTGGTGGATTTCAGGTGAATTTCAAGGGAACTAATTGGGTCTCTTAATGGGGCAGGTTTGTGGGAGGGGTTGATTGAATCATGAAGTGGGAAAGTGTATGTGATTTTAGGGGTGAAAAATGCGTGTCTGGGGGAGGATATTGATGGATGGCTTTCTGTATACTTTTTATTTTAAAACAGAAACAAAACAGGTACTGAACAGATTGTACACCATAAGATAGACAAAGTTGAACTTACTGAATGCTACATGGAAATTTTAAGGGATAGTTGGTATTATTATTAGTAGTATTTTGTCTAATATGAAAGTTAAAGTTATTGTTTCATCTATCCTTTATATTATATTTTTATTATAATGTAATAAATAGCAAACAATAATAGTAAAATTACCCTTACGAAAAAAGGATAATAGAACGAATTCGAAGTAGGATTTATCAAATCCATCGGGCAAAAAGAAAGTCTGTGAAGTTATCTTTTAAAGTAACAGAGGTGAACGATTTCGTAGGGCGCTGAGGGTCGTGAGGGATTCAGGCAACGTTGTAACGGGACGATAATCGCATTGCTGATTAATTCGTGGACGGTTTTGGATATGCCTGCTTCGATACGAATCACAATGGATCGTATCAAAGGGAATTATCAAAGAGACGAAACGAGCCTGCAGAGCGAAATTAATTCCCCCGACTAACCTTTATTTACACAATCCGGAAGACGATGGGACGCCATTAGAGAAACCACGAGGTTACAATGAGAAAACGATATTACTAAAATTCCGACTAAACTATTGATATTTTTACCACTTTCCCATGAATAATTCTACAGAATTTTCGTATGCTTTTCTCTTTCTGTTAAATGTAACGATTTATACGAGTCGTACTTCGAGCGAAAATACGCGAATGTTCGCAGTATAACCTCTTTAAACGATGAAAAAGAATCTTTATTGCAATCTCGATCACTTAACGGATCAATTAAAAGAGCACGTTGCTCGTCATTAACATAATTAGCGGCAATTAATGCGCGTAATGGCAGAAGGAAGGTGGAAAAAAAAAAAGTAAAAGCAGAATGGAAATTTCATTGCTGTATCGCGCGATCGTTCCTCCAAGTAATCACTTTACCTTCTATTCAATTTCGTTCTAGTAATTTCAAATAACACGCTCGAAAATTATACGACGACTATCACGTTCAAAGAATCTATGCCCGACTACAGCCTAACAATACACAGTTCGTGTAAGCAACAAACGTTTCAATTTTCAACATTTAAAATATATTATTATTCGCGTTTCTAAATATACGTCCATCCGGTTCACGCAAGATCTCTCCATTGTGCCAACAGATTCGTCACTTTATAAAATCCGCATAGGAACGGAAATATGCAAATGATCATTCTCGCGTGGAGTTGACAATTAATTTCGCCTGTCCATCGTCCATCAAACATCTGTCATCCAAGAATTCCGAGCAAAGTTTGAGCCTCACTGGCGGTCGTTATATAAAATCGTCGAGCGAGCACGGGGAATTGGGAAAGGGAAAGGAAGCAAGCTAACCCGGGCCAGCCCAGCCTCTCGCTTTATAATGCACCCCTCTCTCCCATAACTGTATATTTCACGGATTCACCGACTAACGCGGCCAGAGAATCCCAGCACAGGCGTATTCAAATGCTTCCACTCCCTCGAATTGTGCGTTGAAACGTGAATTATACGCGCCTCGTGTGATACTTCGACGGGATTTCCTGCGGATTCCGCGCGAGACTTCCCCATAAACGCGTGCCCCTTGCTTGCCACCCGACCAGCAATATCGTTCTTTCGATGGAGAAGCATTTTTTAGCTGGACCTGTTGGGCCTTCGAGTCGAGATTTTGTCCGATGGCTCCATCATAATATTACCAGCTTTTTCGATACGATGTCACGGCGCTGTGTATTTTGGAGACTTTCACGAATTTGAGGTTAGGATCATAAGGAATTTTAGGGGATTGGGAAAATTCAAATACGATTTAATCTCCGCCTACGCCCAAAACTTCTATCGCGACCTCTCAGCAAACCAGAAAAAGAAACATCAAAAAGAGAGCCGATCGAACCGAATATCAATAACGTTTCCTCAGAGGAAAAGCTCTCGACCAAGTTTTTACCACGAAGTGATCCTCAAATGCCTATTTAGAGGTCATCGACGCACTTCAGATCCACGACAAACTATCTCCACTTAACCTTCGCTTACACCTAAACTTCTGTTACCGCTTTCAACCACACACAAAAAAAAAAGAAAAAAAAAGAAGAAGAAAAGCACGCGAAAAGACAGATGCAACGGAAAGCAATATTAATAGTTGTGCCCGCAAAGGGAAGTCTCAACCAACCTTCCACCACGAGGCGATGCTCAAACAGTTGGAGAAAGTCTAAACCAGCCAACAGGCACCTTGGTCAAACAAAACCACACAGAATAGGAGAATCGACATAGGTCGTCCAAACATGGTGGAACGTGATATTCCTGGACGAGGCTTGGAAATCCATCGGCAACTTTCATTAAGCCTCGCGTATTAGCGCCTCGCCACGGGGCAGGGTCGTGGTTATAAATAACAATAAGGGCCCGTGCGGACGGCAAACATCGTAAAACCTTTGGTAAACACAGGGGTGGCTTCGGCCCTGGGAGGAATAAGTTCAGACGTTCAAACCGAGGGGGTGGCGACGCGCCATGAGACCACAGAGTCTGGGATATCGCTTCGTGGCCGGAATACACCGAGCTGGAACAGCGTGCACATGTTGAAATACGAATTGGGAAGCGTGCTTCGTCGCGACTCGCCGGGATATTCCGATTTAGGAGGGGGCCAAATATACGCTGGCTGCATGGCACGGCTGCTTTATGGGGAAACTCCAGGGAAAATGGGTTTGCGCCGGTAGCTGCCGGCGACTCGTGTCAATGGGAGATTGAGATTGATGATTCCGCTGTTTATAATTGACGCTGTGTACTTTACGGCGGGGATAGACAGAAACTAGGTGGCCTGCACCTATGGAAGCTAGGCGTTTATTTTGTGCTGCAGAATTTTATGGCTAGGGCAAATTAAGCTTGTTCTCTGACCACCTACTAAGCAGAATTTGGTAAGAGATTTTTTTTTTTTTTTGCTTACAAGGGATTTCCCTTATATCTGATTTAAAAATTCCATTAAATGTAAGTGACTACTGACAGAACATTCACTTTCAGTCTGAAACTCGAACAAACCCCAGGGACTCGTTGGTCCTGATCCTCGCTAGACCCGTCCAAACAACACATCCTCCTGTCTTTCAATCCAAGTTTCACGAAGGTCCACGAAGGTTTCATAACATCTTTCGAGTTACATCGCTGTTTAAAATTATTAAAATCGTAACAGAAGCTGGGCAACAACCCTGGTCCGTCATAAACGAGACCAAGACACAGGCAATAACCTGGCCAGCCGAGCTCTTCCAGTTTTTTTACGACATCGTGGATCGTAACAGAGGACCGGAGGAGTAGTGACAGGATCAAGTACGTCGCAGATAAACTCGGGACTCGAATACTGAAATATACACAGCTATTGTTATTATTATTATTATTATATATAGCAATATCTTCGTGTCCTTTGCTTTGTAGGGAAAGAGATGATTCAATTTATCATTTAATATAATTTATGTTTCGTATATATACAGATATGGTCTAGCGATCGAGTCAAGTTATCTTTATGTATAAATAACGGTATATATACACGTTCCGTCAAAAATAGACTGGTGTTCACCGTTGAGAATTAACCTGATCCTATCGCTAGACCAGGCTATTTTTACGATTGAACGTTTCATCGGATCACGAGGATCGCCATGGAGAGCCTGTTTACGATGCACGCAACGCAACGACCAGAAGAGTATCGACTGTTCCGCTAATTTATGTGCAGGCTGTGCATACGCGCGCATGTTTACACTAGTTCCGCGGCACTCACCGGCTAGATGCCGGAAACACTGACGGGATTATCGATTAGGCACTGGTGAATATGAGTGGCGCCCCGTTCAAGCGACAATCGAGGCATCCCGTGTCCCGGAAGCCGATGAAAAGTCGAAACCTAGCCGATGCTCATTCGTGATAACGTAAACTCTCCATTATTAACAGATTATTTGCCGAGATACGGCGTTAGATTGTTGATCGAACACGAGTTTCAGGAGTTTATTAAGGGGGGATTAGTGTTTCTGATCGGTGCTTTCATCAGAAAGTCGTTAGTCAGTTGTTTAATAGCACCTAGTAGTTAGGGTAGCAGTAGTTAGTGCTTAATAATTGGCACTGATTTCGAATACACGATCGTCGAACGCGAAACAAAGGTATGGGTAAACCGAGGATCTGTTGCAAAATAGATAGATCTACTATTAGCTAACATTACAATGTACCTTTGTAATTTTTGTTAATTTTACGAAGGATTACATTTCTACTAGCAGTGGTAGCTTCGTAATTTTTAATATCGCGATTTGATTTGATGATTTTGATGATTTTCTAATTTTTGGGAATATCGACAGGAACAGGATTGGATAATCGATCTTCAAATCAAACAGCAATCACCTAATAATTTATTAGAACTTATCTAGGCTAACAGTGATCAATAACTATTTGATATGTTAATTTAGGCAATACCATCAATGGGGCTTGCAGTAATTACTCTGACATAATTATGTTAATAATTAGACGGTATAAACCATGAATTATTGCAAGTGAAGAAAATTTGTTATCGTAAACAGACTGCCAATGTTCGTGCAAATCTCTAGGTAAAAATTTGTATCATTCATTGAATGTTTATAAGGAATACTATACTTTGAATATTTTATACATTCTCCCATATATGCATGAACATCTGCGGTCCATTGGGAAACTACAATTTAAGAAAAGAATTCTACAGGTCTCCGCTTTTGGCAAATTTGTAGATGAGGAAATTGACCAGGAAAGAGAAATTTCAAGTCTTGGCAGTACTCGTTGAAGATTAATACATCAAAGAACAGAAAATAGAGTTGGCAGAACTAATTCAAAAGTTTCGAAAAATGCGATGAAGACACGGCTTGAAACGTGGTAACACCTTCGACAAGTTCTCCTAATCCTTTGGTGCAGCACGCACGCAACTTGCCTCGGCTCGGTCGTGGCACGAAATCGGATAATTTCGCGTCTGTTTCTGCGGCAACAACGGCGGCAACTTGTTCGAAGCGTGTCAGACACGTACCCCAGGATCGCGAAGCAGAATACTGGTTTTGCTTTTGTTTAAAAATAAATCGGCTTCTCGCGTTCGCGAGCCGCATAAATTTTCGTCTCTTTTGAAAATGAACGTTCAACGATACCATGGAATGTTTCACGAAGACGAGTGAACTCTAGAAAAGCCTCGGAGATCTTAGTCCGGTTGACAGAATTGAAATTTGAGCAACGTTCCAAAACGACCGTCATTTTCTAGTTAGAGTTTATAGAATCGATAAAACGAATTACATTAGATTATTTTCCTAATTCTATTGATTTCTTAAATCCTAGAACGTTCTTCGAATCCTGCTTTCGTTCTTGTACCTATACAACAACTGAAGTATCTATTCCGCGAATTATTTCGAAGAAATTTTTAAATATGCGAACAATTTGTTTTCTTTCTTTCTGATGAACTTCCTCTTATACTCTACATATAACAAATATAACAAATAAAATAATAAAAATATGATACATAGTGCGGGAACAGCGGGACGCGCAATGCCCGTGAATTAAAATTACAATTTCGAATTCCATGTAACGCGCATTAATTGTCCCAACTAAATTACGATCGTATTTCATTTTCGCTGTTTCGTCTAATAACATAAACTATGGGTTCCTCGGAAATAGTCCAGGTATCAAAGCGTTCACGTTATTATAATATAATTAATTCACGGACAAGCAAACACGTAGAAAACTTCGAATTGAAAATTCACAATCGAATAAACCAACGCAAACAATTTGTTGCTCGTTACAAAGAACAATCGTGGATAGACAAAGTAGTCACTGAGGCGTTAATTTACCTGAATTAGAGTCCGTATCTTGTTATAGTGCGTTTGCTATCCCTTTATTAAGGGGTGCAAAGGCGCGTCCTGCCGCAACATCCACTTGGTTAATTTGGTTAAGCCAAGTTCACTGTTCGTACGCGGTCGACATTTATAATATTCACTTTATGGTTGTGCGTTCGCGAAGTTCTTGCACGTGTTATCGCGACGGGAATACCGAATGATTCCTCGCTCGGCTGCCATTTTGAATTCTCCAAATGCAATTTCAACAGTGCACCGTTCGACGTCTAACAAAAGCGCTTCATAGAAACTCCGTAAAAATCACAAAAGTATTTGAACAGTCAATTATTCGTTGTATTAATAAATGTCAATATTCAAGCTGGTCTGTATCGGTTCACGTTTTAGATATAGCACGTGCAAACATTTCCAAATTTAATTCCTTCTGCCCTCAGCTTCAGTCAAAGATCATGAAAAACACCTCAAAGATCATTTACGTTGTACAAAGTATAAAATTTCGGTTTCGTTTCAGTAACAATGCAAAGTTATTATAGCGAAAACACGTTGATTAAATAATTGAATTCTTAATTTTACTAAATTGAGAACACAAAATTGTTATTAAATGCAGCAATTGAATCAATTGCCAGTTTCAACGCTCCGATTACGAATTCTTTCATAAATTTTAATCGAAATACACCGAAGATACTTTGAAACCTATGAATAAAGATTAAGAAAATTCGACTCGCAGCCTTACCAGTTGGAAAACAGAGAATTTTATTTCTCCAACAAAACGCAATGATGCAAAAAGCGTCGTACCCAACCCGGAATTAACTTGACCTAGCCCAACCCAAACGAAGTAACTCGAAAAATTAGAAATTTGGCTGCCAACCTCGCTAACCGGAAAACAAAGGAACTTCTCGAGAATTTCATTCTCCATTCAAGCACGTAGCACAATGGGCGCAAAAAATAATAATTGTTGCTCACTGAAACGAGGTATAGATTTCTGCGTGTTCACGTTGGCTTTAGAGCGGTGTTTTCCTTCTATTTTTTTTTTTTTTTTTTTTTCACGTAGACCAGCCTGGACGATTGTAAATTAATGCGACTAAAACAGCGGCGGCACGGTAATTGAAACGCATGGAAAATTTCGTCTGGCCGTCGAATAAATTAATTAATACCTCGGTAAAAACGTGGCTTCTGGTTCGCCGTGCGATGCCGAAATATAACCGGCTCTCCCGAAAAAAAAGAGGGGGGAACGGAAGGGGTTTGAAAAAAGTGGGATGGGGAAGTGATCGTTGCTAGATAAATTCCACAATTATACGCACGCTCCTCTGTATTCAAGCGAAAATAATATTCGCGATTTCGTTGTCCCCCTGCGGATTTTTATTACCCTCTGCGGGATTAAACGACGCGTTTCTGTGTTTACATGTGCACGCGCCGGAAAAAATGTCCGTTTTTTATGGACCGCCGTCACAATAGGAGGGATGAGGGTGTAAATATCCGTGCGATTATTCTGCCGACGAAATATGGAATTTTGATGCGATTATCTTTATCGCGTTCGTCTGCTTGGCTAGGGTTATGTTAAATGAAACGTGTATACTCTTGGGTGGTAGGATATATAGGGTACTTTGTATAACGTAGCACTGCAAACTACAAGATGATTCTACGGAGAAAAATTAATCGAATATTTTTGGAAATATTTCTGAGACGATTGGTTCTCAATATTTCTCTCAAACGAACCGCCTTATTCTATACCTTCCACTCTTTTTTCGCTCTATTGCCGATTGTACCACAATCTCTGGAACATCCTGTATAGTTTACGTTATCCCGCTATGCGCATCAAAAGACGCCAGAGAATAAAATTAGATATTAACGTACCACTTTAGTTTGTAGAAATATTTCGTTGAATTGCTGTTCTACAAACATTCCAGTTTTACCAACTTCCAACTGCCAATTTCCCGCAGTCTAACCTTCTCGACGATTATGACGAGCAATTTAATTTACATCATTGAGTTAGTCGACGTAACGCCGGCCGTTTGAATCAATCAAAGGGGCGCGTAATCGAGAAACAAACGGCGCCACCGGCGTAGCCAGGTCCGCTGATATTACGTCGGATTTCGTTTTAATTCAGCCGCGAACGAACAGCTTTATTGGACCGTAAACGTAACGCGAGGCGCGATCACCAATTACATCGGCGGGAGTTTCTTGGTATAAAGCCGGTGGGCCACGATGAAGCTCGCGTATATGGCCGATGCCGCTCATATCCGCGAGATTAAGGCGGATTTAACGAGCTCGTTAATCTATTAGCAACGCCATCGTCCAGGGCGATTCGAGGGCTGTGCGCGTTTCCACGAAACACGGAGACACGCTCCGAGCCATTCCCTCGTTTCACCACTGAAAACTCGGAGCATAGTCGAACAACGTTCTTGGAGAAACCATCGAGCGAACGTCGTACATTATCTGGATCTTGCTTTCCATGCGATATATTTGCACAGTGAAATATTGTTTTAATTTTAATTATGCAAGTACGTAGCAAACACCGAACGTTATTAATATAATACTACATGTACCTTTTTATAACGGTATAAAAGCATAACAGCAGTACGCATTTAGCATCGTGTATTTTACTTCTTCTTCTTCGTAAGAGCGTAATAAGTTCATTGATGTAAAATTTTGATGCCAACGAAATTGCACGAGTCAATTACCTTTATTACAATAGCTGGGATTTCAAGTTTGTACGTAGAGCTTCGTGAGTGACTACGAGTTTTCTTAGTAATCGAGAGTTTCAGGATTCCATTCAAGATGTACGAATAATTATCTGAATACGATATACGCTACCTGCCGGTTATTATAAAAACATCTACATATTTCAAACAACATAAATATCCTCCCATTGCAGCCATATTTCACTAAATGTATCTTCTTTCGCCGACGGTGGAATAACGAAGCAACTATAAATTGCTAAATTGCTCTAAAGAGACAAAGTATTATTCAAGTAAAGTGAAAATTCCTATCGACGATTATTTCCTCGGAAGACCAACATTTTACTGGGCTCTCTTAAATATTCACATCGTGGGAAAAGCACGGCAATAAATTACAGTTAGCCGCGGCCGGTGGCCCCGGTATGTTTCTTCCATTTCTCTTGCCTGTTTGCCCGCGAAAGACAAGCCAGGCATCGCGAGAGGACAACAGGCAGAGCGAAAAGAAGGAAACGCAGGGCGGGGATTTGAACCGTTCGTCCTGGCGAGTTTCATGCACTTAGCCGGGCGGGGATCGCGTGGCGATCGATGCGTCTGCTGCGAATTTATGCGAGGAGAGATGCACTGCACGCAGCGGGAGAGAGAGATTAGAATGCATAAACAGATCGATGTAGAACGGAGAGCAAAGTGGAGGGAAAAGGTAACGAGAAAAAGGGAAGCGCGAGACCAGGTTAAATTTAAATTCTTCGGGAATGAATGGCTACGAGGGAAGAAGAAGAGAAAGAGAAGAAAGAGCGGCCCGAATCGAAATGGAATATAGAAGGTATTGTAATGCATTGTATTATAAAAAATATCAACGGAGGGAAGAACGAAGAACGAAGTTATTTTAACCCTTAAAGGAAACATTCAAGTGTGAAATTCTTCTTTCTATATCTTCTCACGCGTTTTGCCACCCTCTTTTTCCACTTAAATAAGCTTCTTTCTTTGTGCCACCGCGTCAAGTTTTCTTTCAGAAATCAAATGGAACTTGGCTTTTGTGCCACGTTATTTTCTAACTATGCGCAATTTTGAGAGATGAAAGCTGCGAGAGAACACAAATAAATTGTTGAAGCTTAATATTTGAGACAGTTTCTTCCGAAAATTTGTATCGATTTCATAGTTCAGAACGATTGAAAGACGATACACGATTGTATTAAATATTCTATTATATCTTATTTATTTATCTTATTATATCTATCTATCTATCTATCTATCTATCCATCTATCTATCTATCTACATATATATATATATATATATATATATATATATATATATATATATATATATATATATATATATATATATATATATANAAACATTTCTGTAGAAAGTAGAACACTATGGCTGTACGATATTTTATTATTATGTATCCACTTGAAATATTCGGTATGGAATATTTTTAATTCAAAGAGAAAGGAATTTGAAGCACCAAAGAAAATTATACAACGTATTTTAAAATACAATATCGTCAGAAAACATTATACGAGTAAATTATTTACAGATATCCTATTTTCTATTCAGTGTGCTAAAAACTTCAAGTCGAATCTGACGAAAGTCATCAAAGTTCGTGCCTTTTGAATGGAAGGAGTCATTAAAACTCTAGTTCTTCAATTAAACAGATTCCAAGTGTTTGCCCCATTTCGCGTCAGGGATTTTGAATTGAAGCAAAAAAGGAAGAAATTACTTGGTCAAAGAAAAGCAGCGGCTAAATCTAGAATCGTATGTAATTAAAAAATTGCCTTATTATTCAGGAAAAATGTTCCACGTTAATTTTTAACCTTTATAATAATTTACATACACGTGTAAGTGTCTCCCATATAAATTCTATGTAACAACTGATATTCGACCGATTCAATCACGTTTTATACCAAATTCCATTTGAATGGAGTTAATTTCGTGAGGATATTAGAGAATGCTTGTCAACTTAAAATTACGAGGAATTAAATTTTGAATAATTAATACATTGAAAGTCCTCCGCGAAAAATGTTTCATGGTTTTAGAAAAATCTAATATCAGTAAAAAATGTATTATTAGTAAGGATTATTAATTAATTCTCCACTATCTCCGTGGGGATTTATTATTTAATTTTAGTCCAGTGTGTCTCGGTATTTCATTTTATTAAAATCACAATAAAATATTTTCATAAAATCTTATCCAATTCTATTCACTGTTAAAGCTTCCATTTTCAAGTACTCTCTAGTCTACTTTGCAATATCTTATTATCACTGTACAAAGTCCAAATTCCATCTATAACCACAGTATAAAATATTTTAAAACACGTTATAACCCACATCCAACTTAATCCATACTTTAACTACTTGAAATTATACTTATACCTTATGCAAGTTTAAACCTCCTCAATCTGCATACACGGAATCTTCTCACGAATGTCTTGGCTGCATCCAAACTCAAACATGTGTTTTAATAATGCATTCTTAGACGAGGTCAATTCGATTGTCCTTGTCTGTACCAAATAACCGGACGATAAATTCGGAAAAGTATTGCTCGCAGTTAGACGAATTGAAGACAGCAATAAAACAAAAGCGTCCATGGGGACAGTTCGCGGCCTCACGTGTTTTCCGCTACTCGACGAAAGCTGTTGGAGTTTGGTTGGAATGTGCTGTACCGTATCCATCGAACGTTGGACCCTCAGATTTTTACCTATTTAGGTCATTACAAAATTTCCTTGATGGCAAAAACTTTAACTCTTTGGTGGACATAAAAAATCATATGGAAAACTTTTCCGCCGAGAAGCCCAAGAGGTTCTGGAAAGATGGAATATTCGAGTTGCGTGAAAGACGGGGAAAGGTTGTGGAACAAAATATCACCTATGTAACTCGATAAATGCATATCGAAATTGAAATGTTTGAATTTCCCTTAGAAATCGGAACAAACTTTCCCAACCCGATAACAATTAATTTTCATCCTACCTAACCTCAACTGATACCTGTCGAACAGCTAAGCAACCATATCTGTGCCGCGCAGCACCACTATCTAAATTAAAAAATTCAAAACACTTATCAAAAAAGACTCGGCCAGCGTTCTTTTTCGAACACGCGAATCAATCGACGATTAATCTTTATTCTCTTCAACCTAACCTAGTTTCAAATCCTACTTACACCGTCAGGAACTTTACAGGTCTCGGTTGGAGACCGACATTAGAAAAGACAACCGAGCCGGTATTCTTCTTAGAAACAACAAGTAAATGATAAATCATAAATCCGAGCATCCGTTTGTCGGCGTAATGGTTGGCGATTAGTTTCAGCTGGTTTTTTCCGTCAGTTTTCGGCGCGCAGCGAACGCGACCTAACCGCAAATCGAACGGTCGATCGATCTAGCCGCAATAACGAGCAGCCACCGCTTGGACCCGTGGCTGGACCAACGCAAATCGTTCGATCCTGGTAACGAACTCGGCCTGGCAATCGCCTTAATCAAGTTTACAGGATAACGGGTAAACGCACGGTTAATCCCACGGTTGGTCCTCCATAAAATGGTGACGCGTGTGTTGCCAACGTACGTGGATCTGATGCAACGATACGCCGCGCGATGGCTCCGCTTATGAAAAACCGTATTACTCACGATGGCAACATGAAAGCGAACGCGTTTTCCCTGCGTCCACTTCCGGAGGACACCGGTTCCAGCACCGACCAGCGATCGATGTCCATTTGCCCGGCTTCCGATTGATATTCGATGGAACCGGTTTTTAGCATTGGAGACGATGTACAGAGCGCCACAAAATATGTGGCAGATAACTCTTATAGGGTCGATTCTAGATACCAAAACGATGAGAGAAATTTGTGTATAAAAATGATGTTTCTCGTTTTTTTTTTTTTTTTTTTTTTCAAAAGTTATACTTATAATTATATTACGCTCCGTGCTAGAAATATAAGGTGTCCTGGTAATCCTAGTACTAGACAAACTATGTAGGGAATTTTGTGTTTTTGAATACGATGACTTTGTCTTGCTAGTTACTTCAGTAAGATAAACGGATGGAGTTTAGAAACGGGTGAAAGGTATTTTTCAGCTTATAAATATTTCTCTCGCATATTTTGTGCCACCCTGTATGGAACGAAGCTGAGGGATGGGCTTAGCGGGATTGGCTGCACTGGTTGCGAGATTGGCGGAGGTGCTTTTACTAGATACTCCTCTTTCCTCTGGTGGAGAGGCTCGTCCGAATATTCTTCGATGTGTTTGATTAAATGTTACGGGCGAAATGGGTCGAGAGTTGTCGAGAAGGTTTTAGAGAAATTTGGAAGATTTCTAAATGAAAGTTTCAATGGGTCTATTTTTAATCCTTCGGGTTCCATACCGTACTTTCAAACATTATAACGCTATAGAATGATCCTTAAATTTTTATTCTGGATAATAATTATTATACCGCAGATATTTATGCAGTATAACGAGAAGCATATACCATAAAACGTAAAAATAATACAACGTCCTGAAATGTATAAAATATTCAAAATATCTGGTGAAATAACGTCTAGGTAGGTAGGTCGCACTTTCTTCAACTATGTTTATCAAAATTTTCATTTCCATAAATATCGAACTCTAACAATTATAAATTACGTTCATTTTCATTTTATATGCGTACATTAGAAAAATGTCCTTATCTATATTCTGTCCGTTATAGGTCTAGTCATTAATTTCTGTAGAGATCTAATTCTAATTGAATGTTTCTTCCAACCTTATCCTACTCAATCTTGGAAATCATTTTTATCCAATACTCTGCTAGTACTTCCCTTTGATTAGACGAGAAGATAATGGAAGCGATCAGTCGATCCCTATGGGATTTCGAGCTTCTATATACAGGGTGACACATGACAAATGACTCAGAAATGTTAGTAGAGAGAGTTTACACGGGTGGAAACAGGAACGGGGCCAATCATTAAATTTTTATTCCACTTTCAGGCGATTTGCACCCCAGCGAGCATGGCCGAGTCTAATGATGATGCATAGAGGAACACGGGGGTTAGGAACACCGGGGTGTCCTCCTAGGGGATTAAATGGGAACGTTCGAATATAAGAATATTGGACTTGTGCTTTATTTATCGTATTGGGACATTGGGGTCTCGAGGTTAGAATGCTTTGCTCCCTTTTTTATGATGTAGATTTTAAAGAGGCTTCCGTTGCCTGTTATTTTGGTGAAATATGGGATTAAACGGAGGAATTTATAGCTTTAGTCGTTTTAACGAAATACAGAATTAGGTCAGGAATTGTTCTCCTTAACTATTGTAGTCGAATATAGGATTCGAAAAATTGTTAATTCTTGGAGTGGAAATTTTCCTTTTTTAATTGTTTTAATTGAACGCTGAATCAAATATAACGATGTTGTATTTTTAGATACAGGGATTCTCCTTTTTCTGTTATTTTCGAAATACAGAATTAAACGTAAGAATGGCGTTTTGTTATGAAAATTTTCCCTTCTATTGTAATTATTATTCGTATATTTCGTAAAACCAGAAAAAATCGTGTACATTTGAAGAAGATATTTTAACAAAGAACTTTTGTTACAAAGTTTTTTTGCAATTTTTTCTCTACAAATTACATGTTTTACTAAAATACAGAATGAAACATAGAAACGCGTCACATTTTTTAATACAAAAATTCCTTTTCTTCCTATTTCTTTCACATAATTATTATTCGACAAGATTCACGAATTGTTCGTATATAAATAAATATAAATAATATTTATCTGTACGTCAAAACGCTACACTTTGATGTAGCGAAAATATTCATCTTAAATTTCATTAAATTCGAACAAATATAAATTATTATTTAAAATTTAATTATACAAAAGGAAGGAAAGATTGCTTTATTCTGACATTTACTACGGAACCTTAACGAAATCTGTTTCACCGTAAAAACATTTCGTTAAACGCCGTGAAAACGAATTCGAGATCATTTCACGGGCTCGATCACCGATAGCCACACACTGATGCAATTTCGAATTGGCTGTTTCCTGCTTAATTATCATGCTGCTTATGGATCGGTGATTCGTATGTTTTCGCGCATTTACAAAATGCAATTTTGAAATGCACACGACAAAGTAAATAACCGCTGTGTGACCGTGTAAAAGGCACCTGCTTCCTAGTCTCGTTTAATCCCATTTATTTAATCGCGAATCGATTCGATTTAATTCGACGCGTGTTGAAGGGTAGGGAATATTGTACTGTTGTTATTAGACGAAAATGAACACGCGAAGAATTGATCCTGGATATGGAAATTTACGTGAATTAAGTGTAAAGAAACTCCAAGTGAAATTAAACTCCGTTATAAATGAGTTTCACATTTTCCTAGTTTCACGAAATCCTCATTTTTCGATAAAATCATTTTCGAACAAATTTGCAGAAACAGAGATCGCTACTATTTGAACCTAATTTTAAGTACTCCTACATTTCCATAGATCGTTCTCCGCAAACGTAAAGGAATGTCACCATTAAATACAATAAGATCATCGATGCATGACGTCGCTTATTTGCCAAAGTCGTATTTAAAGGGTTAATAGAAAATTCGGCACTTTCTTCTTTCTGCTGATTGTAAAGAAAAAAAGAATTTGTAATAAATACGAAAGAAAAAGTATAATGTTCAGACTTTTCAACTGTACGAGCTGTAAAGCTATTTTTAAAACCAAAAGCCAACCTATCTTCCGCATGAAACATATCAAAAGACGATTCTTCGTTTAAACTCGTTCCCCGCACAAACCAACAGCCAATGAAACCGGTAACCACGTGAAAAAAAGCCTGACCATACAAAAGACCTCTCATATCCGAAAGCTGTATCACCTTTTACCACCAATCTCTTGCAGAAAACCACAAGAGGAATGCCGCAAAGGATACAGGTGTACGAGAGGAGAAACCAATAACGTATGAATCGCAAACGACGAAAAAGAAAAACAGGAACGAGTAACTGAGCTCTAATAAGAGTTGCCAGCAGCAATTTCCTAGGTCGAAGTTGCAACGCAGGTTCCAGCCGCGTCTTCAGTCTCATAGACGATGGTCAGTGATGGGTTCGGGCAAGCAAAATACCAGATGATGGTTTTGTTATTGACCGACTGCATTCGAAATTTCTATAAGTTCACGGGGTTTCGACAAAAAGCAGCCATAGACTCGAACCAAAACGCAACAGATTCCAACTATCTACGAGGGAGGCCCTAGACAAATTAAGCGTTAAAGTGGTCACCACTTCCAAGAAAACTCTACATCCGGTCTTTTTAGTTTTCTCAAGCACCGAAGCCATCGACAGCGTGTAAACAAAAGATAGGGTCGAAGGCAAGCCATAAACTGTAGACAGGCGACGATGGTGTCACGTAAAATCGCAAGTCGCGACACAGATTACAAATAAATATAAGAAGATCGAGTCGAGACACAACTATTAACTTTCCTTTTCTTTGTTGCACTTTATTACGCGCTCGATAATTACAATTGCGTGTACTAATTATACCAAGGGTAGAAAGAAGATGTTCACTGTTCGAAAGTTAAAGAATCAGTGAAGTTTAGCGACGATATCGTGGCGGAGGACAGCTAGCGATGGGTGGGTCTAAGGACATGAAAAAAAGCTGATTTGTTTCATCGGAAGGACGAGGGAAACAGACTTCGCTGTCAATTGGTCGATTTTCTAGATTGGTGGGTGAGGAAGGGTGCTAACCGCCCTTGAGAGAAAGTTGCTAACGGAAGATACCGAAAGTGAGGAATATTTCCGTGGCAAAAATATGAACAACGCTTGTTTCGAAGTCTGAAGGACTTTAACTATGAAGATGGTTTTATGGGTGGGTCCTTAAGAATATCGAGGGTACGAGGCAAGAATGCGTAGACATCTGTTTGTCGTCTTGCTCTCGGCGTGCGTGCCTGGTCCCTGATGTGCTTGACGTTACAACGGCTTCAGGTTTTTCAGTCATAGAGTAACAGCGTGCGGATGCGGACCAGCTGAATAGCATTACGACTTGTATTTACGTCTCACGGTATTTAAAACAAATTTTCTATCTTACACTTTATCCACGCGTTTCTCTGTATTAATATCACACACATCGAACAACCTCGACATTAACGATCGAAATTTCCCATCTTTCTGTAAAATCAAGAAATTATGCTCGGCAAAGTGTCCTCGTTTTATTACTGGACGTACGATTTTTAAACAATTTTGCTTATGGGCGAAGTTTCCTTAAATTAATTCTGTTACAGGAAGAATTAATTTGGAAAATATTTCTAGGAACATTGGAAAATGTTGGCACTCAACAAACATAAATTAACCTCACGGCTGGTATTAATTATGTATATTTTATTTCTTCAAACGGTATACGAATATGTTAATTATTTACTTGTGATTGAATATCGTCTGGAATTATTGAGGTTAGAGTAAACACATTCGAATTTAGTATCTTATTCGACACTAATTATTGCGCCAGCAATTCTTAATTATCGTCAATTCCCCTCGATCCCATTCATCCTATCCGATCGAATTCACCGATAAACGAACAAAGGACAGCGTTATCAGGCTGAAAAATTAATTAAACCATCGAGGTATGGACGATTAAATTTCACAATATTTAAATCCATACACATCTATGAACACTACCTTGAGCGAAGCGAAAAACAGAGGAAATAAAATGAAATAAAAGAGGAGATAAAATATCAGCCACAACAGAATCCCCTATTAGGTAGACGTCAAACAAAGCAGCGGTTAACTTTCACATTTTCTTGAATTAAATTCTAAATTATACAAATATTAAATACTTAACTCTGTTAAACTATAAATTTAATGAATTCCGTATACTTTGAAGAAAGTACAAATTTGATTTATACACGTACTTGATAATGTAGCATACGAAAAAGACATGCAGTTTGATAATTAACGAGCTTTGCTGTTACATATGAAATTCGTTCGCGTTTCTCAATTCTACTAAAAGACCGAAAGACATTGAGAACTTTCAGCGATCGTAATTCTATCTTTGGTCGAGTGTATTCAACGATGAACGAAGAATCGAGAAAGGAAGCGGTCAAACGAGCAAATAAAGATCTTCTCACGCGGGTGCATCGACATGATACGTGGGCTTTTAATTTTAATAATGCCGGCAAATTAATTGGATATCGCTGGCGCAGTGGCGTGCCAATGACAGCTCGTACGCAATTTCCACGTACGCAACACACCCCTCTTGCTGTTTCGCGACGTTCAGCAGCTTGTATGTACGACAATTACGTCGCATTACAGGCTTTAATGGTCGCTAAATTCGCTGGCACTGGGTCTATGGTCGACAGACGTCTGGCGACGGTGAAACTACTCAACCTGCATCCTGATCAGATACTATCGGATACTAGATGTTTATATAGAATTTTTTATGCCTAACATTCGAAACTATCGAATTTCTTGTAGAAAGTTTACACTGTAATTCGAGCACTGTAATTACAGTTTCAAAATCAATGGAAATGTAAAACGAAATTCTATTAGAACAAGTTAAACGAGTTTCAATTACGTATTCGAAATTTTACATTCGCCAAGACACTGAACAAAACTCTAGACTATCTTGAATGATAGGTGAACTTGATCGAAAAATTAGAACCATCGATTGTTTATTCGTGGCTGCATATCCGCGATTGGAATCGTGGACTTCATGGCAATATTCTGTGTAAAATATCACAGGTAAATTATGGTAAAACTGTACTGCATCAACAACCGTATTTATTATAAAATGGACACGAGAACGAAGGGAAGATGAATATCGAGGAGAAAAAAATTGGGGAGGCAGTGATTTCAGTGTGTATCAATAACGGGTAAACATATTTAACACGGGACGATATTTTCTCGATAAAATATTGCCCCGAGTGGCTGTCGATAAACGACGGAAAGAGGAACTCCGTGAGCTCGTATTTCCCTGTGCCCCTCAGGAAATTACGCTCCTTTCTACCAATTTCAAACCTCCTACCCCCTGCGACACCCCGTGTGTCCGGTAGTCGATTCAAGAGCAACGTTGCCAGAGAAAATAACGCTGTCATCGCGAATATCCGACTAACAATAGAAGTCAGACGGCTCGGATAAATCATATTTCGACCAGAAGGTCGATACGTAGGAGTGCTCAATTCCGATCGGTTGAAAAGCAAACTTTCCATCATCAGTTCTGTCTTTTTGATTGGATATCTTCTTCCTTTCTTTCTTTCTTTCCCTCCTCCTCCCCCTCCCCCCTTTAAACAAAGGGATCGAGTTCGATGAATTTTAATATTTTAAATTATTCTCCCGATATTCTCTGATAGAATGGAATTATTACTAGATAGGCATTAACATAACTTTAATTAAGGCAGAAATTGAACGAGAATCCGAACAATTAATAATTTGTAACGATTCGCGAGAAATTTGTGTGTGTTTCGTACACATTTTCCAAGCATAATTTGCGAAATTAACCAAAGAGGACGAAACACATATAATCTTTTCACGAATGTCCTCGATCATAGTACGATATAATAAACTTGCTACAAATTGGCCAAAGTATCTGAATACCTTTGACCCGCAGCAAATGCAATATTGCGTACAACCGTGGTAAGAGAAAATGCAACGTGTAAAAGGAATTCGTAAATATTGTACAATATAGGATAATAAAAATATTAGATATCTGCATAATTTAGGGAATTAAGCGGGAAAAGGCGAAATATACGTAGTCTTTTCAACCACCTGTGAATCGAATGCCTCGATTACGGTAAAATACGACACAGGATCAACGCAATCTCGTCTCCAACTTCTTCGAACGCTTCTTCAATCCCTCTCAATACTACATCTTCTCATCTCCAACTAAAAGCTCGTGCTGATTCATAAATCTCTCGCAAAGCGTAGCCCGATTTCCAGTCATTTTTGAATAAATAATCGTCGCGCGGGAAAAGCACAGCCGAAACACAAAACACTTGGTGAAAGCCGTGCAAACGAGGTACTCTCGGCGAACAGAAATGGAAACGGGTTTCTTCCTGTGGCCGAACAAAAGCCAAACCCGATCATCTTTTAAGCATAGCCAGCTAAAAGGGAAACAGATGTCGTGGTACGATCCTTCTTTTGGCCACCTTAATTGCTGGCGAATCTTTTAATCCTTTGCTGGCTTTTTCAAACGCGCGCCACGGTTGAATGCCCCGTTTCCAATTACCTCGTTACGCGTTCTATCAAACGGGACGTTGAAAACGTTGAAGAGGAGGTTCCAACTACGTCGAATTACAAGCTTCATCGAGCTGAAAAGAGAGAGGGACCGGCCTACTGGCTTCTGGCCTACATTCGCTGGTCCACGCGAAACGATTTCATGAAAATCAGCCATGAAAGAGCGGCTCGAACGATAGTGTCGTCGCTGGCTTAAAAGAGAGGCGACCGGATGTGAAAGCTCAGTCACGTGCG
Source organism: Bombus haemorrhoidalis (assembly GCA_014825975.1). Classification (NCBI taxonomy): domain Eukaryota; kingdom Metazoa; phylum Arthropoda; class Insecta; order Hymenoptera; family Apidae; genus Bombus; species Bombus haemorrhoidalis. The sequence continues at coordinate 1,089,093 of CM026176.1, read as the reverse complement.
AATGTAATTTCCAGATAATCGTGGACGAGGCTTTGGCAGATCTTAAGATACGACGTGTCGCGACAAAGAGGCAGAGGGGACGGAGAAACGACTTCCGCAAGGAACATCTATCATGTCGGTTGTGGCTTTCTTCGTTGTCTTTGACGGTTTTTTCAAAAGAAACGTCTTGTCGTTTTGGAGAAGATCGACGAGATTTGTAGCAGAGTTTGAAATGAAAAAGAAATATGTAGAATAACCTTGCATCTTTCCCCTATCTTTTAGCCTTACGCTTACCTTGAACCCTATTTCTATTTTTAACTTTACCCCTATCTTCAACCCCGCCTCTATTTTCAACATCGACCCTACTTTGAACATCATCCCTATTTTAAACCTTATATGTAGGTGAGCCAGGTTTTACAGAGTCCTATTGTGTTTGAGATTCTATTTTGGACTCGGGGAACAAGTCAAGAACATCGTTCGTATGACATATTAGTTACTTATATCGTATCTGTTATATTAGGTTGTCCAAAGAGTGTCTTTCTTTCGCAAACATGTTTTTTATGCATCTTCGTAGAATCGTGAAAGCAAGTCTGTGAAATGTCGCGGCGTTTATGGACCGTACGTAATTCGAGAAAATAATATAAAACAAGAAACGTTGTGCGTCTATTATTTCCTGACGAAACGAAAGAAACTTTCCGGACAACCTAATATTTATTATTATATCTAATATATTGTGTTACTATATATGTATGTTACATCTAAATTGCGTTATTATATATACATATATATTATATTTAAACTATATTGTGCTATTAACTGTAAAACGATTGCTATTATCATTACTGTACATTTATAATATAAAATTATTTTTCTGTACCTTTCGCTGCGTAGACGAATATCGCTACCGTTGCTGTAGCGTCGAAATCGTTCCATAACAATCACAAACCGATCGAAGTACACCGAACACAAGTCACGTAAACAATAGGCGAGACGAAATCATGTTTATGTCACGTACGTCTCCCGAAACGTCGTTCTAATCCTCACGCGTCGAAAACCGAAACGTAACTACCTGATCTCTCTTCTGATTTCCGCTTATAATGAAATGGCGAAGGAGTGGGGGCAGGAGTGGTATATTATAATACTCTGTCTGTGCAAGCTTCGCATTAAATTGTTAATTTTCTCATGGTTTCGTATTATTTTTATCATTATCGTTATTTTGTTTACTAGTATTTTAAACAATTATTTTTCTTATTATTTGAAACGATCCAAACTTGTGCGATACGCGGTATAGAAAATATAACGCGCGATTCTTACTCAGTCTAGACGACAGTAATGACTCACGAGTCTGATTTCGGAAACCGGAAGTTAAAATAGCGAAATTAGAGAAGTTAAAATTAAGATTAAATTATATTATTAAAGAGAGAGAGAGAGAGAGAGAGAGAGAGAGAAATAGACAATCTGATTTAATTTAATCAGAACTAATAATCCCTATCAGAAATATAACTCAATCTTTATTATATTTTAATTTATAATAGTAATTTAATTATGGGGACGTGAATTACAATTGTGGATAATATTATAAGCATCATAGCTAAAATGCGGCAAAGTAATTTCTGCAAAATTGCACAATAAGGCATGTAATATGAACAAATGTATGAAATATTCAAAGTGTCCTCTATAATAGTTGGTAGATAAAACAACTTTCTATCTTAATTATATCCTGAAAAATATGAATTTGTCTAATATATCATTTGTAACGTATAACTTAATATATAATTTATGATATATGATAGAATAATTTGTCCAATTGTAATTACAAAGTACTATGCTTTAGATATTTTGTATATTTTCGCATATTGCAAGTACTCCGTGTGTCTTATAGGATGAAAAATCCACGGTGTACTCGCAAGCTAAGAAATTAAAGTTTAAGAGCTGCTCCCATTCCGATTCGATCGAGTCTTCAGTTCCTTCAAAAAATTAAAATGAAACTCGCGACAGACTGGATCGAAGAACACGATAACACTCTTAACAGTGACCGGGAACTCCATGGTTCTTGATACTTGATAAGTTTATCTTAGCGTAAAAATAATGAATCGAGCAATCATACGATTTGCATAATATCTTCGCAATAAATATTTGTACAATAATTCGATCGAAGATAGACGCCTTAACCCGAAATGCTGCATCTCGAAGCTTGCAAAATATCGTAGCAAGGCCTGAGGATCTCCATCTCAACATCGCAGACCCATCGAAAGCGTCCAACTCCTGGATGAAACATCTCGACAGACACGCGTCAGGTATCGTCAGAATCGAGGGCAGGGGATGCTGTGAAGGCTCCGGTTCGAAAGTTCATCCCGCTCTTGTCATGCCCGCTAATAGTTTAAAAGGGCTGGGAGCTGCTTTCATCGCGACAGACGTTCGCCATCCACCCTTATTCTACCCGTCCTCGAGTTTTCGTTCCCTGGCCAGTCGAATGAATAAATAGAATGAATTTAATTTCCCTCTTAAGGCGTACATTCAACGCTGAGAGGCCAGATAGCCAGGTTGTACCGACGTCTGTCGTAAATACCGGCTTTGAATAGGGGATCCACGGGTGCCTGTTCGAAAAATCATACGGAAAATCATGGCAGAAGGGGGCTGAAAAACACGATAATGCCATTAACAGCGAGCAGGGGCCTCGTGGTTTAACCTGGCGAATTTATCGTAACTTAAGAACAATTAATGCGCAACTTTTGACGCATTGTTTCGACTGTTCGTGGGTGGCATCCGGTAGAATGCTGTTTTCCATCCTACCCCCGCGGTTTTCGTGCCCCCCGCTGCGTTGTTCCCCGCCGCTGTCTATTGTTTGCCCTGTTCCCCGAGCTCTTTTCGCCATGCTGGCAATTTACAGTGCCACTTCCCCGCCAGCAGACAACGTTTATTGCCACTCCTTTCTGCACTGGAATTTTCGTACTGCGGAGCTCCATTCTTTTTTTTTTTTTTTTTTTTGGTTTCCCGATGTTTTTGAACTTTTTATCGTTAGCAAGTTAGATAGCTGGGATATACGAAGGATAAATAAATAAAACAAGGAGCAACATCTTCTGTTTACAGAGTTCACTATGTAAGAGGACAGTTCAGCCACTTACTTGTCCAGTTGGTCGACCTCGTAAAACGAGAAATCGAGAAAATCGAAGAAATCTGAGAAACGCTAGAACCATCACGCTTCAATGAAAATTTGCCCAAATGTTTTATATATAAGTCAAATTAAGCTGGATGTATCTATATAATTATATCGCTGCTTAGATAATAATCAGTACTAACTTTGGTAAAAATACCTGTATGTTCTCGGTAATGGCAAAAAATGAAGTTCTGAATTCTAGTCTTAAAATAAGCATCGATCGAAGTGCATCGGCGCCAAAATTTCGAAATCATTTGCAGCATCGGACAAAGATATCACCTTATAGAAGAAATGTAATGTGGAATATATAAAAGGTAGGTATCAGCAACAATAGCAACACGTTATAGAAAAGAGGGAGGGACGTAAAAATGGACGCGTGCACGCGTGCGTTCAACACGTGTCGAAGAGGACACGCGACAGTTGACGCTAAAGTGCATACGGATCACGGATCAGAGGGTCGGCTGGGTCGATCGATGGATACAGGTGAATAGATTTACCCGGCCACACGTGCCGCGTGAAAGCGCCGGCCGTGAAGTGGAATCAAGTGGTATGAGGTCGAAAGTAGTCAGACATAAAGGCGACCTGAGCCCAAGAACGAATCCATCTTTCCTTCAAGTACAGCTAGAAATATACGTTTAGAGATTTTATAGGAAATTTGTGGACCACTCGTAAACGAAATTTTATATTCTCAAGATAATATGATCGTATTGATTAATTAAGATAACTGGAAAATCAATCGATAGAGTAGTAAAGTGGAATTCTTTTAAAATCTAAGGTCAATCCTTATGATTTTTCACGGAATATTTCATCGAATCTGATGGGAAGTGGGTACAGTCTTTAAAATAACTTGGGCTGGCTAGAAATTTAAACGAAAGTATTTGAGATTGAGATAAGATTGAAAGAAAGTACAAAGTTTGAATTTAAGTTGCCTACTAAAATAACAATCTAAATTATCATTCAAACCGTTTCGAATTTTCCTAAATTCTATCATCCGCTCTATGATATTAAAAGCAAAAGAATGACTACAGTAATAAATAGAAAATAGATAAAAAATAAAAATAAGAACAAAAACAATTTGATAGTAAAGCATACAGCGTTAAACTTGAAATAGTTTATTACTATTCTAATGCCCATTTTAATCCCAGACAAAGCACGCTCAGCCTCTTTTCGCGAAAATAGAGAGACAAGACGGGACATGGCCGTCGTATAGCCCGGCACTCCTAAATTATTTTCCCTTAGGAGCGAAAATTATTCATGGCCAAGCAGAAATCTTGGACCTCGTGATTTCATCCTGTCTTTCGAGCCCTTTTCCCTTGTTTTGCTTTTAGCGTTCTTTGCATTCGCCGCTTCATGTTCTTCGGCTCGTTAACCATTGCCACGAGTGACGTTGTTTCTTTCTATTTTGTCGCTAGCTAGATGTCCGGTTGAATTATTAACCACGCAAGCCTCCAACGAGCGTGTTTGAAGCTGCACTAGTTTAGACATCAACGTTTGAGCTCGACGGGCAGCTTTCGTTTAAATATGGTCAAAATATAAATCGTACAAACTCCTCTTCTCTACCATGCGATAAAAAACGGACAAACCAAATTTCAAGTTCACCCAAGATCAGCGTAACGAGAAGCACAAGTATACAAACGTGAAACGAAACGTGCATCGTCATAAAAATTCGCAATCTTCTTCGAATTTTCTACTAGAATAAAACTTCCACTTCCCCTTCTCCGAAGAAATTACGAATGAAATTCTAATTCTACCAAAGACAGCCAAAACCATAACTCATCAGACCCACGACCGAATCATTATCATCACCGCAGCCCCTGATCCTCTTAGAAATCCCAAAACCTCAAGATCTTCGTCCAGAGCAATGAAAATTCTATTATCTTCTCTTTCCGTTTAACAGAACAATCTGATAATTCGCACCAAGTACAATTTAAAATAAAAATTCCCGTCCCAAAGGTATCGTACGACGAATTCGTAAAGTGAAAACTACTTATATGCGTAGAATATTCTCTGTGACAGTCGATAGTGTCCTCTGGAAACTAATAGGATTCAGAAGCAGAAATGGCGAGCTTTTCATCCCGGATACGCGTGTAACAAGCCGTGCCTGCCTCGATGTCCGCTCGAACGTTTACATGACACGAAAGCCGGGATTACAAATGGGCGCAGAAAGGTATTCCCGTTCGGCACGAATCCTCGAAAACACAACATCAGGGACGTAGCAATAATTGAACGGCCGTATTATCGCGTATTACGCGGCGGCGACTTGTCGACGATTCCCTTTACGTGTTTTTAATGGACTGGTGCCATTAAATTTTTCTGCCATGACGATCGGTGATCGATGGCTGCCTGTTGATGAAATTTCCGCCCTGTCTCGCGTCTATCCTCGCGTCGAAGCGCGCTTAGATTTTCAACGATCGTCGAATGATTCGAGAGATACAATCTCTGATCAGCTGATTAGGGCCGCGTATAAAAATTTCGCTTTTTCAATTACGATACTGCTATTACGAACAGCAAATTGTTTTTAGCCATCGGAATTATTATTCGATACGTAGACGTCCGCGTATGTGGTGACTAATTTGTTAGTGTCTAATAATATTGACATATGTATAATTTTATGTGCTAGGTTAGCTTAGATGCGTAATAGTACGAAAACAGATGAAACTGTTCCAGTCGGTTAACGTTACGGAAGAAAGTGCTGAGACGCGTGCAAGTATCGATGAATATCATTGGAATCATTTACAAAATAAATATATAACTATTCTAATGTAAATACAATTATTCAAGTGTAAATTTAGTGTCCATACACCATCATCTCGGCTATTGAGATCCGATATTCTCAACAAATAACATAGAACCTGTTACGACCGTTCGCGATCGCGAGGAAAGCGCGTCAGCGAGAGGCGCAAATTCTCGCTACTATTCGGATAATCGACACCGCGAATCAATCGTTCTCCTGTTTCGGTTAAGATAACAGAGGTAGTTCAATGAATTTAACACCGTATTAACAGGATTAATATTAACTTGTATATTTAACAATATCCAATATTATAAGAAAAACATCACAAATTATTTCGAATACAATTAATGTGTTACAGAAATTCGACCCCACTATGATATCTCTCGATGTGTACTGTTAAAATCTTCAAAAGAGACTGATTGCCCTTCGATCTTTGCTTTGTCTTCTCTGGAAGACGACCCTCACTACGCTCGGGTCACGCCACCGTTCGCTCCTATCATCATGTCACGTAAAATCGCAAGTCGCGACACAGATTACAAATAAATATAAGAAGATCGAGTCGGAACACAACAATTAACTTTCCTTTTCTTTGTTGCACTTTATTACGCGCTCGATAATTACAATTGCGTGTACTAATTATACCAAGAGTAGAAAGAAGATGTTCACTGTTCGAAAGTTAAAGAATCAGTAAAATTTAGCGACGATATCGTGGCGGAGGAAAGCTAGCGATGGGAGGGTCTAAGGACACGAAAAAGATTTGTTTCATCGGAAGAGCGAGGGAAATAGACTTCGCTGTCAATTGGTCGATTTTCTAGATTGCTGGGTGAGGAAAGGTGCTAACCGCGCTTGAGAGAAAGTTGCTAACGAAAGACACCGAACGTGAGAAAAAACAGACTTTTCCCTATCTTGCCGTGGTGGGCAAAAATATAAACTACGCTTGTTTCGAAGTCTGAGGGACTTTAACTATGAAGATGGCTTTATGGTGCGTCCTTAAGAATATTAAGGGTACGCGGCAAGGATGCGTAGACATCTGTTTGTCTTGCTCTCGGCGTGCGGCCTGGTCCCTGATGTGCTTGACGTTACAATGCCACCTTCTTTGTATGGATAAAGTAACGGACCGAAATCGACGTTTTTAGAACTCCACGCTTGATGATAAATATGCGCTTGCCGCTACATTGTATACGTTTCGCCGGTCCTATAAGACGATCTGTCTGCGGCACTGTAGTATCGCGAGAGACGATTAGAATACGGTCTGTAGTAAGCCTCGTGGCGTAACAGAGGCAAATTCGTCAGAGAGTTACATCCATCGAAGAACATATCCTCGTGTGTAAAACTGTTTCAGTCGATATCAACGCTATTGAAGATGTTTGGTAGGTTACTTGCTTAAATTAATCGCGTGCTCAGCCCTGTTACGATTTGAATTTGAAAGTTTTCTTCAAAATTTAAGACGTTTTGTAAAATAATGAATTTCTAAGCTAAGCAAGGGAAAAAAAGAATCATAACTCAATCGTAACTATATGGCAATTGACGTAAATTTTTAGGTTCGTAATAGAAGAGCTGGGAAAACTTTGGATGCGTGACGAGACAGCTGAAAGTATCCTGCGTACTATGTATAACACAACGTTTGCTGTTTGCAATGGTAGTAAATTAGTCGGTGCTGAAATAAATTTTTCTTCCACACACGTACTGTGTTATCACATATCGAGTGTTTCCCTTTTCTTTGAAAACAATTTCCACGTACGAATCAATTCTGGCTGGACGATGCAGGCAAAAATAGACGATCAACGGCAAATCCGTTTTTAAAATTTCGCTCATGCACATCCGATCTTCATCTCGAAAACATTCGAACACCGTACTCGGTATCTCAAAAAGCAAAACGAGAAAAAAGAAACACAAAACAAAACAAAAAACAGAGAAAAAAGCACCAACAACTGGCCGAACAAATCACGCTTCAGGATTCTAGTGATTTCCATCAATCGATAGGCAAGTTGCATCTCTGTGGAAAACGCCGAAAAAAGAAACAAAAGGGACGAAAAACAAGACTAGAATAAGCCGTGGAATTTTCCGACAAAGGTTTACACGTAATTGAAAATCGAATACCGATATGCGTATGTATACAGGTATATTGGAAAGCTGCGTGTTATTAGCCTAATCAAAAATCGCATACGTCATTATTTAAAACATCGTTTAAAGCGATTAAAATATTTAAAATAATTATGCAACGTATTTAAATAGTATTACAAATAATCATTCATAACATCGGGATATTCTAAACTATAAGTGATAATTATTCAGACTAGAATTAATTATATATCTGTATAAATTATATAGTAAAACGATAAAATTATATTGGAATTGTTTCAATAGAAGTTTCTTAGTAATGTAAAACATTGAATTGGCGACATATAGGTACATGTATGGAAAATTTTTTTTTCAAATAATATCATGCAGCAACAGATGTGATTCCAGTGAGATTTATTACGTTTCACGAAAGTGACGTATGTGACGTAAACTGAAATTTTTTATCCACAGTGTACAATTTATTCTTCTATTTATCCCAACGCGCGTTTACTGTAATTTCAGTAATTGTAATATTTCCTCATTCCTGGTTAAACGAAGTCGAAATTCGAGAAAATGGAAATTTGTGTTTAGCTTGTTAGGAAATTCGCGAATCGAGTGAACTACGAATTTACAACGTAAATCCGTGCTCCTCAACGCGAACGCACAGCTACATTATTAACTTCATTCGATCTACGAGTCCAATATCACGAAAGATCCTCGTTGCACAACATGAAAATTCACGATATAAATTTGTCTAGAATATAGACAAAGGTCTAGAAAATATTTCTTATAACATCGAACTAAGCGTCTTTTTATCAAATAAAGATTATACCCATATACAAAGAAATAAAAATTGTATGTATAAATATGGTAACAAAATGAAAGAAAACGCTAACGAGATAAATATTTTAATTGGTTATTTCATAGCAAAACAGGGTATTTCATCGGAAACGTAAATTTAGCGAACCTCATAAGCAAAATGAAACGCGTAAATATTCCCTTACCTTCTTTGTAGGGATTAAAACAGTGATAAGCGGAATTCTCTGCTACAAATTATAATAAATGCAAAATTTCCCCGGCTCAACAAAGTTTAAGCACGATATAGATTTTTGTATTTTCTCAAAAACCCGATCAACCTTATCGATAGAAATTTAGAAAGAAACGGAAGAAAGGGGAAAGTTGATGTAATATTTCTCTGTTAATTAAAAGATCTATCAGCAAAGCAAACGTTTATGAAATACAGAATTAACTTCACGAAGCATCTAAAAAGGAAATCGTCAAAGAAATCTATTAACCCAATTTTCAGAATTATTAAACAAAAGATCGTAATCTGGAATTGATCTAAACTTGGTTCGAACCTAACCTCAAAAAGATCTAAAAACGAGAATTCTAACCTCTTAGAAGACTGTGGAGCACAGCATCGAACCGTTGTTCACGTGGACAAGACAAAACGAGAAGCGGCAGGGCGACGATTCCAATCGATGCCCGGCAAAATGCAAATCATGCTTCAGGATTTTCGCGATTTTCGTGGAGCAGACAGCTACGAGGAAGACAAAACGGCGAAAAAAAAAAAAAAAAAGAGAGAGAGAATAGTGGTGGGTGCAGGCCGATGGTGTCTGCCAGGCAGACGCGATATCACGGAACAACGGTACACACACATTGTGGCCAAGCTTGCTCGTTATTGTTTCATGCTGCAAAATATCGCGTTCTATTTACGCGTCGCTGCCAGCCACGTTGAAAATTCGCTGGTCCACGGGATAACGTGCCTGTCATGCCATCCATCTTACATAGAACAGGGTTAACCATATGGAATGGTTACGTGGTAATTGGTGTGAGAGCGTTTGATGACGTTTAATTTCGTTTAGACCCACAATACGTAGATTCCTTGGGGAGGAAAAAGTGGAAAATTAATTCTTAGGTTAGGAACGAAACAGAATTAGTTAAGATTAGCTGTACATGCAGGGTTTCAGATGTAAGTAGATTTTCCTCGTTCCCTTCTCTTTTATTTTTCTTTTTCTTTCTTAAATATCGTAAAATTAATTCTTCGATTAACAATAATAACAAATTGCCTAAAATTATTATGACGCAGTAGCTAGTGCGCTGTGTTGTATCGAGAGCGCTTCAACAAATTTCATTTAATTTACATTTACGATATAAGTAGATCATTCCCTTTTCCTGGGAAAATTGAAAAGTTACTCGATGTTTAGATTAAGTTTGTCACGAGAGAGGGCGCTGATTTCGGTATCTTCCTTGAACTTATATCTCATTTCCATCAGAAAGAAAGAAAGGACATTGGCGAACGATTTCATCGAAGAAACTAATTTCGTTAAAAATTCACGTCTCTGGAAAATGGGAATCGTGGAAATAAACGAAGGGATAAGAACGACATTGCGAAAATAGCGTCGAATGCGATCCACGGCGAGGCAGAAAAGTTGGCGAAGGAAGCGGGCTATTTATAAGACGGAAGTGGCACGGCCAATTTGAAAACAGCAGGAAAGTGTGGCCTGGACTCGTTGGAAACTTCTCGAGAAGTTCCGCCGGATTCACCTCATAATTCAGGGGCTGGATATTCTTGCAGTCGTCTCGTATTTTCATCGAGCCTCAAAACCGCCGCGAATATAAATTTTCACCTATTCGCCGACTTCGACGAGACATCGAGTCGTTAAAAATGATGAAATGTCGATGTACGAGTAGTTAAACGCTTCGAAATGGACAAGTTTTGATATTTGCGATGTCGAGGACCTAAAAAGTTTCATATTTTTAACCTTTTTTATTTACGCTCTTAAGCACTCTGTTTTTTACAACAATAAATGGAAGGTAATAAATTATAATAAATGATTATTATTAAATGCACAAAGTTGTGTACGGGAAATACGTAACTCTAATAAAATAAATGTTTAGAAAAGAACGTTTTTAAATTCCTCGCGAGTGATGTTTTTAATTTTGGCAAATGTATAGGACGTTTATTCGCGTTGGAAATTGCCAAAAGTCTAGATTTAATGAAAAAAGTAGAAAACGAATGTGGAGAAGAAGTCATTCGAATTTTGCCATCGAATATTTTCATTTTTATTCACTCTTTTATTTTTCCAAATTAAATTTCATGGACACGCATTTTCATTAATATAAAGCACTGGATTTCCAAGGAACGTATATCGGTTATCAACGGCCGTTTATTAAAGTCCAACGACGATAAAAATTGGTAGCAGTATAAATTCTTGCTATTCCTGTTGCTCGTTATATTAGTTTGCTTTTTCCAAGGTTATACATTCCTATTTCGTCCATTACAACATTCGTTTGCTTCGGTCCAAAACGAAGTTTGCTACGTTATAAATTCTTATTTCACAATGCCCCGTTTCTCTGACTTGACACACGAAATTTGTCTAATTATTCCTAGAATTATTATCTAGATGTTAGTTAGTTAATTATTCCATCTAGATGAATCACCTCGTCTTCCATCGACTCTAACCTCGACCGCCTCTCTTAATCATCGCCTAACTCCTTTACTTATCAAGCGACTAAGTTTACAAATAACATTAACTATTGACATAAAGTTTATCGTCTAACGATAAAGCGTCTAACTTAGCCCCTTTTTTATTTTTCTAAATACATTGAAATATTCGAAATTCCACGTGTTTTTATTTTTTAAATAAAATTACATTGCACGAAGGAAAGATTGAAAAATGTTGAAAATGCTGAGTAGCCTTAATTCGATATCAGGGACTGAGAATCGACAAGATGAATTATTAAACGCCAATTCGAAACGTTTCTTCGGCAAAGTAGCATTTCACGAAGGTTGGATGAGAATTTTCCATTTTGTTCCCCCACGAACTCACAGTAACTCGAAATTAAATATTCATAATTAACATCCGCGTGTACGAGAGCGTATAGGGCGGGCGAACAAACAAGCAAGGGACGGGCATTTGATCAAAAAGTCAGCCTCTTTCTCTGTTTTCCATGTCAGGCTGCGCGTCTCCGGCTGAAACAGGAAGCAAGGGTCCCTGCTATCGTTTGCTCATGTTAACGAGACCCTTAATTATGTTTACAATCTACGGCGAATAAACTGTTCGTTATTAATGGAGGTCAAACCAGGGTCTAACGACGATGCGACCGTGTTGCAGGTTACGACGCACTCGCATAATATTTGCCTACGGAAGAACGAACCCGCTTTCGCCCAACTCTGACGTTTTCTTCTTTTTTTTCTTCTTCTTCTTTTTTGTCTTCCACTCTCGCATGATCTTTCGTGGATTCGCCCGGAAAATTGCATTCGTCGAGTGGTAAATGAAGCTTCTAGGAGAATTTTTAGCAGGCATCGGAGAAAAGCCATGTAAGCAACGTTAGGTTACGTTGCATAGCAAGCTGAGCTTAGATTGTGGGTTAGAACAATTTGTAAAGAGTAATTTTTTGATATATGATTAATTTTGAGTTCCGGATGGGTGTGATGTATCTCGAAAGATGGATATCTTTATTTGCCTAACGTCTGAACCTCGACTATCGTTAATTACAGTATTAATTGAATTTGCTATCTCTGCGATAAACTTCAGTAAAAATATCCATATGCTCACAGGTCGTAATATTTGTAAAAGATCGATTGCCCAGACTGTACTTCCATACCTTAATTTTTTAGCAAAGATGAATTAAAATTATTACAGATACTCTCTGATTTGTTCGTAAAGTAGCAATCACCGTCGACCAGCGAATAAACAAAGAAGTTGCTGCAATATAATTAAAAGCTATATTCCTCTTCTCAAACGTAATTAAATATAACATTGCAATTTCTTAACGGTGCTTCAAAGAATTTCAATCTTCAGAATACAGTTACCCAGCTTTCGTCTTGGGCATTAAAATTCCTCCGTTATAAACTTCGAAAAGAGCAATACCTTCATCAAACAAACATTAACAATCGAACAAATATTTCTCCAACGGGATCCACTAAAATCCTTTTTAGCAAGATTATTTCTATAACGTAGAAAAGAAGAAACAAGATACAAGACCACTTCTACGATATAAAAGAGAAAATGAAATTACTTAGAGCCAGATGAATGGAAAAGTCATTTTTCATTCTAGGATCGTCTATGCTCACAATTAATATAACTCTCTCTCTCTCTCTCTCTCTCTCTCTCTCCCTCCCTCTCTCTCAGGAACAAATTTCTTGCGCAGGAAAGAAAGGAAGGAAGAAAGTGGTCGACACTCGAGGGAACGCTAATTAAAATCGCGAAACAATCGAACTCAATGCGAAGCCATTTTTCTCAATCAGGAACGAGGGGAAAGAGGCGATCGTGCCGCCATCAACGGAGCTAGCGCGTCTCGTAATTTCATTAAGTCCACTTTAAAACGATCTTAATTCCAGATTACAGACCCGCTTTGGAAAATTCGCGGAATTTCCAGAAAGACGTAGACGTTAATCGATCCTTCAACGCGGCACAAAGGCGCCATTTGTCTCGAGATATTTCATTCCGGAAACGAGTCGAATTCTTTGCGAAAATTTTACATCGAATTTAGTCAAATCTTTTTCTTCTTTTAGTCAATTTTAACCTTACGTTAATTACACTCAAAGTCAAATGAGATTTTTTCAGCGAAATATTACACGTCTATCCAATAAATAATATAAAAATAGTATGTAATTTTATAATAATAAAATTTTAGTCTTTGATGTAATTATAACAAAAGAGATAGAATTATTTTATATCATTTTTAAAAGATTTTATGGAAAAATCTGATGCCCGATATTTTACTGAAATAAAATCATATTATCTTTTGTGTTACGGTAATATTATTCTGCAAAAGTAATTCCTTTGATAAATAAGGGCCTGGATTATTAATGAAAATTTGAGTTTGATAGGTTTTTCTTAACCCAAGGGGCGAGAGAGAAAAGGAAAGAACAAAGTTTATGTTAATTTGGTAGATTTATAAATAAAGTAATGCCTCGTGATCGACGAGCAGGGCTTTCCTCGTCAGCGCTTTCGGTATAAATTTGAATATTAATTTATGACTGCTTTCTGAAAAAATGAATGAACCGACAGCACCCTATAAATATTCAAGTAACCTCATTCTTCATTCTTCCATAAAGCAGAAGGCTTCCAGCTGTTAACAATAAATAAATAAGCACGTGTTCAACGTAATATTTTTTCCCATATTCCGTCTCTGTACGTTTTATGGAGAAGCTCGGCTGTAATCTACATTTACGTAATTTACAAAATTAGGATGCGCTTTATGTTTCAAAGAATTCCAATTTTCATTTATTATCGCTCGTTTGATCGTTTCAACGTCTCGTTGGATTTCTAAATTTACTGTGAATTTTTTATCGATATTTCAAATTCTACTTTCATTGTTCTCTGCAATTGTCAGGGTTTCCGAAACTGCAAATGCTACTTTTCTCTCTCGCTTCTTCTCTCTTCAAATTCTTTGACACATTTACATGTCCTTCATCTTCTCGACTCTACGAACCACGAGGTTTCTCTTCATTCGCCGATGTTTCGTAAAACATTCGGAGTTCTATTTCTTCTACAAACTAACGATTTCCTTCCATTTTTCTCGTTCTTCCTTCACCTCGAATTTTCTGATACGTCATAGAATTTTCGAAATTTTCCCTGCAATTTTCATTAATATTTCGTCTCTGTTTCTACAAAGAAATAGCTTTCTTTCGTTCCTCTATCATACCACCCTCTAAAAATCTTAATTTCTCTTTCTAGAGCCCCATTCTCTTCCTTTGTCTTCATTTTCGCCCTTTCACCGACCTGGTCGTTGTCCCGCCTCGCTCTCCTCTCTTCTTTCCTCACTTTCCTACTCCGTAGTTGCATCTACGGTGTTTCCAACTCCTGATGGGTCCAGCCTCGTCCCTTCGAAGCTGCAGGGTGAACAACAACGCACGATTTCCGGCTGAACCCCGTCTCGGTTCCATTACCGCGCGCGTATTATTTCACATCAAACGACGCGATGCAAAATAGCGGAGCGGCGGAGATTCCGTCGGGCTCCGCGTTGAATAATTAGACGCGGTTTTGACTTGCAAAAAACGCGTCACACACGCTCACACGCACGTACCGAGTCACGTCACGTGATACACTCGCAAGAGCAAAGTAGACACGTGGAGATGGCACACCACCGGCTATTCTGCCCGCCACCTTCGTCCACGGAAAATCTAATTATCCCTTTCGGAGAAGCTGATAATGCGCCTGGACACGTTAGAGGCACTGCAGTAGGTTGGAAGAAACGAGAGGAAGAAGAGGTGTTTTAGTGTTTGACGCGATACGAGCTTAAGGGACTGATGTATTGTTACTACGGCGCAAGAAATTGGTGTAGTATTTATTGTCATAGAAGGGACTGATATGGTGTTGATCGGTAGCCTTAAGAATTGTCTTAGTACTGAACGTGTAGTCTGTGTAGAATTATAACGATATAATACGATGAACGCCAGGTTAAAAAGTACAAGAAGATAATATGAGCTTAGGAGATCGACGTACTGTTTCATTGGCTGCAATGTATAAGAGGCTGATGTGATGCTTATTGCAGTAGAAGGAGCTGACATTTTGATTGATTGTTATATAAAACTGATTCACTATACCGAATGTATATACAGGATCGTAATTGAACAATATAAGAAGTGTATAATTTAAGAAGAACTTAATAGTTGATGCATCGTTAATTGCGTTGTACAGAAAGTTGACATAATATTTGCATACTAGAAAATCAATCTAACTTACCATAGGAGTTCTATAAGCAAACAGTATATTTCGTTACATTTCGCGCCACTAATAGCTACATTATATCTGCACCTCTATAATAATAGTATTACAATGCGAAGCAAACGTACAACTAGGCTTAAAACAAGAACCAAGTATAACCTACATATTAGTCGTACCTAACCTATACAACTCCTAACGATACTGCTGCAAACCCAGTGAACGGTTGAAACAACCTAGAAGTTTCGATCGAACGACCGAAATATGGAAAATGGAAAAAGAAGAAAATGACGGAACACCGGGACGAGGGGGAGGAACGAGCAGCAGCCTGTTCGGAAGCACCGTCTCACGGACGAAGAAAACGAGACGACGGGGACCGGAGTAAAGCGAAAGAATATAGGAAACGAAGTTAAACATAAAGAGGTTGGAGGAGAGGGGGAGGGGGAGGGAGTCGAGACAAGGGGAACGAGAGAAGAGACAAGGAGGAGTTCCAAAGAATCCGAGAATGGACCGCAGAAGAGGAAGTCGAGAATCTGGCCGACGCGAAATCCGTTGGTTTGCGCACAAATTGGATGTTATCTCTCGGCAGCTGGGGACAGAGGGCCACACAAAGGCAACCGGCAAGTCGGTTGCTGTGTAACACACGGTTAACGCACACAGCCACGATCCAGATATTCGAAAGCTTCTGAACGAGAAGCTGCAACGATCCCAGCCATCGAAGTCCAGAAGGAGATTTAACCGTGGAACCGTGTGCTGTAATACTTAGTACACGATTTCGGATTTTCACCGGTTGGTTTACATCTTCTGTAACAGGGATCGCTAACAGGATCTCCTCGAATTCGCCTGCACACTGTAAATACACATTTAGCGTATATCTTTTAAATAGACGTTTCTGTGTGGCGTTGGAATTATGTTAGATCTTTTGTACGACCATAATAAAAAGTACTGCGACGTAAACATCTATTCCAACGAAGCGTTCCTTTTCATTCGATTCGACGTTTTATTTTCATAGCATCAAGTTTCTGTAGTCGTATGAAAGTACTAGGAAAGGAATAGGAAATTTAATATACTTGCGTCTAATTAACTCCTTGACGTACGATTTAACCGAGGCCAACTCGTCGTTGTATGTTTTATATTATTAACAGCGTTTGTGTACCGCCGTGGCAAATAAAACTCATCGTTCGAGGACAAGCGATCGATTAGTATCTAAAAGCTGTAATAGATGGTGTATCGATGTTATTTTTAGCCACTGCACATATTCTAAATTCTTACAATATTAAAGTTTTATATTCTCTTTGACGAACAGTCTATAGATCACAAACGGCGTTTCAATCAGACTATCTATCACTGTTCTACACGATCAAATACACTGTTATTCTCACGATACTCTATTAAACCATCTGAAATCAGCAGCATCTGAACCAATCGCAAAGAAAGCGAAACGATCGCATCATCGACGCTTCGTTATCGATACGCGACGGCGTCCGCCATTGAAGGCTCCTCTCGTCGAACACAAATGTACAATGCAAACGGCCATGCACAATACTAAGTGGAATTCTCTTTGATGTCTCTCGATATCCTCCAGGACTTCTCTGTTCTGTGGACCTATGCACGGGATTACCCACTCGTCTTCTGATTTCGATGGACGCCTCTCTAGAGCCGTCCCATTCATCGACGGAGAAAGATAGGAAATAAAAAAGCGAACGCGCGAGAAAGACAGAGACAGAGATGGAAATCGCGTTTCCACGCCAATCGAACCTTTCTCCTTTATCTTCATCGGTCGCGCGTGTTTTATTGTGCCGGCAAACAAATCGTTCTGCGAGAAATTATTTCATTTAGCTTTAGTCCTCGAAGGAAGAGAATTCCCGGGAAACGGGTACGTGTGCACACGATGCCCTTTGAGCCGTTTTATTGCATCCATTTCGTAGCGAGACAGTTTTGAGCGGATTCCGCGTCTTTCTCCATTTGAATTTTCCCCGAACGAGCTTCTTTCGATCCCGGATTCCATCCTTCCTTGTCACGATCAATTGGAACCGTGTTTATTGCCGTTCCACCGAGTCTTGATCTTTCTTTGAGGTTAGGTTCGGATTGGCTTTCATGCTGACGTATACTGTAAGACGCGCCAGTTTTAATTTACACTGCAGATGATTTTAGTAAATCGAATTCGAATTTAGTTTTGTTGTTATCGAATAGCAACCTGATTTACAAATTAATTTTGCGGTAAATGTGAACGTGTACGCGTATTTCTACGCTGAATTTTGTAAATGTATTAATTTAGTAAATAATATTTCAAAGAAGGAAAAATATTTTAATGTTCTTATGTTGAAACACTTAAAAAGTCTTTCTTCCCACTATGTATATTTTCTGTTCATTGATATCGTCTAAACTATGATCCCTTAAGTTTTAAAGTAACATTAAATCGATAATAAAAACATTTCAACATTATACTTAAGTAGGTATACTCTGTATAACGAAGCGTGAAACTTTGAATCCTCGCATTTATTACGTCATTCGAGCAATGAAACAACCGTCATCAAATGAAATTACGCGAATCGAAAGAAGAGAAATTCCCAAGCAGCTCGGTGTTCGTGAAACCGCGAAATAACCGCGTTGAACGAATTCGAGCTCTTTATTTCATCGGTGATCGCGGACAGTTTAATAAAATTCCGTTGGGGAACATTCGAACGTGAAATCAGGCGGAGGAAGGGAAGATCCATGGAGGGGATCAAAATAAAAAAAAGAAGAGAGAGGCAGAGGGGGAGAGAGAGAGAGAGAGAGAGAGAGGCGGAAATGGTATTATGGAACGCAGAAATTCGCGCCTCGTCGATCCGAATTACAGCTTACGGTCGATTTTAACGATCCATCGAAGCAGCTGCGGCAAATCGAGCTTCCTCGTGCCACGGATTCTCCGCTGGCTGCCTATGTCCGAGGGGGATGATTGTTTGAGAACTGTAAGGGGTGGGGAAGAAATGGAAGGGTTGCAGGTGGAGGCTTAAGCTCGCTCTTGCCGCTGGAAGATTGGCGAACTTCTCGGCGCCAATTTAATTGCGAAATGTATTTCGCTTGATTATTTTTTAACCGTAATCCACGCGATAGTTCTGGCAATTTAAGTTCGATTTAAATAATAAATTATCTTTCATTTATGGTTGAACATTCGCGATAGCCAAACAGACAAACCACTGTAATGCCTGAGAAACGGAGGAAAATAAACATCGATATATTATCGCAACTAAAAATTTCTAAAAATTACAAATTGGAATTCACGTTTTCCCGGCATGGCCTCGTTTTTGAGGCAACCAGTCGTTCTAAATATTACTGTGGATAGCGCAATACACGCTATAGACAGCGTAAAATATTTCGAGATCGATTTTTTTCATAAACGACACATCTTACGCAAAGACATCTTGTCACATTTTCGTTTTGGTTTTCCGAGGCCATAAACTAACCATCCCTTGTATTTAACTATACCAAACAAAATCGTAAAGAATCCAAGCGCAATAAAAGTTGACGAAGATCATCTATCCTTTGGCTTTTTTTTTTTTTATTGCTCCGAGAGGCTAATAAAAAGCGATAATAAAAATCCTGCTTGGCAATTTCATATGAGAATCCAACATAATAATAAAGGATCACGTAAAGGACCACGACTTCATATCGGAATGAAAAGCGAACGGCGAACCGTAGGAAAACACGCAGCAAAGCAATCATGACGTTTCATCAGACCAACGAGAGTAGCGAATCATTCCGCACGTCGGGTCTGCCAAACAAGCACAAAAGAGGGTATCGAGAGATCTCGAGCTGCATCGGAAGATATCGAAGGAGGGCAAAGAGGATCCGCGTTTTCCCATTGTGTATCGAGATGTAACCACGCACCCTCGTCGTCTCGTGCATCCGCCTACGAGAGTCATCAAGATGTTTATCCGTTTATAAGGGCCACCATCCGAATATTTATTCGCCCAGAGCTTGATCTGTCTTTAGTTTTAACGCACCACCGTTAAGTCCTCTTGTCTGGATTTATTAGTCCATGGAAATCTGTCTTTAAATCTACCTTTTTTTTTTTTTTCTTTTTCTGTCTACCAGAGATAGATTCCTGGAATTCATCCCGATATATTTATTGCTGCCTTTTTCCATTCATTTTTTCTCTTTCTATATCTGCAAATTAATGGTTCGTTCCTACTTCTTCTAATTTGTCGAATTTTCAAAATTTATCTGAAACTCTTGGCGCGCAATTACATTTAAAGAAACTTTAATTCATTTCTTCGGAGTTAGATTTAACTTGGTATTTGATTCAATCTACTTTACATTTAGTTTAAGCTTCAAGTTTTATTTTACGTTAAGTCAAGTTGAAGAATCTTCCCGATCGAATGCGGGTTAAAGGATCCCACTGGAAAGTTTCATTTTCGCTGTAACGACGTAAAAATCTCTAAACATTGAAGAAATCGAGAACTATCGATTTTACAAGAGGAAACATGATTTGAAGGGCTGAAAGGGTTGAACGAATTAATTGCAACGCTGCCTTGAATTCTCGGCAACAATTCAGGCAACCGGTTTCTTAAGAATTTGGCACGGATATCTTTCTCAGGAAACGTACATTGTTCCCTCCAGTGAAAGGGAGGGAATATAAAGTGCCCACCCGGCTCCCATTTAAGTTGTTTTCGAGCTTCAACTCCGGGAAAACACGAAATTTGGTCGTGTGAAAGCAATTCCAGGGAATATCGTATTTAACCTGGTCGGGGCGTCCCTTCCACAGGATATCCCGTAATTTTTCTCGCTAAGAAGAAACCCGCGTAAGACACTCCCTCCGATGTTTCTTCCACATAATCGCGGTTAATTTTTCACTTATACGACTTTTTCTTCTTGACTTTGTTTTCATTTCTCTCTCTCTCTCTTTTTCTTTTTTTTTTTTTTTTTTTTTTTTTTTTTTAAATACAATTCCGTAATCTATGAATATTCAAGAGGATTAAATAGACATGTATCTCGCAGTCTTAGGGAATTACCAGAACTATAGAAAAGCTCAATAGCGTTTCAATAAAATTTTCATTGATTTTTATTGATTTGGATGTACAATCTTTACATTTTTACCGTAAGGTACTGTATTTTCCATTTAGCCTTTTTTTTTTTTTGGTTTACTTTTGTGCAGAATTTTGTCATTTATAGCTCTTGGCAATCTACTGTTATGATCAGATCAAGATTAATTACTAATAGATGTTAGGCTAATAAAACTGCACAAAAGAAATACAGAACAGTTCGCTATATCACTGCGATTTAAATCAACCACAGTAACCCAAATACATCGATGTCGATGGAATATAGTTCAAGCAGCACGCACTTCACCGCACAGTCTTTAAACTCGCCGATCAATCGACAACACTCCGCGTCGCACGTTGGAATGAAAGGGTTAAAAAGTACGGCGGACCTGAACGACCCTCCCGAATCCGACAGGCAGCAATAATTACGAAGTTCTCGGTGAAAAATCATCAAGGGCAAGTGGAAAGCCGTGGAGTGAATGGAATTCAGGTCGTTTTGTCATCGATAATCCATAAAGCGGAAGGACGACGTGGCACGGTATCAAGGCGTCATTGAATAGGGGGCGCCAGTGAATCGAAAGGATCGCCAAGACCTATTATGCGATTGCTCATTATTGTTTTACGATCCTGGCAAGCCATCCAGCCAGCTCTATGGGTTGTGCAGCCGATAATAAAATCAAAGTACCCCTTGATACCGGTTGATTCTTTCATCAGAGGGTAGAAAAAGGGGAGGGGTGAGTCTTGAAAGCTTACGATGGAGTGGGTAATTACACGCCGGCTGGACGTGTTAATTTTAGGCGGAGCTGTCGACTTCTGTCCTTCTTGAACGTGGTTCCCTCGCAGCTTTTTGTTTCCGACGCTTGGCGGTTGGTTTTTGGGATTCCGGTCGCGTGGTTGGGGTTCGTGGTAATTATTCGAAGGGTCGGACGTGGTGAGAAAGACAAGCTCCTGGTCGGCTTTTCGGCAATAATTATTTTTATCGTGAATCATCTGGGCACAATTCGACTAATATAACGCTTATTACTTATTATTATGTATCGTTATACCTTATTCCACTAATACTGATGCTAGCGTTAATGTACATCAATAACGTATTACATTTTCGATACGAATGAACGAAATAGCAGATTATTTATTTATTATTGTTATAATAAATGCAGGATGAGGTTCCAATGATCTGTTTTTTTTTTTTTTTTTTTTTTTAATTAAATCAGAGGAGGCTCTGCAGGAGCCTGTCAGTTAACGTGTAAGAAATTTAGCGAGGCATTTTCCTCCAGATTCAGATAATTTCTCCATCTATTTCTCTTTAAATGGAAGAGTATATTAATTTGTTTGAAAATCTGCACGAGTCACATAGAAGCATACCGATCGATTCCGACTAGGTTTATTTCTGAAGAATTTAACACATGATCTCTTTATTCTCTTCGTGTAAAATTGTGGAGTTTCGAGAACAGCGAGACCTATAAATCTTTGTAACGTGTCAATTTACAAATTGGTAAATTATTTCATCAAACAAATCTTGCGCGCCCAGTCGGTTGGATGCACATATTAAAGAATTTCTTGTGTACGAAGTTTCAAGAGTTGGAAGCAATTGTGCCAGCAGGTAGTTTGGTGATGTATTATCTTCGTAATTTCATGAGGAAAGCTAGTGAATTTAATAGAAGGCTATTAGTGTCTTTAGTGCGACCTCAGCTTGCGAATTCCATTCAGCTTTCAGCAGTAACGGTATCTTGGAAGCATTTCCGCCGCTATCTAGTGGCCATTTTGCTGCGGCAGTCATTAGGTGTTGCACCGTTACATGGTCACGAGACCGGCGTTAAGATAATCCAAGTACCTACTGCCACCTGGCAATTAATTTCTTGTATTTCTAGAAGCTTTGCTAGTTCGATGCACCCGTTTTGTTAATAGCATACACTAATCCACTTAGCGAGTATCTTTAGTAGCCTACTTGCTGACCCGATTTTCATTTGTACTTGGAAATCTTCGTTGGTCACTGAATATCGCACGATGAGCGCTTGATACTGGACACCAAGTATTAGATATTAAATATTCCCTACTAGATACTAAATATCTGATACTGAAAACTAGACCTTCGATACTGGACATTGCATACTCTGACAGACACTTGACATTGCATACTCAATGTTAGAAACCACGTAATGTTAACAATGTTAGATGATACTGTATAATAGTAAGACGTTACATACTGAATACTAAACGATATGTAATGAATACTGAATACCATATATTGGATACTGAATATCGAATACTGAATACCATTCATTACACACTGTGTCATGAATATTACATATTCGTTACTGGATAATATTCGATATTAGATACTTAATAGTTAGGTGGCCAGCAATCTCACAAAAGTGTTTTCCTTCGTCTGACACAAACCAATATAAGAGGAACGATCTATTACACGATAGAGTGATGTCGATAAGAGAGAGAGAGAGAGAAACTGTTATAGCGATAGTTATCCCTAAACAAGCTGTAACGACTGCGTGGCTAGAAGCTTCCTGTAATATTCCAAAAACGTCTCTGCCCATGGTAGTAGTTTCGATATACTAATCGTTATACATCGTGACATTACACGACCGCGAAGCCAGCGTTGAGATAACCGACGAATTCTCATGGATAAGTGGCCTTCTAACATCGAGAATATCCAAACGATCTATGTCTCTTTGCGCGCACGCACGCACATAAGCATTTTCCAATTATTGATGGGATCCGAAACACTTCGTATACGAAAATATTCCAACACGTTTCGATACCTAAAACTCTCGAAGACCCTAATTGTCTTCGAGGCCTTGAAAATCTTGACAGACTTGGAAGACTTAAATATAGATAGGTCTTGAAAGCTCGATCAGTTCGATCGCTTCTATCCAAGCAAATTCACTGCCAATTTCATTCGCATGAAATAATTGGAGAAAGTCTGGAAAGTTCGGATTATCGTAAATACGAGACTTTCAGAGTGATTTTCGAGGTGCTTGGATTCATGTTCCAAGTGATTCGAATTTGTCGCCATATATGTAATACTAACTTCGATTGCACGCCACAAGGTACGAGTTTTAATCGTATACAAAGGGTGCACGTGTAACCAGACTGTGGAGCGAATCCTTCCTACCGGTTTTACGTCAGCCACGTAAATATATAAATATGCATCGTACAAACCGAGCTTGTCGTCAAAAGTTTACCTGTACCGTGATCCTGAAACGAGTCGACTCGCAATAGCCAATTGGAACAAGGAACGCTGGCGAACTCGCTGTGCTTAAGAAATTTTCCTGTGGTTTTGGATTTTCTCTGCTTCGAGGAGCTTTAGTTCAGAACGATCTTTATTATTCTGAAACTTTTTTCAAGTTATATAAATTATAAAAATGGCACTTTAACAGGAAGATCCCGAAGACCAGCAACGGATATAAAATTCTTTCGTTAAAATGCACGCTAGATGCATGTTCTCGTTCGGTCGCGTATTTATATTCACGGTTCACGGGGTGGTTTTGGCCGTTGATAACGCGGCTTATCCACGCTCAGCCAGCATAATATACTTTTCGCCATTACGCAGCTTAACGGTGAATCCGATGATGGGGGCCACGTCGAAAGGCTTTTTAATATTTGAAAAGTTTATTATGGCGTCCGGGAATGGCGTTTACGCTGCATTTATCAGTGATTCGTCAGGCTTGTGCACGCGTGTCTATGTTCGCCCCATTGAATCGAACGACTCTAGCCGCAAATTCGCAGATTTATTATTTTCAAATGATTTCATGTCAATAACTCAATAAGATTATTCTTCGCGTTTGAAGCTAATTTTATGTAAAAGTATATGGATATTTGTTCCTCAATTCGGACAACTCGTGAAATTCAAACGAACGTAATAATACTAATCTTAATTTCAGTTTTAATCTGTGAAATGTGCACTGCAATATCATAATACTGAGTAATCAGGTACAATGCCGAGTAATCTCCCTTTTGAATGAAAGCATTCTTTTACAGAATTTATTTTATCTCCTTCTAGGATTAAAAAAAATAATTTTAATATATTTAATGTGATAATTTCGTAATAGTAGATTAGTAATGCTAATAAGGCTACAAAATGTTGCGACATAAATATTACGAAATAATTCTGTTATTAATAAAATCCGTAGTAGTAACAATAATAAAGTGAAACGTTACTAACAACTATAGTGTAGAAATACTTTTAGTAATGGAAATTCTCGTGAAAGGCGAGGATACATAAAAAAATCAATACTTTCGTTAATTCTAATAATAAATAAATCAAAATGATTCTCTGACCAGAAGAAACCTCATACAATAAACAGAAAGTTAACCTACGGCAAGCAGTATAGTCAACCTACGTTTTAAAATTCTCTACTACCTTCGATCTCAAAGATATTGAAACGAACCTTTGAGGACACGTACTTTCTCGAACGTAGAATAAATTAACTATAATTATTTCTTCCCAAAGCATATTTCTCCGTGAAATAAAATACGGGAAAAATGGTAAATTTGAAGAAATTTCGATTCACGATTACGTGTGTTCAATCGAGTCGTACGGCAGAATTTTTGGTTTCGTTGAAAGCAGCATTTTCCCATCGCCTCTTGGCTTCAGCTTTTTGCAGGTTAGCGACACTCGATCGATTTCCCGGTGAAATTCCAGGGAACTTCAGGAATTGTTAATGTATCGCTGCCTTTGAGAGTCGGTCGTTTTTAATGTTTCAGTTTTCGTTGAAATTCCGAATTGCTGGTTATCCGTCTCTCTCGAGGCCGAAGAATTATTCAAGTTTTTCGAGAGTTTTTAATGGTTCGCCTGTTTCGCCTCAAAGTGAACCGGTATTTCCAGGAATTTCTTCC
Source organism: Bombus haemorrhoidalis (assembly GCA_014825975.1). Classification (NCBI taxonomy): domain Eukaryota; kingdom Metazoa; phylum Arthropoda; class Insecta; order Hymenoptera; family Apidae; genus Bombus; species Bombus haemorrhoidalis. The sequence goes on along the minus strand of CM026176.1, from coordinate 1,063,608 downwards.
TTCGTCCGATCCGGCAGGTTAGAATTCATGAATGCTGCTCGACTGGTAAACCACCCGAAATTTATCAGTGTATAAAAATTCGTAAAGAACCAAGAACGCGGAAACTACCGTCGACTATTTCCTATTTCCTTTTATATTACCCTCGCAAATTACCTAACCTATAAACAACGCGGTAGTTTTTCACCACTCGAATTTTGTACATATATCGAGGAAACAAATTGCTATGCGTACTAACGAATTTAGGTTAGGTTGAAAGAAATATAGGTTAGAATTTTCAACATTCAGAGCGATTAATACGAGTGTTATCTGCTCTATACTCCGACTCTAATTGTAGAGTTTCAATAAATGCAATACAAAACAAAGAATAAAATAGATTCTGTCTCAATAAACCATGGACACGCATCCAGTTTATCCAAACACGCTATCAGTTTCCATTAATTTTTAGGTTAGGAGTTCTTTGGATTAACTCATTTGAGTTATATATTATACACGTTAAATTAATTATAATTATATTATATACAGGCATATATAAAGCAAAGTGTAGACAAGTTTCATTTAAAAACGAATTTCTAACGAAACCTAACCTCTTTTCAAATACAAAATTCAGACAGGAAATGTAGTTCAGAACCTTGATAGACACTAGCGCCATCTACGTTGCCAATATCCCGAGTTTCCTTGCAAAATAGCGAAGAAACACGTAGAACGGATGTTATTGAAAGAAAGAAGAGCCTGAGCGTCGACGATCAGCTAATTAGGATGAAAAAGCAAGTTCGACAGGGCGGAGAGAGGGCGCGAGGCTAGGATCTTCGCTTCAAATTTCCAAGTGCACACATCGCTAACTAGGTTACGTAATACAATTAGCGCCTCCGCTAATTTCTCAGCGCCGACTAGGCAACCCAGCCAGGATGGTAGTTCACTATTAATGGGCAAATACAAAGCGTCGACTATCTGGGACGGCTGTTCTCTCTCCTTCCCTAACCCTCTCTCAGCCTCTCCTATCAGCAGAGACAGTGTTCCAGCACGGTTTACACGTGAAATTGCGCTCGCGCACGCGTCTCACGATGCGTTCGCCCCGCGTGCACTTACGTTCACGAGGAAAACTATTAAGAAGTGGGCGTGACTCCGTGGAAGGGCGCGAATCGATGTAATTACTGGAATAGTGTTGGTTGTTTGACGTTTAATTGGAGCATCCACGACTGAGTTTTTGTTTATTCTACGGCGAATTATTGGTTCCAGAGTATTTACGCTGGCGTTCGGTCGCTTTCAAAGGCTGCGTTCAGGATAATTGCCTCTAATTGAAACTTTATGCATCGGAGACTTTCGAAGTCGCACAACTTTCAGATTGCTGATCGCAATAAGTTTATATCGGTGTGTTTATGAAGCAGAAAAGTCTGCACGCTATACAGGGTGTCCTGTGATATGTGGAACTCGTTTTAAACATTGGTTCTATGCCTGGAAATAACGAAAAAAGTTTCTATAAATATACATTCTGCTCATCCTTAGATGCGTCTAGTTTCGCGCTCTTTTATTCGAGATCTAATTGACCGTTTTGCATTTCCAGGCAAGCTTGATGATATCGCGTCTCTGTCCAGTTACTAGGCATTTCTTACAATTGGAACGTGATCCCTTACGTTCCAATAATATATTTATCCACATGTATAGAAACACCAGTTTATTAATTCAAAATATAGAATATAGAACAAATACAGTCGCTCGCCCACTACCAAAAGCAATCATGCATCATTTATATTCCCAACTCATTTCAAACCAGGCCAATTTTTCCCAGCCACGTTACAAACTACCCTTCCCACGCTTTTAGAGAAGAGAAACGCGTCCTCACGGAAAACGAATAATAATAGCAACAGTAAAATAAAAAGGAGCAAAACGACGGTGAAAAAAAAAAGTGGAAAAAAGATGCAAGTCCAACGAAGCGAAATACCGTGCCGCTGCTGTTGAAGGCTCAGCGCCGACCGAGTTTTTCAGCGTGGCATTACCGATTTATATTTTATATATAAATCGCCGGATTTACCGTCGGATATGTGCGTTTTTAGTGTATATCCTTGCAGCGAGAATGCACTCCGTCAAACGTTCCCTCGCTCGGGAGAAACATGGAAAAACGTGGCCCGTATTTTCCGCCTTTCTGTTTTTCACCAATCCCATCCTCTGCTCTTTCCTAGCATCCCTGCCGTTTTTCGTTCCCCGCGCTCTGTTTCTCCGTGCTTTTTGCCGTGAAGGGTGCAAAAGCAGCAACGGGGATGGAAAGTGTTTCAGGTGAGTGGAGTCGAAACGCAAAAGAGGGTGTGAGCGGTGATCGGTGAACTTTTTACAGCTTTTTACATCGGTTTAGACTTTTATTAAATCGCGAAAACACACACACACACACACACACGGTTCGAACCAAATAGTGGTTTCTACTTGTCTCATAGCTGAAACGTTGTCAGGAAATAATCGCTACGTTGTTAATTAAGCGCGTACTAGTTGTTTTTTTTTTTTATGTACTTTCGATATGTAGAAAATTTTTTACAAAAACGATTGATCTTCATAGAGATACCGCGACCACGCGTTTGTGAAACAGACTGTATACAAGTGTCGTAATTAGTCAGCAGATTTTTATACGTTTATAGGGAATTTGAAATTGCAAAATTGCACAGGATGCACATAACACGAAAAGGTACGCAAAATATCCAAAGTACAGCAAGTACTTTTGTTGTACTTGATGGATAAAATTATCATCCATCGAGGTTCTACTTTTAACGATATTCCAAAAAAATATGAATTTACTTTTTGCAGCTATTGCAGGTATCTACGAGTGACGATACGTGCCTCAAAAACGATCTCAGCTGCCATGGAGTCAACCTTTCTTCGAGGAAACTCGGAACTCTCTCGTCGAGTTCGACCTAACCTAGCATGCGATCGAAAATTTTCCAATTATCTGAGTAAACGCAGATGGCGCGTCGCTCGCGAGATCATGGCGTGCAAAATTAATCGGATCGGCTCTCGTTCGTTTTCGCTCCGCTCGAAGCGATCCGAGAAATCTTTTTGCGCGACCCGGGGAAGGGTGAAAAGGAGGAAAAGAAAAGGGAACGATACGTTTCTTTCTTTCTCCGGCGTTCCAGAGGGATCCACGTGCAGGGTTAATCAGAGTCGAGGTAAACAAGCGTACGACCAGCTCGCCTGGTAATTAGTAAGGTCCGTTAAAGTGGATTCCGACACTAGCGCCGCAAAAAAAGGAGCGACACGAGGACGATTAAAAGCCTGCTCGACTTGGCGCTCCCTTTTTCGTGTTTCGTCCCCACTGCTGATCTTCGTTTTCAATTCTGATGACAACGTTTCACAGAATCCATGTTATTCGCGTTTTAATTGGTTTTATTGGTTCCTCGTTTATTTTGAATTTGCTGATCCTCGGTTATTTGGTGTATTGTTAGAAGAAGTGTGATTGGAGTGGATGAAAAATTGAAATGCTCTGACGTAATATTGTATGTAGTCTGTTTTTAGAGAAAATTGGCAATTGGGCAGGTGGATGTTATAGATTTTTAAAACTCGCAGTGAGTTCTATGTTCGAATCGGTCTTGATGTTTTTGTAAAAGATTAATCGGTAGGTTGATACTGTAGCGCTTTTGCTCGAAATATCTTTTCCTATACTACATATATGTATTATATCAACGTTATTTAAAAAGAATCAGACGATTGTCGTCAGTTCGATCTTTTCCTCCATTCCTTGTATCTACTTTCTAGTCTTCTTTACTAATTTTGTCAGAGATATTTTTCAGTATGAACGTGGTTTCGAAATATCTCAGTTTCTAGAACCGAGATCTATCTCTCTGCTACCACAAATCCACTAAAGTGTCAGGATACTTATGAGGGATGAAATACGCCGTAAAAGAAACAGGATCCAATCTTCTTTCATTCCACGTCTGTCTACGAAATTTCAAGGTATACTACCAGACAATTATTACCCTCGTCCAAGGCAGTTGGACTGAAAAGACTACAAGCGAGGATCGCTGTTGAAAATCGCTTCAGAAGCTGTTCATTCACGGGCAAGGCCGCTCTCTCTTAATTCCCTTCGAGATATCCCGTCTCGTCGAGCGAAAGAAATCCGATTAGCAGGCCGCCGCGGTGCCCCTGAGCCCGTGAATCATAAAAATACACGGGATTACAAAGGGGCTGATGATTATCAACGGGGGAGCGCCGAGGATGTTTCACCTGGCTGCACCTTATCTCTCGTACACGTGTTCTCGTGCAACCAAAACTGGATTCGAGGGTTCAAGTGAATTTTACCATTACCTTTATTAACGTTTTATCCTATTTGTTGAATAATAAAGTATACTGTACTCTATACGAAAGTACATCGTTAGTTCATGGTTGCCTATAACTATAATCAATAATAATAATAAATAACGAATAATCGATATATTCTGGACTAACTAATAATCTGTAGTAGAACATATTACGTTACAGCGATATGCTATATTTGATCTCAATAAAATTATACGATCTGCAAGCAGAGAATGAGTCCGAACGATACGTAGAGGAAGGTCGTGATCACGATTCCTCGTGTCCACCCTCTGATTCTTGGTTTCACACTCGGTCGAGCGGGAAAAGGAGAGGACGACAGGGTGACGAGGGTGGGTGAGGCCTAGTCGTGCGTGCAACCCTACATTGTTTGCATTCAGAACTGTTCGAACGACGTTGAACAGAGATAGAGGATGGCAATCTGTGTGAATTGTCTTTGCAAATGGTTAGAAAAGCGTCTTCCTGGTTTGGCAACGATGATCATAAAACATTTTTATTCTAGAAAATATTGAGAGAAGATATCGTCGCTGATACTTTGTGCCGTGGTCTTGGTGTCATTAATAATTATTTAATTTGTGTACGAAGACGATAGTACAATTTATGTTTTAGAAACTTTCACGCGCGCAGAGTTGGAGCTTCTCAAGATAAACACATTATCCGCCAACGTCACGCCTTTCTCTCAATTTATACAACTCGGTTCACAAAAACGGAGAATCGCGTAAAAGAGGGAAGAAAGGAGGTCGCTAAATCTTCATAGTGTTTCAATTACCTAATTGAATTCTCCCGCGTGCCAAGTCAGTCGCCATCGTGGCGTGAGCCAAGTGGCTTCCTCGTAGGTTAAAACACGAGTAAACATTCTTAATTTGGTCGACACCATTAAAAGGTAAATAGAAAAATAAGAAATGAGATTTCCGTATGTTTTCATTCATAGTTACGATTCCATCGCGCGTTACGTTTATCATCGCTGTAAGAATATTTGGTCGCCTTTGGTCGTTTTGAATGAACCGTCATAAAAGCTGCGATGGTGAAAATTTATAAAAAAAAAAAGAAAAAAAATAAAAACCAGACGACAACAACAACAAACACAGAGGAGCCTAAAAATTGAAAGTCGAGTCTATAATATCTTGCGAAAATATTTTATATATATACGCGAACGCTCGCAATCTCTAACCCAAACTACTCGGACGCAAAAAATTAACTGAAATATCGAAGCCTGAAGTCGGAAGTCGGGCAGCTTCCAAAAACAGTTCACGAATGTATCAAAAAAAAAAAAAAAAAAAAAAAAAAAAAAAAAAAAAAAAAAAGAAAAAGAAAAAGAAAAGAAAGAAGAGCGAATCATAAAATGAATCAAGCAGGAGTATCCAAGCCGAGAAATCGGAAGTCGTGTCTGCAACACCTCTCGAAAAAAAGATCTCTCTACAAGAGCGATTATCTCGCAACCCATCGCTATCATTGCCTCACAAGCCATTAACCAAAAACGTCGGGCACCAAGGATCGTTCGCGTGTAACGTTAATTCCGGAGGGGCACACATACGCGCGCATGGATGTACACTTTCGTTGGAAAGTTACAAAACCGCTAGAATCAGGGACGAGGTACGAACGAATTCAACGTTCCGCTTCGGGCCATCGTCTCTCTCTCTCTTTCACTTTTCATCCTGTCTTTCTCCTTCTCTGGTCCCTTTCCATGGCCCTGGCTACGGTCTGTAAACGTGCATTTTCATCGTCGCAAAATTAGTTCTCTTCCGATGAAAAAGCTTACTTCTATCGGGGGAGAGAGCGCGCGTGCAACCCCCCTTTTTTCCCCTGTGTAGATTGCTTCAAAGCAAATACTCGCCCTGACCCCCCCGCCCGTCGCTCTCAAGGTATGGCCCCGCGAGGAAATTACGGGAACCGGAGGTAAATCTAACGAATTTCCATTGTAACGCGATGCAGCCAGCCAGCCTGCAGGCTTCGTCTTGATTTTTCGAGACAACGGCAGACTCTTTCAGCCCTGGATACTGTATATCGATCCGGTTACCGACCATGGGTCTCTTGTTTTGCCGCTGTGATTCCTTGGTCTGTTGCACGTAGGTGAACGCGTGTGAAAATTTGATCGTGGGATCGATAGGAACGCGATAGGAATCGCAGTGGTTGAATGCTGAAGATTATGTGCGGATTTTCATGCCTCTGTGAGAGATCTCTGACACCTCTAAAACTAACGTAATACGCACAAACATACAACAAGCATGAATTTCTTCAAACGTTTATTCAGTGATTCTGATGGAATCATCGCAATTCAGGACTGCGTATATATTTATAAGAAATTATAAAACAGTGGCTCAAGACAGCAAATTCCCATAAAGTCAGTAATCGAAGAGACGTTTTTATTTCTGCATCCGAAGCAAAAGACTGGAAACCGTGCTCGACGTTCTCGCCAATAGTCATCCTTTAACAGCAAGTCGAACATAGACTAACATACAACAACCATGAAATCCCCCAATTATTTCTCTAACGATCGCGGTGAAATCTTCTGCAGCGGCGATCGAATTATTTGTCGGAGCGTCTGGCAAAGCGAAGAAGGCTCAACTCCGCAGAGTAGGAGAGAAAAAGGTCAACAGTTAGTTCCAGTAGAATCGTGTCGCGCAACCACGTCGTCGACAACGGTCTTTACATCATTGTCCCACGGGAATCCATACCATTAACGAGTTTCGAGCTTCTTACTTTCCATCCGCTGAACTCTCGGGGCGATCCTCTGAAGTGTCGCCTAGGCGATGTGCTTCAATCGACAAAGACGGCTTCCGCGAGGCTCGAACCTGCCAATTAAGGTAGTTATCAAATTCAATGGCTCAAAGGGAATCGCTGATCACGGGAACTGAATATAACCAGGGACATCAGGACGCCAGCACTTGCTAACCTTTTTTACGCTGTGTCGTCTTTTAGCCTGTTCCACTTGGAAGATCGATGTAAGAAGCTTCGAGCTTCTTGGATCGCGCCTTATAAACGACTCGGAAGTCGTTTGTGCTTGTCGTCATTAAAACAGCCTTTGCCTTCGTCTGATCGCTTCTTCAGACGTTTAGCGTACTCGCCGATGCTTCGAAGTGTGGGCTTTTCGCTGCTTGGCAATACAAGGAGTGAGGAGAGAGAGAGAGAGAAAAAAAAGAATGATCGGAGGATACTCTTAATACAAAGTTATTACGACAGTCCTGTGTACAAAGTGTGCTCGTAAGGATGATATAATTTGCAAGAGGATGAGCTCAGATCTTTTCTCGATGAATTTCCAAGCAACGGAACATAATAATTAACGTTATTGCTAACAAGTTGTGTTCCAATACGGCGGGGCTACCTTTTCTGATAAAACGTTGAACAAACAAAAGTTCTTCCTTGGACAAAAAAAAAAAAAAAAAGAAAAAGAGAGAGAGAAAGAAGAAAACGGTAAGAGCTTCAGATGGTAGAAAGAGTCAACTTGATAATATTTTCAGACAGCCACGTCTCATTTCCAGAAACTGGAACGCCTAAACTAACCTTCGTATTATGAAGTGCAACGAAAGAAGAGAATTGGTCAAGCGTTTAAAGTGTCTTTCTTCGACGTCGTTTTGTTAACCAATGGCGATCGTTCGTTGAAAATTCTCCAAGCGACCGTGATTGTCATCGACGCGTGAAAAATATGTAAAGGGTTGAAAGTTACTGCCAACAATGGACTTGGAACAGAGTCCCAGCGTCATTGTTCTCCTGACGGCCATTAACAAGTTCGCAGCTACTTAGCCGACGTCCGCGAGTTTGCAAAGCGATGGCGCTTCGATCGAGAAGCGGTAGTCTTTCCGTGTCATCAATTAGCTGGAAAATACCGTGGCACGTCAAAAAGTGAATCATTAACGATTGCAGCGTTCCCTGGAACACCGAGGCAGCCCGTTCTTTTTCAATGTTGGCCTGTTCCTCTCGGTTCAACACGGTCCTCCTCGTATTTGTCTTCCTTGTTTCTCCCTTTTAGACATTATTTATTCAAAGATCGATGGTTTCTAGAATCTATGTGACGTTTATTACTTTCGGACTGTCTGTTGTCTTTATCATCTTTTTTATTTTACATCCGTAAAGAGTCCGTTTTCAGAAAAAGATGTAAAAATTCCTTACATTTAGATCTATCTACATGTTCCTTTCTCTAACCTATATTTCCAGGGATCGTCGTTTTTCCTCTCAGCCTTCATTTACTAAATCCTGAAAAATCCCTCTATGGATGCGTTTTTACGGAGACGGAGACTGGATTCGAAACAATTACTCCTCGCAGAGGGTGACAGATGGGTCGATAGCCTTTTCCTGCGTTCTGGCACGCGTTCCAAGTCATGTTCCTCGACCCTTCTACACTCGATTCGCCACTTGTCCGGCGGTATGCGACTCGTTTAACGTCGTACAGGCAAATCTTCGTGACAATCCCTTCGTGTTCATCGGTCTGGCAATTCACAACGCGGTCTCCAGACACGCGGACACTGTTCTCAGGACCAAAGTGCAATCACCCTCTGCTAGGTTGCTAGAGGGGCAAAGGAACCGCATCGGAGAACTCGACGAGACTTTCCCCTTTCGACTTAATTGGCGGCTTCGAGACTAACGGCGCCGGCCGTCTACGTCGATTGAAGTGCCGCTTTGGCCACGTTCGTCGACTAAGAAGCTGGAAACTCGTTAATGGTCCTCGCGAAACAATCGATCGCCCCTCCGGATCTCGCTCATTTCCTTTTTTCTTTTGTTTTCGCGAATTGACGAATTCTTTTGGATTCTAATGGACACGGCCTCTATCGGAATTGTAATTCGATTTCTCGAAAATTCAACGTTCTTAGCGGCAGCTTTTTCGCCCTCGTTTCGTTCATTCGCAGCAATACTTGCGTTATTTTCTAATAAATCATCACGCACATCAATTCCGTTTGTCACGATTATGCGAAAAAGGTTTAGCAAATTCAGGCTTGTATAGAAATTGATAAATGGACCGAACACTGCGAGCAGAAGAACAACGAAACGTTAGTTAGTCCGTTGGTGAGCTACGTATGCGCTGGCTAATTGCGGCGATTAGGTACACAAGTACCTAGAGGACTGGACTGGTAAGTGGGTCAACGTGTTTCAGTTCCGTGAGTGTCAAAAACCGAGTACCCATAGTTCGAAAACCGTCTGGGCTACATAATAGTTTACGAAGATGCTACGCTGTAGTGATTTTGTATGTTACGTATAGAAATTTAGGTAAGGGTCAATTATATTTGAAATTATAATCGAGTTTGGCTAAATTAAAATTAAGACACGGATAATACAAAGTCAAAGTTTAAGAATTCACAAAGCAGAGGAAAAGATGGTTGAAAATATGATTATTCAGAAATGTATAACAACGAATACGATGCTTGATATTTACCATAAATGATTTTATAAAATATCCAAGACCGTATAATTTAATAAAAGGCACTTTCCAACCATCTGTTAGAAGCTTAAGCGGGACTTAATGTGACTAACAGACTCTTACGAGCGAACTAAATAAGTTTCACATGAAACTATGTTGCCTAGCTGCTGCACTGAAATCGGCCACTTTTAACGATAGTAATAAGCTACGCTAAGGAATTTATTACACGCGCGACCAGCAGATATAGCATATTCCTAATGGTGCATAATGTCCCGGAACGAGATCGTAATCTAGATGAAGATTACCATTTCGACCATTCAGAACAATTTCGTTTGCTATACGATTACGATCCTTTAAGCTGTTTATTACCGAAGTTAGCAGCGGCCGGGAAATATTTACGCGCTTCCGGCTTATCTCCGACAGTTCTTTTACGGTCCATTCACATGCAAATTAGCCGTATAGCACTAGAATACTACGTAAGGATAGGAATTCGACGTTCCTTTGCTTAATGTCTACCAATCGATCAATTGACCGATTACTACCCACTTTTCCTTCTACTGCTTTAGTTACGAACTTTCGAAATCACTTTTCCTACTTTTACATTAGCACGTTTCAGGATCGATATTTAAACGAAGAGCCAATCTTAATATCGCTTCCAATTTATTCCGGTTGTTTCTAAAAATATTTTTAGCTATTTCTATGTATTCTAGAATTCTATTTTTATATCGTTTCCGATCTATTCTAGGGCCTATATCGTATTCTCGTCGTCTCTAAAATTTGTATAAACGAGCTCGTGCTTCCTCCAACTCCCTCAAATTATTTTTACAATATTTTGACATTTTTAAATATACGTTCCATAAGCTTTAACAATTTTCGTTCAGATCGAACGGCATCTCTCCCAACTATTTTTAGCTGCTTTTACAAAATAGAACAGTTACATAACCCCGATAAAACAAACTCCAATTTCCTAACTTCTATCCAGCCCTATGGGATCACCATTCGATGATTAATTACGCAAGGAATAAAAGTAATAAGAACAACCTTCGTTCTCCTGCTTTGGTATTTTCTGCAGAAGAGAAGGGACGCGAAATATAATAATTTATCCGAACACGTGGTGCCTGCGCGAGGACAGGATTAAAGCACCGTACATACAGTGCGAGGCTTGTTTCCGCTACGAATATAGAAATACAGCAGGTTGCATGATACACCGTTGCGAAACTCGTTATTATGAAGCTTTCATATTCCAAATTCTTATAATTTGAACACCTTCGTATCTCAATTTTTTTATAATTGGAAACTCGCACATTCTAAATATCCCAAAGTAGAAATTAAATGGAAAGTAGATGCAAAGTGCACAGCCTATAATATGTCACTTGTCTAATATCCTATTTTATGATTACACTTCAATTCACTTACCATTCTTATAATTTTAACACCTTCGTATTGCAACTTTTTATGATTGGAAACTTGCACATTCTAAATATCCCAAAGTAGAAATTAAATGGAAAGTAGATGCAAAGTGCACAGCCTATAATATGTCACTTGTCTAATATCCTATTTTATGATTACGCTTCAATTCACTTAGCATTCTTATAATTTTAACACCTTCGTATTGCAACTTTTTATGATTGGAAAATTGCACATTCTAAATATCCCAAAGTAGAAATTAAATGGAAAGTAGATGCAAAGTGCACAGTCTATAATATATCACTTGTCTAATATCCTATTTTATGATTACACTTCAATTCATTTACCATTCTTATAATTTTAACACCTTCGTATTGCAACTTTTTATGATTGGAAACTCGCACATTCTAAATATCCCAAAGTAGAAATTAAATGGAAAGTAGATGCAAAGTGCACAGCCTATAATATGTCACTTGTCTAATATTCTATTTTATGATTACGCTTCAATTCACTTACCATTCTTATAATTTTAACACCTTCGTATTGCAACTTTTTATGATTGGAAACTTGCACATTCTAAATATCCCAAAGTAGAAATTAAATGGAAAGTAGATGCAAAGTGCACAGCCTATAATATGTCACTTGTCTAATATCCTATTTTATGATTACGCTTCAATTCACTTACCATTCTTATAATTTTAACACCTTCGTATTGCAACTTTTTATGATTGGAAACTTGCACATTCTAAATGTTCTAAACTAGAAATTAAATGGAAAGTAGATGCAAAGTGCACAGCCTATAATATGTCACTTGTCTAATATCCTATTTTGTGATTACGCTTCAATTCACTTACCATTCTTATAATTTTAACACCTTCGTATTGCAACTTTTTATGATTGGAAACTCGCACATTCTAAATATCCCAAAGTAGAAATTAAATGGAAAGTAGATGCAAAGTGCACAGTCTATAATATGTCACTTGTCTAATAACCCATTTTATGATTACACTTCAATTCACTTAGCATTCTTATAATTTTAACACCCTCGTATTGCAACTTTTTATGATTGGAAACTTGCACATTCTAAATATTTTAAACCAGAAATTAAATAGATAATAGATGGAAAGGTATGAAAGTATCATCGTTTGTAGAATGCTCAAAGATCCTGAGTTGCCTGTGCGTTAGCTCTAAGAGAATGATCCATGCCAGCCCGCTATATTTCCACGAGTTATAGCAACTCATCCTGTCCTGGTGTTGTTCTCGCGAACGTTTCACGCCAGACCCCGTGCAACAAGGGGTGGATTAAGGCCTTTTGCGCTCCGTCCACAGCCGGGCCAGGCTAATAGGAAGAGGAAAGTGGATCCAATTCGACTGTTTTTCTGGCCTGGATGCCCCGTTTTCACGGCTCGTTGCACGAAACTGAGGGGTGTTCTGTTTGCACTCTTCCATGCACCCCCTTTACGAACTGTCGATCGACGGGATGATTTACGACGCTATAATAGCGGGCGGAAATCGTGGCGCCGGTTCAACCCTTTGACGACTTGTGATGCGGTCGAGAACATTTATTAACGAGTAACTTTCCTCGAGTGATCGTCTTGTTACAGTTTTTCCAATTTCGGCATGTTGGAGAGGTGAGATTTATGGATCGCTAAGGAGTATGTTTCTCGGTGAATCGAAGGTTTTCGGGCTTTTCACAAGAGTATTGGTCTAACGTGGCAATTCTACGTTACGGCATTATAATTCAATATTTTGTTTTTCGTGTTTCGTGTATAATAAATAGAGCGTGAATTTCGAGCAGACGTATTATTTGTAAATTAGGAACTTGCCTCTTTTTTTTCTACCAGAAATTATTATTTCAAATTTATTATACTATCATTTTAAGAACACCGAACGAAGCCTCAAGGAGCGTACAATTTTTAGAATTTCCAATATTTGTTTGTCTCGTAATAAAAATTGTTCTACTTTTAAAATTTCATAAAATTGTTTAACAGATCGTGAATTTTGTAGGTTAAATAACGAAATAGGGGGTCTATTTCGAGGATAATGGAGTCGAGTATGAAAAAGGAGCTGTACGCTAATTTATTCCCCGATGGCAGCAAGAAAGGTATTCATCGGCCTGTCACACGGTCGATGCGCGGAATAACAAGATGATTGCGGACGATATAATTTATTCCGCGATTACAGGATAAGAAACAGCAAGAATAACCACTTACAGGCATGCGATGCACCAAGGATGCACGAATGCGGCAGCAGAAAGCAAGTCAGCACTAATGGCCACTTCATCTTCGAATCTGAAACAGTAAAAATAGAAAGAACCAGGTCAGAGATCATCTAATATATTAATAACAACTCCTTAAAGTCTCTCTCGACGTAATTTTAAATTTGTATTATTAGCTCACAATTTAGAATGTACATGGAGACAGATACAAGAGTCTGGTCGTTATACAGTTTGATAACTTATTCTGGAATTTTTCTTTCCTTTGCAAACAAAAAAAAAAAAAAAAAATAAGGTATAAAAATGCGTTCCACTTTCAAACAAACATTCAGCATTTCAAAATACATTTTCACGATTAATTTTATTTTAAAACTTTTACTCGAGCAAACCTGATGCTTTCTTCAAATCTTAATAATTGCACCGGTAATCGTTAGAAACGGTAATCGTCTTGCTTTTAATCAATAACGTTCGCTTCGATCTCGTCAGATTTGTCTTGCCAAATTTTTGTAAATACAAACCACAAGATTGCATCAACAGCTATTATTATATATTGAGAGTGTAACAGCTAAGTTTCAGATACTTAAGAGCCTAGAAACTCATTTACAAACTGTCTCCCCCAAGGCAAAGTAGTCCATCACCGAATTTCCAACCATCTGATGCATCGAATGCCCGAAACAGGGGTCATTATCCGGTCTCTGTCGATCGAAAGAATGACCAGTGGAACAGTTTTGGCTGGCGTTGGCCTTCCCCTAATTGCAGGCCATCGATGTTTGGAAACGAACACGGTGGTTCACATTAATTCGCCACGAGTGTGCTGTTTCTCAGAGTTTCGTGAGGGGTTGTTGAATAAACCGTACAACCTGGATAAGTATAGAAGGCCAAAGCTTGATATTAGGCTGAACGTCTGCTCAGCTCTCCCCACTCTACTTTTCTGTCATTTCGAATCGATCAGCTCGCCTAACTGCGGACGCAGTTAGGCTCCAGCAATGGAAGGCTTTTTATAACCGACGTTAATGTCTAGGACGTGTTTCTTGGGAATAGGTAATTAGAAAGGGGGAATTTCAGACGTTTGCCTTCGGGGCACGAGGCGATTGGCACGAGGCGATTGGCAATCGCGATGAGGTTAGGGGATTGCGTAGGTGGCGCCATTTACGATTTTCGATCAGTTATGGTTAGTTTATCGACGCATATAATTTATTAGTAGCCCTAATGATCCTTGGATTTCTATATTTCTATGTTGGTTCGATTTTGGCAAACAACAAGAATTTTTTTAACGATTTAGAAAGATATTTAAATAAATATTAACCACATCATACGTGTCAGCGGTTACATCTTACAGTTTTGTATTTCTACATGACAATGGATACGTCGAAGAGAAACTTAATAAGTCATACAATAACGTTGTACGGGGTGTAGAAAAAAACTTTTTGTAATTTGTCTCAACAGTTCGAGTACGGAGTCATCAAACGAAATAAATCAGGCGAGCTCTCTCGGCCCAATTTCAAAGTCCTAGAAGCAGGCAATGGAACAGGGGTATCGTTCGTAGGAATCCAATTCAATGCAATCGAGCGAGAGCGACGCGAAACAATTCGCGACGATGGAAGGGAGATCAATGTTTCAGGAATATCGAACCGGAGGGTAGCCATAAATTCGCCATCTCCTCGAGATCCTTGGAAACCGCGTCACGAACAAACAGTTCCGTCGCGTCCGTGGCGCATCTTCCATCCGATCTTCCTCCCTTTTGTATCGAGAGAAGAAAAAAGACGCTAGCAACGAGAACATGGAGAGAAAGCACGAAGCTAATATCCACGGGCGAGCTTTTATTTTTCTTTATTAGATGGATATCATGAACGACCCATCGACGGTCTCTGGTATCCGGCAAACCCTATTCTCGGATCACATTCATTCGTGTGTGTTTCATTCTTTGCATCTCCTATAACCAACATGCGAGCTTAACTTCTATCTCTAATTTCCGAAAAGAAAGAAAAAACCAACTCTATCCTTTCGTTCGAAAGTCCGGATTATACTAATCGCATCGACAGCCGCTTAACCCATCCTGCCCACTTTCTCCCACCTAATCAACCCCTCTATATTTGCCCCCAATCTCTAAAAAAGAATCCGCCAGTTTCCAAGAACAATACCGGAAGATCAGCCAGAGGGAGAGCAGAGGGCTATCTCTGGCAAAACATCGCTCGCAGAACACAACGCAGTGGAGGAGAAAAGGACAGTGTCGTGACCGCGAACAGCACAAAGAGACGCGGCTAAGTGGAAGAGAGTCCGGTAATTTGCTTTCACCGCGAAGAATAAAAAGGGGACGGACGATCAGTGGGCGGATTAAGGAACGCTGAGATTTTCGAAGGAGCGGAAGCTAGCAACGCGGAAACCGGACGTCGAGCAAGGTCTTCCCTTGCTCGTAAGGATAGAAACGAACGGGAGGAGAGTGGAGCTAATATCCTGCAGGAAGAGGAGTCTTTATTTTTCTTTATTAGCCCGGCAACAATGGCGGAGTACGCGCGCCAGTGTCAATGGTCTGGCTTTTCGCAAGCTCGAGCAAGCCTGCGAGCCAACCAAGCGAATAGGACGAGGCCGCATCTGCGGATTCCCCCAGCCAGGGTGGTCGCCCGTCGTCTGCGTCAGAGGAACACATAGCTAGTGGCTACAAGCTGGAAAAGAGTTATGGCAGACCCGGGGAACACGGAGTGGAATGATATTAAAAAACCGAGGGAGGAATTGCGTGGCTTCCACGACACTGTATCACCCGTCGAATTAATGTTGCAGTAAGGACACCTGCTTGTGGCGGATCAGACGCGGGATGACTGTTCTTTGCGATAAACAGCTGGGTCTTCGTATATCCGATTCTGCTTGGATTTTGTGGTTGAATAGTTTTCAGGTGATCAAGGATAATTGAGGAGATTCGTGAAGCCAGTCTGCTGTTTACTTGGATTTTGTGTTTCTATGGTTCTGGAATATTTGCCAGTAACAGAGGATGTTTATTAGATGAATCGTATACACGGATGGATTTTTGGTTGACTGTTTTTCGAAGCTAAACAGCTGCGCCTTGGTATATCTGACGGTGGTTGAATTCTGTACCTGTTTTAAGATGTTTGAGGATAACTGAGAAAATCCGAGAATGAAAGACACTCTCGCTCTAAGAGAGTCCCTGAAAAGTGTCCATATCAGAGCCAACGCACCGAGCGTTATCTGTAATCAATAGCATCGCGTCTCACAGTGGCAAAGGATGATCCCAGAGCGTCGCAAAACGAGAAACGCGAGGAACGTGTACATAAGGACGCGAAGGCGTACGTGGCGAAGACGAAGTCGGAGCAGAAAATACAGTACAAAGAGAAAAAAGACTGAAGGAGGAAAACAGGGGAAGCCCGGCTCCCAATGTACGCAGGATAAGAAAAAAAGAAAGAACCGAGAAATGGAGGCAGGCGACGAGAAGAAGGAAAGAAAAAGAAGCTGGACGATGCCAGTTAGAAGAGAAACAGACCAAGGAAAGAAGAGAAACATCGCCTAGAGCGTCTCTTCGTGCGTCCCCTTGCTGTCTGCCCCTGGTGACTAGGCAACCAACCTCGCTACGACGTTCCTCGGAACTCTTGCTGGTTTCTACCCTCTTGAACTCTACCTGCTGGCTCCTTTAAACAACCGTGTGACGCTGTCAGCCACCGTATTACATTCCGTACGCGCTCACACGGTTTTCCCTTAGCGCCTACACGTGTAACAGTCGTTCCAGCCATTGGTGCATCCTAATAGTATGGTCTTTTTTTTTTTACCAAATATAGGATTTTAAAAGGGGACGTATGAAACATCGTTTATTTCTTGAAGAAATTTTACGCGATAACGAATAGATCGTCGAATTTCAGCTATTTACGAGGAATTTGAAATTCCCAAGGAGACGAAAATCGAACAAAATAAGAGGAAAATTTCAGTAACACTTTTGCTGTTGATTGACAACTGCTAGATTAAAAACCTGCACCGCTGTAAATAATAGAAACTTATCGTGTTGCTATGGTATTCAGATACCATTAATCCTAAAAACAACGAACTGATGATATCTCATCCGATAAATTTAATTCCGTTGCCTTGGGAGATTTGAAAATCGTGATCTCATTTGCATGCATGCACATGGAAAGAAATGCGTTGGAATACGAATCCATTTGTACGGCATCCTGAGGGACGCGATACCGAATAACACGATCCCCTGTGTCGACAACCCCATAATCCAGCCATACACTGTGCGTGCCGTTGCCCGCAGTCTGCGTTATGATACGCGTCGGATTATGTACGCGGCTTAATATCCCTGCTGACATGGTCGATCGTTGTAACGACTTCACCAATGCTACTACACTTGAGATTGAAACATTCGAAAGAAAATAGTAGCGAGCTGTATCTAAGAATTACTAGACTACAGAAGGTAAACCAGTGTCCCAATATTAATGTAAAAAAAGTTTCTAACGGATAGGCGAGCTTAATTGCATCAAACATGTTCGAATTTGGAGATTCCGCTCTAACGTAATAAAGAACTCTGCAGCTTTCAGAGTAAAATTCCATTACTTTCGTAGATTTTACATTTAATGCCACTTATTGCGATAATTCCGTCTGCCATAAATTCGTGACAAATGTAATGTTACAACGACAAATATATTATCTTATTCTACTTCTCTTCAAAATATACAAATTTAAATAAAACTCGGTATTGTGTACCAGTTTAAAGAGAGGCAGAGTTTTATGTAATATTTCGTAGCACAAGAAGTTCTCGCGTTTCGGATTTAATATAACGTTCATCGCATTGTTGAACTTACCCCTTCGAGGAGTAAAATTTAGCCTCGCAAACCTGCACATTTAAAATTTATTACACAAGTCGAGAATGTCTGACGTGGGTGGGGAGGGGGTGGCTGAGGGCGGTGGTAGACTCGAGGAATTTGTAATTTAAAGCAAAGTAAATTCCGCGTAAACGCCAGTTTATAATTCTAAATAACTCTCTCTGTACAATCGATGTTAATTCGCGAATAAAATCTAATTAACAACAATATGCCCCGCTCATCTCCCGAATCACGATATTTTTATTTCATTTTTCCTTTATCTAATTATGAAATTAAACAAACCAGTAAAACGAGGTAGATTACGAAAATGCAAAATGTTGGACAACTTAAAAGATTGGCTCAGATCCTTTATTGTCGCCAATAAAATAGATATAGTAAGCACTGTTAGGCTTCTCGCGTGTAACAATAACAGAATTGACGATAAAACAAATGAAATGTTACAAAATAAATTTTACAAATTAGAAATCGTCTTGTACCTTCATAAAATTCACTAATATCATTAGTCGATAAATTACCGTGCTAAAGGACTCAAATCTGGTAAACTGGCATATCCATTGGAGATCTGGCATCAATAACACAAGAACTGCAGATGTTACTACATCCATAAACCTCGCCAGACCTCTCCACGTCATAACTGATACAAAGTACCAATACATACAAGCTGTTAATCGCAGCAACAGCTAAGAAATCTCATCCACGTCATAAATCCACTTAAGGGCCAGGCTCAATCCTCGGTAAAGCCCTATTCCAGTCATAAATTCGCCGATAGCTGGCTGGCTCATGCATCATTAGGGAAATTTCGCGATCAACGGCTAACGCCAACGGGCAACCGATTACGCTAGTTTCACTTCCCAATCAACTAATTCACGATTGCTTTTAAACGGTCCAAAATTGTAATAATCATTAAAGATATCACAACAGAACGCTTTATAGCGTATCAACTTTTTCTTGGTGTTGTATCCTTTCACGCTATGAACGCGTATATGAGATTTGAAAAATTACATTATGCATTATGAGTCCGTTAGGCAAAGTAGGAATATTTAATTATTCTTGATTATTTTCTGCTATTGGAAATAGTTTTATTTCGATATATGTCCTTTATTAAAATTTTTATTTTTTTGAAACGTTCTCGTTTCTAAACGCTGCAGTGAAAGCCTTCGACGGGAACAGACATTTTAGTTTGAGAACGATATCGGGATGAAATAGCACGCTTCGATGATGGCCCTGCTTGATTTCACTTTTTTTCGTCCCATGAAAACGCGACGAGATATTTCCACGACACGAAAATTTCGCCAATAACATCGAATTCGCGACGTCATGTCACCGTGAAATCATTACAGCTGGTGATCGTTAAAATTAATGGACTCCTGCGTTCCGTGCTATATTTCCATCGTTAATGAGACGTACCCGTGACAGGAAATAAACGATCGAGCATACCTACCCATCGAAATGTTATTAAATTCGGTTCGCTTCTCCGCGTGATACTTTCGAATCAACGATTGATTAACAATTATAGTACCAGTCTTACTTTTCATGGACATAGACAATTTATCGTCATTGTAGATACAATTTTTCAATTTCATAGAAACACTTCTTGAGAAGTTTCGAAACACCAAAATTCACGATATGAAACGTAACAATTTTTCTAGAATTGAAAATATACTTTCATCTTCAACTTCTATTCTTTCATCTGTGCTTATGAAGATACAAATTTACATAAACATCAACACAAATTTCACACGATCATATTTGTCGTTCACTCCTTCATCCCCCCCTCCAATCGCAGCCTCAAAGAAAGAAAGGAAAAAAGTGAAACTAGAAGTTGTGGCTGTATCGCGCAGGAACAACTCGGCTTATTTTCTCGGTGCCACGTTCGCATGCATCGTGTACAGATTGAAATCCAACGAGGCATCGATCGAGACGCGACGAAATTCCACGGAACGGGGTCGATGGTACGCACGGGGAAACTTGGTTGCTCCTGCGAGCAGAAATACCACCGTGGAAATCTACGTTTTTTCTCGTCAGATATGGGGCATAGCTGGATTAACAATTAATCTCCGCTCTCAAAAATCTATCTTGTGCAAGGAGCGCAAGAAACATCTTTCTCACGTGTAAACAACGATGTTTCACGATTTTGTTCACGCGATCTGTGTAAAACAACGACGTCTCAGTAGGTTTCCTTTGATCGGACGACTTTACGACACAGAATGATCGCTTCAGAGTAAATTTAGAATTTTCACCAGCGAACTTAAAATAACAAATTGAATTTGTTATTTTATTTACTGCAACCTTGAAGAATGACTAAAAGCTTGATCTTTTAATTTCCGACGAAATTCGATGCTGGCTTCAACGAATTTACTTCGAAAATGTTTATAGCTTTTTAAACCAAGAATGTTTAACTAGATATCGACGGAAGAACAGACGGTGGAACGATTTATTTCCGCTTTTACGATTCGTTACGTTCTACAATCGACTAAAGAAACCTGTAAATACAAGAACCAATGAAGTATAAAGCGTAGGCCACTACACTGTACACAAAATGTAAGAGAAGTAGGGAGAAGTAAAGAAAAACAAATGGAATTTCTTGAATAGGAAGTCGGATGATGCCGGGGTGATTCAAAAGCACGAAGTGCAATATTTTATCGTCGTCACGTTTCCTACTGGCCCTTGTACACGTGTAAATAATTCACGTTACTGTTACGTATGCGCTTCGCTCTTTTCTTTAGCACTTTCCCTAAAATTATTCTACGATATTTTAGGGACTATGTATTGTTTCACAGACCGAACAATTTTTTTACATCAGTATCATCTACATTTAAGTTTAATCGTTTAATTTATATAATTATATTATTCGAGGATGGTGTAAAAAAAAAAGAAAGAAAAATAATTGAAACAACTTTAATAATAAATTGTACGAGGCAAAGGAAACGGAAAATGATATAACACGGTGGAAGGAAGAAAGCAAATCATGCTAGATACGAAGCTCGATTTGCGCTAACAGCCAAACT
The DNA here is from genome assembly GCA_014825975.1 of Bombus haemorrhoidalis. Taxonomy (NCBI): domain Eukaryota; kingdom Metazoa; phylum Arthropoda; class Insecta; order Hymenoptera; family Apidae; genus Bombus; species Bombus haemorrhoidalis. The sequence goes on along the minus strand of CM026176.1, from coordinate 1,042,509 downwards.
GCAGCTTAGTCAAATATTGCTCAATGGCTTTCAAATGAGCCAATGCATAGCCCCGTTCACGTTCCAATCATGTACAACGCGTTGAATAATATTTGTCGTTGTAGTATGAATGAGGCATCCATGTAAATAGTCGGGACGAAATTACATTTGAATAATAAATTTTCCGCCGGAATAAATTTTTCTGCAAATATTTTTATTCCTGTCTCGAACTGGTACACTATACAACCCAGACGATGCTATAGACACGAAGGAAATCTTTAACCTATAAATATTATAATCCGTCTCTGCAGGCCTCTTAAAATATTCTTAACAAGCCTTGCGATTCATTTGGCAAAATGCTCATTCCTCTCTGGAGCACTGATTTATAAATAAAAAGGAAGAAGGGAAAAGAAGAGAAAAGAAAGAGGAGGAGAAAACGTAAGAAAATTGGTCCCTAGGACCAATTACGAGCGAAACCTTGACAATCGTTGTCAAAAGAGACCGTAATCCTCAGAAACGTTCAAACGAGCAGCGTTTCACCAACGACGCCATAAATTAATGCGCGACAGAACGGGCCGACTTCCCCCGAAAAAGCTCGAAAAAATAACAAAGAAAAATGGAACAAAAAAGAGAAGCGATCCAGTTATTCTCCACGGGGCCGGAAATTTCCGGAAACACGAATTTTCATTGTGCCCCGAGCGGAGGTATCCGGAAACGATAACAACGAGCCACATAACCGTGCGGATAAACAATAGTCGACAAACAACGGGCGAGAATTCTGCATTTCAGGGGCTCATCGTGGCCCGCCAATAATGGACGCCCGAACGGGACACGTTTCTACGTTGAAACAACTCTGCAAGCCCATCGGGATCAGGAGGAGTGGAAGAGTGGCGCACTCGCTACAAGATACGCTTCTATGCTTCACGATGCCGAGGTGGGAATATTTTTCGTGGCACTTGCTGTTTTTTCCCAAGGGATACGTTCCAACGTTCGGTGTGAGATTTGAGATTTTTATGTGGAAAGAAGCTTTTTGGGTAGGAAAACTTGGATTTTAAGGTTAGGTTTGCATAACACATACGCAGCCACGTTTTTATGAATATTGGCATAGGTGCTAAAAGAATTTTTCCAGAAATTTTATAATAACCTAATTTTTTACAACTATCGTAACTTTGCTTCGGAGATAATCGTTCGTATTTTTCAATGAGAATTGGATTAAAAGAAGTTTCGAGGTTAGACCCGTGTAACACGTACACGAGTGTTAAGGTAAAAACATGATTATGCAATTGTCCAAACTCGTACAAATTATTGTTATGGTCGATTCGAAAGACATAAGTAAATATTTTAATATCAATTCTTTCTCTCTCTCTCTCTCTCTCTCTCTTTGATATCGGTGTGTTTCCGACAGATACGATCGTCACGTACTTAGCCATAATTAATTCTAAGAAAAGTACATTGAAAATTTCTTTAATCTAAACTATGATCGGTGTAAGGCGTATCGGTATAACGTACCACTAATATAATATATTATGATAACAATAACACATCAGCACGGCTCGTTCCTCTCTGTTTATCAGGAACCAGCGCCCGATTCTGATTAAACCGAATACCCATAATGCAGCCTACATGTGTAATCCTAGGCTGGGTTTATAAAAACGTCCTGGCGCACGCTGCCGTAGGAAACGGGGGAAAAGCGTGCAGACTCGTTAACTGATAATCGATAATCCTCATCCGCCTGGTCGGTCCACCTTTCCCTCCCTTTTCCCCTCCATGTTGAACGTACAACAACGGACAGAAAATATATCGACGCGATCCAGTGAGTATTGTGCAAGCGATATTAAAGCTTTTCCACGGAACTCAGTGAACTTTTCGCGGCAAGCAGACTGTTGTAAATCGACGTAGGCAGAGGTCTGTGCCAACCTCGACGCTGGCCAAATAGAACAAAGGATATCGAATGTGTCGAGCGACAAAGCAGCGCCACGACGGTGGATCATGCGAACCATCCGCTTGGCTAATCACAATGGAGCCAGAGGTAATATCGTGTTACTTATCCGACCGTGTTCTTCGCCGGTATTTATTCTGATGAGTCTGGTTATCTCTGTTTGAGTAGCAATTTTAGACAGAACGATGATTAACGTATTAAATTTAATATTACTAAAACGCTGCTACAGTAGCTCGCCAACGTATTTGAACACGTTCTAGAGAACTTTTACGTATATAAAACACGATATATTTTAAAATTTCGTTAGCAGCGTAACGAGACACGGCTGTCGTGATCCAGTCGATGAAATTTGCAACCAATCTCAATATACAAATTACACTATATCTGTTATAAAATTGGGTTTAGCGAAATATTAGCACGAATAGCCATCTCAGGCATTGTAATTTCCAAAGCTTGCTGACTGAAAAGTCAATTTCGCTCTTTTATCCTTTACGCTGTCTATCGCTCGAAATCTACAATGATATTTTAAATTTCCAGATCTACGATAATGCACGGTACATCTACATCCGCAGAATTACTGACTCGCTGGAAACTCGATAAAAATTTCGTATTTAAAGATTTTATTTCTATGTAAATTGCCACCTAGTATCTAACCACGATCTTCGATGTCACTGATACGGAATCAGACATTTCTTGAATTTTCAATTCATCTAGGTTGAAATTGAAGCAAGACGCCGGTTGGAAGTCGTCATCGTGCATTAAAAAAGAGAGGGAGGAAAGAACGCAGAGGTAAAAATGTCGGAGGTAGTTGGTATTCCTGCCGGAGATGTTTTCGTTAAGTTCCACCTTCATTTCTGTAAAACGTTTGCAGCACGTGAATACTTGCTTTCAAGCGTATTGTACAACTCTTAACCGCAACTAGGTCAGAGCAAACGTATATGCTGGATACTTTAATCTTTTATGTGATTGTTACGGGAATACTTGTGCTTCCCTATGTAGTTCCTCTTTGCATAGTTAACAACCTTCTCGGCAGGCACACGCGTACGCGTAAGCTTTTCTCACGAGAACTGAACAATCCCTATTGTAATTAGTGCCAATATTTTCTAATTAATGAAGTAGGACGGACTATTAATTCGGCAATTTTTTGGCACGTTTAAAAATTTTCATTTCAGCAACTTAAATATTTGTAATTAATGAAATTTTCATAGAAAGAAAAGGAAATTCTTTAGATGCTCTTAGAATTTCAAGGCATTTTAGGTATCATCTGGTGCAAGTTTCAAAAGATTATAAATATTTCACTATTTAATTTTTTGAATTATGCAAACTACGACTAACGAAGCTTCATTATCACATCAAATTCTTAATAAACCGTATCATGGCGTAAAAATGTATCATTTTTAATTTATGCTATTCTTTCCACGTTGATATAAGAGAATTCCAGTTTTCCATTTCTGTAAGCCGTTGAACAAGATTAAAGATTTGCCAGAATATCTTTTCAAGCGAATATTAAATTCTCTCTTCTATGTTAACCACCTGAATTAAATAATAATTCTAATAATACAATTTTCGTACTATAATATCGTGCGATATTACCACTTCATTTTCCAATCCACTCCAATTAACTATCATATTAATTTTAAAATTAGAAACATTACCATCTATATTACACCTCTTTATAATCGAACGATAATGTTAATCAACAATCTCGTTTCCACTGTTTCAATCCGGTTTCTACGATATGTTTCTATGTTTCATATTCATTTCCTTAATTTTGCAATAATTTCATTCGAAACGTTCATTAATTCTCACTGTTCTGTTGTAGCTGAATATCATTCACGTTCTTTTATAGCAGCTGCTATAGTAGAACTTCATTTATCCGAGCATGCTTTTACACGAGGAACAAATAGTTTATATAATCGGAGTTCCTATAATACGAGCTCTCCAATTATCCCCACTATCTACTAATTATTGTTCGCATAATAGGAGCTCGTGTTCAGATAAGTGAACTTAAGCAACAAAAGCCTAGTCGAGCATTGATGAGAATAGAGTTCTGCCGTATTGTACTTTTACAACCAAGGAGCAAAAAAGTACACGAGTACATCCAGGTAATTTACTTCAGCTCGATATTACGATCCCCGAACAAACTTGCGGCTCTGTCTCTGTGTCGTCGCCAGTATCTACGGTGTCTAGATTAGAACTTCATCGTGATGAGGAATGTCTCGACGCCTCGGGAATTAGGAAACCTTCGGATCAGGATCAGCGAAATGGCCAGGTGACCGGTTTTGCTACACGCGTCCATCCCCCGGGGGAACCCCTGAATTTTCGTTTTTCCGCTTGCGAGCTCAATTATCCGTGTTACGTTGCACCGTTCTCGCCGAAAGTGTAATACGGGCCGCGGAATCCAGCCTCGCGATCACGCCGTTTCTGCATTTCCAAAGACGACGTGTGCCATTTTGCTTTCTGTTGCACGCTTGCCAATGAGAAATGCCAGATCAGGGCGCGTAATTATCGCTGCAATGCGCGCAGCGTTACGACAGTTTCGTTATACGCACGCACGTCTCTCGATTCGCTTGGCGGGGTATCAACAGGGTGGAACGTGGAATTAGACAAGCTCAAAGAGAAAGTGATGCAAGATTTTGACTGTATGCAGGATAGAAGGAAACTTGAGATTTGTAGAAAGGAAACTTTAGATTTGTAGAAAGGAAACTTTGTAATAAGATTGAAATCTGCGAGTTCATAGTATTTTTTCGTTTCATTTTCCTTCCTCCTTTCACGTTTCTCTTTGCTCAAAATACTTTTCTCGATTTTACTCGGATCGAACAGCCGACAGAATTAATCGAACAGACGCGGAACCTATACGTTGGAAACACACCTGTCCTGCGTCAATGGCCACGTCTTACCAATGTTATGAAAGCCTGAAACCAACACGTGACAAAGGTAACGCGACGATTCTACATTGTACATCAATGACAATTTGCTTTATTACACCGGTGACGCTGATAGCTAATCGGCCTCGTACACAACTGCCTATCTACGCGACGATGTATCGTGGGCTTGTCACTGCATCGTTACTTGCACGACTACAGGAATTATTTAACGTGGAACACGAGGCTTTCGTAGATAACGCTTGGCGATACGAAATCGGCGTTCAACCACGTTTCTCGTGCTGATTCCGGCCAACATTTTTGACAAATGCTCGACCGCGTCAGCCAGGGAAACCTAGCCGATTGAATTACAGAGAGTAATCTGTAGAGACACAGATGGTCGTGCAAGAGGGGACAGAAGTTCGTGTTGAACGAGATTAGTACCTCGAATAGCGCTACTTGAAATATTCAGAGAGGAAAAATGAACATTAATGACGGTGTGTTGCGATAGTGATGTAGGTTGATGTTAGGGAACCTGATAATAGACGGTCATCGGTTTCGTGGAACTTTGATAAAACGTTACTTTACTTTCCTCTATGTGTATGTATATATATATATATATGTAAAATTTGGCGTCGATGTTGCTGGCCAGAATATTTTACATAATGATTATTCGTAATCAGAACGATTAAGATTTATAATATTTTTTAATCGTTTTATACTTTAAAAACACAAAGAAGTAAAAATTCGTATTTTCTGCGACTCTTAGAAAGTTACGTTTATTTATTCGCTTTACGTGTAAACGTATATAAAATTAGAGAATACGTTGGTTTATTGGAAAATAAAATTCACCTCGCCATTCGTAATACTCGCTAAAAATTAGAAACAAAGTAAAAGCCGGAAGGATGCATTTTTCTCGAGGTGCCTATTTGTCCCAACAAATGCACGGTGCACTCAAGACAGAATATAAACGTAACGCGTGGAATTCATTAGGGCGCGGCTAGCTCAATTTTCTTCTAAACGTGACTCACTTAAGCCACTTTAAAGACAATTGCCGCAACCGAGTGCGAAAGATACGCGTTTTAGACCTCTCGTGCTTAATTGTACCCGCTCGAAATTAAAACCTCCCCCTACCAACGACCCGCTCTCTTCGCAACGCCACTATTTTTCATGTAACCTCTCCCTATTTTTATCCATTACGCCGTGTTAGAGGCAACGAGAATTCCACGTTAAAGCACCTACAAAGCGTTTCCTTGTATCGTACACACGGCCCGATTAATTAACTGAAATTAATTAAAACGCGCACGATAATGCGCGCCCCCGCTACGACCGGCAAAATTAAAACGCTTCGCCACCTTAATTCCCTTTTCGACTTCTGGCTTCGTAGAATACGATAGCCCATGTCGATTACGCTCTTCTTCGTTGTTTAGCTCTACTTGTTCGGTTTACAAGATGCAAATTTCATCCTTTTTCATCCTCGTGCTCGGAATCTTGCGATTTTTAATTTGACAACTTTCATAATCTTCTAGTTCGTGATTTTTTCATTCCTGAATATGCGAACCTTTTTAATTGATAAGCATAATTTTGAATTTGTAAATAGGAAATTTGCGGATTTTCGTAACTCCGAATTTCTCGAACCTTCGATATATTTTCCGATCTCCGAGTTCTTAATCTTTCGAATCGCTAAATTTTCGAACTTTCGTACGTTTCACCATTCGAGTCCTCTAAACTTTGATCCCTCCACTCGCTGAATTCTTGAATCCTCCGATCTTTCAAACTTTCTATTTGTAGATTGCTGAATCTTTCAGTTCTTGCCACTTCGAGCTCATAAATTTTCTACACCTTCTTCGTGTCCGCACGTAAAAACGAAAATACCAAAACGATCCTTCAGCAAAAACGTCAATGTACTAATTACACGCGCCATCGTCATTACAATGTAACTCGCGCAACTATTGGTTGTTGACACGACTGCTAATCGATATTCAAAGCGAGTTCCCTCGAAAACTACGGGAACGTGCACTCGACTCGAACAGGGGCGGAGGGTGGAATCACTTCCTCCTCGACTTCGGCGTCGCATCGATTAAGTCGTACGAGTGGCAGCGTAGTGGCCTGATATTCAACCAGAACCAAAGGATTCTTCGGATCGAGATCAATTAAACAAATTAATCGAGCACATCTCGAGCTGATAAGTGTCATTCGCGATACGTCTTCATTGCCGGTAGAAGGGCGCGTCTGATCGATGCGAACTAATTTGTCTTTTCCCTTACTCTCTTCCACTCTCTCTTGTTCGAATAACGTCTTTCCTCTTCTAGCTTCTACCTATAGACCTTTCTCGACGTGACAGATCCGAGAGTCTGGCTCCATTCCGTCTTCAAGTAATACCGGGATTAAGGATAAGTAACTTCGGCTGAAGTGCAATGGAAACTTTGCGGGTAACCTTACGTTCGTTGCCATCGCAGGCGTGCTCCTGATTCCGGAAAATATTTCGCGTCTCGGCTCCATACCGCCAGCCTTTTCATAGTAACGCGATATTAACCTATTTGGCGTGCAACGTTATTAAGAGCGGAGATACTTATTTTTTATACGTCTGTTTAATTGCTTATTTCCAAGGGGGTAGAATTAAGAGTAAAGATCCGGGATAATCTTTCCGAGGGACGAATATTATTATTAAGGATAAACCGAGATCCGTTTTTATATATTCGTTCTTTTCATCTTTGGACGATAAATATTATTAAAGACAGAGGAAAGTAATTTTGTGATCGCATAGGGGTAAATAATTATCCGGTTGTATTTAAGGGAATATTTATTCAGCACAGAAACAGATAATTAGTCTTTTCATTTTTTAAGGATAAACATCGTTAATTGTTAATTTTTGATGGTAGATACATTATCAACGGTAGAACATTTTACTATATATTTGTTCGTTTCATTACCTGCAGGTGACTATACAAGAATCAAATTGTCTTTCCAATATACAATTTACGATGACTTTATAATTATTAACGCCTTATAATTGGACGTGTTTAACGTACTTAATATTGCAATAGTATTTTATCGGTTAGTTCGCATCGGACAATGGATCTTATCTAACAATGATAATCCAGAGCTCTGTTTAGACAATATTATTGTTTCGATAGGGAACAATGAGTTCCTGTAATTGTCTTGGTATTGATAGTAATCTACTGACTGTTGCAATATGATAATACGGGGCCAAGTGTATATGCAGCCTATACAGTACACGTCCCATGTACGCTATCTCTAACTTAAGTACCTTAACTCATTAGCTACTACAGTCCCCGTGTAGAAATCGTACGATGACATTTATTCACGCTTCGCGCAATCCAACGTGCAATTTGGCAAATTTTTCAACATTCACAGCATCGAACATAACTGAGCCTAACATAGGATTAACGTAGAATTTCGAACGTTCGAAGGTTCCATCAATTGGATGTTGATACCAGCGTTGGATGAAATTATAAACGATATTGTTTGAAATTAATTCCGCCAGAAAGCTGTTTAGACTGGTATCCGAAGGGAATTAATACGACAGAAAATATAATATCGGTTAAAACTATGGAGAGATTGATTTTAATGCTGGACAGCGAAAAGCAAACGAAAGCTTCTGGAATCGGAAACTACTATAGTTCCCTGTACGTCATAAACTTTACACAGTTGACATAATAATATTTGCCGACAATGAGCAGCGCGAGCAGTTCAGAAACCGGAGTATTATCCCGAGCCAGCATTGTTAACATCACTGTCACGTGTCCATTATCACGATCATTGTTTCCATTCCATATTATTCCCACTATACCCTCATCATTATTACCATGGCGTCGCTATCCACGTCGTATATTACATCTTTGAAATCCTAAACCAACCCCTTTTTAATCCTGTCTCTATCTAGCCTCTAATATTAGCTAATCTAATACTAGAATTTAAATATCCAATTATTTTAACGGTTTATTTAATTCATTAAGATTCGTCCGATGGTATGCCATAATGTTATACGTTCAGGTTGACCGATAGAAGAACTTGTAATGGATGAATTTGTAATAGAAAAATATACTGGAATGAATAAAGGTATAAATATGGCGTATGTTGATCCAGATCCTCGCTCTTACAGTGTTACAGTACAATAGAAGAAGCCACGATAGGGAGCACGTTCATATATTTCTAACAAAGGACATCATCAAAAAAGTTAACCTCGTAGCTCTAGCTAAAGGCTACAAGAAACAGCGATAGAAATCTACTTATAGCTCTTTTCTTTCTAGACCTTGTAATCTAAAACATAATTTATATTCAACGGCACAATAATACGAACCTCTTCATTATTTCATTAAATTGTATAATCCTCTTCGTAACAGCGGTCCTCGGGTCACTTCGGGTAATTACTTCAACATTATAAATTCTTCGACTTTTTTTTTATATTTCGTACACTCGTCAAGTCAAGATGGAAGAAATAATCAGGATAGAAAATATCAAAGATATCGATACTAAATGTATTTTTGGAAATGTCAGATTTCTTTAAGCTTTCCTCGTACCTAGAAGATATTATTATATATATATATATTATTTTATTATAATAAATCGTTATTATCGGAAAATATAGCGATGTAACTTCACCAATAGCGTATTTAATATCCTACACCGAGTCAAATCTCGGAGTAACCAGAACACTCACGAGTCTAACGCACTCCCATTAGACGTCTCTCTATTCTTCCACTACCACTCCATCATCCCTTCAGACAGGCCGACACTCCTCGACTATTTCCTCTTTAACCCTTCTTACCCGCGAAAAGCATCCCTTTCGACATCGCCAGCATTTTTCCATCATCTTCAGCTCCCTCAAACCGCCGAAGAGAGGACAGGGGTAGCATTAATCCGAACGATCTAACTCACAAGACCTTCCACTCCTGCCAGAAAAAGGGCCATGTAATGATACATCATTGTATATATATATATACATCTTTCGACTCAAACAAACGGCTTGCATACGGTTAAGCTGCCTCCACGCGATTAGTAATATTCCTAATAATATTTTCTATTTCCTTTTAACTTCTTGTGACCGCATACGATTAGTATTAACCTTTTGGGACGAATTATTTTCTTGACCATGAACAAGATAATGTAACATTCTCTCTTCTTGTATTCTCTTTATAATTCGCCAATACAACTATTCGTTAATGAATGACGTCGATATTCTATATTATTAAAGTTCTTATCTCTGGTATCTGTCGCTAAACGTGCCTGAATATGGTGAGCAACATTCGAGTAATATAAGACACATTGACGACTGGAACTACCTACCGATGTGTCAACGCTTCACAACGCAAAACACATATTTTTCCGACGGTTTGGCGCGAGAATAATTGATCGAAGTATTTATTGCCGCGGGATGAGACACGTCGGGTAATTCGAGAGCCGCCATCGTTGCGGATCCTATTCACACGGCAACCCGCCAGCCAGCGCCTCACGAGTGGTTGCAGCTCTGAAGCGTCCGCAACTGACAGATAGAAAGAGAGAGAGAGAGAGAGAGAGAGAGAGAGAGGGAGAGAGTTTCGCGCGCGGTTTCACGTTCGAATCCGCGCCGATACGCGTCCGTCACGCGGAGGAATCCGCTTCTGAGCGAGCAGACCAAGGGGGTGAGAGGAAAATGTCTGAGGGGCGAGGCTCGTAACGCGACCCCGTGTCGCTTCAGCCAGTGTCAATTCCATGGTGTGTGTCTACGTACGCAAACGATGACACCTAACCCTGTTGTCTATGGTGCTGCCTCTTGTACGGGAGGGTTTGATGGACGGGTTCGATCGGATGAATACGTGATTTACTCCTTTCTTTTTTTGACTTCGTTGTTTTATGGCATACCGGCAATTAGGGGGTTGAATAATTATTACAAGATACGTTTCTTTTGTTTGTTTCATGGACTGCTGACAATTAGGGGGCCAAGTAATTATTGTGCAGTTGAATTGGATAAAGTTATAAAAGCAATTGTGAATGAAGCTACGGATTATCTTTTAATGAAAAATATAGCGGAAACGACGATGAAAAGAATTGGGAGATACTTGATTTTCATCTTTCTTCTTATGATTTTGTTGGTTTATAGAGTGCCGGGGGTTCAAGCTATTATAATCTATAAGACGTATAAGAGCGTACACTCGAAATATTGCAAAATACGCGAAGCTCCCAGCTCTCGTTCCACACAATAAACTCTCATCAACGAAGAGATAAACTCCGACCAAATTCTTGACAACGTGATTCCCTTTGTCTCTCGCCTGCATCAAGATCGATATGGGGGCTCTGCTAGAAAAATTAGGATTACGTCCAAGGTCAGGCAGCGAGAATCCCTCACCAGGGATCATTCCCAAGGGGTTAGGGTGGTCGGGAGGGCTGGAACGAGGGCAATGGATACAAGGACCCGGTAAGTGTTGTCTGGTCGATCACTTCCGTCCTTTCGACGAAGCGTGACCAGTTGCTTGGCAACCACCGGCCACCCTAACGTTACTTTCACACCGAGACAGCAGGGAGCTTAATGGATACATATTGATAACATTTATGAGCCTTCCAAGCTACAGCTCTATCGGGTCTTCTTCAGTGGGATAGAACGATTGTTTCGAGTAAGAACGATTCGAATACACGGCCACCCCAAACTCCGATCATATCGGTTTAATTGAAAATTGATCTAATAATCTGTGAGACCTTTAAAAGATCCTTCTTAGACGTTTAATGATTTCGATAATTGAGAAGAGCGTACTGATCGTGACATTTATTTACGAGCGAGCGTATACACGTATAGCGAACTTGCGTTCATCACTAATCATAGTTTAACCGAATCAATGACGTATCGTCGTGCGAACGTTTTCGGAGTCGGCCGTGTAAAAATAACCTTTATTACGTTATGTAATCATTTAGTAAAAGCAATTCCGCTAAAAGCCTGGGGTAGCCCTCCGTCGTCTGCTTTTGCATAACCACGACACAGCTCGACGTCCCCTCCCTTCATCATTCTCCTTCTCCATTCCCTTCCTTTGGTTTAGCAGCAATTACTGTCTCTCTGTTTTTCGAGTCTTACGCTCAAGATAATAAGCGTTACGGCAGCGGCCAAAAGGAACTTCTTAATCTTACGACGGCAGTCTTGGCTGCAGATTTCAAATTGAAAGTTTACAAGGGATCCGTACCCACCTTTTTTGCCCCGTGGACACGTTTCGAATTAACTTAATTAACTCTCTGGACGACGCTGAAAACTAGCGTCGTAAGATAGAGGGACAGCGGTTAAGATAGGTTGGGTTAGAAAACGGGAAAGACGGGTCTTTGGGAACTATTCACGCGTTCAACACGCTTTTGCAATTGTTTCACAGTCGGAGATTAACCGGTGCCCGTTTCTCATCGGTGACTGGGTCGTTTGTTAGCCCCCAGCCAGTGTGGCGAGTGGATCTGTTACGAGAGAGGCTGATGGATCCTCTCTAAACGATACTCGGCTCTGGACTCTAAACTTTTTGAAAGCGGCTGCCACTGCGAGTCAATTGATAGAACGCAGGTATCTTTGTTTCGCAATAATCTATTTCGTGTCTTTGAACTATGGTCTGAAATTCAGATTTCCTATTTGGTCCGTTTCTCTTGCTATCTGATGAACCGATTGAGCTTCTAACAGGAATGTATATTCCCATGTAAACTCTAAAATGCTTATCAGTATAGTTTTCTCCAAGAAGAAAACGCTATGCAGTTTCTACGTATCTGGCTTTGGTGGATTTGTTTGGTTGTCAATTATTTATTATTAGCATTAGTTACTTTCCCAGAGAGTTGGTAGATCGTGAATGTAAATTATTCGTTAAAAACTTGCAATTAGTAACAAGTTTAAGAAGGTTTCTAGCATCCCCGAAAGGTATCATGATGATCGATAGCCAGTTTTGCAAACAATTGTCTCGTAACATAATACTTCTTATGCTTATGGCCAGTTAGTACACATAGTGTACATAAACTTTATCAGACGCAACAATCCTCATAGATAACGGCGGCGAGAATTCGCGTCATCCATGAGTTTCAGAGTCAACAAGTTCAAAGTCCAACAGGGAACAATCCAAAGGTTGCCGCCATTCTCGGGTCCGAGTAACTCTAATATCGCGCAAGTTCGAAAATTACAGAAGTTCCGCAAGTTCGAGTACTTCATTCAGAAGCTCAAGAAATTCCGAAGGTTTTACCGTAGCCGTGAATCTTAAACTACCCTGATCTTACCCCCTACGAACTTTATAGAGAACTAAGCTTACAAATAACCGTGGAATATTGTCTCAAAGCGGTCCAATCAGATCTATCTCGTCACAATTACTGTTGGACACGTTGTAACAACGGATGCAGAGCTTGCAATCAATACCGTACGCTTGATTCCAATATTTTTCATTTTTCTTCGATTCAATCAGATGGATCTTGATCGTACTCGTAAAAGCGCGGACGTAAAAGCGACAGTCCATAGTCTGACTAGCTTTCATCCATTCTAGAAATCCAAAGTCTACCAATCACACTTCGTATGTGTCGAAGTGGTTCACCGCTTCTAAGAAAACTCTACATCTGGTCTTTTAGTTTTCGTCAAGCACCGAAGCCATCGACAGCCTATAGACAAAAGATAGGGTCGAAGGTAAACCGTAAACCGTAGACGGCTTCAGGGTTTTCGGTCATAAGGTAACGCCGGCAGCGTGCGGATCTGCACCAGCTGAATAGTATCGCGACTTGTATTTACACCTCGGAGTATTTAAAATATATTTTCTACCTTACGCTTTACCCACGCGTTTCTTTGTACTAACATCACGTCCACCTAATAACGTCAACAGTATGTCTTTAAAAGTGTACGTCAGTCAGAAATCTAAAACTAAATGACCAAGGAATGACGCTCTACTGTCTCTAGCCTCTTCTTCTAAAGTCTAGACGCTCTAGTCTAGGATCTTTGTAATCAATGTTTCAGACACCACGGTTAGAAATAAAGTGGCAGACCAGGCAGGCAGCTGGTCAATGACACGGATGGGGTGCTCTCCCGTTGCAGCGTAAACACAAATAACACGATTATTAATTCAGCAGCGGACTGGAGCACACGTTACGCGTCGTTTGCGTGGTCATTAGGCACACAACGAGTGCGGATCGATCGAGCCACTCTACGTGTATGCTAGCCGCAATTACTCCACCGTTATATTAGCTACTCTGTCCTGATAGATTACTGGACAAACCGGCAAGTCGATCCCTTCAAGATTCGATAATGATTTATGGCCATTCAATCTTCTTCCTCTCTTTCCCTTCCTTGGGTTCGTTCTTCTCGTTGGTCTCGTCTGAGGCGTGACTTTGTTGGCTGTCACGGTCGCGATGTATGTTCGTGTCATTTTCGATGCTTCACGATAACTGTTCGCAATCAGGATAAAGTGCGTGACGTCCCTGGGGCTAGAAGTTGCACCGTGATGCTTTTTGGGCTTGCTTTTCGAGCGAATCTTTCTATCGTGATCGATGTGGGAAGCGACAGATGTAGTTTGCCATAGTTTCGCAGAATTCTGTTTAACGACGATTAGGTCATTTGTCCTAATCTGCATCGAATGATGCACGAGATTGCGAATGGTTTCAATTTTGATAAAATGTAGTACGGTGTTCTAAAATCCAACTAAGTGAAATAAATTCTGCTGGAGAAAGTTCGTCGTTTGCAAATTCCACCAACTGCCAAAGTAGTCCGGCGAAAGATAAAGCTGCGCGATCCATCCTAGCTAGTTATAGTCGAAACTGGTTACCGGTCAGGTGTTTACGGATACTGAACTAGTTTCATGAAAAATCGGACCTGGCCGTACGCGAAACGCGGGAGAACAGCGTAAGAAACCGGTCTATTTCCTGGTGGCCCACTTCACGTGCAAGGAGCCCATTTTCGAAAGTGACTAATCCATAAAAATGCATTTCTCTCGGCACAAAGGATGGATGCCCTGGTATTCATACTTGCATCAGCGACGTCAAAAAGATTAATGCCCCGCTCGCGGTGAGGATAGCGCCGTTTCTTTTTTTTTTTTCTTCCTTTACCGCCCTCTTCTCTCTCCTAACTCCTTTATTTTTTTTCTTTCTTTTTTTAAATGTAAAGGATAGGAGAAAACTGGCATCCAGAAAAAAAGCACTCTCCACCGCGAAGAAATTACATTCTCGTCTCTCGTTCTCGCGGATTTCTTCTTCGTTTGCATAAAAATCTTGATAACAAAATATCGTAACCCGTATTTTCTGCCTGTACGTACAATCTTGCTTGTCCTCTTGCCGTGTTTTCAGACGGTGAGACTGAAAAACAGCGATGAGCTGAAGCACGTCGCAAATACAAGAACAGAATATAACAGTCGAGCTATAATTTTCAAACTGCAGGGAAACTTCATTATATCTTAGTAGGCAGCTGAGCATTGATACGCGTCTATGAAAGAATGTAAAATACACAGAATGAACATAATACATAAACAATATGTACGCAAAATAACCGAGGTACAATACGCTCTATTCGTGATATGTATTATGTTGGTATTTTATTATTAATATGTAATAGATGTGACAATCGTCTACCAAAGTATCTCTGGTTAATTATAACCAATTCTTTTAGTTATATTCGTCAAAATGCATAAATATCCGACTAATATTTGAACTCTATCAAGTAAATCTTAGATACTGGATTTGATTCGGATTTACAAGCGGATAATGCACGAACGATCCCGTCGCTATGAAAAAGACTGGTTCTTCCTGTCTCTTCCTCCGAGGCGAGAAATTCCGCTGCAACCCTTGATGGATGTTTCAGGGGATATTCCCATGGACCACGTTTAAATTTCTCATCTACGAAGGGACTAATGTCAAAATGTGTTTCAGCTGACGAAGGTAGGGCTTTTTTCGAGGAGAAATCGCCAGACCGAGGACAGAAATTAAGATTTCTGCCCGTCTCCTTCCCAAATTATATTTCAGAACTTGCCTGCCTGTATCCTTACGGCGAAGAATTATCGATATTATGTTATTCATAATTTTAGAAGAAATTCTTCTCGCAAAATAGAGTTCGAAGTAGCGTTAGACTCTTATAGACTAAAAGTTGGAGGATTTAAGATTTCGTGTTTGAATATTAAAAGCTTCAAATTTCGACGATGATCGAAAAGGAATATAAATTATGCCGAAAGAGCTGAGAAAGTCTCAACTTTGACCAAAGGTACAAACCAAACTAACCTTCTTTCTATCAGACTATACGCAAACTAAAATTCCAAGTAGTACAGGCCCTTGATATATCCACCGCAATAAAAGCTCAGAGAATAAACATTTGCAGTTTGAACGTTGAAAACTTCAACTGTTGACGATAATTCATGAGAAAAAAGGTATAAATTACTTCGAAGATAAGTGGGGAAGATATCGAGTTTCAGCAAATTTAGCTCGTGAACTAAAATTCCAAGTAGTATAGACACGCCATTGATCAGCCAACGCCGAAAAACGAGAGAAACCTTTATATTTCCCGTGGATATTTAAATTTCCCAGAGTCTGCAGAAACATTCTGCTCATTATGAATATTTATCTCGGCGATAGCGGAAATATAGGGTCGCTTTCTCATCGCTGAAGGGGGGATCATTGTCATCCTCTCAAAGTTAACAGCGAATAACAGAGAGAGAGAGAGAGAGAGAGAGGGAGAGAGAGAACGGCGGATCGCTTTTCAGAGGAAATTGCGTGCCGTTTTTCAGCGGAGCCCTTATGAAATTTAAAAAACACCTTTCGTTCGTTATGCACTGAACAAGCCCGACACAGTCGGCACTCTCAAAAATATGCGATGACCTCTCTCACTCTCTCTCCCTATGTCTCGCTCTCTTACTCTCGCGCTCTTCCTCATGAATATTTAAACTGGATATTAAAGGCGCACAATCACCGCGGCACCGACCACCTCCAGTCTCGAATTTCGAGACAATCGATCTCGAAAGTTCTCTATTCGTTAGCTGTGTGAAACGAAGAGCATTTCTGTAAACTGGTGGAGAAAAGAGTCTCGAAAGCTGCGAGAGGTAGGCTAGCGTCTTCGCACGACGAATTTTCAGGAATTGCAGGAAAATATAATCGTGTCGTTCAATTTTCTTAATTTTATTATTGTTTCTATTGGAAGTTTATTGGTTGCTGATATTAGAAAAAGAAGAATAGAGCGCAGAACGCAGACTCGCTATTAGGATATCGATTTCAGAGGGTGTGACATGAAACAGTAGGCCGGTCGGAATGGAATTTCGGCACTGGTTACACGTCAGGACGACGCGCGGACGTGTCAAAAACGTGGACAAGGAACGAACGCGTGGAACGAAGATTTGCTTTTAAGCCTGACGCGCATGGAACGCGTGGCTCGTCGCATTAGACATTAGTCAGCCGTGTTTATTCTGCCTCTAGAACTTGTTCGCGCTGTTGCAGCAGTGGTACGCCGATGTGGCCTAAAATTAGATTTCATAGGGACAATGGACCTCTCTCTGTACGGTACCTGTCAGTCGCTGGACGACAAATGACCTGACGAGATCTGGAGCAACGATACGTCGAAGAGGCGCTCTCCGTTGAAAGCTGTTGCGTACAATCGGCTCTTAAAGACGCTACGATCTTTCGTAGAATTCAATATCGGAATTGCGCGAATAATATGCAAAGAGCATTCTGAGTATCGTTTAATACGTGCTTAGAACGTAAGTAGCAGATTAAACGAGTTTCGAATCTACCAATAAAGGACAATAAAAAGAATTGCTTCTGAAGCAAAGGACAAAGTTCGTCAGCTCTCGACACTGAATTACGGGATAGACTGCAAGACAAGAAGTTAATTATCCATTAATCTACGTTTTCCGAATTTAAATTCAATTAAAAATAACTCCCAACAGTCGGAATCTCCGAATCTCGTTTAGAGATCTACTTGAACTCGTCTAAAAAGTTCAACGTAGATCCGATCTACTCGAATCTACAAGATTCAGGTAAATCTGGATCCACTTAAACTCTTCCGAAAACACGAGAAACTGGACAGGAATCAGCAATCTTGGCGAAATTCTCAGCTTGATAACAATATGCTTCTTCTTGCATAACAAAAAGAATAGAATTTCGCATAATAAAACATTTCCACTTTACATAGTAAATATATCGACGTATAAAATCATTGGGAACCTGCTCAACAATCCGATAATTAATTTCCATCACGAAATCCATTGTCCGTGACAATTCACTGCATCAATCATCAACTCCTTTTAACCTATTTCCACCTCGCCGGGACACTTTCTTCGTCTCTTCTCACAAAACATCCGTGGAAACTCCAGATATCCATCATGCTCTTCGCTTTTCTTTTTTGCCGGCAAAAGGTGAGCCATTAAAGGCTCCGGGTGACGATCTGTCGCGAGAAACGGTAACGATGCGTGGCTGATTCATAATCGTAGAAAGAAACGTGGAAGAAACGCGAACTAACAGCCGAAGAAACGTAACGCGTTCAGCCGGGATGGCCTGACCCCTTGAAAACGCAACCCGGCTACACGAGTGCTCGTAAAAAAACTTCCCCTTGAATCATCCTGGCCGCAGTTTCGCAACAACTCTCGTTACGATGTCGCCCCTGTACTAAAGTGGAGACCGTCTGCTCGAGCCAGCAGACGTTCTCCTTGTTATTACCACGAGGAGGTAAAAATAACGCGGGTCAGCTTCTTTCAAGCTCGTGTCCCGGCTGATGCGAGTATTTGCCTGTCTTCGAGGCATGTCGCCGTCTCTGGCATTAATTTGGGGAAAACGTTACGGGCCGATCAAAGACGCTGATAACGGACTCGAAGGATGGAATTTAATTATTCACGATGGTCGAAAGAGATTTTTACACGCCTCGGCCGGCCCTGTGCGGGATCAAACTTTCAAATATTGAAGCGAAACTGGCAGGGTCTAGTCGCGCATTGTACTCGGACCAGTTTCATGAAACGTTGAACGACGATTAGAAACGATTAGAGACGCGAAAAGGAGAAATTACGTACGAAACTGTACATTGAACGTAAGTATTTAGAATGAAAATATATATCACCTTTTCTTTTATAGCGGGAAGGGTGGCAAGGTAAGAAGCGTAGAAACCATCGTTTTCTACCATATTCCCATATTCCCACGCATAACTAAAACTCTATTGTCTCCGGGGTATTCAAATCTCAACCACTTTACTTGTCTCAGAAAAATCCACTGAAATCCCACTAAAATCCACCCGGGACAACCTGTACACATCAGAAGCTCGAACCACTGGTCCAGCGCACCTGGGGACCGATCGGAAGGATCGATAACGAAGGCCTACAGGGCTGCAAGCGTCCAGCTCGTAAACGTCTGGAACCACGAACGCTTCTGATTCACGAGCTCGGCGGAGGATCGGTACATGCTAGGCCAGGGCGACGTGTCGGTGGCTTGGAGCGGTTGCAAATTGAAGAAAGCAATATCGGGGGGGGGGGGCCGGCTTTAATACCTCTCAGTCAGCCATCCTGGGAGGGACCCTCGCGGCCCGGTTAATCCGGAGTCAGCTGCCGGAAAGGAATGGAAGCCATTTCGGTAGGCCGTGGCTGATATCCGCCACCTGGCAATATTTCAACGATCCAGCCAGGCTACCAAGGGATAACGGACCTACTCTTTGTCCGTGGTAATGGCGGAACCGACGATTCCGCCACCGGGCAATTAGAGACGATCTTCCAGGGGTGCTCTCTCTTTCTCTGCAGGAGGGCATCCCTGTTGCGAGAGGGATTGCGCCTGAACAGCGCGTTGAATTGGCCTTGGAAAAAAGTGGTCGAAGAAGGGGAACGACTAGCTGCAGGGAGAATTAGGTGTTTCAGTCGAAGAAGTTAGGGTTTGAGGTGCAACCCTGTCTGGCGAGCGTCCGACGCTGGGTTTGGGGACTACGGTGATTGTCTCTTTCCTCGTATTTCGCATACGATGCTTTGTGAATGATTTTTAGTAAAGCATTTTAACTTATTACACCGCCACACTTTGTTGGTCGTCAATCTTAAGCAATGTTTGTAGCAATCGTACATACCTGTAAGAGTTATAGAATTAGAAGAGCACTTTGTTTCAACATCCAGCGGCCTCTGGGGAGGTTCGATAATTTCAATAAAGATATCAACTTCTCTTTTTTAGAAGAAGCTAGTCTAAAAAGAAAGCGAACGGTTTCAGCTCGAAAGTTTGAATATTGATCGTAACATTTGAAAGTACAGCGAAAGTTGATACTCGCATAACCTCAAATAATAGACACGACATAGACAAGTAGGACTTGGAAGAAGCGATTATGCAAACGAGACTTTGAGAGAACGATTGTAATGTTGATTCAGTGTGGAACAAACAGTGGAAGGAAATTTTCAGCCGATGATCGAAATCTAAAGAACGGTTGAAGCCGTGCCAGCTGTCGAATATCGTGGCCACGCTAGCCAAGTAGTTTTATTTCTCTTCGGCACCTGCTCTCCAACTTACCAGCCATTCAGTTTTTCGTCGGGACTCTAACTACTCGCTCGTTCGAAAGCCCGTCGAAAGAAATACTCTCGTCCGATACTTTCAAATCGAAACTTCTTTTTCCCCAGGAATTGAAAATCTACCGTTTCTGTTTCACTACGATCGAATTTACTCGAATCGGTGCCACGCCCCATCGGTACACTCTGTTTCTTTTATTTCAAAGTTACCCTCCATTTCTTTTCTTTTAAAGCTATATCCTAAACGTAAAGTCTTCCTGCTATTTTTGAAACGAAAAACAGTTTTCACAGATATATACCAAACGTATAGAATGGAAAAGAACTAAGATAAAACAAAGGCTCCTGCTTAAAATCCAATTAATTCTCTGTTTCGGTCTACTAATTGAACCGTAGCATCGAATTATAAACTGTCTTTCTAAACCTTCAACAAATGACACTGTGTCTAACATAACCTGTACAGACATTGATCTACGCGCATATCCGAAGACGAACGATCCAAGCATAGCATCTAGTAGTCTCGTTGAGTAACAACAAACAGGAATCAACAATGACAAAAGTCATGTTTTCCGCGGTTCTGCGTCTCTAACCTCTCTGCCTCGTAGCTGATTCGCTGTGTTCGATGCAACGCGACAAAACATCTCGCGAGGGGAGGACCGGCTGGGGGACACGGAGACAGCTTATTTACCCTCTAAGAGGCGAAGAACGAGAGCTGAAAGAGAAAGATGCCGGGAGCAAAGTTTTAATTGTAAGGCCGTCCTTCCACCGCTTCCTTGGTCCAAGGGATTCCGAGACTACTTTGACGCAGGACCAATGGTATTTGATTAAAGGAAGCGGAGAAATACCGATGATATTAAAATTTAATTGGCGTCGAGTCGAGCGGACGAAATACAAATTCGGGCGCCCGGCCTTTGTTCGAATTTACTCCTTCCTGCAGCGCCTTCCGTTCCGATCTGATGCCTCCTACTTTCAGTTTCCCGTCTCTCGCAAGGGGATTTCTTATTTTGCTTCTACGGGAAAGGAACTTCGCCATGACACGTATTGTATCTGAGATCGACCACCGAAGACGAACATGTTACGTGTGCTGTACGAAACGTTTTGAAGTTTTATTAGCACTGCGAAAAAAAAAGAAGAAGAAGAAGAAAGAAAAAAGAAAAAATCAACGATGGATGATAACTGATAGAGAGAGATACCGAAGAGGTAGTGAAAATTTTTAACAATATTTTCTTCGAGAGAAATTGAACGACCATAAAAGGTATGAATAATAGAAGAATGTAAATAAGTTGGAAAGTGCAGCTATATTAATCTATATTAATAGGAACGAATATTAATAAAGAAATATCGAAAAAATACCAAGTATGTCGGAAAATATTTTTTCGAAGGAAGAATGGAAGGAAGTAATTCGCGATGGACAACGGTTGCACCGAACGAACTGAGTGAAAAGCACTCGATAACAGGGATATCCAGAATTCCGGAAGCGGAGGTTGGCTTCGACGGAAGGAAAGCTCGTGTCATCCTTGTCCCTCCTCCCATCGGAACGTCGTTCTTTGGCCCCTCTATTGCTTTCACAGCGAAATTTCCCACGTGCTTGATCACGTCTCAGATTTCGTTGCGTCGTTATCATTTTCTCGATATTTTTTTCTCTTCTCTCCCGTTCTCCGTTCCCTGGCTTTCCTTTTTTTCTTTTTTCTTTTTTTCTACCCTCGTCTCCTTTGCCATAGGGGTGGATTCAGAATGTCAGCAATGTTCGACGAAAGTGGACGCTCGGTGCGTGTGTTATTGGATACCTTCTAGGATACCTTTTTCACGACGAGCTGCAGTGTCGAGGAATAAATTGATTGAAATTCTTCCGCCCCTGTGAAATATCCTGGCGACGTCTTTTATTTAAAAATTTGCTACTTCCCTAGAGAAATATGGAGGATTCGCTTGTTCCTATTGAAATCTAGTTTACGAAACCAACGGGAGAAATAGACAAGTGGCCTGCAGAAGAACGACGATACGTTGACAACGATTATCTAGGAAACGTTATTTAACGGCTACAGAAGAAGATCGGAACGAGTTACGTTTTCGATTTTTTACGCAGGAAGGATTAAACAATTGAATTGCTTGTTTCACGCGTTATGAAAATTGTCCGTTTATATGGTTTTCAAGCTTAGATCCAAGATAAATGCATCGAGTGTGTTGAAGAGCAGAAACTTCAACGCCGAAAATGCTTGAAACCACGTCAAAGACACGTCAATCCATCTAATCCCGCCACCGATCCACTCACGAAGATTGAATCTCTGAAGTTCTCAAAGACCCACATCCGAATCAATGTTCCGTTCATATGTATAACTTAACGAATAAAACCTACCCTTATTCGCGTAATTACACCCCTTTGCTGCTCAACTATTGCTTAAAGATTGTTGAAATTTGACAAACAGTTTGATCAATTTCATCTTTGACGCGATAAAATAGAATTAGCTCACTGCGTTTCACGTTTACGTTTATCTTAACTTTTATACCGATACTGAAAGTATACAACCCTGTATTCAACCCTTTAGTCGACGTCAGGCTCTAAGTGCAAAGCGTATTAATATTTGAAGAAGTTTTATTATATTTACAGTAGGAAATAAACAAACCGTTAAAAGAAATATGGAAATAGGTATGTAGGTAGCCAGTTAAGCTAAAGTTAACCAATAAAACCAAAGTTTCCATCCTCGTTCCCATAATTTCAATCTCCTTCCCTCGTCCACTATTTCTATAACGAAATTTACGTTATGCCTGGTCACGTTTCGGAGACACATTGCCATGATTCCCGTGTCTCCAGGCCCATCCCTTTCCTCTGCGCCACGGCTTCGCTCACCCCTCGCTTCAAGAGGAGTCACTCTCATCAACGGCGAGCCCTCGAACCGTGAGATGCGCCTCAGCGGCCACGTAGCTCTGTTTCATCCCCTCCACCATTCAGCGAGTACATTATGCAACGAGGGTGCTTGTCGTGGCAAGGGTGCTTTCCGCTAAAACACGACCAGGGGTGTCTAAGGTCGAGCCAATCGCCGACTCGAAAACATTTCTTGGCCGTCGAGCAACGTTAGAGCCCGTTAAAAGTTAGATTAGTCTAAGTAGCTTGAAAGCCCTAATGACTAAACGACAAAAAGAAAAACGGGGATTCGAGAGGATGAGAAGAGGGCTAAGTAGTTCTTTGCCATCCGATTTGGGTCACAACCCCTGACCTAACCGAGGTTTTGTCCCGTCGGTGTACGCGGGGTCGTGAAAATAACGTTTTCAGCGTGAAAATTAGACTGGTCGAATGAGGTTCGGACAGAAGAGAAACCGACGGGCCATCGTCAATCGCGTCTTCGTTGTGATCGATGTTATTCGAGCAGGTGAATTTAGCCGAGCTGTTCCCCTGTGACGATAGTTTCAGATGCTCGAGGATTTTGAAGTTCACGAAAGACTAACTTTATTATTATTGTTTGACGGATTTCGCGTTACCGGCGTTTATTATGGCACGTCCATTTCGGTGTCGTTTTATTTTAAATAATTTGAACTGACAGTCTGAATCTCGCATATTTGGCAAACGTGCGTCCATCCGTCAGCGGATGGCAAAAATCATTGCAGACAACCTAATCAGCCGAAACGTTCCAGTTGGAATTGCCTAGTCAGCTCGAGGCACACGCGAGCAGTCGAAAGAAAGCTGTCCTGACCCTCGGCCAAGTCTGATAAGAGATAAATTACAAGACACGAGAGAACGAAACGTGGCCGTAACTCGCAACGAAATCTAGCGGCCAGCACCATAATCTACGCCAGATACGACACCACGTGGTAGTACTACGTCCCTGTCTACTACTCGATCCCTAGCCGTATGTGTATAAATCTACCTTGGACAAAAACCTTGCCAGGCAGACGTATCCACAGGGTGGTCAAAAAATTCACGATCAAGCTTATCAGAAGAGAGAAAAATTTCTCAGTTCTTCGATAGAACGTACAGCCATGAACGAATTTTCCAAAGTGGTTGACTAATAGCAGTGTTTGTGGTAATTATTGCTTTAGTACGTATCGATTTTTCGAGATAAATGTTACCGTTAATATGCCAACAACAACTTCAACGCAGCATCTGAGCGTTCGATCGAATTAAGAGTGGAATGCGACAAGCTTTCGTACGTGTCCCTGGATAAATGGACCAGCAACTGAAATTCGATCTCAACTTCTTGAAACACCCTGTAGGTACACGTACGTAGCATTACGACTGTGTTCGCGTCTACGCTATCGAGCAATGAAGAGAAAGCCCGTCTAAGCCCCGGCTAAACACGGCAGAATGTCTATAACTCTCAGAACTCGTCCGTCTCGAATTAACCTCTCTCAATTAAGACAATGGTCCCCGGGTCCCCCGGACATCCTCTCCTCATCGAAGCGAGAATAGAGCAGCCAGAAGGGAAGGATCTCAGAGGTTCTCAGAACTAAGTGTCTCTGCAGCTCCTGCAGGTTCTATGTATATTTATATGGAAAACTCGAGAACACGACGAGGGCGGCGAGAGGAGCGAGGAGAGGAGAAGGTCTGCAGAAACGGAGGAAGGATTGCTGGCATTCGGTCTGAGCTACGTGGACAGCTGCTTAGAAGAGAAATGAGAAAGTTTTCTCCCTAAGAGCGGAGAGAACGGTGTTATCTTTTGTCACTCGAGCGTTCTGATTCCGATGTTCGTTGGAAGACGGATCTCCGTTTCTCCGTTCGATAGATTTGATGTTTGGATACTCGATAGATTTTAGGAATTTCTGCTATATTGGATTTATCGTTAGGCTAATACGATCGTTAGGCTAATGGATCGTATCAAATATATTACGAAAATACATAGATAAATAAAATGAAAATCTCCCTCTTGCCCCTAATACAGTTGAAAATAATTTCGAACGAATATTCTAATAGGAATCACTCCGTTCTAAATAGAAACATTTTTCAAGCGGTTCGTTGATAACATTCATTTCGAACGTTTTCGTTAGATATAGCGGAACAATTTTAAATTACGAATAATTCCTCGATAAAAGTCAAACAATTCTGAATTCATTCCCCCCCAAGCCAACTCGATAAAAGTCGAGTAATTCTAAATTATTTCTCCGCTAAAAGTCATACGAACGTGATCAAACAATCCGAAAGTGGTTGCCTAAGATAATTGCCTAATAAAGAAATCGTTCCAAGTAGTTATAAATTTAAAGCTACCGGCACACCAAAAATACCAAGTATGGCCGGATTCTTTATTCGTCACGAAACATGGTCACCGGTTATCGATCAGTGAGTGGAAGCGACCGACGAACGGAACAACACCGTGTCACGGACGTACGGAGGCACTTGGAAAACGCGATACTGGAATTCAGTAGCGTCGCGATGAGAACCGGAAGGAGGAACGTCGATACTGCTGTCTCCCTTCTACATTTGGGGTTGATCGCTTCGTCTCGAAGCAGCACTCTCGCTTTCAGTCAAGACAACCAGAGTTATCGATTAATCGGCCAGATAGAGGCGGCTCTCGGATTCAGAATCGGCAGCAGGTTTCGATCTGGTCGCGTTTATCTTGCCGCGGAGCGGATAACAGCCTCAGCAAGTTCGTCGTTCAACGGAACATCCGGCCAGGAAATGAATCGTTCCGCGAGGAAACACGACGAATGTTCCAGTGGGTGAAGGGGAACGCGGTTCCACTTTGAGGTTGCGATGGATAGAGAACTGGAGAATTTCTGGTGACTTGAGATCGTTCGATTGTGTTAGGATGCTGATTTATATTACTTTCGAAATTCATTCCGTATCGTAAAGGCCAATACGTAATTAAAATATCCTAGATCGAAGTAGGTAAGGATCTTCTCAATTAATTAGAAAAAATTCAGTGAGTTGGTTCTTCCGAATTCGAATCGTACAATGTGATAAACGAAACTCCGATTCTCTAAACGTTGAGTGGAAAAATGTGATGAATGAAATACTTGTTAAATTTGAATTTTCATCGTAAAATATGCGATGCACGGTCGATTAATTCTCATCTCGGTATCGAAATTAAAGGCTTCATTATTACCGTAAATCATGAATTTCGACAGAGTGAAACAATTACGAAAAGCTCGGTATAAAGACAAGCAATATAAATTTCCGCGATGAAAAATGAGCCCGCACAGCAACGAGTAGAAAGCCCTTTAATAGAAAGCTCAATAGCCTGTGTGTCATGGCACCGATTTCCATATTCGATACGGACCGCGCGATTTTAAGAGCCGGCTTAAATTATTTCGCATAAGCCCCCGCACCGCTATGTCCACAGCGAATTTGTCATAAGCCAATGTAAATTCGATGTAAAATCAAGATATATGTTTCGCGCTTCAGTAAATGGATCACATGATAATATCGCGATATAAATGTGATACGAAACGAAAATCCATGATGTGGAAAAGATTACAACGTCGATAAGAGTCGATTTTTTTTCGTCTAAATTTCTGTGATGCACACTGACTGGCTCGAAAAGCTATTTGCACGCTTACTATAGAAGAGCCGTGAAATTTTGAGGATTTCGAAAGATTTCGATGTACAAATTCTGACGCGTAATTCATAAATTTCTAGTCAGAGATTTTCATTTTCATATTTGGCATTCTCCTACATTTTAATCTACAGATCTTCGTTCTCCTCTTTTCACTACTACTAATTCTTATCCTTTGCATCGATTTGACATTATGAAACAAACTAAATAACGAGAACTGAGAAACCAGCGAAGGAATGAAATATTTTGTGACGTAAATGCGTACTACACTACTTGGTAAGACATTACCTAAACATCAAATTGCTCGAACCAGACGACTAACGTAGCCTGCACCACCTAACAATCCTCGGTAATCTATTTTCCAATCTATCGAGAAAATTACTCGACCAACACGGCCGAGATCCCATCGAAATAGTAATCTACGTAAAAATGAATTCGTTGAAAGTCGGACCGTCTCCCTTTCTCTCTTACTCTTTGCATAGCGGAAACGTTTCAGCGAAACGGAGCTAGGTTCGCGATCATTTCCGGCGTCTATTCGGTGGCTGGTACTCGGGCGCGTATGAAGAATCGTATTTAAAATTCATTTCCCCTTAACGGCCGTTTAATCAGTTCGTACCCTCGCCGCCCCCTCCCTTTGTCTTTCCCATTAAATTATGTTCTTTCTCTTCTCTCCACCCATGCAAAATGGGAAATGTGCAAGGTAGCCAGAGGGTTCTAATGGGGGAGGAGTCAAAGTGTTTCTTTGAGAGAAATAAATAAACCCGGCAATGGATTCAGAAGAGAGCTATCCATTTCACGGGGGATCGAGCCTCCCTTTCTAAATCACTTTTATCTCTAATTTCGAAATAATTTCGCCGGGCGCAACCATTGTCTGTGTTGCTCCGGGCGAACGGATCTTGCTCGGGGCTAGAAAAAGTTTTAATCCGTCGCTTCGTTCAATATGGCTTCTTCTGTACTTCCGGTTGCCCGGGAATAGAGGTTACGTCAGGTTAATCTGCGCTTTCTTCGTCGCCTTATATCGGATCGCGCCGAGATAACGGACCGTTTAAGTGGAGTTTGATGAACTGAAATATTAGACCTTAAATGCATAGCGTTTTTGTATCAGTGTATTCTCCATACACAACCACGTACACGTTTCACGTGCATATTCACGGAGTTGGAATTTTATTAAATAAACGGCTTGTTGACGGTGATCTTTTGCTGTTTTTTTTTTATAGAACTAGAATTTCTAGAACTGGTATTGGCAACAGGTTTTCCTGTTTATGTTAAAAATATCTCTCAACGAGACGTATCGTAGCAATTTCACAACCAATCGTAGACGCTTTTTTCAAGTAAAATATAGAAAACGCGAAATGGATTTTTCGAGCTATTTTTCTGTTGCACGTTAGACGACATTTTTTTATATAGCTTTTTGTGTTTGGAAAAATTACGCGTTCAGAAATGAGAATAGAAAAGAAACATCAGCGTATAGATGCAAAATTAATTATCTAATTCTTCGATGAAGGTTCTTATTTCAAGCGTAACAGTCAGCTTCAAAAGGGTCTGTACGTGACATTTAACAAAGGGAATCTCCTTAAATTATTACGTAGATTAGGAAGAATCTTTTTAAATTATCCACGTTACAGCGAATATCTCTCTTTTCAAATTATCATTTTCAAGATGTTGAACTTGACTTTATGCGGCAATTTAACAAAATGTCGCGAAATATATCCGAAATGAAATTTCACTCACCGCTTGTAGCACTGCACTCTAGTTTTCTCCAGATGTCGCGCCCTCCCTGAAATCACCGCATTTTACACTCAAACTGGTGAGCTCTGCAACATAAAAGAATATCCAATTAAAAATCGTTCGCCCTAACGATCTTAGAGTTTTTCGAAATTTTTCATAAATTAAACAAATCTGTCGCAAGTGTACAATCTTAGCGATAAAGATTTATCAACCGACAAGTATCGTAATGTCTTTGTTGAATCGCTTTATAGCCTTGCCACGGTCGTACCGGTATCGTAGCAGGACACACGTAACGACGATAGCCAGACAGTTTCAGGAATTTCGCAACGTAGGAAAATAATTTGACTGGTAAGCGAAAATCCAGCTCGTATCTCGCGTTTCGAACTCTGGTAAGTAGCTCCGACATCGGACCAGCACGTTTCGTCGTGTATGGCCGCCGTACCGATATGTATCTACGTTTAAGTACTTTCAATTTCCGCTAAGCTACGCTAGGAATAAATATGCTTATCGACGTTCCTCGGTTATCCTCGTATTTTGTTACAATGCACGATACTGTATATACTGATATTTGGAAATTGTGTCGCGACAGGGGGCACGAAAATAGTGGGCCAATAAATTTCAGGTTAAGAAGGATCGTTTCTAAAAAGAACCACGAGTATCCGCCGCTACGAATGATTTTACAACTTAAATTCGAACCACGCTCCTTCAAGCTTCGTATCAAATTTGTTGCCATACAGGTCGCTCTTCCACTCTAACGATACGATTAAATAGAAACTTAATTACAATGATCGTTGAAATTGGCAATTACAAGGAAGAACAAATTGGTCGCAGGTTCCTCATACAAGCGCGTGTTGCCAAAAATTGGCAAATGTCCGCATACTTTGAAACTGTGCCGTACTCTCTGGATGTCACGCGTCGTTCTATCGATAATCGCTTGCTGGAAATACCAAGATTTATTGAACTTGGCGTATATATTGTTTGCGATGGTTGTATCATGTACAGCTGTTCGATCCAGGTATCAAGCGAAGCAGACCAAAATCTCAATACGAGTACACACGTGCAAACAGACGATCGCAAAATCCTAGCTCGAGGATACGACGTTCTCGAGAAGACGGAAAGGTCTTGTGGACATTCGCACACAAGAGGCAGCAATCGACACATGTTCGCGAGAAACGGTGCACCAGCCGAGAGAACCATACACCCAGTCGATCCTTCGATGTAATATCTGCAGCCCGGTCTGCAAACAAACTTGCCTCTGTTTCTTCGCGCGAAACTCTTCCTTTCGTCTTACTCTGTACCGTACAAAGCTTGTACGACACAGCGTGCTTTAAATTTGACAAAATATCGACGATAGCAGCTAAGTTAGGGAAAGCCAGTTGCTTTGTTCAAGAGCGTAGCTTGGAATCTTATGGAGTTCTTTATGATGTTTCATCTGTGCGATTTTAGGTTATGTCGAGTACCTTTCGCAGCCGATCTTTGCGGAAGAATTGTTCGAGTGTATTGCTCAAACAATTCTAAATTCTAAATTATGTATGACAATGGTAATTAGAAATCCATATTATACCATCGACCCAGGGCTGGCGAGCACAATCAGCTAACAAACAATTGAATTACCAATTACCTATTTAGCATCCACAATGGTGAAACAATCATCTGAATTTACGGGACTAGGAATACAAATTATATTTAATGAACAAATTTCGAGATAAATGAATACCATATGCGATAGAATAATTTCATACAGTTTGAGGACGAGTTACAAAATGATAACGAAATTGGCAATTTAATCCTTAACAAATTATTTCCCATTTTCTTTGTCATTCGAAGCTACTAACGGTTTCAAAGTAACGACGATTTTCAAAACCGTCTCAAATTCAAACGAATTTCGCTCGCAGAAGCGCTACGTAAATTTTCTATTATTTATCGCTGAAGCTTTACGTCGTATTCGAATGAATCTGAAATATTTCACTGATAATTACGATTATCGAGGAGCGACAATAAATCCTGGCGCATCATCCACCGAAATTTTTCTCTCCTACGTAGCATATCCATTCCCTGCCAAATTAATTCGTCGTATTAGAAGCTTGCATAAACGCGTTGTAGCCCACTGAAAGCATAACGATGTAACGGGAAGCCATTTAATCTTTCGCGGTCAAATATGTTTCCCCTCGTTCCGCGTTCGTTGATCTACACTGATTTGAAATATTAAAACGTTTGTCGTCGGCGCGAAAGCGATGCCTGTGGTCATCGTGAAATGTGACAACGTGCTATCCGCGATCATTTAACGTTTCGTGATTCGATATATACACTGTGTGTGTCTGTATATCTATATATACACATATACACATATACACGTGTATATACACTGACCTTTCTTTTCACGTTTTACGATTCGAATTAATTGGAAATGTTGAAATAACGTTGGCTCTCGGTTCGGGGATTTTTAATGAACAACGTTTAATCGCGATTAAATGAGCATTGAAATTTGCTTATTCATAAAATTGCGAATATACGAAATTGGATGTCTAGGTTACCATTTTGCAAATTGAGTCTACCTTTAAATTTAACATTCGTTTTAACGCCTATAGATTCGTTGTAAATTGTACAAAATTTCCAACTTACGTACGACAAATTTGGCGAACACTGTGAGATCAAATACGACACGTGTTAAAATTCGGGTTAGACCTGGTCTACGATAGACTGTTCTCCTGTCCAGTTTAAATCTGGGTTATACACTGTTAATCCTAGATTAGCGCAAGCTTAAGATGCGTTATGTCCAGATTAGATTTGCACTATGTTCGAATTAATCTATTCTCCGTTTAGTATAGACGTGAAATTAGATTATGTTGTGTTTAGATTATTGATGTAGCGTATACGTGAATGAAATCTAAATTAATTCTCGACGTACGATTCGATTTAAACAAATTTTCCGTATAAGTGCCGTTTCAATTTACACGCGTAATATATAGAATAATCATATTATTTAATTGTCTATTTATTATTTACGTTCCCATATTTTATTCCAAAGAACACGGTACAAGCAAGCTTAGTACCGTGAAAGCAATTCCTACGAATTTGTCGAACATTCGGTATATTTTTCATCTTCTCTCCGATCGCAATATCGCAGTATCGCTACAAAATGGGCGGACAAGAACGATCTTGTTCAAGAAATTGGACACGCAGAGGGTACACTTTCAGCAATTTTGTTTACGACAGAGAGATCGAACGAGTGTCTCGTGCGTGGAAATTACTGTTTGCCTATAGTTTATTCGAACACCAGCAAATAAAAGTATACGTAATGTCCGTTCGTAAAAGATTCAGAGGAGGCGAGCGATCGGTCCCAAGGAACCCGTTGAGACAGAGAAACCGCCCTCGCAGGAGACGATCTTTTAAACGTAGAACGAAAGTGTGTGTAAAGCAAACCTGCCAGCCGACCGACCTCATAAAAATCGATAGGTGTTGCTAAAAATCACACGTTGTTGTTGTTTATGGCGTGCAATGAATCGCACGACCCAACTTACGAATCACATAATTTCTTATATATTCTTTCTAAATTGCGATAAAGCTAAAAGTACTCTTCAATTTCGTAATTTTACGTCTTCCCCGGCACGAATTCTTCGAAATATTTTATGCATGCTTCCAAAGTATTATACTTAGTCAATTTCTTGTCACAGATGGAGAAGAAGAAAGTTTTATAAAATCGCGAATAAACGGTAATGCTTATAATAAATGGGACGGATCAAGTTGAATATTCCAGTTAGAGGGCAACATTTTTCTTTTTTTCTTCTGCATTGTCGCGTTATTAGGAAAAGACAGCCTATGTTGTTGCTAATCAGAATTTTAAAATTTTACAAAGGATTATATACAGCAATTGAGATACGCAACCAACAACAATATTTGCCCGAGTTCAGCAATTCGTCATTTGTTGGAAATACGTATAAGAAATAATCCCCTTGCGATATCGAGAAACACAATCTGTCGACGATCAAAACGGTACGAGCATTCTAAAGGGCCGTAGTATTATTACTTTATTGCAGTGCCGGTTAGCTTTATCATTTTGCCGTTCCATTGTCACCAAACAATTCATCCGTAACGGTAATTAGTTCTTAGTGCCTCTGTTTGAATGGAAAACTGTAATCAATCGTGCTTTTGTTTCTTGCCAGCAAAGGAAAATCCGTTTATAAGGGGTTAACAATACGAACGCTGAAAATATTGCACATTTCGAAGGCTATTTCCGCTACGAGAGCGGGAATAAAAAGACAAATAAGCAGAAAATCTTGGTGTATTTTAGGACCGTAACGAGCGTAGAAGAAGCTCGTCTTTCGAAAAGAGAGAGATTTCTACTTCAATAATAAGCTAAATACACCGAACACGTTGTACATTTTTCGTCAACAACGCGTTTCAAATAAACCACGCCGCGCCAAATAAACCAGAAACGACCATTAACCTAATATCTTGTTTCACTTTTATAATTCAAGAGACTCGCTCAATGTGTTACCCTCATCGGCTCCTAAATCCAGTAACGTCATTCTGCTTGCCAAAAAGAGCAGAAAAAAAAAGAAAAAAGGAAAGAACTTCCAAACGTCAAATCATAAATCTCCAACGATCTCCACCCCCTTAGCACTAATCTTGCCCAAAGTGTGAGCAGAACAAAGTATCGGGATCGCACGTCGTCCCAGACCCGGGAGACCTAAATTCGTGGCTGAATCGAAAGAACCCGAAAGATGTCCGATTCAATTTCACCAGTCACCGGTGACACACTGTCGCCTGTCTTGTCCACCATCCAGCGAACCTTAGAACCGAGTCCCCACGAGGTTAACCCTGAGCGATGACCATCGAGCTTCGGACTACTCCTTGTTAGGCCAGAGATAGCTAACGCGCGGCAGATGTAACGTTTGCTTGGCGTGGACAAAAAGATCGAGCCTGCAGGCATTTGGCAAACGAGGCCTGTGCGAGTCGCGACGTTGGCCACCGTGGCACACGATCCTTCCTGCAGTGAAATTGATGGCCAGGATAGAAGTTTAGTGGCCGTCTATATATCTCGAGCGAAGGAGCCAGGAAAAAGACTGAAATAGGGGCGCCAGAAGAGGTCGCGCCCTATAAGTCTCCAGGATTGTAATGTTGGTAACAGGGCTGCGGATGATGTACGTTGAAGAGAGAAGGGAGAAGGTTCGACGAATCTCAAAGTATAGAAATTAATGATTTTGTTCCTTCGATAAAAAGGCTTCCTACCGAATGATTCTTCGATTAATAGTAAAACGAAGGTCTACGAAGACTTCTATTCATCCGCTATCGCAATATCCCCGAACATAATTTCACCGTAGACCACCATCCAATCGCTATATTCGCGTAGAAGCGGCAGTTTTACAGACATTGCAGTTACCAAGAAGACGATACCGCAAATGTTCAGGAATATTTCACAGTCCTTAGAAATTTCGATTCTAGTAAAATATTCTTTTCTATTGATAGAATATAAAGGAATCACTGAAACGAAGATCATCGGAATCCCAACATCCTCGAACATAAATCTAAGATATCACGCTCTTCGGCAATTGCATAGTAACGTGATCGACCAACAACCCATCGAGAACGCCATAAATTGTAAAGAATTTAAAAAATGTCGATTTGCAAGCTTCGAGAACTCTGATCCTAAGTAAAAACATGGAAGCATTCTTTTCTACCGATAACATGGAAAAGAATTATCGAAAATCACCGAGACCACAATATCGCTGAACGTAATATCGCCATACAGCATCAGACATGTTCGTCCTTTCTGCAGCGATCCGCAACCACCATAACCGATAGCTACGCGGTCCGAGGCTATTGAATAACATTCGCAAGGCATCGTGGAACGCACTGGGAATTACCCATGTGTATTCACCGGATGGCTGGTACTCCGTGTTCACGTCTGTCCACACTGGTTCTCGAGACGTCGGCCGCTTTCAAGGGCGATTTCATGCGACGGCGATTTAAGATCTCCCTCTAGTGGACGATCTCGCGTTCCTCCTTTTGCTCACGAACGCGAACACCCATAGAGATTCGGGATTACCGCGAACAGGAGAGCGGTCTGGGTTTTTCTCGATGACCGAGCATCGACCACGACTTTCCTCCCCATTTCGTCCTCCCTTTTACCTCTTCTCACGCGTACACTACCTTCCAAAAGTATCTGCACGCTCGCTCACGTTTAAGAAAATTTGATTTCCTTCTTAATGATTATTTGCTCGTTTAACAATTATACGAACATGCTATGAAATACGGATACTGTATGTGTCTGTGAAACAGTTCTGTTCGATTTAAAGGGAAAGCAAAATTAAAGACGGACAAGGTTTATGGTTGTCCTACGACTTTGTCGATTATTTTCAAACCGCTGTTCGTGTTTTCGATGGTTTATACAAAAATTGTTCATTTCTTATAGTTGGCGTATACGCACGATGGGAAAGTAATACCTGCGGGTGTAATTTTGAGGTTAGAATTCAAAGATGCTTTGTAATTCTTTCTTACGTATCAATAATTAAAGAACAAAGTCTCAGCTGGAATTTTTATCGTTGATTTTCGTTTGAATTTGTCTGATATATCCTTTATATTGTCAGCTGTTAGGTTAGAAATAGAAATGGCAACGAAACGAACTGCAACATGCGCCGCAATTACCGTACCTAACCTCGAATAAATCAAATCCAAGCCTGCCAAGTTCACGAATAAATCCTAACCTAATTTTCACACAGCGTACACCAAGAACAAAACTAACAGACCAGCTTTCACATACTCCGTAGATTCACTGCTCTCATAAATTCCATTGAACGAACGAGGAAGAGAGAGAGAGAGAGAGAGAGAAAAAAAAGGGAAAGCAAAGCAAAGACCCTCTAGTCAGCAATCTGGTATTCAAATATATCATAAATTTCAGCTATTTACAAAGAGGAAACGGTATCCACTGCGCGATAGATTAACAGTT
Source organism: Bombus haemorrhoidalis (assembly GCA_014825975.1). Classification (NCBI taxonomy): domain Eukaryota; kingdom Metazoa; phylum Arthropoda; class Insecta; order Hymenoptera; family Apidae; genus Bombus; species Bombus haemorrhoidalis. The sequence continues at coordinate 1,007,149 of CM026176.1, read as the reverse complement.
CCCATTTCGCGTGTATTTATAGTGTGGCTGACAACTAGTTAGCTTAAAGAAACGTAAAACTTAGAGAAATATTTAACGAGTCTATCGTGTCTGATAGAAAACCAGTCAACACTTCCTCTGCAATTTATGCCGCCCTTTTCATAAATATATGTACACTAATACACCGTTTGTTTTCTGAACGATTGGACATTGATTATCCGTTCAATTACCGAATCTAGCAAATTCATAAAAAGTGAAGTTAATCGCTTTAATTTCTGAAAAGCTTGATTTGATCGACCATACAAATTATTTAAACGAGATATATACTTTGACTAGTAGAATTGCAAGAGCTTGAAAATTGGACGAGAAAAGGTTTCCACGAGATAAATAACGATCCGATAGCGACGCTTAATCACACTACTCATTTCCCGCTTTTATCCTTCATAATTTCGTTTTCGGCGAATAAAAAAAGCATTGGCGACCGTTTTACGGATACTTCGACCACGACGAAACCTCGTAATTATGCCCATTAGCGGAGTATTCGTAGGATGGTCGAGCGGACACGTTAAATGAATCGAAATTATTTTATTTTAAACAAATATTTCGGCTCATTAAGCGCCGCGATATATTTTACATAATGTCATTATACGTCAGGCCACGGCAAAACGTTCTCGTGGCGAGTTTATTTCCGTGCAAACAAGTCATCGCTAATTCTCCCGGCGACCATGCAGCCCGATTTCCCATAAGAATTACACGTGAAATATATTAATGCGCGTCGCGACACGCGTTGCCCAGTTAATGAATACGTATCGTCCACATTTCGCAGATGGACTGATGAATCTGCTAAGTACGTGGAAAACATGACTATCGATAGCTTGTCCTTGCTTGAAAAATTTCCCTCGTTTCTACGCGTTCGAGGTTATGGCGATATAGTGACTCGTGAGAGTATCGGAACATTTATTAAGAGATTCTGTTAATGCTTGCATTTTGGAGAAACTTTTCGAAATTCCGTTAGCGATTTATCGAATAAACCGAGAATTTTTCATCCGTTAAAAAGATACATTGGATTTATGAATTTAGAAGTTATAGAAAATCGAAAGGTGCGAAAGCGAATGGAACGAACCATGACTCGGGCAGATGGATAAAATTTCGAACCGTGGAGAAATGAGTAATTAAGAAGAATACGAGAATGTGTTTTACGGGAGCATGAAAAAGCGTTCGTTTAAAAAAATCATGTCGCACGAAATGCACATAGTAGCGATTAAATAACCGAGTGTCGTCGGTGGCCAAATGAATGGAATTTGATTAAATTTTCCACAGAGTACCGATAGGATCTTCCGTATCGAATTTTCATATTTTCTCTAATTGAAAGCCGCGTTAGTGTGCCATTTAAAATTCATATCGGTCTGCTCGAAATACCGCGTTTTATAATCTCCCCAATGGCAATCTAATTATTACAGAAGCACCAAAAATCACGAAAAACGAGCAGCAGATATCAACAATCCAGATCGCATAAAAGATCGATTAGATAACAAACAGCAAAAGTAGCAAACATTTCCAACTACCTAGATCTTTCGCTTTAATAGACTTTTCACCGTTCACAGGTGACCGTGGCTCGCATAACGAGATCGTTCGGCACCGATGCGATCGAAACGATTGACTGCTTTAAAACCAGCGATCCTCTAGAGTCCTGACTAGACAGCCCCTTTCGTTAGACGATGCATTAGGCGTGCCTGTCCTCGCGGCCCTACCAGATATTCCTGCGCTTCCGATCTGCGTGGCTTCCGTGCGATCGTAAATCCTTCCACCGCGGCCGAAAGACGCCGTGTACGTCGACACGTAGACCCCGTTGCTCGAGGTACGACCCTCCAGCGTCCGGTTTATCTTGGAAATGTCCGCAGGCTGCCGGAAAGACTCGTAACCCCGGCGTTGCGTTACGTCGAAGAAGATAAAAGGTTCTTGACGGTAAGTCGCGCGGAACGTGCCGCTGTAAAGAGGTTAGCTTTTATGGACGGCGAATGGTCGGTCTTTAACTCGTTTCGAAACGTTAGTGTACGAGGGCAGAGTAGTCCGATGGAGCAAGGGATGAAGACGTAGAGTACAGAGTGGAAGAATTTCGATTTATTTTCCACACGGTCTATCTAGAGTGATGTTTATTCGAGTTTTACGTTGGTGTCTAGTCGAAGACGTTTTTAGGTTATGATGGTACGAGTTTGCTTTATTTTTCACTTTTAGTGGTTTTAGTAGTAGTTGGCGTAACGGTACGTGCAATCGAATTATCGGGAATCTCATTTATTCTTCTATTCAAAATTCCATTCCCCTTTGGATCGTGAAAATTCGACCGGGCCAATCTGGTTTTTGTTCTGGCTTTGGCAAGAATATAAATTGCAAATCTTTCCCGCGTAGTCTGTAGTTTTTACAACTTATGCACCGAATCTAACGTTCGCCACATATAACGTACAGTTGGTTATACGCTAATGGTCAGAAGTTTGAAATCGCTATGTTCTTGGCAGTGTTCAACAATTTAAAAGATCAGCCTGTTTCCTCGGAAAGATCATAAAATACGTTATAATCCGGGGAGAATTGTCATTCATATTTCTAGAATTAATTTCGAACTGTTCGAAGCGTTTCCAAATTATAATCTTAAATTTTCCCCAAAGGACCAAGCGTTAAATTTCACGATAGAAACGGAACGAAGAATTTTTTCGCTCAATTTGTTGTAAATTGCTTCTCGCCCATATCAATTTCTGGTATTTTTCATGCTTATACGAGATTTCACAGGATATTCGAGAGAGATTGATGTGTTGTAAATCCACAACGTGACCCAATTGCACGGTTTGGGTCAGTTTTGCATAGTGGAAGCTATAGGTCACTTGATAAGCAAACACTGACGAAACTTGCACGTTACGGGACATTTTAGGTACCGTGCCATCGATCATGTCGCCGCTCTCCCCATGGGACATTGTAGATTATAGATAATCCACGTATATTATAGGTAGATGGTCCACCTGAAACTTTGGAAAATATTTCTATCGTTGGGAACTAGGCCTAACTCGGACCAAACTTGGATCTCTCTTCCTACGTACGATACTAAACTTCAACGACACCCGCGAGTAACATCCCACCTTTATTATAAACAGAAACTGTTGCCCATCCGAGGAATGTTCCATCGCTTGACAAACCACTGTGAAAAAGAAGAATCATATTCCACCGTTCACGAGCCTCGCCAAATCAGCAATTCCACCCCGTCAACCTCGAAACAATATTCAGTCATCTTCCAACATCTCTTAATCATCGATTCATCTAGTTCGGCCTAGCTAAACAACCAGTTTGGAGCGCTTCACCGCCACCGAAGACACGGAATAACGTCGTTTCGCGTTGACTCGAGGAAAAAACGTCGCTGGAGGAGTCGTATGAAAATTCAATAGCGCCGATTCGAGTGGAGACACCCTGTTCAAGCTCGAGGAAGTTGGAGGTGTCGAAGCGTGAGTACCGGCAGCTTGTCGACTCGTAGAGCAGCCGGTTGGATGAAGATCGATCGGGAAAACGAGGTGCAGGAGGGGGGCCACGTCGTCGGTTTGGATGCCTCGGCGAGAAGAAGCAGAAAGGGGTTGGCAAGGGGTGTGAGGATGTTAGAGGTGGCAGAGCACCGCGTCTTAATAGCGCTAGCGGCGTCCTGGCGTAGAAAAGGGGGATGACGTTCCAGGGGACTGGGGTAGAATCCAGCCAGCCCCGGTCACGCCAATATTACTTACCACCCCGGGAGAACGATAACTTAATTGATGCACGAACGACGTTAGCACTCGTTGCCGTCACGCGGAGCGACTGTGAATTTTCACGGGAATATTTATTTGTCGAAGCCGTCCGGTTCGCCAATTTCCCCACGAAGGTCTCGCTTTTTCCAGGGCTTCGACTTTACGGAGTTGACCCTGTTTCGTTTTCGTTCCTGACATATAAGACATACCTGAGGATCTTCCTTCTGTCTTATTTTATCGATGTTGCTCCTTGGTTAGAGAATTTCGTCATGAAGATTTTAGCGTCTTTCGCGAGTTGGATGTCTTTCAGCAGTTGGTTTCATGCTGTACTAAGGAATAGTCGAGGATCTTGGTTTCGTCTTATCTCGCTCGCGTTTCTCCCTTGGTTGAAGGATCCTGATGTCTTTTGGTGCGGCTGGATATCTTCGAGTTTACTTTATTTCATTCTGTTCGAAGAATTGGTCTGAGAATTTTATCGTGAAGCTTCTGCTATTACCGCGGCCTTCGATCTTTTCAAGCTAGTCGTATCCTTAAAATAACCTTTCTCTACGATATGCGAAGGACTTCGCGCATGACTAATTCTCTTTTTCTCTCAATTAGAATCCCGAAACTGAACCATTAGCTCAGCGGCCAATCCCTTAAACCGAAATAACGCATTACAGGCCGAAATGTATCGATCGTCGTTTTTAATCTCTCTTACGTATAGCGTAGATAGCGCAGACAGCCTACATGCATGTTAATGAACGTTAAATGTATATTAATCGCGACAGCCGTGTAATATTCGGCTATGAGACGACTGAAAGCTATTATCGATCACGTTATCGGTGCAGTTTTAAAGGATTTTCTCGTCGGCCGAACGGTCGCAACGGATGCAAGATTAGCATTATTGACCGAAACACGTTGGCAACGTTGGCCTGGCTTCATGATTTCGAATTTCCACTCCGCAGAAGACGCATCGTCGCCGGGAGAGTTCGCGCGTTCACTGGAACACGAATAATGCTGTCTCGACAGGCAACGATAAATTGCCTCGAGTGTCGAACCCGGAATATTCATCTTTTCCACCTAGTGGAGTATTTTTCCTCGGCGGGTCACACGGTTTAACCTCTCCCTCTGTTTCCGTATTTTACTGCTCAATGGAATCCTCTAACCCATTCTAGACACCGGGTCTTATTTTAATACGACCCATAAAACTCTGGTCTGTCGATTATTCTTCCTCTATTTTTTTTTCTCTCTTCTTTTTTTCTCTTTTTTTCTTTTACTGTTTCTATGAGACATTCATTTCGCTTTTCGCGCGTATTTGTGACATACTGTCTTGTCGAGAGGTTCTAACGGTATCGACGATGCCTTGTAGATTGTTGGTTAAGACGCAGATAGTGCGTGATCGATCAAGAAGCACGACATCGCTTTTGATCAATTATCGTAAAGTCGTTTTGCACGATTTGCACAAAGATTTACACGTACGTATCTATTTAGCAACAAAATTAAACGAGAAATGTAGAATGAAAAAATTTCTACTCCTTTCTTTTTTTACCGACATACTTTAAAACCAATTCTACTAGCATCTATATAGAAACTTCAGTGACGTAGCATTAAAACAAGAGGTTTCATCTAATGGGAAATCGTTGCTGACGGGTGTCCCTGAATCCAGCTTCATCCGCGCGTAATTTCGTCAACAGCCGATGCCATGTCGCAGGGCCGGTGTATTAACGTCAAACGACGTTTCCGTCCCCAAACGTTCGAAATTATGCACGCGTATACGCCTGACATCCTAAACCAACCGATTTTTTCTAACTTCTTCGGCAATTTGCCGCAGTAAAATCACATTTATGATTGCCGATGTCGGATACGGGAACAGTATAGTAGCAACGAAGTTTCATTGCTCTTCGTATCCATCGAACGGAGCCCACTCAGCATTTACATCGACGTTTAACGACTTGCGAAAAACTTTAGCGGAAGCGATGAAAGAATTCACGGAATTTCCCACTTAGTCACACAACTTTTAATCTCCGTGAAAATGTTGCAAAATGTTGTATCACAAACGGCTAACCGTTAGCCTAATTTTGTAAAATAAATTCGCTAGTACGGAGGAACTTTTCGCGTCAAAATCCAGATTGTCAGAATGGAGCGTTGAATTTACGAGAGGGTGGAAAGGGTTAACACGAGCCAGAGCTCAGCTATGCCGTTCAATTATCATGCCTGGCGCATCATGAAACATGCAAGGCATCGTGCTCGCGGCGCCAAACAGATTGCCGTTGTTTCACTACGCTGTAATTAATTTAACAATCGTCATAGTCATCGAAAAGAATGTTCCTAGCTGTCTCCTTCTCTCGACGATATCCCCGTTACAAAACAAAACCTCTGTTAATAATCTGAACTGATAAAGAGACAACGGTGTCTCGATAAAAGAATCCTCCCACGATAGAGCAACAAGTATCGATTACTATCTGTGATCGTATCGTTCGTGAAACGCGAACCTCGAAGATTCTAGAGATCTAAACTCAGACGTTTGTAATCCTGCATGAAGCGAGCGAGAGAGAGAGAGAGAGAGAGAGAGAGAGAGAGAGAGAGAGGAAGCGTCAGCCGTGGGCCTAAAAATTGTTCAAGATGTCAAAAAGTGGCGCGCATTGTACTCCGCGAAATAAAATTGAAATCGTCAACCGCGAGCGGAAAAAAATTGCGAAAAGCTTAAAAGTCGGGCGTGTTATTTTCCGTAGAGTAAAAAAGAAAGCGTCGACCATGAGCCCAGAAAATTCTGAAAATCTCGGAAACTCGCGCGCATTGTACTCTGTGAAATGAAAAAGAAAGCGTCAACCGTGAGCCGAAAAAATTCCGCAAACCTGAAAGTCACGCGTGTTATTTTCCACGGAATAAAAAAGGAAAGAGACGCGGACCACGAGCCTTAAAAATTCCGTGAACCTAAAAGCGACGCGCGTGTTCTCTATGAAGTAAGAGAGGAAGCGCAAACCGCGGGGCAACTCGAACTCGAAAGCGAATGGAAAGGGAGAAAGTTGAATGCAGTTGCACTGATACCCTGTCCGTGGCTGAGCGTCGCGGGCGGGTGGGTGGATGGGTGAGTTGTTGGGAAGAGTGGCGAGGCAGTTTCCAGGCGACAGGGACGCGCGGAGGGGAAGGGTCAGGGGTTGATGAACAGTTTGCTCGGCGACGCACGTTGTGGCTGTCGGCTGTCGGAGCCACGCTGCCGCTACATAGAAGAGGAAGAGATAAATCGGGGGTGGAAGACGCGACTGTAAGGAGAAAGGGAAAGTAGCGGAGCATGGTGAGACACGGTGAAGCAGCTACGAGGAAGGATACAGGGTTCTGCGGGATGTAAAGGCTGGTTCTCGAAGCCGCGCCGTGTCCTTTCGGCTAAAGAAAAATTGCGGTACCACGGCGATCGTACGAGTTTCGGCATATCGACATCTATCGCGCGTATTCACGCTATTCTCTCAGCTGTGTTCAAACAAATATCTCGTAGAATATGAACAAACGGATGGAAAGGACTTAGGTACGGCGTATCTGATCCTTTATCGAAATTGAAGATTTTGAAAAATTCATACGCCGCTTATAACCTCGCTTAATGCCCGAATTAATTAAAGTGGCAATTGCAATTTTGAATTTGTGTACGCTTGAAAACGTAGGATCGGGAGAGGCAACTAAAGAGGAATAAATAAACGTAGGAACGGCAGAAAATAACGAGGACGTATAACAATCAATATTCGAGCCACGAAGAAAACACGGGTTCTTTTACTCTGATTGGTCGAAGTTACTGCACACGACACGAGCCACGGGATTAGAAGTAGCGTCGTTAATAAAAATTATACCACGAGCTGGCTTCTGCATAATTCATGGAGGCTAGCAACGCACCGTGAATACGTATCGCTGATTATGCCCTGGGAAATATTTTGATTATAATGCGATTAACGTTGTTTATCGATTGATTCGTCCCTGCAGTCTGCTCGCTGTTATCACCAAGGGAGAAAAAGGATCGTCGAGATGAAACTTAAAAGGCAGGAAGTTTATCTTCCGAGGCAAACCTCGGGTGCCGATCCTTTTAGTTTTCAGGCAACTTTTTTAAAACGTTCCTCAACTTCTCGGCGTATGGCTCAAGGGGGAACAAGGGATCTTCTTCGACAACTTTGCAAGGTAAATTTCTATGGGCCACCAACGATCTGTCGTTAAACAACACTTTTTATGTCAGAACGATCGATCTTCGATCGATGGATTGGCCTAGCTCGTTCGGATACGAGATTTCATTTACAAGGATTATAATTTTTAGAATGTTTTTTAAGGATATTTCAGGAAAATTGTATCCACACGATTCTCGTTCTTCTTAAATCTTTCGAGCTTTAGGTATTTTTAGGTATTTTTAGAAAATTGCATTCAAGTCGTACTAAAAGGATTAAAAACAGATTTCTCTTCCACATGTAGTATTTTTTTCTATTAAAAAACGGTTGCACCGAAAGTGCTTCGAATTTTCATCTATTACAAATCCCTAACAAACAATTTCACAAACATTTCAAGAAAATTAAATCGAAGCAATTTCAAATAGATCAAACAGAGGTCTATTTTTACCAAAAAAAAAAAAAAAAAAAAAAAAAAAAAAAAAAAAAAAAAAAAAAAAAAAACCAGTTAAAAGAGAGAGATAGAGAGAGAATTTTAACCTTTGCCAATATCGCCAGCAAATAACTTCGTACTCCGCAGAATAAAACATATCCGTAAAAACTGCGTCAAATATTTTTTTCCAAATTCCACTGGGAACGTACCATCTTCTTTTATTTAAAATCAAATTCCCGAATACTGGGGAAAAAACCTTTGCTTCTCCATTTCCACGTTTCAGGCCATAGAATATTCTAAACCTGCAGTGCTCACGTACCCATGAAGAAAAATAGTTTCAGAATTAAAAGAAAAAAGGGGCAGAGTGTGTGTGTGTGTGTGTGAGATAGAGAGAGAGAGAGAGAGAGAGAGAGAGGGAGAGAGAGAGAGAGAGAGAAGGAAACCAGAAAAAGAATTCCAAGTGCCCTTAAAAGAGGAGCACTCGTGCGTGAAAACGTTTCCCCGCGATCGCATTGATCCTGGCTTGGATATCACGCCATCGACTTTAATGAACGAAGAAGGCGTGAAACGGACCATCGTTCCAGTATTTAAAAAATCCGCTACCGCGAGAGGGTGTGCAGCGCGCAGCTATATTAGTGGAGGAGGGAAACGGGAGAAACGTGGAACCGGAAGTAGACGAGAAATTGAAGCCGCGCTCCTCCAGCGTCGACAGATTATCGTTAAGACAATTTCGCCGTAATGAATATCACGGTCGCATTTGTGTCAACGATAAATTGAAACGCGGAACGAGCAGAAATAAAAGCCAGCCAGTCGCCTATGAAAGCAGCGCGGGAACAACGATTAATGGAATCCTTTGATGTCATTAAATGGCTCGAATGATCGCCGAGTGTGGGATTTTTAAACAGCGTAACGCGACGGGGAATAACAAGTTTTATTCTGACGGTGTTCAAACGAAAAGCTAGTCTTTCGATGATCGTGTTTCCTTGTTTTCTGTAGCTTGTTCTTCTAGCGCCGTTTTCCTATATCGTGTTACGCAAGAATCTTTCGTAATATCAACGCAGCTTTTATGGCAGGAATGGTACAAATTATGTTTCAACTTCAAGCAACCCTTTCATTTCGTTGCATTTCGATAAATAAAAAGAATTCGAAGAAATCGAATTATTTGAAAAGTATTATGTATGAGCGATTTTTAAACAAATGCACGCGCTGCAATTTCGTAGAACTCAATCTCGGAACAACCCAACAAAATTGCATGGGACTGGGAAAAAATTAACAAGTGGTGTCACCTAGTTCTTTTAGTTCTCCCCTGGACACTATTACAAAAAACTTACACTCTGATATAAAAGAGACGCTCTCTCTTAATTAATCTTTTCTTTATGAATATGATACCTCTTATTACAACCTTCGTACAAAAACATTCCTCTTGACATTCGTAATTAAAAGAACGCCAAAACCGTCGCGCAAGAAATCCAATTTAAAACTTCCAGATTACACGTACTAAGTACTATGTAGCATCCTACTGCTACATAAAGCAACAGACAGACGTCAACAATAATTAAAGGAGCTGAAAAGCCTCGAATAAAAATTCTAATCTTGAATTCTAATATCGCGCTAACTATACACCAGCTGTACAACGTTGCTGTCCAATAGGTTTATATACCAGATTCTATTCTTCTATGAAGCAACAAACTGTCGACAGTTGTCGACTCTCGCATTCATCCACCCAATCTCAAATTCAATTTCTCCGTAACGCTTAAAGAGGCGGACGAATCGCAACGCCATTAAATGCAACTCCGTTCGCGTCCATTCCAAGGTCTACGATAACGCTAAATCTCCTTCGAACGTGGCGCCACCTATTCTGGTCGCGCCGTTACCAGCGCAACCGATGGTTAGCACGTGCACGGCGGGAAGAAGACGCCAGGCGCCCGCGAGAACAGATAATCTCTGTTTATCTTGTAATTCCCCGGTAACGCCATTAAACCGTCCGAACGTTGGCCACGTTGCCGGCTTAAATCTTTGTCTTCGCGCTGCAAGACGAAATGCGGGGGCACTGTTCGCAAGCGTAATTGAATCGACCGCCCCTTAAACCTCGATAAATCTAGCCGAGAAAAGAGACACGCGAGTATGTGTGTGTATGTTTGGCCGCGTCTGATCGTGTAGAAGCGAGTGTCACGCGACAGCTGCGATCCCATCAATCGACCTGACGCCACACCGACGCGAGAAAACATAGACGAGAAACCCGTTTGTCGTTGTTCCATCGGAAAGTAGGGCGATCGATATATTTGCGCGATTTTCGAATTTTATCGCCACGCTTACACGTTACGCGAGAAATGCGCGACCGATAGCGGTATGGAGGTTGAAACGTGAGCTGAACGTTACCGCCAAAGTCTTTGGAGACCAGTCATTTTGCTGGGGATTGGATATATGGAATGGCGAGTATAGGCAGGTAGACGATTGCTGGAATTGGATCCTTCGAGTGATGTAGTCTTCATACGTGTTGGGTGTTATTTTTGCTATTTTACAGCTTGGAATCGTTGATTTCTGTTCCCGATATAGCAAAAGCTAGGATCATAGGTACCTAAGAAGGGCTGGAATCATCGATATATATATCCATGTATTAAATTTGAAAAGGTAGGTCTCAAATAATACACTATGACACGTTTAGCATATTGTGTGTGGAAAAGCGAATCTTCGTTCGATTATTGTCGTCCATATCTTCGAGAACTCGACAAATTCGTATTCAACGTTACGATAAAAGAATCAAAGACAGAGTTTCTGTCTACTGTCTGTGTAATAATCAAGCCACGAGCGTTCGTAATTAGTCGTACGTCCTCGGATTGATTGCAACTTTTGTCAGCATAGCGAAAAGCAGTTCTAACGAAATTCCAACGTGTTTCGTAAAGTACGCGCGTTGTATTTATAGAAGTTTCACGCGGTAAATGTTCGAGTACTTGCACGAACTATTGTACGCAATTTCCTATGATTCTCGCGAACTATACAGCTCGAAACAGGTGCCAATTAGTGGCCACCTGAGAGCAACGTGGATCAGCACACGGCGTACCTGGTGACGGGTTTGATCGCGAATCGCTATCTCAGGCACACGCTACTCTCCCCTGCAGGCTCGCGGCCCGGAAAATTGATCGGAAGCCGCTCTACCATTTAATTGCCGCCGATTATTCGTGCTCCAGTTTGCCACGTCACCGACAGACAGGGACGCGAGCATTATGCGGCTTTCAGGACACCCGACTGACCGGTGGAAAGATATTGCTCCGCTGTTTCATTGGCGTTTAATTAATTCACTAATTAAGCCCTGTCGATCCGCTGCTCGGTTACCTTGTCCTCTGAACACCGTCTATCGGAGGCTACCATTGGAAACGATACTTATTGTGCGTGCTCTCACCGTTTCGATTGACGTCATCCACTTCGCAATTGTTTCATTCGTCAATGATGAATTGGGCGGTTGATAAACGCTGTGTGACTTTCTTGTTAGTAATTCGCGTTTATCCGAACAACGATGGGATCGGAAATAGGGGATCAGTTTGATCTGATTAGACTCTAATTAGATGCAAACTGATTCTCCGACCCATTAGGAATTTTTTAAATATTCCTAACAGAATAAATATCTACAGACGAGAATTCCGGTAATTAGAAATGTTCAAGCTTTCATCAATCGATCAGGCAGGCGATTCATCGACAAACGATTGAACGAGGTAAATCGGTTGTCAGAGAAAAATTGCAGAGTCTAAATTCGATTGCAACATATACAGAACGTTCATAACCATAGGACACGCGCGTGAATAACAGCGAATGAATCGAATTGCCTGACGAGAACAGATTCGCCATCAACTAAAACACGAAACGATCATCCCACCGACAAGACTCATAATCTGCTCTCTTATTAAGTTACCATTGAATAAAATCAACGAGGAACACGCAATCTCCCCAGACCACCGGCTGCGAATTAATCGATGAATCTGGCTGGCAGTAGCAGCAGATTAGCCGCCGCGAAATGAAACCGAACCGCCGCATTAGCCGATGCCAATAATAGTGGGATAACCGGAACGAAGGCGGAAGAATAACGCGGTTGAAATCTCGTTGCATCGTTAATAGGTCGCGATTATCTTCCCAGTGGAGATCTCCACGTTCCTCTACGCAGAATATCGCAGCCATATTGGAAGAATATTTTCTACCTCCGTTGAAAACAGAGTCGAGCGTTCTTCGTTTCAAATGAAAATAACAAATATTAGACTGTTCGGGGAGCTCGTAGCGAGAAGAGATTTCAGAGAAATTCAACATCTTGTTAAATTTTGTGAAAAAAACATAATATTTGGCTCTTTCGAGGGCCAACAATTTTATGGACTTTCGATCGTTCAAACACTTTTAAATAAATTTACTGACACCCGAGCCAAATCTACGGTGGCCGAATAGCGAAAATTGGGAAAACTTAGTAAACCGTATAATCGCGAATTTTTATACTTCCATATTGTTTGAACAAATATTTGCTTCGACGATTTCGCGCAATTCTGATCGGGGAGCCGCAGAAGCGATCGAAGCACTAATTTCACAGAATCGACGTGGATAATTGGCGTTGCAAGAGAGCGTACGGTAAACGCTGAAACAAGTACACGGACTGGACCAGTGTCTATTCATTCGTCGTAACGTTATTAAAGCAGTTCACGACATGCTGTTACTTAACAGAGAGTTATAGTCAATAATTCGGAGGAGATCATTAGGCGGCAATTATACGGTTCAGCTGATCGAGATAATAGCCGTGGCGGTGTTGAATGGGATCGAACGACGCTGTCGAGTTGTTGTAATGTTAATAATTAGCATGACGAGGCGAGGGGATGGCGAGGGGAATTTCGACGCTCGATTTTCAACATCGCAGTCTCTACGTTTCTAGCGTGTCAGGGGGCATATCGTTTAATTGGACGATGTTTGCGATATGCTTACGAGTTTCAATGGCATAGTCGTCATTTTGCAGGTTAATTTAATCGTACTGCAGCCTTGAAGCGAGAACTTTTAGATTAGGTTCCGATCTATCCGAATGCAGATTGTCTAGATTCCTAGAAATCTTTGTTACACTGTGGAATTCTTCGTGGAAAATTTGACGTATACTTTGAAGAAACGCACAGATAATAAAAAGAATTGCTTATTCATCGAATTCTACATTCTAGATTTTTCATAATTTGATTGTACTATTAAGAGATTGACAAATAAATATAAATACTGTTACTTTATTTTAGTTATTTCAACCAATACGAAAGAGATCGATATTCTTATGAAATGGACGGTTTGGCCGAAAATTCGAGATCTCGAAACGAAACGAAACGAAACAAAGGAAAAGATTCTTGAAAAATCGATTACCATTTTGAATTATTAATTCCCTTCGACGAAAGCCATATCTCTGAGATAATTAGAGCTGGCACGATTACACGACTACGACGAGGCGACGTTTCCCGGAATAAATCGCGATGGCGAACTGGTTCGTGACGCGACTCAATGAACAGCAATGATACAAAAATTAAAACGGAATTAACGCGATACCGGCGTAATTTAATAGCAGAGAACCGGCACGCTTAATCCGTTATCGGTGTTATTCGGTAGGGAAAGAGGGAATTATACGGAAGAATTCCAGTTGCAAACGCGTACATCCACTCGCACGCTAATTTACAGGCGACTGGCATTCGCGTGCATGATTACGCTTTATCAGAAGTGCCAGCGATGTACAAGTTACTCGTGTTTCTGTCGGTTAAAACATGTTCGACAACGATACCTCTCCAGGGAATAAACATTGTGCTTCGTAGAGTTGTGAAATCTCGAGAACAAGGTTACAAGATACGCGAGAAAATTGGTTGAGATCGTACAGCAGGTTTTTAGAGAAATATTTACGATTCACTATGACGAGTTACGATCGGAAGGGAATTTGAAAGAATTTAATCAACATTCTGACAAAGGGCTAATATTTCTATTAACGACGTTATAATTTATCGTTGACGATGTTCTATAATTCTCGACAGATACGAATTGAGAGAAAAATCGGTGAATTCTTATCGTACGAATCGTTTGTCACTCGACCAACTTAGTTAAACGAAGTTCTACCGCACGAATCTCCGATTCATAAAGCTAAGGGATTGCAATGAATTTATTTTTAAGATTTGCTCGAATGGCGTGCGAAAATTTATTGCACAGCTGAATTCAGTTGGTATACGAGGCATATGTAATTACGACGTCGACGATCTAATTATGTAACACGATAACTACTCAACGTGTGTTCGAATAATGGAACGTTAATTAAGGAGGTGATCGATGGTGTTGAAAAGCATTAAGTTACCTTACGGATCGATATTTCTGATACGAATACTTGCAGCAGAGTGAATTTTACGAACGATTAAGAATTCCATATTCGCGTATTAAGGATAAAATACAAGTTGGAAAATGAAAAGCTGTACGCTTCTATAAATATAACCTCGATAAAAGGACCGATAGAAAAAAAGACTTTCGGTCTTGAAACTTGGGCAGCCATCAAAGTTGGCTCTGACAAATAGATTAATCGAACGCGGTCCAGCAGGTCCGAAAAGAAAGAAAACAATGAACTCGGACATAACCAACCGCGTGCTCGATTTAACGAGCGCCTGTGTTTATCTTGGAAAGACGATTTCTCATCGAACGTTCCAACTTCGCTCCTAAAACTACAATTTTTGTCGGAACTTTAGCTTTCCTCTCGATGAACTCTGGATAGCAACAGAATGTTCCTCCAAGTAACTCAATAGTTGTCCTGACACGAACTCTATGAGAATAACAAATTTTTCATCGACTATTTGACTTTTGCCCAATGGAAAAATGGTACGCGAGTACTATCTTCGAAGAATAAAAATAAAGTAAGCGTAACTTTCTCAAATCAATAGTTTCCGGAAACGCTATATTGTAAACTGCGTTTCCAGACTCGTCTATCCAACACCAAAATTTTCTCGCTCGTAGCATTTTCCTTCCGACCCTATTTTATCTATATCGCCAGGTATTACCGTCTTCTACAGAGACAACTACACATAGTAGGACCAACCGGTCAATCATTCCTCGGCCATAACACTTTGTCCTCGTCTCCAACTCTCACGCTTCCTACGACCCACTCCTACTTCAAAGAGAGGAATCGAAGCAGCTCAAAGAAAATCTCGCTCAGCGTATCCCCAACGGAGAACAAGCCAGCCATAATGGATTCACCCCTCGACAAAGGTGGCAAACACGCGTAGAGTGAAATAAGACACAGAAGAAGGAAAGAGACTGAGGGAAAAAACGTGAGGAGATTCGATTTTGGTGGATTCCTTTATTTGCTCCGCTTAAAAGGCACGTTTTGCCTCCCTAAGTCGTCGAATACCTCGCATTTGTTTGCGCTAACAAGAGGGGCAGTCTTATTCAATTTTTAGGCTTCGGACAATAGTCACCAGACAGCTATCTCACAGGCCGATACTAACCTAATTAATTGCCATTAATCTACGTAACCTCGAGCTTGCATTACTATTTTCTTATCGTAATATCCGTTGGTTCTCCATTTCATCGCGCAAGCCAAAGATCAACATTGCCCTCAAAAGACAATAGGTATCCTCCAACCTATCTCCCCGGAACTCGTCTCTAGCCGAATCAATCAGGCTGTTCGCTGCTGAATACTGACCTAACCTCGGTTCATCAAAAACCAGGAAGAACCCCGTACCTCGTTCTGAGTGCAACGACTGGAAAACGAGTCGTCCGGCTCGTTCCAGAGTCAGGTCTCCGAAATTAGCCTGACAGAAGCTCGAGGAAGGGTGAAATTCAAAAAGCAGCCGGCAATTCCAGCTGCTGCTGCTGCACGTACACGACGAGGACGACGCGGAGACGGCTGCAGCTCGCATTACCTAGCCCCTTTCTCCGACCATTACCGGGGACATTAACGCTGCCGGCGGTTGTAGCAGCCTGGAAAAAACAATAGGTATTCCCAGGACACTTGTCCGCCGCTGTCATACCTGTCCATTGTTCGCCAGCGCCGTCTCGCGACTCTACTACCGCGCACGGCCTAAGAATTCGACTAGGAGGCTCTTCCTCTTATTAGTTGGAACAATGGGGTGATATTCGACGACCCACGTGTCACTTTCAGTTATTTCAGAGATACTTCGGAAGGAATATAGTAATTGAAAACCACGGATAAAGAATTCGATAAGTTACATCTCTCGTCTTTTGTAGAGATACACTTTTAAAATCGAATATATTGCGAATCTATTCTACTAATTTCATTCGTCTTTCGATTTGATTTTCAATTGAAATATCACTTTTGTCGTTCTCTTAAACATATTGAGAACATCGGTTACGTACGTAGCGGCACAATATTTCATTCATTAAAGAATAACTTTCGAATTATTTCACCAATTGGTTACGTTTTCATCGTTCCTCCAAACGTTTCCCTCTGAGAGCGATGATATTTGAGACATCTTTGGAGATTTTCTAAAGACGATGAAACAATTGCCCGATAGAATTAAGCCGCTGATAAGGTGTACAGGAAGTTGAGCGAAAATGCAGGGGAAAAGAATTCCGTGCGGAAGTATCGGGCTTTTGAAATTCGTCAGGATATTGAATAAGTGGAATCTGTTTGGGGAGGTTAATTTTGATGATGTCCGAAGTTTTTATTGGAAAAGTTGGCAGCACGGGAATTTTGTTACGAACTAATATCTGAGGTATTCGTGTAAGCCCCCGTCGGAATGAACCGCGGGATAACTTTGTTTCTGAAATGATTTAGCCTTCGGTTGCTTTTCGCCGCTCTACATTCGCTGTAATTTTACGAAAATGCATCGGCGCCATCTTTTTTTTCTTTCCTTTCGCTTATCTGTCTGCACAATCCTTCGAACTGTTGCTTTATGAACATCATCTTATACAGTCTATTTTTATTCTATTCCACGTTTGTACGTTGTTACGCTATATTTTGTTCTTTTAAACAAAAAGAAATTGACCTCTGGCCACTTACAACTCAAACAATCGGAATTTCTATGCTACCTAATTCTATCAACGGATCCTTAACATTTCACTTTAATTTTGCAGTCGAACAGCTAAAACGATTAAAAATTCCATCTACTGTCTGCTTTTTTTTTTTTACAGCCTCAAAACTTCGAATCAAATATCAGATTTCCAACCTGAAAGACACGAAGCTGCCAAACTAGCTCCTCAGAAACCTGTTGCAGACACAACGGCAGAATATCAGACTCTAAATAACGGCCTCCCCAAAAGAATGTACCAAAGGAACGTGTTAATTACCGTTGAAGACGTCTCGAAACCATCAAGTAGAGGATGCTCGAGAGTTTAAAAAAAAAAAAAAAAGATAGAGGGGAAGGCCGTCTTAACTACTGACGATGACAGTTTGAAGATTGGTCGATGGGCAGGAGAAAAAATTCAGAGAGCCTGAAGGAATCCTCGTCAGGAACCCGATTCTATTTGAGGATGTACGCGTCGTTAGTCTGCGGTTCTTTAAAATGTGACGACAATCTGCTCGGCTCTTTAAAATGCAAACCTTGCGACACAACTATCTACTTGCGGGAGTCAGACACGGAGAAAAACGGGCAGTCACAGAGAAGAAAAAATAAAAAGCGCGACTGCGTTTAAGCGGATCGTCGTTGGATACTCGCGCGTGTATTTTTATTCCAACTGGGTCAACGCACTTTCTGGCAGCCTGTCAGTCTTGGCTTTCTTTTTCTTTTCTTTTTTATCATTCCTTTGACACCAGGATGATCGAAATTGGTTAAAATTCAATTATCACCTGAATCGGTGCTTCCGGTTTGAATATCTTTAGAATGGCTGATCTAGATTATACATATCTTTAATTATCTTCTTCTTTTCTTTTTTTTCTTTTTCTAGGTTCGTAATAGGTCGAGATATATTTTTAAAATATATTCGTATTAATATTTTTACCTGGATATTTTTTATTAGATTTACGTACACAATAGAATACTTGGCTAAATTTGTCGCTGCGTTTGTCAGTGTAACAATTACGTTACTCGAGCCTCGATAACAATAGAGAAAAATCTATGGAATTGGATAATCTGCACGATTACTCCTGGAATCCCTAACTCAATATCCGCCATTTAATCCAGCTAAATTGAACTTTAAACTGGAAAAATCAACCTTCACAATTTAAAAACAAATTGACGCTATTAACGATGAAAATTTACTCGGTGTTTTCCAATTTCCACGGCAATTTCTAAAAATAAAAACCCTACCATCGATTCACAATTCCAATTAAACGAATCCTGCGCGCCGACCAGCTGAAAATATCCCGGTTTAACGTCTCTTTAGCCGCTATTTCTCCGGAAACGTTAAGCAGAAACCGTAAAAAAACGTGACTGAATTTATTTCGAGACACGGACATTGTTCGAAACCGCTAACTCGCCACGTCTTTGAACTGCATCGTGTCGTTACGATTTTTCATCTAGAGACCTCGCCCCGTTTTATCGAGAATAAATTAAGTACTCATAACGACGGCACGCTATACAATTCGGCCGATAAAATGTTTCGAAACTTCAAGCGAAACGAACTTCGCTGTTTTACTCGGTTACTCCAAAGCCTTTGGATATGTCGACAACAGATGACGATGGTCAGCCTGGTCTTGTTGTTGAATTTAATTGCGTTACGGTGAGACGACCATTTTAATTGTTTTCTCATTTTTCTCGAAAATTAGTTTGCTAATGAAACTTTAACGCTCGATGAATTTTCATATTTCTATGGAAATATCTGTATCCTAGATTCAATAAATGTAATATTGATTTTTCAAATATACCATAGATGATACAATCTCGCACCAACGTAAGATTCTGACAGAGATTAATCGTTTTCTTGATACTTTAAATTAATTATCACGTTCCATACGAAACCAGCAGCTGTTCTAATATTTATGACTAGGATTGTGCATACTACAATACAGCTTCGGTTCCCTTTCCCCGGAATCCTTGCCAACGGCAGAAACGCTCTTCCATTAGAAATTCGAGCGAATCGAAACTCTTCCATACGATTTCGATTACCCTCCATTCAGGAACTAGGATCGTCGGTGGAAGATCAACGACTAGAACACACGGTGAATCATGTTCCATTCGCGAACTGGGTCGACGATTATCCTGTTACACGTAACCGGTGGTAAAGCAGGTGGCTGCATTACCACGCTCAGGAGATTCCATGGAATCGCGGCCAAATCGAGTAGAATACTTTCAATCGGTTACCCTAGTCTATTCCCCGGAGCGATTTCTACGAGGCTTCCGCATTGTTGACCTAAATCCTGCTGTATATGTGCAACGAGAACCAGCCAGTAGTTTCCCTTCTACCCAATTTCTTCGTTTCCGGTTAGACTGCACCAGCCACCGGATGGAAACGCGACTGTTATCAGGAATTTACAAGGATTACCTTCTGTGTACGCAGGTTCTCCTCTATCGACGTTCTCTTTGCTCCGATCGGCGAAAGTAAAATGTTACGGAAAATTTTGCTGCGTGTTCGACTCACGTTAGTCCAGTTAGTTCTGGTTACTGTGTAACGCTCCCGTTGTTAATGGGATCCAAAGCGATTCGACCGGTGAGTACTTTAGTATTCGGGATTAAAAGTGTTTTCGAGTTGGGCAATTTGAAAAAAAAAAAAAAAAGACTTTGGTACACTCTTTTGTCCGAGCTTTGGATTTTTCATTTTCCCAACTTTTGCATCGAAGCTCGAATTAATTGTGTTCTCGATCATCGAAAGAAGAAGGAAGTTTTAGTAATTTAAAGAACGAGCGGGAGACTTTTGCGTTATGCTAAATGTTTTGCGATTCGACGACGAAGAAAATTAATCTTGGCGAACGTTTGAAGCGCTCTGAAATTAATGAGAATCGGAAAATTGAATTTGAAATACAACGCCAGCGAGGGTAAGGTTTCGTCGGGTACTTGAATTGTCCGTTAATAAGGGTACACCGTAATTTTCCTCCCGATTAAAATGTCCTTTTTCGCCAGGATTTTTAAAAGTATCTGTTATCCAACAGAAAATAACAACAAATGATCACCGTACATTTATATATAAAACCAATGAAGAACGATTATTTGAAAATGAACTCTGGGGAATTCTTAATAAAATTAAGATGAGGATAAAAATTAATAGATAAATAAGGACAAACCAAACTGTAACATTATTTATTAAATCCTATATTGATTACCACTATTCTCTTCACCGATATCTTACCGCTGCAACGATTGGTTTCAGCTTGCCCAACAAAGCGATACTAGCGCCATGTGGCCGTTAACTTGTGTCGTACAGTTATAGTATTGCTAAACTTAGGTTCAGCGGAATATTTGCCACTCGCTGTATTTCGAAAATTAATTATATTTTTCTATAAGCATAAGCTAAACAGAACTCTGAGTAGTCACGGTCTGGACAAAATTCAATAACAATCTTCATTTAACTCCTTAATCCCTACTCTCACACGAGACCCCTAACTCCTCTCGACAGAAACCCAATTCCCCCTCGATAAATCCTAAGACTCTTTATTCCCATCCATTCCAGGCTGAAAATCCGGCGTGAGTAAATGATAAAACGATAGCTGCTGGTAGAAAGAAATACGATGCTCCAGGCAACATCCAAAATTCAGCTCCTGACCGTCAGCCAGGAAACGCGGAGACGAACAATGGGTTAGGATGAGACGTTGGATAGGATAGAAAAACATCACGCGGCTCATTGCCGGGAGATTTGGCGGAAAGCGGGCTGAGATTGCCGGGAAATCCTCGGGAACATTACCGAATCGGTACGCGTGGTCGCGTGCGAGTTACACGGCCGCACGGAGGAAAACAAAGAAGAAAGGGATCCTATGAATTCGTGAGTGACTTCGGATATCACGTTCGCCGGCGTCTGCCAGACATTTCCTTCGGGCTTCCTGTGTGCATACGCGCGCGGGCGCGTCTACATCCCTTATACGTTATACACGGTGTCCCTCTACGAAGCACGTCCTCTTCGTCTTGAATGCTGGATAAAGCTTTTCGAAAAATTCTTAGCGCCAGATTTCGAAGCTGTTTAAACACGCCATAATTGTTATCGAACTGAATAGAATACGTTATTGACGTTGCTAGAATATTTATAGGAACGAAGAAGAAGAATAATTATACGATAAAATGACCCAGAGTACGAAGCTGGTTTAAATGTTTAACTATTCTTTAGCGAAACGTGGAAATATTTGTTGCAAAAAGATGGGAATATAAAAATTGGAGTAACGTTAATATTTCACGATCATTTTCAACGTTTGATCCAAAATTTGATCGTAGATTATAATTAATTAAATTGCTTCACGTGTGTTCAATACGAATGTCCCATCTAGAATGTCATTGCAGAATCGACTATAGAAAGTATGCGCTGTGTTGGTTCAGATTATGGATTACCCGTGGTAATCAATGGTACTGTAATTAGTAAATAATTAACTTAATAGGAAACCTAATCTGGTCTACAATTTAGCACCAACTGGTTCGTTTAATAATTAGTTAACCTAATTTTATCGTTATTTACCATCTCCATGTAACACAGTAACAAAGCCTATTAAATAATGGCAGACAAAGTGTATTCACAAGGAACTATAAGCACGGTATAAAATATTTGGATGAAGTTCTCGTCCCAAAATGCTCACCTCTTTCACGATAATTTATCAATTAGCGAATTAAAAAGGTGCCAATCCTGCTTCGGAGATTTCACACAAAGGTATATTTTCATTTATCGAAACGAAAGCAAAATTGAAATATAAAAATTCGGAAGAAGATTTTTGAAATCTTCTCGATACAACGATAGTAAGACAGTTTTTGACGACAAAAAAGAAAACGCAATTGGATGAAAAGTGAACTGAACAACAGGAATGGGATTGAAACGCAAGATGGGAACAAAGAATCATAGGGCAATAAGGTTCGAGGACAGCAACCAGGATGCAGAATTTACCAAGAACGGGAAGAAGGAGGCCTGGTTCCTTGGTTGAAAGGGCCAGGAAAATTTCAACGGTGGGAAAGATATGAATTTTCATCGGGAAGTCGGACGATAAATTTCCCGTACTCTCGCGACGCTTGCCTATTATGTAGATAATCGCGCGACAGAATTTACGTTCCGTGATGCCGCGACTTTGTAGACACGGCCAACGAAAACGAAATCGCGGCGTGGAATACATTTGCGGCGACCTCGCGTTTCTAAAACACGCCTGATCCATACATATAGGGCAGCCTAAAAATACCCAACGTCTCGTTCAATTTAGAAATAGAAGGAAAAAAGAACAAAAAGGAACAGGAACTAAAATAAGAAAAAATGTATAAACTGCGTAAAGCACACACGTATCGCCGTTTAATTTCGTCCTCGCAAAATTTTTCCTACCCTAACTATTTTCAAAGAGATTGCAGCCACCCTTTTGCATGTACACCCTGTAGCCATCCTTAATATAAAACGCATTCCTAATTTGTCTGACTCTAGTCTCCTCTAATAATGAAAGGGTTAATGACATCTGAACAGACGCACACCTAGAAATTTCTTTAAATATAATACAAACAAGTGTCAGGAAAATTTATTTGCGAAACAGATACGCTCTTTTGCCTGGCCTAACCTAGTTTCGTGTCGTTCAAGAAGTCGCACCGCCCCATTGTGCCACTGAAAACGCCCATGAACATTTCCCTTCTCCTCGGTTCTTTGTTTGTCGCAATACTTGATTCGTGAGCAGCAAAAAAAAAAAAAAAAAAAGGAAAAAAGGAAAAAAAGGAGAAAGAACAAAACCGAACAATTACAGCTTCGGCATTTCGCGGCTGGCGAACGATAGAGTAAGCAATTACACGACACATTTTTTCCTATTTTTCTTCTCTACTTTTTGAAATTTCGCGGCACGCTGAAAACGGTATGATCCACGTGACACGGTAAAAAGGAGCGTCCGTTTCGCAACGTTTCGAAAACTTTAGTTGCGTTTTCGAGACAATGGGCAATGTTTCATGAGAAATTAAACTGATTCGTCGAATTTCAAAGAAATTCTGAGAGCCCCTTTGGGTTTGAATTACCATTGGAAAATGTTCTCTGGTACTTACGTTCCACAGGATGGTTAGTCGCTCGTCCAGGTGAACATGTTTGAGGTTAGGATCGTGTTACGAAGAGATCAACGTTCATTGGTTTCTTCTGAAATTGGAAGAAAGGAGCTGAATTAATTAAATACGTTTTGTACTTTAGAAATCATTGAATACGTTGTTGTAAATTATGTGCTCGAAAAAGAAAGTGAACCTTTTAAGATTAAGTTTAGCGATAAATTACACTCAAATGCATCTTCTCGCAATGTATTTACCAAAGTAATTCTCATTTGGAATACACTTAAAAGTGAGGCGCACTAAAGACGAGAATAAAGCCAAGGAACTGGTAGAAAGGACAATTGGTAATTTAATTATATAGATGGCCGGGAAATAAAAATTCTCACCAGAGAAGCAAAACGTCTCCAGCGTTTCTAATTCAGGGAATACCCTGTGGTGGAGTCAGTGTTTCAGTTTCTTACGCGAGTAATTTTCATAAAAACCGACCAATTCCGATGGAAACCTTGAGATTTTACGAAAGTCCAGCTTTGGCCAATTCCGGGCCATAGTTGATTTTATTCTTTTCTCTCAGCGGCAGCCCAATATCCGTCGGAAGTTCCTCAAAGAGCAATCGACCCCCGCGAGGCGGTACTTAAGCGAAAAAAATTCCTCTTTCGCACTGATAAAAAGAAAACTCGTTGATAAGCAGCGACTCGCCTACTTTCACGTGTACACAAACCTTCCACTTCATATTTATTCTAGTTTACCATCTTTGTAAGGCAACAAAAAATTAATTCCGTACAGTGGCTTATTTATGATCTGAGATGAATAGGATCTTAAACTAAATGCAGGATTTTCCTATTGAAAATTATAAATTTTTTCTAATTAATTTCGAGTAATTAACCCGGATATGTATATCGCAAGTTCACAAGAATGATACAAAATTAATAATAACTTTATTTCGTTGCAGTGAATATTTTTTTCCAAAATTTACATAGTTTCTCTAAAATTGCAATAAATTTCGTATGAATTACACACACAAAAAAAAAGAAGAAATGTTTTTGTCTCTGTATATATTCACGCTTTTGTTTGCTTGTTTTATATAAGTAAAAGCGACTCTTTTAAAAGTTGTACGAAAAATTTTTTGGCTGACTGTATACGTACTACAACTACTATTTATATGCATCTTTCATTGTCGTTGTTTCAGCCAGCACGCGTTATTTTAAGGAGGCTGCGTACACGTACACACACACACACACACACACACACACACACACACACTAGAGAACGCGAAACAAAAATCACTAGACGTTGCAGATGCATAGAGGCAGGCGCGAGACATACAACGCCCATGAAACTTCGATGACGACTGAGTTCGCTCACGATTTCAAGGGTGTGTAGACTCATAATTTATAGCTCTGTAGTGGGAATACCGCGAAATCATTCAACGAACAAATGTGCCTTTGTCGAGTAGGCTGGAATGCAGAACGTTTAGATAAAAATAATTAAAACGCAAGGCTAATAAAAGATAACGAATGATATTGTTTCTGCCTATTAGTGATTTTAAAAATCGCTCGATCATTGTTTAGTAACCTTAATTCGTGTCTGGCACAGCGTCATTGTAACGAGGCTATTTATTGGATTTATCATTTTGGATGACGAATTCAATTTCTGTGCAATTATTTATTAATACATTAATATTGTGTACTTATTATTACATGAAATATATTAGCGTATCTCATTAGCACTTTTAATTTTTATTTAATAATAAATATATTAATATGATAATATACGTAAAAGAAAAATTGATGTTTCAAAAGTTTTGTCAGCTTTGATCAATTTGTCAATACAAATATTTGACTAAAAATGCACGTAAAAATAATTCTGTAAAAATAATTCTGTAAAAATAAGTTTTTCTAAAATAACAATCTCTAATGGTATTATTACAAGAGAACAACTGATAATTTTCAAACAAATATTTTTCTACGCCGATATTTGATTTAAGAATGAAAGTGTACAATATAATTCAACGAAGTTTCAAGTACTTAAAAGATCGATACTAGCTACGATCAATCTTCCGCGCGTTACTAATCAGCAAATCTACGATTTATTCCATTAGGAGCTGTTGCGATGAAATTGCCCTTCTTTCCAACTCATCCCTCGGAAAATCACCCTGAGCAAGTTCAGTAGTTGCCGGGCAAGCATGCAGAGTGCGAGAAACGAGCGGAAATCAGCGCAGCCAAGACCAGTTACAAGCGTTATTCCTTAATTGCACCGTTGAATGCAAGAAGGGCCCCAGTGTCGGATGTTAGTTTCCATAAAAGTGTCCCTGAGCGAAGTTAAATGTTCTTGTAACGTCGTTTAATGTATTTAAAAATCCAATATTTCCTCTTTATAGCTTCTAACGAATTAATTACAATAGTACTTTAACCTCTCTGATCCAGTTTCGTACGAATTAAACATAACCTATAATCTAACGATAGCGGTTCAAATTTGAACTACAATTGTAAATCATTCGTTTGTTCATTCGGTTACCACAACGTGGTAAAGAATATTAGAAATTTCGTTATAATAAAAGATCTTGGAAAATCATCGATGTACAAAAATCATGTTTTATCTGAAAATGACAATTCCGTACGTATGAACGTACTTTGCCGAAGATTAAACGCCGTTCTTTTTATTCTCCGATGACAAAGACAAAGTCATCGGCAGGCCAAAGCTTTTGGTACGCGCTGAATCTCGAATATCGTGAGTGATCGTTCCTTCTGGGAACGTTATTTTCTAACGTCGCTTTGAGAGATTTCTCGCGAGGAAGAAACAATTTTCCACGGACAAAGGGCGCGTCGAAGGTCTCGCAGACGCCATTACAGTGCGTCGATGCGTGCCACCCGCCATTTTGTTCATCGGGAATTCATGAAAGCTTGCGTGTCGCGTTCAGACTACACTCAGGATGCACATTGTTCCCACGAACACGGGATGGAATTTCGTTACAACTTTCGTTGAGCACGTTCCAGACGATTTTATTAGTTGGAATTAAAATGGCTGACGTTAGCCACGCGCGCGGAAGCGAGTTTTGATGAGCGGATCGATTGATGAGCCCCGGCTCTGATGTTTGGACGTGCTGTTTGCCAAATTGTGTGCACGTTTTTGAAATTAGGCGAGTTTGTTTGCGCCACCGAATGGACGATCGAAGCACAGATACGTGGAAACCAACGTGAACGTTTCAATGTAAGAAGGATATGATATTTCTGTTTGACGCTTTCGATATTCCAAATATCCCTCCTCATTTTCCGAGCATCGCTTAAAATTACGAAATATTCAAAACTTATTTTCTTCTGTACGTTATACAGAAAACAGATATTGTTTGATCATTTTCTAACGTCAATGATTTTTAGGTTACTTTATATACCTGTGATATATATATATATATATATATATATATATATATAATTAATCTTATACTTTAATCTAAGAATCTCGGACGAAAAGATGTACACAAAACGTTCGTCAATATTTGGGTCAGAAGAGCGCAAACAGCGACCATGTCGGATCCAGGTGGCGCTAGTTTGACATCGTCGAACTCGAATCTTTCTAAGATCGTTTGACGATAAATTACAGGTAGTGTGTTAACGTGTTTCTCGCTGGAAATTCAGATTTTCGGACCATCTCTGAACTCTCGTTAGGCTGGTTTAGTTAGTCTCTTTGTGGATCATTGAGGTACAACGATGGGTCGAGATACTCGACTAATTTTCAACTGCGAGACGTTGCCCCTGGCGTTCAATTAACGAGCCTTTCTTCGATACAAGCAACTCGTGATCAGAGAATCGACGTGAATCCTCCCCTCGTGAGGTATACACGCGTTCTAATTATTACCCTGGTTGGTACGCGGTAATGTACTGTTTTGTTCAGGTTGTTTGGTAAATCGAAGCTCAAGCTGGATACTTAAGAAAATTGATATTTGCGTGTCTTTGTCGTTCGCAGCTTGTGTCTGTCGATCATTTGCGAACAAATTCCCTGTAATTTGTTCCATTTTCTTAGCCGGAATAGGAAAATTTGTTGAAAGAGCCAAGTTATTACGAGCGATTGTTACGTCATTAAAACATTGATAAGCCAAACATCGACAAGCGTCAAGTTTCTGGCAACCGCAGTGCCTCTCAACTTAAAAAAAAGCTGCGAAACGTTGAAAATTTTGGTGGCCATACAATTTCGATGACCAGACCACGGACCAGTTATGGTCCTAACATCGGAAAACGACACAACGCGTCTTATCCAATCCAACGCAAAGATTCGTGACATTTTACTAAGGATCTGTAGATGACAGCGACTGCACGCGAAATAACAATGCACGCGGACAGATATAGCGTCGTTTCGACGTAACGTAATCAGGAAAACACACCTGGGGAACAGAAGGGGCTTTTATTCGATATAATACGATCGATCGACATAATTGGGATGGGGGGAGTCAGTCTGCCGTAAATCCAGCGGGCGGATTAGCGAGCGTGGCGTTACGACATATGTACGCGTGCAATATTTAAGCCTCGTTAAACGCATAATTTCAAATCGGCCGTGGGCTTCGCGTCATATGTTATTGATAACCGGGGCCGCGAACGCGCGGCTCTCTGTTGAATAATGCGCGGATTACGCGGTCTAAACTAAAGCAAACGTCGAATAATTAACAAGACACCCTGGCTCGCTTTGAAAGGCCGACACGAGAGCTCCTGGCGGACCCGCGAGCGTTACGCTTCGGCCTCATTAACTATACAACTCCCAGTCTCTTTGACGCGGCGCGAAGAGATTGATGAGCCCGGGCTCCGACCGATTAGAGGCAGTGATTAAGAAACCTGGCCTCTTCGGTTTGTGTTTGCGCGTGCGTGTGAGCCGCTGCTTTCCTGGATTTAAGTTTTTTGTTGCTTTAATGCTTCCGCCAGGTTCGAGCTGATCTCAATTTGAGGATTAATAAAGGATAGATTTATAGGTTGATTAACTTTGATTGTAATAGCTCTTAGAAAACGGATCTTTCAATTGTTCATCATTTTGGCATCGGAATATCGTCAGTAACCTGCGTTCTACTATTATATAAAGGTACATTAGCACCAATTATGATTCGATGAAACAAAAATCGACGAAGAAAAAGGACGATCGACTGATTAAATCTCTATATTTTTACCTGAAAGAGCTTCCAACAGATTACCAACCTAACAGGAGCCTGACTAACTTGCAAGTTCATTTACGAGACACTCTTAATGGAGGAAATTTTAAAGGAACAGAAATACCCGAAACGACTTGGTTTTCCCTTTATTATATTTATTCGTACATTTCCACGTCGAGTAAAAGAGCTGGAGAGTAATAAAGACACTCGGTAATGAAGAGCAAAGATGAAAGGGGAAAAGAATTTTTCCCAGAGTCGTTCTCAGCTCCCTTTTACTTTCATTTTCGCGGCGACTGTAATTTGCCCCTTTCAGAGCCGAACCTCGATGGCTTTTACGACGCTCGATATGACCGGTTTTACGATTCTGCGTCGGGCGATGAGCAAGCAAAGGTGGTAGGGGTACAGGAATCGGTATTGTGAGCCGTTAAACTGCGAACGAGCCGAACGTAGGTGTCTTAAAGGGAAATCAGATAATTGAATAACGGTCAGATACAAAATTTCTACACCGGAGCTTTTACGAGCCCAATTTATGTGTCCTAGGGAATTTCACGTCCATACGGCGTGTTCCCGCCACTTAGCTCTTATCGAATAATCTCAAAGATTCATAAAAGTCTGACAGTATAAAGAAACTTTGACTTACGGTATACAGCTATCGTATTGTAGTTTTAATCTTGTAATTAAAAATTAATTGATAGATTTAACGTACGAACTTTGGGCAATGTTCTGATTCTTGTTTATTTCCGAGCTCGAAGCTTTCGGAATATAGAAAGAAGCGTGGAATATCCATTTCAATTTCCAGAAGCTCGATATTTCTTGCCGTAGAATCCCCAACACACAGAGAAAAATCACTAGTAGATTACAGTTTCAATTTGTCCATTCGATATTCACCTCAAACTCTCAATATACCTAACTACATGCAGAAAAATGGCTAGAACACTCATCGACTCGCTATTCCTAAATCTGTACCTTTAAATGCTGCCAAATACACCGAGAAAAATAACTAGACTACACTTTCGGTTCGAAACAAATTTGTGCAAACTACCAAGCCCCTAATCAAAGACGCAGCATCCTGTATCGCTACTCCTCCCTCTCTCGCTCCAAAAAAAAAAAAAAAAAAAAAAAAAAAAAAAAAAGAAAAAAGAAAAAGAGAAGAAAAAAGTAAAAAAGAGAAGTATATCGACAATTTCAATTTCCAGACTCGCGATCAAAGAAACATTCGTCGACGAGGTCGCGGGGCTTTGATGTCGTCCACGTGCAGCGCGACAATTTTGCAGTTAGCCCGCGAGCCCCGTCGATCGCGACGATGACAAGAGTTATTTTCTGTCTGACAGGTGTCGGTGGAGCGTCGATCGGTTTTTAAAGCTCGCTACACGAGAGAAGGGCCAATTGAACAGACGCTGCGTGTAACGCGCCCCAGGACAAATATACCGGACGTTATTTTGCATATAGAAAAATATACGCACGCGTACACAGCAACACGCACGCATACACGGTAACACACAAGCCGAGATATATGCAACAACAACAAAAAATCTGTGGTCCAATACCGAGGACGATCAAACCGATGGACTGGCAAATATTTTTCGCGGACGTCGGTTTTATCTCGGCCACCCAGCGATTTTTATTGAGACGATATTTCATTCGCCAAGTGTGTATTCTACGGAGAATAATTTGTGCGTTATAGTTTAATAATCCATCTATAATCTTTTTGCCCAGTTGTTTGCCTCGTTAGAATATTTTCTCCTTACAGTGAGAAGATTAGGAAAATTACCATATTCATGCTTGGTTCGCTACATACTCCTCTATTACTCCTAACCTCAAAAACTCAACCCGTACATATCTGGCCCTCGAAACTCGTACAACTCGCAACAAATAAACCTGGAAACTAACTCTCGTACCTGCATTATCCTCTCCTCAAAGTCTATCAAGATTCCCGAGCCGTGTCGTAACAACGCTCGTTGCCCTCTCATCTCTCGTACAACGGATCGATTATATCGCGGCGGTTCCATCGCTCGCAGTACGTACTAGGAACGCGTGTACATATACGTAAAACCGCAAGGAGCAACTAAGCTCCCTGAGCTGGCGAGACTTCGTGACGAGCGGCCATTTCTCTACTATTTTAGGGTTACAAGTTCCGGCGCAGATCGCGCGGATAAGCTCCTGCGGACTTATTTATGGATCGAATCCGCGAGATTTCCGGGAAAGCTCATTTACCTAGGCCTCCTCTTTGCTTGCTCATCCAGGCCTTTGATAGAACGCCGGCCCACCTCTCCGATGAAATATTATCGATAATCGGGGGCCTCAAAGAACGGCCTCCTCTCTGTTCGCGCGACAGACCGCGTGGACACGTGCGATGCTTGGTGCAATTTGATGCCTCTGTGGACATCTGTCGACTTCTGTACATGGAGTTGGGTGTTGCGATGCGCTAGGTGTAGGCGTTTCGAGAGAATTTGGCCCGTTCGACGGAGAAATGTAGCTTGAAACTGGACATTTTAGGGAGGTTGGAAAATTATCATCGCGTTTCGCGTATGGTAGAATATTAGGAAAGGAGCGTTACATTCGTTTTTACATTCGCGATACGCGTATACGTGTTGCTAGAAGGTTAGGATAACATCTTGAAATCCGCTGATAGAAATTAGCAAAATTGTAAATTGTAATCTGTGCTATAGAGACTTGAAAGTCAGCTTTGGATTGGGTGAAATAAACTGTTGAAACTTGTTGGCAGAAATTACTCAAATTTTCATATCGTAATCTCAATTAGAAGAATTCTAGATTAGAATTTCATTCTGAATTAAGTTGAATCTTATCTTTCTATAAATACACGAAATTTCCGATATTACGTCATATATAACTTTCGCGACAACAATTTCACCGTTTTCGCATGTAGCATAAAGGACAATTCGTAATGGAAAATTTAATAGAAGTTGCGGTTCGTTAGATACCGTGTAAAGACTAGAATATAAGCATAAGGCAAATGGAAAAGACAGTGTGTTATGGTCACGTTGCCTCGTTTCTATCTGGCGTATCGTATCCACCTACAAACCAATCCGGTTGCCACAATGGGGTCGGCTCTATAGCAACCAGGACGTTTCCTTGTGATTTCAGTGATACGGAGTTTTCTTGATGAGTTTCATGCAAACGCCACCGTTCTCGTCGTGTCCCGACGAATTCAATATGCTCGTACATCGATACGCGGCGTATGGCTGGGGCGCGCATAATCCACGAGGTACTCCAACTTTAATGGGGCGAATCTCGAAAACGCGTGCTCTTTTGATCGATAGCGACGTTGCAACGTTTCAATATACTCGTCGGAATAAAGTCAACAAATCACATAGGCGATTCATCGCCAGCAACTTTTTGAGGTTAGAGTTTATTACCAAGGGAACTTTCATTCGGTTCGTTATGCATGTTTATTATTTACTAACAATGTTAACAAATCAGAAGACTGATTCGTTGTAAAGAAATTGCTTTGACCACGCCATCGTACTGAAACACGAATCGATAATACGCACAAATTTCGTTCGCTAACCTAACCTATCCAGTAGCTCCTTCGCTACGATTCTTCTCCATCAAGCTTCAACTTTCGATCCCAAGCTCGCTCTTGGCCGATAAAAAAAAATAATGTGGACTTTCACGATTATCTTACAAACCATAAATCAACAATTGCGAAACATTTCACTCTGAAACCTAAATTTGTATCGTGCCAATAAAAATTACATAAACTTTCAGAATTATTTTTCCTACGGTATCCTAACCTATAAAGACCATCAATCTCAAATCACTTCATCCCGGTGAACATTCGATCGATAATTCGCCGATAAATTTCGTTCACATGCCTCCTCATCCCAGTCCAATTCCTTCCCACCAATCCTCTTGTATTCCCACAAAAAGCCCGAATTCACGCCGTCGTCGATTCACGCGATGCCCATTCACGAAAAGCGGCGTGTCCAGCTGGGCATCGCGCCGCTATAGAGAGGCTTAACATAAGCAAGCACGACGCGCATTCGTCGTCAGGTGTCAGGAACGCGTTTCCCATGGTCGCGTTTCTCGTCGGCTACCTTTGTCGAAACGTCCACGTCGCATACCAGCACGCGTCACGTGACGCGGACCGAATTCCCGGCAAATGGTCGAGGCAGACGTAAGACACAGGGACCCGCTAGAAAATAACGTTGCCCCGACGAGACCGAGACAAATGGCAGATCGATGCCATCGTCATTTACGTCGACTTACCGAATGTGGTGGTAGGACGACGCTGAAACTGTGTGTCAGGGGTTGTCGACACCAGCCAGAAACCACCCCTTTTCCGGTGACACTTATTGTTAGTGAAAATTCGCCACAAGCTGCCGCCACGACTACTCTCTATCTTTCTCACCACTGTATCCTACATACGTGGGGTTGGATTTAAATTTTAATGAGTCGCGGTTCGAGCACCTGTTTTCTGGGTTAATACGAATGGAAAGGCTGCTGCTCTCACTCTGATCCTCCCAGCTCCCGGAGGAATTTTAGGTGGTTTTTGGAGGTTTAGAGCAATTGCTTTCTGATTGTTGGTTTCATGTACATGGAAGTTATTTTGTTGGAAATGAGAAACGAGTGTAATTGCAAGGGAGTTAAGATTATTAATATCGTGAAAGGATATGGCAGACATTTAATATTTCCATATACAGTTAATAAGTTCTATACAACTAGGAGATTAAATATGTTAGCACAATATATATCGAGTAAATGAAACGGAAAGAACTGACAAATCTAACCAACCGTCAAAAACGAGATCCTAAAAGATGACGATTATGGAAAAATTGAAAAAGTATCTTTACGAGACCATTAACGAACGGCCTTAGTCTCGCCATATAACCATAAAACGAATAATACAATCGCAGCCCAATAATTACGCCGGTGTATTATCATTCTCACCTTCACCGTCGAACCTTCCTCGCAATCTTCCCGGTACGGGTAAATAATTAAAAACCTAACTAAGGAAAATCGAAATAAACCAGCGCAAAGGATCTCAGAGCCGAGCAGAGCGAGTTGGTTCGTCAATGAGAGGGCAGCACTGTCGAGGGCTGCATTAAGCGGGAAAAAACTTGTGGCCCTTGTTATCACGGTCGTTACCACGATAATATCGCCTTGTTCCACGTACAGTTACACGGGACACGACGATATTTGCCCTGGCAGGCTGCATGCAACGTGCCTGCCTGTTACATGGTTACAACAATGGCGACCAGCCCGCTAACGAGGGAACCGTAGTCCGACACCTGACCTGAAGTTTCACTCTTCCGTAATCGTCATTTGGCCTTGAAGCAATAGAACTATAATAACGCAATATATCCGATAATATAATAACGTAACTGAAAATTCTAGCGTTAAACACGCGTTTTTCATCCCCCTCGAACTTTTCAAACAATACCTTAACAATTATATTTTAGCTTTCACAAGCCTTGCGCAATTTATCAGCTATCTTTAAGAAACTTTCTTTCTTCGTCCTTAACGAGTTATCTTTATTTTTAAACACGCTAGACCAAAGTTCTCCCATTTAACCGCAAGATAAAATAAAAATTGGGAAATCGATAAAAACATTTTTACCGTGTTTTTCTCCTGTGATCCTCGTATACCAGGTCAGAAATAACGAAGGATAACTGTTATTTGATTCAGTTTGCCTCGCTGAAAATCCGTTCGAGTTGCTGACGGATTCCGCGGCGATTCTACCTCCCCCATCAAACTGTTTCATGGAGTTTCCATGGTGTAATGAAACGCGGAATGTGAACGGATCGTCAGCCTTTGAAGGAACGATTTCGAGGATTGTTCCGCCCTCCCTCCGCCCTTCCTCCGCCCACCCTCTTTTCCGCGTCTGGATGCCCACACTCGTTTATCCAGCCGGATTATTTTGTCGGAATGCTTCATCGTCTGTTGAATTGACGGAATGCTGTCTGGTCTGAAGACTGGCCGTATTTTATTAGATTCAACACCAAGGGGACGTGTTTGCTATCGGTCAGCGGTCGAAATGGTTCATGGACTGTGGTCGAAGCGTTCGTGACGGAAGGTGGTGTGCATGCATTTATGGAAAATGGGAAAACGTAAAAATGTAAAAATGTAAAAATCTACAGAATGCACGTAGCGCGCAAAAATACTATACTAAATACTAAAAACAAATCGCCGTATAAACACTTTTTTAAATAACTAGTAATAAACACTATTCGACAATTCTTTCTAATTAAAGAAAAACTCGCAACAGAATTGTTGCGAAAAGTATTATCGGCTGTCGTACGTCGATGAGAAGAAGATCTATGGTCCTCTTTCGATACTTTCCTCCATTCGATGAAAACCTAGCTGGCTTTTCGGCCGAATTTATGAATAATAAGTACGGCTTCGAAGAGTCCACGCGTGATCCGAGCTTAATGACGATACCGCGGAGGTGGAGTTGATAGAGATCGCGTATTAATCTGAGAACTTGCTGGTTGGTCACACTTTCGCCGAACGTAAACAAAAGGAGAATTCCAGTTTGCGGATTATCACGGCCCCGGTGTGGCGGGATAAATATAAACAGCTTGTAATAATACCAGCTCGTGCTACGAGAGCAGGATGAATTCGTCGATGCTCTTAAGCTTCCAGCTGCCAGAGGATTCCATTAACCGAGAGGACTAATTTAAATAGAATAACAGAGATGACTCTTCTCCATGCTTTTCGTTAGATTCAGTCGTCAATTGTTCCTTGTTGCAATGACTGGATTTTTTCGTAGATTAAAATTATTAATTGTATATTGGTCGAATTTCGAGATATTTATATGCGACGAAATTTAGGTTAAAGCAAATAAAATGTAACGTGACGAAATAAAAATTTGTTTAATAGTTGTGAGAACAAATTAAAAAGGTTCTAATCGTAAATTCATCGGTGCAAAGAAACAAACGTAAAATGCGTGAGGTAACGCTCTATTGTCTATCGAATGTCGACTGAGAGCAAGTATCTCGGCTTTCAATAGCTGCAGGGAGTTAGGAGCTGAGGTTATTGATTTAAAAAGTAGAAGGGTCGAAACTGTATTTGACAAACGTACCATAAAGGGATCACATTCAATCAATATCCGTGACGTTGTGTGCACACAGCGTTTGTATTTACGTAAGATGGATGGCGTGAACATCAGGACGGAATCCCAGAGGATCCGCCAGTTAAGATACAAGAACACAATGATACTTGCGTGATCGTTTCCTATATACGTTTCATCTGATCGAACACGATTCTGCAGACAACCGTACTTTTACTTAATACCGAGATTGAAACGATTATTGGCGTTCTCGACTTGCTTCTAAATTTCAATTAGTCAGAAATAACATGGTCGCAATTTAAGTCCACCGCTTTTTCGCGGATACGTAAATTTTGTTTGAAAATTGGAAACTGTTTTCGCACATCGACGACTATATGCGACTGCGTGGTTGTTCCATCGGCGAATGACGGATACGACGGAGAATGATGTACGCAGCTTGGAAGCTTAAGAGCGTCTCTCCTAAACTATTCTAAACTCTATCTATCTCTAAACTATTCGACTACTCGCGAGAAACGAACGTTATCAGAAGAAGAATCAGCAGACATGGTGGACGGAATCGTAAATGGGCTGACCAAATGCGACACCGGACGGATAAAGCGGTCTGGTGGCGCTAGTTGCGTCCGCGGCGCGTTTTGAGGGTTGTCTGTACAATTGCGGTTAATTACTAGCATATTCATGCACACGATACACGCTCCTTAGTCGGTGGGAACGGTGTGCACGACGTGCCTACTAATCCGGCGCGCAGATGCAACCGTAATTCGTTAGTTGCTCGGGGCACGTCCATCGAATTAGCGCCAAGCTTAATTAAATCGTCCAGATAAACAACTTCTCTTCATGCTGGACGGCCATGCGCGAACTGTCTTTATTCGGCCGATATTCAACCGCCTTTTTTCCACCGCTGATTTTATTCCATCAATGGAATTATGTTTCTAAGTTCCTTTGGTTTTCCGTACAAAGTGCGTCGCTGTTGCCATGGCGTTTAAAAACTGATTTTAATACAATGGGTTGGCAAAGAAATATTTTGTAGCAAAGTTGGCCGTTCCAGTTTCATTTGAATATTGCGTAACAATAATTCCGGAAAACTGTCGCAGAGGAAAAAATGATATGCTACATTTTTCCCTCATATTGCTCGCTTGTACGATATTTTTGAAACGAACCTCTATATATAGAATCGATATTTTCGATATACGTAGAATAACCGACGCGAAGGGAATACTCCTATGGTCGATTAAATAACAAATTTTGAAGTATTTCACCAGTTGTTGCTAGCCTTTAATGCGAAGCCGATTATTCGATTATCGTCCGTGTAATAACTAATTAATTAGCCAGGCTGTGCACCATCCGACAATAAGCCAATAATTTATGACGAATCGCTGACACGAAATGCGTTCACGTTCTAATTTTTCATCGATCAAATTATCGATGACACGCCGTCCATCAATTCGATTTTAATTCCCATCGAATTAAATTAACACTGCTGCTATCTTTGGAGCCACGCCCTTTGTGCTTAAATATTCTGTTTCCGTGAAATTAGAAGACAATTTCTCTTCTTTCCGTTACCCTCTCAAAATTACATTTTACAACTAAAATTATAATTTTCATATCTCTGAAATAAAAACAAAGAGAAAGAAAGAAAAGCTGAGAGACGTTGACAATTTTGTTGACAACCTAATCCCAATTCGATGACCAAAAGCTATATATAGTACGTGGCTCACAAGCGCGCACACGCACAGACCAAGGTTTCTGGTCTCAATTATTTCAGACTTCTGTCAATCCTGCCGTTTAAATGTCTCGAAACATGTAAAGTTTGACGGTTGTCCGATTTTACGACCTCGTTATGTCGAAAAGGCAGGCAAAGTCGAATGTGGAGGCACGTGGCCGTCATTACCATCCACACGATGCCACTGCTTTTTTTCCCCTCTTTCTGCTAACCGCATGTCAACGGTCGGCGGAGATTGATCGAGGGATCTCGAAATTGAAACAGAAATATTCGAATCTCTTTGCTGCCGGTCACACAAGCGTCTGCCATGCATATTTCAGGCACGGGCGAGCGAAAAGAGAATAGCATTACGCATATTCGTGTGTCTCTCGTCCGACAGACGAGAATGGAAGCCAGAAATAGACGCGAGAACGTCTCCTGTCGACGTGGAAGCCCCGAGAGTTGTATCGGGACTGTTTGGACACTCTCCCGACAGATTGAAATTTCATTTCGACGGAATTCCGATGGATATTGGCTCAGCGCGATCAGATCGATTTCCAAGTGGATTTACGACTGTTTGAAAAATGTTCGTCGCCGATGAAAGAGGATTTTATAATTTTTGCCGAAGGCGCTGGCACTCGGCTTCAGCGTTCGATAGGTGAGCGATTCTAACGGCATTTCCCCATACTTGAACCCACTGTATCATTATGTCCACGTGATATTATCCTTCCGTTCGTTTTAAATGAACTTAAATACGAAAACAATTTCTATAGGAGAACTGTTCGTCTATAACATACCTAGCACGAACCACCATTCCTTAAACGTACTTTCTTCTCAAATAATTTGAGGATATAAAGCATGACGGTGGTAGATGAGAAAGATCGCGTCGTTTAACTATATACGACAAAACGTTGCTTAATTTTAGATTCGATTCGAAACTGGTTGCTAAATTTCCTAAATGAAAAAAAGTTATTCATAAACTAGCATATTCGCATTATACACGGATTCTCGCACACACGATTAAAAACACGTTCGCGGTTCAACGACCCGTTTAAACCTCCTCATCCGCGATTCGGCCGCGTGATGTTTATGCATCTTCGTGTACGATATTCAAGATATATGCACGCATACATGCAAATCAGGCAGGACTTTCACGTATCCACGTGAGTGAGAGAGAGAGAGAGAGAGAGAGAGAGAGAGAGAGAGAGAGAGAGGACGTGCGTTGCCGGAAGCACACTATTGCCCCCTGGTTGCATACAATATGCGCCATTACGTTATGCACATGTATGCATGCGTACACAGGTGCATCGACTGTCCACCGATCGAATCCACTTCCATCCACCAGGTTTATAAGATACCACCGCCAACCGATTATATGCAAATAACCGATATCACGAAATTTAACCAAAATTCCTGGTCGATCAACCAAAAGATTCAAAGACCATGGGCTTCGACAATCTACGCTCGTGGTTCGCGGTATTAACTTTAGAATGACACGCGTAAAAAGAGACGCGATAAGGAGGATGATTTCGTAAACGTGAAAGTTGGAATGATCGTTCGCTTCTCGTATCTTCGCTTCATTAAGCGTTTCGAGCGGCAATGAAAGTTTATTTTAGCTTGTACGAGTGGTACTTGAAATATCGTCGATGTTGGATCGGATCCAGAAGCTAGTGCGAACAGATTCTACGAATTAAGTGCGAGTGGAGATTCTACTAGACCAGGGACTCTGTATTTCAGACTGTTCAAAATTTTGCTATCGTACGCCGACGGTCGATAGCGATTTGTTCTGCTTATCGTGACACGTAACTGAAACAGGGGCTAAACGTCGCGGAGCGTGGCCGCTGATTGATCCGTCAAACTTCGGCACAAAGGGCTGCATTCGCGTCACGTCGCGGCTCGAAAAAAGAAGGAGCGCGAAGGGAAGAAGGGCGGACCGTCGCCGTGAAAACTTAAAGTCGACGCAACAATGGCTTTTTGTCAGCCTACCACGAGCCGCGTAAAAACGATACCGGCCGTCTCTCAAGAGCCCTACACACGCCACTCTGCCTCTTCGTCCGCTGGCAAGATCAAGCGAGAACCGATCCGCCCAGGTATCGGCGCGTCCAACACGTGACTTCAACTTCTTCGTCGTCTTTTTCTTCGCTATTGTGCATTTGGGTCAACCCTTTCGACGACAGTTCCGTCTGCGCCTGCCTTTCTTCGAAAGAGACGATGCTCGCCATTTTTCTGGCCGTATGAAAGGCCACTCGAGCTCCCTGTGGCTTCTTTGTGGTTCGGGGCACAGGTAAGAGGCTCGTCTTAATTTCCTCGTTGAAAGATAGACTCTCTCAAGACTTGTCTCTTCTTTCGTGTACATTGCTCGCGAGCATCTCGCCTTTGTTCGATGACAGGGGAATTTGGTTTCGAGAATTTTTCATCGTGATCGGTTCGACTTGGCAAATTTCAAAAAATTTCCTTTCCTCGTGATTTTCCAAAGTAACCGTATACTTCTTCTTCCCGAAGGTTCAATTAATTTTACTTGACTTTTGCGATCGTGTCTAATTCTTCCAACTAATCGTCCATCGATATCGTTGGACCAACGATAGTTGAGATTAGATTTAGGTTGTTTAATTTCGCGATAATTCCTTTAGTTTTATTTTATATCTTACGTGGGACAAAAGTTTCGTTCGTCGTTTAAATCTCGATCGGAATTACACGAATACGTCAATTATTGTCATTGCGCAGAGCAAATTTGACGGTACTTAAT
Source organism: Bombus haemorrhoidalis (assembly GCA_014825975.1). Taxonomy (NCBI): domain Eukaryota; kingdom Metazoa; phylum Arthropoda; class Insecta; order Hymenoptera; family Apidae; genus Bombus; species Bombus haemorrhoidalis. The sequence goes on along the minus strand of CM026176.1, from coordinate 967,202 downwards.
TAACCAATAATTAGCTATATTAAATTTAATAAACACGCCATCCCCAATCAACAAGTTATCAGCAAGTACATTCGTTATAACAGATTGATGATTTTATTCTTCCTCAGATTGGTCAATGTTTCCGATACACAATTTAGACATTAAATCGAACCATTTATGAAACACCATCGAAATAACACGATTATCCGATTGAACTTCGATTCAGTGAGAAAAAACACTTTTTTCTTTTCTCTTTTTTTTTTTTTTTTTTTTTTTTTTTTTTTTTTTTTTTTTTTTTTTTTGGAATAATTAGTTCCATTTTTGTCGAAAAGTTTGATAACTTTGTACCAGAAGAGAGGGGAAAAAATGTTCCCGTTGCAAACAGTTAATACGATCGATGAAACATCGATACAACGATGGCACAATACTTCGTTGTCATTGTTTTCGTGCTTCCATAGCGAAACACTCGAATTCGATTGAAGACCTGACTGTACCGAGATCGATTATTATAGCTGGCAGTTGGCCCCGATAACTGCCGACAATTTCATTCCTCTCGATCTATCGCAACAGTTTATCCCCCGTGTTCGAAACTTTCTTCGTTTTCATCAGCTTCGTGTTGCAAAGTGTTTTTATTCCGCCGTTTCCTAAGTCGGACATGATCGTCATCGTTTCTCAGTTAGAATACCTTATTACTGTCAATTACAAATATATAATTAGATATAATTTCCTGATTAGTTGCGTGATCGTTCTAAGTTTGAATTGTTTTACATTTTAAGCTGATCAATTTTTGGTTGGGAGCAAAGATCGAACGTTATTTCACTTATATGAAATTTCATCGGCGAATAAATTTGTCCAAGTATTCGAATTCGTACGTAATACGATAAATCTAATAAAATCTGACAAGTACTATAGAAAATCTGCTGAAAATCTACCAAACAAGGGGCAAAGCGTATTTCACGAGCATACGTGCGAATTATAAAATATAAAATTTCGTTGCGCTAATACGCGACGTGAACAAGTACATTTTTCATGCGGAACAATTCTCGGCGACGACAAGGAAATGCGACAGTATCGATAACTAACAGCAGCACGTGCGCGCGCGTGCACAAGGGGTGGAAGTTGCATTAACAAAGCCGAGCGACAAGCGGACGAGGAATTTTATCCCACGCACGAATTACGGGCCGCCGTTGCACTCGTTTACAAGCATTCATTGTCGAAATGTCATTTCGCGAGAATTGTGCCGCGACACGTGCGCGCGGACCTCCCTCTCGCAAAATTCCGCTCGAAGAATGGATTCGCGCCAAGTAAAAATACGCGATCACGCGGCCCTGCCCCTCCATCGAATTACGCGCCATCCTGCATTTTCTATTTTTTATTATTTCCTTTTTTTCCCCCTTTTTTCTTTCTTCTTTTTTCATTAGAATTACATAGGAAAATTACGATGCTATTGATCGGAAATTCCGAAGGTCGATATTTTTTTCGAGCTCCAGCTTTATGCTGTATTTCTGCAAACTGTGAAGTTGAAGTTTCCCTAGTGATTTGTGATACGTGCGCGGAATAGTGATTTTCACGTACAATTAGCGAAGTAAAATTTTCTACGCGAGGAGTTACGGTTAACGGTAATTAGTAAATATTAATTTATCTCTGATTTTGCGATATGAGGATACGCGATGTTAAACGAAACACGAATTAATACTTGTACGTAGTTCTCCGCAAAGATCCATAAATCACGAGTGAAATAAAAATTGCACGCTAGAAAGTAGGAGGCACAACCAATGCGCAAATGTGAACACGGCCAGGCAACGTAAGGCCTGTTCGCAGGATAAATTTCGCTATACAGGACGTAGAAACACGGAAGGATCTGCAAATATGGGTCAACGTATTCCTGTAGCTAGCCAAGATTTATTCGAGCCCGGTGAATTAGTAAAATATTTACGTTGCTTGTGAGTCTGGCTCGCTGTGAGAACGGTATAACCAGCGTATAGCGAGTGCGCACATTCGTTCCCCTAGGTTATGGATCATCGGATCTATTGGTAAGCGGATGAACAGCGCGACAACGAACTTAATTACGTCGTAATTAAGACACTTTTCCTGGATCGTTAATTAACGTTATCTCGATAATACGTCGCAACTATTCGACGTGACTTTGAAACAATGGCGACGAATGGGGAACAGTTGACAGCATGTCGATGAATCGTACTTGAGATGCAGAGATGCCACGGAAGGGCTGAAAGGTATTGTATATACCGAGTATAATATTAATTTAATAAAGAGGGTGAGATTGAATTAATATTCACAGATATTTAATCAATATCAAGTTTCCAGTTGATATAAACGGAATAATCGATGTAAATTAATGAAAATTCTCAACTGTGCCTCGACTAATTGGAAATTACAACGCTCCTGTAAGTTTTCGATATCGTATTATTCTGTATCGTTCGTCGAAGGCTAAAGTCTCTTTGTTTAACCATAGTACCGTCGCTAACAATAAGCGCTAAGAGGAAAAGAAAGTGCTGATGAAACAAATCGATACAAAGGATTTGGAAGGGCGGAGGGGTTAGAAAATAATAAGATATACTTTATATTCGTAACATCGTTGATTATCCTGGATCGAAAGACAAGTTTTTAATTGATCGACTGATTCTACAGTTGCTAACGCAACGGTGGAATTCCTTTGTCCTGGAACGCGCGAATATACGGAGAAAGCGAGAAGATATATCGGTGAATGGTTTCTACGGAGGTTGAACATGTATTTTGCTGGCATTTAGTATGGAAATAGTTAGGATAGTAAAGCCGATAAAGAGACCGCCATGTTGCCAAGCATTAATTAACGTCTTCGAACAAGACGTCAAGTCAGATGTACCAGAAACTCTGGGATTTCGGCGAGCCTTAAGCGTATTTCGGGAATAAAGGTCATTAATCCTGATTTGTGCATCAAACCGAGAAACGTCTTACGAGACAGAAGCGCAGACAGTCAGGCTCCGATTTCGATGAAACTTCGTGGGCTTGAAGAACGGCCAAAAATGCTAGACACGTATTCCTTTTTTAATAACGGCTACGTCCCTGATTCAACAGCCAAGAAGCGGTTCCCGGATAGCCGTTATACAGTGGCAAGTTCGCGAACTTGGATTGGAAGGAAATTGTATGGTGAGATGTATCCGGCTTGGAAAGTCATACGTCGAGAGGTTTATCTGACTGAAAGTTTTAGGTAGAACGGGGGTTAGAGGTGTCTGGACACTTTGGACTTGCGATTTGGAGTAAGGATACGTGAAAGTCAGTCAAACGGATGATATTACCGAAGCGTATAAACGAACAGAATACCGGATATCCGAGCAGCATATCCGAACCAGAAGAAAAATTAAATACTCCGACTACTAATAATTACGATTAGAGCGTGGACGCAAAGATGCGCGATGCCATTTGCAAATTTACAATCGAGCTTATTTCACCAGGCCTTCAGGATGTATCATAAATCCTTCGAACCAGCGTAGTATTCCGCTGTCGTTACAGCGAGTCCGTGGGTACGATCGTCCCCCTTAACGACCGGAATTTCTTCGGCAGTAATTAAACGAATTATCAGTCTGGAACGTCGCCACGAGCCGCCATTAGACGTTCACGAAATTCCTGGCTGCTGTGAAAAGTGGGATGGCGCGAGAATTCTTGCCATCGGCTCGCTTGACAAAGCCCTGACCGTTTCTTCCTAGCTTCTTTCCGCTACCCCAAACCACTCTTTGACGCCGTGACACCGCGTCGCCGCGAAAATGCGGTTCATTACGTTCCCTTGGAAAAACTGGCGGAGAACTGCTGTCACAGTTTCGTCAAGAGAAGGAGTTCGCTCGTTGGAGAATCGTTCGTTGGTCGGAGAGACGGTGACAAATTGGAGCGACATCGACTTGACGAGCGTCGGTGCTTGCTAACGTGACTAGCGATGGGCTTAAGCGTGTACATTATCGGTCGCAAGTACGTGGACACGTTTAACAGAAACGTTATTATTCCAACGTTACAAATAGCAGGACTAAGGACCCTCCCCCCCCCCCCTCATTCTTGTCATACGACGTAATTTACTTTGAAAAGTTAACGCGCTATAAGAATATCGACGTCCGTAAGCGTGAAATATTATGCGGCAGTTTTATTATTCGAGGAGATCGTTATCTTCAGCTCGTTCGAGTGTCGAACTATTATACAAGTACGATAGAAAATACTCTGCCAGATTGGTAGAGAGACCGGCGTGATTCTAGCAATAACATTTAACAGATTGTGTATTTCACGCATGGAACTTGATCCCGTCACTGAACGTAATCCGCCCTGAAACGGATAAAATCGTATTCTTGTCCTTCGTACACCCCGGGGTACAGGTTGGATGCGACGCCTACGATTATTCGTATCGGTTTTTACCAAAGCGCCGATGCGGACGGTGCTATCCGTTGCAAAAATTTATTTGGATTCCTCGACACGACCGACGGGGTACCGTGTGGCGTCCCTTTTGAAAAACTAGGGGCCGGCTTTAAAAGATCTAAACGATGCTTCATGCGTGATTACGGAGGACTCTGGGGATTTCGTACGAACGTTTGTTACTGGTTTCACCGTGGGTCTCTTTCTTCCGTTCTACCGCACCAATTTTTCTACGGACTCCGGCGTTTGGTACGTTCGACGTAATTGCCACTGGAAATCTGCTATTTTTCTGGCATAGATGTAATTATAACAAACGCTTGCTAAAACTCTAGGTCCATCGTCCACTTTTCAACGCCCATAAAAACACAGGATTCATAGAATACACGGCAAAAATCCACTGCTATAGGTCCATCATCCGAGGTTCAAGAATGCTAAATTAAAAATCACCGTTCAATGCGCGTGTTTGGAACTCTGAATCTAATTTTTCCTGCCTTTTCGATTCATTCAAACGATAATTAATAGTTACGGTGCCTCTATCCGCAAACGTGAATCAGTTATCAGTTTTTTCTTACTGTTAGAGGCCTGAACAAAGCGCGGTGTACGACCGTAATACATCAGTCAGTGACGATACCTCAGAGATTAATTCACGGCCTCGCCACATCATGACCCACATTACACGTTGACAATTTATCACTAAAAGTGGAACATGTCCTGATATTTTCCATTTGCATAGCGTCCGAATCTATGGAAGAGTCTCCGGTACGCTAGGGTCGATTTGCATGAACAAACAGCGCTAAACAAAAGACCGGAGCAAAGAATGCTAATCAATAGCGAACGAACGGTTTTGGCTTTAAAATATACAGAAGCAGGCCCGAGGGGTTTCGATGGTAGGGATTTATGGAACCGTGGTCGCCCCCGCAGTCGGCGTTAATAAAGTTTCGCCGGAGAAACGAAGCGCGAGCGTGTTTTGAATCCGTCCGGGAGAATTTCGTGCGGGGCTCGCCTTTTTTGGCTTACGCCCGGCTCCGTAACGAGCGCCCCCCTTCGCCGAAGAATTCACCAAGGGGAATCCGTAGCGCGAATTTTAATTAGCGCCGACCGCTTCAACTAAGGATACGAAAAGTAGATCCACTTTTTAGGGCGTTTTCGCGGTTCTCGTCTGGAGAATTCTAATTGACACGCGCCGCCAAGTCAAAGCGGACATAATACACGTCCAGCCAACTTCGCGTCCTTATGCGAATAATTATTTCGCTAATCCCCTGTACCATACGAATGATTTCGAATCGTGGAAAGATCGAGATTGCACCTATGACGCATATCGGTCAAAGTTGAATCAAGTATTTTGGGATTTTAGGTTTCACGAAATTCGACTTCGCTACTAAGATATCAGGTCGTAAAGTCTCTATTAACTATGCATTTATTTTACAACGTAATTAATCGTACGCATTCATGCACGTGTGCCATAGAATACATGGATAAACTATTCGGTAAAAACTGTTTACCGATTCAGCCGATATTCCAAGAACGAATATAATTTTCGATCGTAATAGCATCGAGGCTTAGCGTTAACAACGACAGCATGTAATTTATACCGTTGTTCTGGATACTAACGAGGAGAGAACGACCGCGGCAAACAGCGTTTCGCATAAATATATTCCAATGACAAAATCGTCGTCGTGCTATTTCCATCCTGCGGGTAGGATCATCGGTGTTTATCCGACTCAACCGGACTAAACCGGACGTGTCCAAACGGAAACCACGTAACGAACGATTTCAACGCGCGCTCCTCGATGACTTATGGAACTTATTCATTAGGCGAATTTATTGCAATCCAATCGGAATCCTGTTTACGGCGTTCACTGGCGGAATCGGCTTGTTTAGTTAAATTACCCATCCCACGATAACGTCCTCGATGACGGAGTGGCTGCGGGAGATAAATGAACACTACGATCCTACGATTCGATAAGATAACCGTGCGCTGCGTCTCTTGGCGCCAATAGACACTCTTTCCGACGAAACTGCTAAATTCTCTTCGAAATTGAATAACGATCTAAACTAATAAATTACCAAAGGCAGTTAGAGGAATTCTGTATGGCGTGCCTGTTCCGTGCGATAGTAAAATTTGCCTGCAAAGACTTTTGGAATCTGACCATTCTTCCCGACGAATCTGTCGTTTCTCGAAATGGAAATTGGTAAATGCCGAACAATGTTTTAATTATCGAATTAACAATTAGTTAGCGCGCGTTCGTGGAATTTCAAAAGAGATACAACGTTCGATACTCGTGTCTTTATTCGTCTTCGGTGTTTATCTATACCAATCAATTTTGAGGCAAATACACAGCCATGTTTGTCAAAAGTTGCAGCCTCTGAAGTTCTGTTTGACTTTCCTTTAGCATCCGCAGCAAGTTACGTTCAGTTCAATTGTAAATAGTTACGATACACGATCAAATAGCGTAACGATCTATTAAAAAGAAAACCGTATGCGATGGGATTCAAGAACCAAGATAAACGAGAATAAAGTAGCTCAAGCTTTCTTATCTTAAAATATCTTTAGCCTAAGATTGTCTCGTTAAAATACTATACCTCCTACATCGACAATTTCTCGATAGCTCAGAGCAGAACTTTCGTATTATCCGTAAGAGACACTGCGGATTTCCCGAACAATTTAATATTTGTTTCGTACAAATCGATTCGTCGTAAATATTAACTAAACGTTAACAGTCGTCTTGGATATTGCAATGCAAAGCAGAACCAATATTGCGTCAACGTTGTTTGGAATATTAATTGATACCTAATTATACTATATGGTTTGCACTCGATTTTGACGAATTGTTCGACAATACAGTTTATACAATAAACAGGAAAATGCTATTTAACGTCGTGATTGGTATTGTACAATAATATACACGTATATAATCAATATGAATATATTGTTTGGAACTCGGTTGGATACTGCCATACAATGTGCAATCAATATAGCAACAGCATGTAGATCTTTGATTGATATCGCGATACTATGTACAATCAACCTGAGAGTACCTGCTCAGAACTCCGATTGATATTGTAATGCAACCTGTGATCAATATCAACCTATTATTCCAACGTCTCGTTCAAATTGTAAAATATTATACGGCTAATGTTTTCGCGTTAACAAGCGCATTCGTAGGGAAAACCTACGGCGCAGTGGTAAAATTAAACAGCGAAAATGTACAACTATCGCGAGATATGCGAGGCATATTTACAGAGTCGATTTCACGTATGAGAATGATGAGGTTTAATCTTCCGCTTATAAACAACGGTATATTTCGAGCTAATAGCGTTTGAGACTTTGTAACTAAATACGAAAAATCTTCGGAGCTTTCTAGATATCCTTATCTTTCTAGAAGCAATTTTTCAGCAGACGTTTGATTAATTACTAATTGAAGCCAATGGGCCGACGAGTAATTAACCGATGACGGACAACTAATTAACCGACGCAGCAAATCCATTGTATTTCGTGGTACGACGGTGGATACGTATAACGTGGAATGCTTATAGGGTGTTCGTGAAAGTGAGATCAACTTTCAAAGGTATGCAACGTTTAACTAACAAGACAATTTTCTTCTTTTTTTTTTTTGTTTTTACGAGAAATCATTAGATAAGACAAGGGTACAGGAATCTGGATTTTTAAATAAGGAGGACAAGGACTGCAAAGTTACTTAATCAGCGGCAAAAGTATTAAGTCGTTCCAAAATCCCATTGCTTCGTTTTTTCAGCAATCACGGTATCGCCTAAAGCGAAAGGTACTAGTAGAAAACCTTGGAAAAGCGAGTCACCGGAACGCCAGACGCCATAACGATCATCCCCTAAAAGCTGCAGGGTGAACAAAGCCGAGGAAAGAGTTAAGGGAGCCGACAGCCCCGGCTTCGATTCCTTTTTGCTCCAAGAATCTACCTCCAAAAGTCACGAGATAACATCTCGCTGCTATGTTGATGGGGCAGGACACGAGTCGAACGGTCCCGCTCGAAAACCAAGTCTCGAGATCGAGTCTACCCTATATACATATACATATATATACATATATATATATATATATATATATATATATATATATATGTATATATCTTATCCTCTTGCTCTCTCATCTGCCAGCCAGGAACGACAGGATCCGCTCGAAGCAAGATTGAATCTGCACAGTCCGGTTAAAAGGAGAGCGCCAGCCTTCGGGCTAAAACGTCGTAGCTCTATGAAAGACGATTTTAAGCGGAAAAGTTGGCACAATTTCGCGATTGGAGTTTTCTAAAATTAGGCGCACGGCGCGCAGATCTACGAACGTAAGCGTTATCGCTGGCGTCGTAGACGTTCGCGAATTTCCAAACGTGTCGTTAACCCATCGGACCAACGAATCGCGGAATATTTTACCAAAATCAGCGAGCAGAGAAAGAAGGAGGCGACCGGACGAAGAAATTGAGATGGGAAGGGGACGGGTGAACTTAGAAATTGAGGAGGAAAAGAAACCACTAGACGAAGGGAGAAGGAGACAGGTTGTAGAGGGTTGTAGCCTGAAAACGGGAGAGTCGGGGAAAGGAGGTCAACGACGTCCTTAAGGATTTCGACGAAGGGGTCCAGGAGAGCCGGGAATACCATCGTCGTGCCACGTTATCCCGTGAAGTATGGCGGGTGGGCGGGGATGGGACGGAGACATCGAGGAAAAAGAAGCAGGAGTGGTTCTCTCCCTTGGTCCGGGTGGAAAAGCATCCTTCGACGGACCACGAGTACCTGGTCTCCCGCGGGATCTGACGCTGACCGAGAGCCAGAAATGGAAGAGAAAAGACGAGCCACCGGCTAAAGCGACACGGGAGTTGCCGGGCAGAAGCGAAATGGGAATGAGTCGGATTTCTTCGACGAACCGTCACTCCGTGGATGCTGCGGCGTTCTGGGGAATTTCGTGATGCGCTCGCCGTTGAAAACAGTTCAACGTGAGCCAAGGTGAAGCTACGGATAGAGTTGGGAGTTGGCTTGTATCGAGGAGATGTGAAAAATAGAAGGACAGCAAGAAAGCAGGAATATTGGAAACAACCGTGGCAGCTTGATTCTTGATTCTTGGTTCTGTTCGAAGCTGTTGAAGGGTGGAGAGAGGTTAAGAGGAAAGCGTTACACGATACGGCACAGCAGACTGGCACCTGGATCTTGGTGAAACGGAGGATCGCGGATGAGCTGAATAAACTTTTGCCTTTGGTGGCTGCTGCATCTATCACCAGAAGCTGATTAATCGAAGATCAGCGACAATACGAAGAAACCAGAGGACCAGAGGCCGATGGAGATGAGAACTACGATTTAAACGTGACGAGTGGTATTTTTGATGATCGAATCTCAGGAGCGAACGAGTCGAAAGTCGATGGATGAAACGAAACAATTGGAAGATTATATTGGATGGAGAGAAGGACTATGAATAAATGGAGAGAGTCCGAGAGGGCAGTACTGAAAACCGATTCCAGAGGGAAAGTTACCCGGGGCAGGTTGACAAGAAAGGCAACATCGTTAGCGTCGAATGGAAATCTCGTCTGGGAGAGGGGGGGGGGGAAGGAATCCAGGGCACGTCGTTTGATCGAAGCAAGGGCCAGCCGCGACTGGAAAGAAAACGGAGGATGAAAGCCGCGGCCAGTAGACACCCCGATAAAGCCCGCAGATAGCAGCGGGGAAATACCGTGATGGAAATGAAGATAGTGGCGGGCAAAGAAGACGGGCAAAAGCGACGAGGGACTCGACGAGTAGCCGAGGATCCCGCGGGATCTGACGCTGACCGAAAGCCAGAAATAGAAGAGAGGAGAAAAGACAGAAAAAAGAGGGAAGAAGGCTAAAGCGACGTTATAAAGTAATGGAGAATAGCGCCGTTACGTCGTTCCCGTGGAAAACGTATTCCAATCTCTGCCGTCGTTCTTAATTTGCCGGTTTAAATCCTAACGTAACGTACAGCCTGATAGAAACATGGCCTAAGGCACTTTCCAATCCGAAAGAAAAGGCTTCTACGAAAAGTTTGCCATTCGACTAGAAATTTTTCTGTGATAGTTACACAGGCTCGTCGAGGATATTCGAACGCTTATGGACAGCCTCTATGGATAGACAACGGTCGCGAGAAATATTTACACACCTTTATTTCTCGATAAAGCTTTCGCGATGTAGAAATAAATTTCCAGTGAAAATTACGCATTGCGTATAACGTACGACAATGAGAACGAATCAACAGCTGTTGATTAACATAATTCGCGAAGGTTAACGGATTGAAGATTACTGTCTGGTACGCAGAGGTTTGCGAGGGAGCGGAAGAATTCTCGAAGCAACGTATATCCATGCAGTTGGAAGTGAAAGTTTGTGAAACAATAACTCGATGGAACGGAAGCGATCTACTTGCTTGAATAAACGAAGCTGTGAATGTGTAAATCTAAGTCGTCGGAGGTCTTGCAGGTGAATTACAAATACAAAGATTTAAAGGGCTTAGCTTTCGCTTGGCATCCTTCCGCCAAATGTTCAAGATCGGCACACAACGCCCAAGGGTATCCTAGAATTCTAATTTCCCCATACAATCCTCAGGGGTGTCCTGGCATTCTAATTACATTACAATAATCTAATTTCTGCCGCAAGAAAGGGTTTCGTTTTAACAGAGAAACTAAATTCTCCATCTGAATTCAGCCTGTACTTCTTCTAAATTGACTTTCTCGTCGTCTGCAGAGACACTGGTCCGAAATTATTACTAAAGTAATCGTTGTATGCCCGTTTAAGAGTAGAAAAGAAGCAAAGCAGGATCGATCGTTGATACTTGTCTTTACAGGGTAACACGTGTTAGTAAAAACTGAATGAATCGACCCTTCGTCAAAAACCTTTATTTCCATTGAACGAAGAAACTTCGAAGCAAATCGTCGAAACCGGTGCGCAAAGGCGCCCGTACCTAACCTTCTCTGAAATCCCTATTTCCCGAGATTGTAAGAGAAAGCCGAGACAACGTTGGCCAACAGACCAAGGAGGCACAGGACGACGTCTGGTCCCGTGAAAAGGCTGAATAATTTACCGGTGTGAACTGGATTCCGTGGCACAAGTTTCCAACTCCACCCCGACATTTTGCAAGGGCCGGCGCATCGTTAAAAGCGATATTTCCTAAGTATAGAGTAACTTTCTCCTTTTGATACTGTCGGACTATGCTCGCGGCCGGTGAACGTTCGCGGCTCGCGAACTTTTTCAACCTGGCCGAAACGAAGTTCAAGATGAAACCACTCGTAGAACACGCTCGGCTAATCCAAATAATCGGCCGTGCATGCGGCACGCTCGTTCCTGGAATATCGATTAACCACCGACACCCGGTCGGCTCGGTTCTTTTGATCGTCCAAACGACTACGTTTGCGGACACAGGACAGGTTTGTTTCCTGCGACGTGTTCCACATTCTACCGCTTCCCGTTGCATAATCACGGCTCGTTCAAACTTTATCTAACCTTTTTCGCATGATTCGGCTATTTCTGTGGTCTGCTAGTTGCGAGAAGTTTTTACGCACCATTAGGATTACTAGAACAGTCCGGGCAACGCGTTCTTTTTCATGGAAATTTTGCGAAATATTACACGGCGGTGTGTGTTTGCCAATTTGAATGACTGTTTGCCAAGCATATGGACGAAGCTTTTTGGAACTATACGTTCTTTCGTGTCTCTTACATTTTGGTTTATTTGCTACTAGTTTTTATATATTTAAAAAAAAAAAAAAAAGTATCATTTACGCGTATGTTCGTTGAAACAAAATATTTCTCTACGTATATTCTGATATATATTCTGCGTAAAGCGTGATATTTCATTAAAGCTTCCTACTAATAGCAATGTTCAATTAAAATATCTCGTGTGCGTTGTATTTATGTTTGCCGTTCAATTAAATGGAAAACTGTGTCGAATTAAAAGATGGAAATATCTGTTTGAACTACTGCAACTTCTCTATATTTCTAACTACGATCTATTCGGAAGAAGTAACGTGGAATTAAGGATAAGGGAAGAGCCATTTATTCAAGCTATCACGAGTCGCAGGAGCAGTCGAGTTGACGATCGATCTATGACGAAAGAGATCCATTTCTCCTTAAACCGCGGCCATCGCTGGAATTTCCATCCGACTCGATCGACGGAATTGTGTGTTTGACATGGAGTGTTTAATCTTTCCAACCGGCGAGTTTAATGTCGTCGCAGCGTGCTTTCTCTTAACGTCGACTTTCAAGGCGATTCGATTTGATCCGTTCTAGTGGGTTTTTTCCTCGTCCCCCGCAACGATTTGTAGCTTTGTTCGATCTCTCGCAGGTACGCTAAATTCAATTGCTCTTGAACCAGTGATAAATTCAAATCTATTCGTCTATGACGAAATAATTTACTCTTTCGTTCTCTTCTCGACAAGCTACGACAGAGATGAAAATAGAAATATCGCTCTTAACGCTTAGCCAACGGAATAGGGAGGTCTCCCCTCTGTGAAGAACATCGCTGCGCGACCGAACGGGGAGATCTCCCTTTTTGATTTTACCAGCTCGTTTTTCTTTTTTCTCTTTCTTTTTTCGTTTATTATCAGTTATCGTTTACGTGAAATCGTTGCCAATTGGTCGCGCCACTTCTTCTACTTTTATAAAGCACAGCGATCTAGCGGTGTTGAAATTAATTAAAAAGTTACGCTATCAGTTATGACTAAATAAAGTTACCCCACGCTGTATTAAAATATTAAAATGCATTCTGGATTTTTAATTTCACGTTCAAGTCGTATTATTTATCTCTAGTCGTCCTTAACGTTTCTAATTTTACCTATATTTCTTCAATTTGACGTTTTGTACAAACAATATGCGAAATCGTTACATAAAATCATTGCCGCGAAATATAATTAACCACTTAAATAATTTTTACGCTTCTCTGTTTTTTAAGCGGCGAACGTTAGGTCCTCGATGCCTGGAGAAATGCACGGTGGAAACGTATAGGTCGCTGTGGCGTGCACGGTTGGTTAAGTGTTGAATTCGGAAGAAGATTCAATTTTGTATAAACGAAGAAACTGGTAGAACGTGTTGCGAGAAGACTGTGGAAGAAGAGACAGGTGCGTCAAGGAGGTGGAAAATTCACGCCGGTTAATCGAAGGAACAGTTTGCGTCCGAAATCGACCCTAACTGGAGGCAGCGAAGCGACGAGCCCCGAGAGTCGCATTAACACTCTTAACACAGCCTCTCTATCGCAGCTAATGGAGGTCCCCGGTCTCGAATACGCTGCTCTATGGGCGTGCTACTTAACCTGTACCTATCTGCGATTACCATGAGAGAAGGTACGAAGGAGCAGCCAATCGGGATGAACATGCAACCGGCGACAGTCAAACGTTCGCTCCATGGCTAATTTCTTCGCGGTATTTCATTGTGTCGACGAATTTCCTTGTTGTTGAAGATTACCGTTGACAGAGGCTACAATTCGTTTTGATCTAGAAGAAGAAGCAAGCAATTCTTAGCAATTCGATGTTACAAAAAACGTTGAGAATACTGGATGTTTAACGCTTTGACGGCGTCGAAGGAGAAAGAAAGCTCAGAATCGATGCAAATTTGACTGGGCGTTAGAAGCTCGGAAGATCGTGTTTCAAACGGAACAAAAGTGTGCTCTACTTTAATTTCACACAAACTTTGAAAACGCCGAACGTTCGACAGTTGCATAGTGGCGAAGGACAAAGAATTGAGAATCCTTAAGGTTTTCAGAAGGTGTGGAAGAGCTGCGATATCTTCGCGAAATCTCAGCTGTCGACTTTAGTTTTCCCTCGCCGCCGGATCCCTCTGACATAATTAAATATTGCATGAGTTCCTGTTAGTGCTGCTCCGCCAGTCTTCCGCTCTGAAGATTAATATTTCACGGAAGCAGGAGGCCGCCTGGCGAGAAAAACACTTGGCAAAAATGACGATGTGCCCGCTTGGAAATTCCACCTGACTCGCTTCTTTTTATTCGATAAAGACGAGTCCTTGTACGCGCGGCTTCGCAACCATGCAACCACCTCCGAAACCATCGTTTCGCCAAGGGGAGAGAAGAAAAAAGAAAAATAAAGAAGAAAATATTTAATGTTCCTAAGGAGTAGAAAACCGAAACAAGCTCAAGTCGAGGAAGAAGGTGAACGCGTGGAACGCTTCAGAAGTTTGTAAGACGTTTTAAGTTGCTGCTCCCGCTTGCTATATTGGCTAATTTATAGCGTTTCCAAGTACTAGCTGGCTATAAGCGAAGTAGTTCGTTGAATAGCTAGAAAACTGTGTTACGATAGCGAGTTGCTTCATTCCGCTAGACAAATTATCGAGAATCGAGAGGCCAGAAAATGCCGTAATATCGTAAATTTGTGAAACACATTTCAGCTGATATAATTTTCCCAATACGTATTTGATACTAAATCGTAATAAAAAAAGAGGAAGAAGAAGAAAAAAAGAAATTACATTTGAAATTGTTCCAAGATTCTTTCAGTGTGATCGAAAGGTCGGACAATGGGCTTAAAAATAATCCTCGTTTTAGTACGAGGAAAAGTCGTGATTAACGACACGCCATATACGACGAATTCCTGCATTTCACGGAGAAAACTCCAGCTCACTCGTACGTTTTAGTTCCGTGGACAGAGAAAAATCGAGGGCCGTTCGAGAAAAATAGTATCGTCGTTCGATGTGGTTGCGCCGAGTGTTTCCAGGAAAATGCAAATTTCACTCGTAAGAAATAAGATTCGTCTTACCGTGTCTTCCCTTGTTCAATTTCAGTGATAAGTCGAAGTCTCCAGGAGAGAACTGACCTTTCCGTACCTCTCGGGCTCTTCGAGAATTTTCCGCCATCTTATTATTATATCGCATACTAAATCAAATATCTAATACATCTGAAAATTCCTATCGTCTCTGCGCTTTGCACGGTCTACTCCGAAAATAAACGGAAACAGCTAAAAATGAGAGTCCGATCGTTACTTAAAGGCCATCGTTAAAACACAAACGCGGGATATCGAAGCAATTCAAAGTCGAAAAATCTGATACTACCGTCGTCCGTATCGTTTCCTAGCTATTATTCAAATCTGTCGCTGCAACTTTTTTAATGACTGTAGAAAATTACTGGATCGTTGGACAGCGCCCAGTGGCGGTCAAATGGGCGCGAGAACCCAACGCCAGCCACGGTGCACACCGTGAAAAAGAGTAAGCCCCGTTAATAGGATTACACCATGTCCAGCGACAGATTTCCACTAGATATTCAACTGGCCGGCAGCTTCAATATTTGACAATTCGAATTAACGTTCCTACGATTCCCAGCTATCGATTCGGGTCTCGCGAACTCCGTGTTTTATATAATCCACACCGGTCGTTGTTGAAAATCCATCGAACATTTGTCATAAACCGCTACACCGAAGCTTTTCCACGATCAATCTCTGCCGTGTCGCGCGTAGTCTAACGGGTGTATCGTTATAGTCGTTATAGTCGTTACAGTGATACGTTAGAAGACGCAAGACATACGAGGATGGTCTGGTGGAACGATAGACAGCGGGGTGTCCGAACGAATCGGATACCAAACGAAACAAAGCGACTGGGACTGCGGATATTTATGCAAATCCATGTTTCTTACGAATATAATTTATAAACTGCCGCTCGAATGGAAAATACTACAGCACGCATATTTTATACGTCTCTTTGCATTATAAATGCGAATACAAAATTATTTTCATCTTGAAATTCCTCCATAAATGTATAACGATCTACGATCTGGCGATGAAAATGTGTAGTCCGGGTTGTTCAGAAGCCACATAAAACTTTCCCACGATAAATGTTCAAATGCAATTTCAATCAATAATAAAAGTTCCATTTTATCTTATCTTGGCAATTCTATAAGAGTAGCTGATCCTATGACGCTATAACCAATCAAACTCGCATTCCTTCCGGTAGCCGGCTTCTTATCTCTGCACACAGTATCCAGGTTATCCGTGTTTGTATCGTGCACCGTCGGAAGGAGTCATAGATCTTCGCGGCCTCCCCCGAGAGATTCGCCCTCTTACGTGGCCTTTTCTTCGCCGTAAATCTCACGGTTCGCTTTCAGTCTGGATTGCCTCGCCGGACGCGGAACCACCGTCGTCTAATTAGCTTTCTGTCCAATTAAGGCCACCCTAAACGATCCTGGCAAGGCAAGGAAATCAGGCTGACACCTTGGCACATCGTGTAATAGCGTTTCTTCCTTTGCAACCGTCGATCGACAAACGTACGATATTCTTCGTGTTACGTGAAAGTTTGGCCTTAGGATCTGTCGAACGTGTACCGTTTCTTCCTTCTTCGACCGCACCATCCTTCTCAATTTCCATCTTCTCGGAAGGCGATTGTTGCACGAGAAACAGCTATCCCACGTCTTTGATCTATCGTTCAGCAGTGAAATCTGCAGACCGCTTAATCTAATTATTCGATCGGATCCGATTCTTCTTTTATCTCTTTCGACTGGAATATAGCACGAGCTCGTTTTGACGGATAAAACTTTGAAAATTCACGTTTGAAATTTAATTCGCGGACAGGCTTAAAGGAACAGGTCGGATTTATCGCCGCTGAATAAAATATGAACCGTTTCAGAATATCATACATCGTGAATAATTTCGCGATTTTCTTACGTACATGCAGAGCCGATCGTCAGAATCAATTTATCATGCCTATTTCTATATAGCGAATAAAAGTGCCACTGTTTCTCGAGATCTACGCCCTAATCCTTTTCTGACTTCCTACTATGAAATTCCCGGTATCGTTATAATTATCAAAATATTTAATCATTTCACTCTGCTTATCGCTTTCGCTGGATCTTCGCGTTACTTTGCAGTCATCTTTTGAAAGCGGCTTATCTTCTGCATCAGTATTCATCCTTTGATCATCTACTGAACCTGAAGATAACCTTCGCTTCCTCGGCAAGTAAAATCTAGGTTCAAAATAGTGAGAAATCTTGATTCAGACCACCCAACTTGCATGCAAAACTTCGCCTACCAGGCTATCTTAACCCAATTGAACTATCTACCTTTCAGCGAACCCAAATGTCCATGTATACTACCGAAAAAGCGCTATTCGTGCCTTGGTCTTTATCTTTATTTTTTCACACAGAATCACGCGTCTTCCTTATCGCGCTATGATTAACAAGTCGGTCTATATAAAACGACAGCTTCAGCTCAGGCTACGCGATTAAGAATAATTCGATCCGCCGATATTTCCATCGCTGCACTCTCACGACCAGCGGAAAGTCAAAACAAACCTGGTCTGACCATTAATTCCCCCACCCCCCCCCCGCCCGCCGAAAAAAAGGATCACTGCTCGAGACCTGACCAAATAAACACCGGTGAACCGTACATTGTCAATAAAAGTAGAAAAATAACCTCGAAATTCGGACAAGCTGCGGAACATGTTCAACGTTGTTCAACCACGATGCACACACGATCGCTAGACTACGTGTTCTAGCTGATGGGTGAAAAGAGGGTAGGCTATCATACTGTGTCTGGTTGGCACGTAAAACAAAATGAAAAATCGAATCTCGATTAGACCGATCCTGCCGGCAGGCTGCATCGCCTCTACAGCGCCACTTCACTCATCGTTCACATTTCCTCCCCTGAATCCTTCTTATTCGCGGCATTATCATAATGCCATCGGCCGCTACGTGACAGGAAAGACGTATTATCGTGGCTGCTTCTGCTTTCCCGATCCTTCTCGCGAGCTTATCGTCCCTTTGCCTTAAAACGAATGCGAATTAGCCGTGCTACTTCGTTATTCCCATATAACAAGTTTCGGTCACTTTCGGCGATGGAACAGGCGTTGTTGGATCGCGTTATACGGAGAATAAAATTGGGAAAATTTGATCGCCGTAATCGGAGTACGATAGTTTAACGTTATTGAGGCAGAAAATAATTGTGTCTGTAAGACAATGAAATAATTCGTTGGCATGGAGATATCGAACGAGAGGAATTGAAAATTCGCCGACGGAAAGGCGATAGCAGAAAATAAAGCGATATTGCTCGCGGACGGTGGCGTAATAGCGTGGAGTCTGAAAAAGTTGTACCACCCACTGTATACGCGAGAGGTATCATTTATACGCAAGTGAGGGACCCTTGGAGCAAGTGTGGGTAGTTGTCGAGAACTTTGTTTGAAACGTTAGTGCACGCAAACGCTCCCTTTGCGTACTACGCTTGCTGCCAGATGAACTGCTACAACTTGGAAAACCTGTACCGCTCGGTTGTTTCCGTTTTCAAGCCCCGAAACCTTGAAATATACGCTTGCGTAAAACAGGATTAAAAGAGACTAAGACAGCGAGGATTGCCCAAAAGGAGTTGCAAACGAGATACCTTTAACTCTCTTTATCTTCGATAAAGATGCGAAAATTCTTCGTAACGCTAAAAATATATAAAATTTGTCGACCAACATTCGTTATTAAAAGCTCGTTTACGCGCTACTTACCAACTACTATCCCCCCAATAAATTTCCGAACCTAACTGTTACCTCGCAATAAACTTCGGCACCTAACCACCACCACCAACACGCACACGAACTTCATAAGCTTTTCCTAACCACCCAGTACATATTAGCCACGTTACATTAAACCAAGACGAATAGCAGCGAGAGGTGGCAGGCTTACATCGGTAGTTGCAAGAATTTTCAAAGAAAATTTCCTCTCGGTAACGTCTAAACGCGTTGGATTCCTGTCGGCAGCTCCCGCAGCAACGGGAAAGGAAGCCGATGGTTGGCAGAACGCCAGACGACACCTCCAACTTCTTTCTCCCGCTTGTACTCTACACACACGTACACGCGCACCAACTTGATACCAACGGTGGACGGTTTCTCTCCATCCAACGGAGGGCAAGCAATAATCCTAACTCGCGGGTTAGCCAGGCTTAATTAGAACAGGGGTTAGTGGCTGGATGGTTGTAGTCGCGGCACCACTATTCGATACTGGCCACCTCGCTTCATTTTCCAGCCTTCCGACGGTGGAAGAAGCGGCTGTCTTGGTAACGAACGACCAGCCTGCAACTGATAACCCGCGAAGCGTTATTGCGCCAAAGTTAGCGTTCTAATATATAACGTTCCCGGATGATGGACGTGGTTTAAGCTGTACATTTCGCAGAACATAATGGGCGAGTCAACGTTCGCTTCGCGAGACAGCATACGTACAGCCACGCTTTCGCTCCAACGTCTTACGACACCTGTTCTCCTCTGCGATACGAACGTTCGAACGAAACGTCGATACAGGTACGTGATAATTCACGCAAAAAAAAAAAGAGAAAAAAGAAAAAAGAAAAGAAAAAGAAGAAGAAAGACCGGAACGTTATCCAATCTTTGGATATGATTGAAATCCAACTTCGCTGACGATAAAGTCGATAGAGCGTGGAATCTTTGTTCGATATTTTAAAGAAATTCAATTTTGACGGCCACGAGTCTTCGGCCACTGTGTCCAAGAAACAAAGCAGCCGAGAAAAAGGAGGGGAAAGTTGAAGGGGAAGAAGGAAGAGGATGGGATTCCAAAGAACGGAACCGGGACAAAACTGCGAGACAGCACGGATGAGGAAGCAGCTTGACCAGAAAGGAACAGTCGGAACCAAGATAGACGTCTTGGAAAGACTTGGGGGGAAAAAAGGAGATTGGAGAAAACTGGTGTCGTCTATCGAACGAATGCAAAAGAAAGTGGAGCCTGGCTTGGTAGAGCGAACGATTCTCCTGCAATTGGGTAACAATGGCGCGAGAGTGTAGCCGAGTCGATCAATCGGTCTTTTTGCGACTCGTCGAAACGCGCAGCGATCGGATGGCGTCCGATAAAACGACCTGACACGCTCTCGAGGTCCGCGGCAAAAATGACCAGACACAAAGGAGGATCCTTTGTGCGCCTAGCGCAGACACGGACGACGAATCTGACAAGGGGAGACAGCCGACACAAAGCGTGTTCTTTCGCGCTGGTAATAACTGCGCGCTCGCAAATTTCCACGATGCAACCCCCGCTGCGTGTTACATGACCTGCTTTCCGATGTTTTTATAACATTTCCGCGAGGGTCGGTGCTATGTTGCGCGTGTTTCGGCTCTATTCGATGACAGAGTTGTGTTAGATCTTTTGGAATTTTGGAATTCAAATTCCGGGAAACTCGATACGTTTGGTGATGGCAAAGCTGCTGCACGTTTGGATAAAGCGTAGCTTGAGCTTAGACGATGATTTTCTTAAAGGTTTCCCTAGCAAGAGTATATCGTGAAACGCAAGAACTTTTATTTATATCGGTAGTGGAATCTTCCTGGAAGCTAGGTGTAAAGAGAAAAACTCACTTACCTGTTTCGAAACGTTGCTCTCGGTGCAACTTCAGCAATTATGACAGACAGCTGCAATACGCAAGGAGCCATAACACACCATGCTATCCTTTATTTCTGAAACAAAAGAAATCGAAGACTCCGTTACAATCGAATCGAATGTTACAAGCCTCTGCTACGAAACTTCCTATCTTCCTTTAATAAACGAAGAACCTACTCAACCTATTTCTAACTCCGATCTCTCGCACAGAACGTCCACTATCTTACACTCAGAATCTTCGAGCAACGTCTACTATCGGTTTGGCCTATCAATTACCACGATAGGCTATTCTCTCCTCCAACGACACCACAATTCTGACCTAAACATTACCAAATCAGTCCGTCTTTCTCCGAACACGACTGATACATCTAAATGAAGATCAAGGAGAAGTTCGTTTTCCATTCGGACGAACCAAGTGAAACGATTTCGGAATTCTAGAAGGTTTCTACAATTTTTCAGTGTATCCTTCTTGTACGAGGTTTCAAGGACCTTCGGATGCCAACGGTGTCACGGTGCTGGCTTAGAGAGAGCAACTAGAATTCCACCGAACGTTCAAACATCTGGAAAGGACGAAGACAGCGAGTCAACATGAAAGGAGACACGTCGGTTAGAAACGGCTCGCGGATAGTAGAAACAAAAGGCGTTAAGAGGGAACGGAATGGAACGGAAAGCTCCGCCTAGTTTTTAAAGGGGTTAAGCGGGCCACGGTCCGACTACGGTGTCGCAGTTGAGCGAACCCCGCGCCACTTTGGCGGGTCAGCTGATCCGCTTTGCGGTTTTACGGCTTCGGGACTACGCGATAACAATAAAGCGAACTCGTTCTTTGTCGCTCGCCGACCTAACGTGAAATAACACGATGAAGATAAATAAGTGCAGATCTTGAGCCATTGACGAACCGGAAAAGCGTGGCCGTGTATTTGCGTATTCTTCGTGTTTAAATTGGAGTAATGGCGCAATACTTTTAACGTACACAAAGCGTATGTTTACGAGGCATTTGTGGTATTAAACAGAGGCACGTAGGCGGAGAAATTACTAGGATTCGCGGTTATCCATTTGACGGAAGTTAGGATATTTTTCAGCGCGGACTGGCTGACCCGCTTTCGTTTCGTTCTCTTCCGTCCAGCTTTCCTCCTCCTTCCGCGCTTATCTTTCCCGTTTTCCCCTCAGTTGTTGTCCGCGGAATGCGCCTCGAATGCATGTTCCCAAGTTCGCGTGATTTTTCATCCCCCATTGCGACTATTGATTACTCTGCCTTTAGTTCCGCGCCTTTTTTTCGCTCGCTCCTGCCTGTTTGGCCGCGATTGCGTTTGAAAAATGGGTGAGCGGAAACTGCTAGAACATTGCGTCTACCTAGAATCGCTTTCTTGGAAAAGCATTTGTCTACGCTTTCTTGACGTATCATCCATTTATTGCCATCCTTTTCAATAACAATGAAATTCCAGACAACCAGGTACTTTGATAAAATACCTGTAACCTCTGAAAGGGTACGAAGCTCGCACGGTGCATCGAAATTAAAGAACACGGCCACTTTTCTAACCCTTTTCGCAAAGCAAGCAACTCGAAATCGACAGTCAGAAAGAAATGCCCATCGAAAGTCTGATGGAACGTGCTGCACGCGTTTCATTTCACCTACGCCGATTCCCCTTCTTCGTCAAATACTACGTCAAGTACTCCGTTAAAGAAGAAGAAAAAAAAGAACGAGCAGACATTATAGTGTAATCCTGAAGGAACAGCTTGACAAAACGTCGCCTGATTTAAGCACATGAAAAAATACAACAACTCATTCCAGGCGAAAAACAAAGCGCTTATCGTATAAAAACACGTGATTTAGTTAACGCGCAGAAGAAATCTCGACGATTCACAGGCGTAATGTCAAGAAAGCAGGGTGACGGGATTATCCTCGATGGATTAATACCACACGCGTTCTACCTGTCCGTGTTGGCGAAAAAATTTTCGCTTAATTTCCTACTTGGCGGCGGGGAAAAAAGCAGCGCGTAGCTAGGTGTACAAGGGTGGAAAAGGCGAAAGGAATGCCGCGACGGCAGAAATGGACGAGCGAGATGAGCCGAGCTACCAGCTACAGGTACTAATTGCTTTAACGAGCAGTGGGTGCGGCCGCTTCTATAAAATTTTCTCTGTGACGTTCCAAGGCGCCAGGCCAGCTGCAAGCCCGACCCATCCTGGCCGCGAGTAAAAGATGGCCAGGCGTGCGATGAAAAAGGGGCATGCGAGGGACGAGAGTGGTATGGGACGGTTGAAAGACTGGAAAGATAAGGAAGACCGTGAACGCTATGGCGAAAATAGGATTGTTCGAACAGATGTAAGCACTGGAGGGTCGAAGATCGATTTCTACGGATGAATTTGTCGTCGGGGCTTCCACGAGTCTGGTCATAACAAGGATAGGAGCCACGTGTCTATAATGTTGTAGACGTAATTCCGAAACTTTGTGTTTCACAGCCTTCGGACGATTTGTCACATGGGTCAGGGGCACTGATTGTTTAGGTAAATCGGCTTATGGTTTATCAGGATACTCAGGAGTTCAGGATTATCCTGGCTTCGAATATGAGTAGGTTCGTCGGTATTCATTTTTGCTGAAATATTTGCTTTCTCTCTTTCGTTCAATCAATGAAATACTTGAGTCGTCGGTAGTGCCGCCAATTCGTCGTCTACGACTTTAACGAGCCTTATCATCCTACAGCAGACTTTTACAGGGCCGATTCCAAAGTGTCCAATCGGAACGTGGCCATCCTTGACGTGGAAACGAATTTTCCACGCTTCCAGTCGTTTTTCCATCGATGCCTTTCAACCTTCGGTCAAGCAGAATTAACCTGGGTCAACGTGGCAGCTGCATTAAACCCGTTGGCCCTGAGCCTCGCAACGCCGGTCGTCGACGCTCAGAGTGCATTGCTATTAGCAAGCTCAGGCAAGGTGGAAGAGAATGACGCCTAATGGTCATACAAGCCCGGTGTCTGGTCTTCTCTGTCGAATTTCCAGCTCCTTCTATCAGCGTTGCTCTGCTCCTTCTCTCTCTTTCTTTTTTTTCTTTTTTTCTTTTTTTCTTTTTTCTTTTTTTTTTTTTTTTTTGAACCAGCCTGCTTCGCTCGTGCTTGCCTTTCCAACCCCGTTTCCATCTCCTCCCGCTTTTTCGTCTTCGTGCTATCGTCATTTTCTTCCTCCGTCTGTTTTTCTTCTCCTCTGCCTCGAAGCCCCGTTTTTATCCAGGCCACATTTCATACTCGCCAATTTTTTACTCCTCGCCACCTGTTATTTCTCTCTTCCTCTGCTTTCCTCTTTGTTCGGTTTCGTTATTCTTCGCCATGCTATTTTTGTTGCCCCGCGTTTTTACCACCGATGTTTAGTCTCCCATGTTCGCCCCTGTGTTCCGTCTGTTTTTACGAACGCTGTCCGCGTTCCTTTCCCAAATTCCTGCTTCGTGCACTGTTCAGTGATATTTTGTCCGTTGGGAAAAGCGCAAAGCTTTTAATTTATCGGAATCATTCGGACGGCAGGATTTGCCGACTTCGTTTCACGTGGTTTGACTTTTGGTCAAAGTGTTTGACAAATCGCAAGATACAGGTAGAAAATAGTGTTCGCGAGAATATCTCTTTCTGCTTTCCAATCTACGAAAACGGCCAATGTGGCTTCTGAACTGCTCAATTAGCTGCGATTTGTACGATAAAGTTATTTAATTAAACTCTCATCCTCGGGTTTCTTTAAAAGGAACGTATTTCGCGATCAACCGCTCGGAAACGAGGCAGCAGCACGGTTTTGAATTATTTAAACAGAGATAAATCCCCGTTGGTCGTTCGCTTGTCATCTTCACAAAAGAGCTCACGCACACGTTTGCTCGCGGAACTGAAAGCGACTCACTCCCAAGAAGAATTCCTCGTTTTGTCTTCTGTTTCTCATTTCCCTCCTTTCTACGCTCGTAACTCTCCCTTTCTTCTTATATAAGCCGATCCCAGCCAGCGGATATACGAACACCATAAAGCAGATCACAATGGCCTGCCTATCACCATCGCGTGGTGTAATAACGAATCATGATGGCGGTGGCGTTTCAATCAGCTGATTTGGCACGCGTGCCTCTCCCCTATCTTCGTTACGATCGGAACAGCCTCTGTGAATTATCGGACGATGCTGCAACAACCGGCTCGACGATTTCTAGGAATTTCTCTGACCGGCAGATCCGTGTTTCGTTTCGGGGAAAATGTAATTTTTGCCAAAACTTTTAATTAAAATAGAGGTGAATTTTCGTCGTCCCTTCTATTTTCATATTGCATTGTTAGTATTATTCTGACGAAATTTCTCTTCGTACAAACTTTCAGCGATTCTTCTTCTATTAAAAATATCCGAGATAAGATCAGAATGTCTCGCGATCGAAAAGAAATTTTTCTAATCAGGCGATTAATTCCAGATCGAAGATATATTCTAGAAAGGAAGCGATAAGATTCCAGGGATCTAACAATCCCTATGAATATCTCAAGTAATACAGTAAGAATTACTTCATAAAGATTTTTCAACATGGAATCCGAATAGCTCGTTGCAAAGGAATTCTTCGCGCCTCAGAAACCGTACATTTCAAAGAGAGATCGCGTACAATCGTAGAAACCGAAAAATCTAAAAATCCTTGCAAATATTCGAGCCAGCCGTCGCGAGCTATTCCGTCAAATCTTTCCAAGATAAATTCAAGATATCTCGTTCCGAAGAAACTTTTCAAACAGAAAGAAAGATTTTTACAGATCAAAGATTTGAAAGAAAAATCATCGGAACGAGGAAAGAACAATGTGAAAAAAGCGAGGAAACGAGCTGCTCGTTGAACAAGACCGAATGGAGAACCGGCAAGTGTATCCATCATGGCACATCGATAATATTGTGGCAGTTGCTTGTTATTGGGGCCAACGTCGGGTTTCAATCGGCTGATTCGCGCTACCCACGCCATCGTCTGTTATCGATTTCGACACAAACACCGCGCAGATACGTTAACGGTCTCTCGTTTCTGCTAATGGACGCGCAGCACGTGTTTCGTCCGCGCTCATTATCATCCGAAACGCGCCGCGCAATAACCCCGGCACTCGTTAGGTAAGGTCAGAGCGCATTAATTGGCAGACCTGAGATCGCAGGAAATGACGTGGAAGATTCTGATCGAGAACAAACGTTCTGCCTTGGACCTGGTACGGTCGCTGCCGAAGGTTTCATCGAAACAACGAAATATTCAACGATGACGCAGATATTGGGAAGTGAAATTTCTACAAATCTCTACGAATCTGCGACTCTGTAAATTTCACGGAAATCGATCATTTTGTCTGGCCGGAACGCTTCTATCGTAAACCTGTTCCGATCTTCCAAGAGAATTCCATTAAAAATGTTTGGTTGGTTAGTGGAAAGCGTGGTACTCCGTGAGACGGGAATTTCGAGGTGGCAATGGGACGAAACGGCGGGACCGAATCGAAAGGAAATGTACGAAGCGAATGTTGGGCCGGCACAGAGACACGTCGCATTGTATCGTAATGGAGATTGAGTCGACAATATGCAAAGAAAAACGGGCAAAACACGTCTGCAAACATCTTAAAACAGGGGGTCGTGTGGCAATCGAGTTTGCCCGACGAAGAAAAGGACAAGACTGGGGGAAGCAGAGGGTGGTCTCTAGTTAGAGTGACTATTTACGCCATTAGCCGTCTAACCACAGCGAAGGGGGACCGGGAACGGTGGCTTTGTGTTATTCAGTCGGGTACCGAGCCACGTTCAGCTTAAATGGCCTCTTCCGCTCTTTCTCCCATCCCCCTGGCTTGATAGAGGCCTTTTAAAAGCCACGGGGGTGAGAAAGAGGCTTGGCCTGCGCGCTGCACAAGCTCTGCTCGCGTGCACGTGCAACCAAACTGCCCATACTTCCGATAAAGCGTGCGTTCGACGATCCGGACCGAGTAATAAATAATGCGATCAGAATGTTCGGCTGTGGTTCTTCTGTTTGACTAGAATAGGGTGACTTTGGCGCTGGGGGTGGGCACGTTGCGGGGGGTTGGACGAGTGTTTCGGTCAGAATCGAGGTTAAAGGGAATACGTTTGCGGCTAACGTGTTTGCTGATCGTGGGATTAGGCTCCTGCAGGCGTTTAAGCGGAACGGTTGTCGCTTCGCTTCCTGTTTCGCTTCCGACTTTCATCCAGATGGAAATAAAGGGGCGTTCTAAGAAGTTGCATTAACCTGTTAGCCGTCTCTGATCCATACAGAAACTTTCACGGTTAACAACCATGTTTCTATCTTTCGTGACATTTTCGACGTATAAAAGAATTCCCTAGCAAAGTTCTAGTAAGCGAACAAATTTTTGCATAAATAACCGGCGTGTCCAATAATTACGCAACCGTTGAAACACTACTTGCGTCGATCGAGCCCACGATGAAAGAGGAAACAATCGAGGGAACAAGGAGCTCCCAGCGGGCCAGAACTTGAGAAAACGGTTTCATCGGCGACTCGAAAAATAATATATCGATGCGCCACCTCCGCGGTGGTGACAGCCACATACGAGGTTCAGTCTCGCGAGAGTTAGCTGGGCAAACGTCGACGGCGTTTTCGCGATCGGTCGAACGTGGTTTCAGACTGTGCGCCCGAGTTTCCACGCAACGTTCGGAAGAAACTTAGGGAAAGCGGAACATCGATATCGACGGGGAACTGTTAAGTTTCACTGAAGGGAAACAGTGAAAGGCAACGCTACACCCGGGGACCGAAGATTCGCTTTATGGCCTCTCGGTGCAATTTGAATCCGGGGAAGAACGTTTGAACGAAACGATTTCGCGACGTACAGACGAGCTGACAGCTGAGCAAATGGCTGTTACAGTTATAGCCGGACAGGAATATATGAATTCCTGAGGGACAGCCGTTTATGGTGTCCCTTCTTTGAAGAATGGCCGGACGTCTCTGAAGTTACCAGCCTGGTTGCCGCCCGCTAGGGGGCGGGCCTGAATGTTTGGGTGAGGGGAAGGGGGAAAGGGGGGCTGCAAATGGACGTCTAATTAGGTATGGAATTGGATTTTTGGGTTCAAACGATGCTTTGCTTTGGTAGGAACGCGTTTAATGAAAATGCGATATAATTAGAATTCATATACTATTGACAAAGCTCGAGATGCAGATCGTACTTTAAACGACGTTCGTGCAAATTCATACTTTGTTAGAAATAGTTGACTGGAATTATTAAAATATTTCTCAGCTATAATATAAATACTAACAAGTATCAGATGCTCGACAAGAAATCTATTTCGTTAAAAGAATGACGTAATCCGAGCAGTAATTACAAGCGAGCTGCGATCTCTATCATCCTTAAATCCCCTTAAATTTATTTCAAACCCCATCAACGTTTACATTAAAAAGACGAAAAGTTAGTTTAATTACACGCAAGGCAAATTGTGGTTCAAATTTCCCTCCTCTCGATAACAGACTCGAACAACCTTCCATTACCGGCAGAAATATAATCGAAGCTACTTTCAATAACAAACTTGGAAAGGCGGTTCGTCGTAGGCTGGCATTAAAATCTGTTTTCCCGCCCCGTATCGCAGATCTTCGCATTTAAAAATCGCGTGCAGATCCAGGCCAGCGTGCAGCCGCGATTCCACCGCCCCTAACGATCCGTTATTACTTTGATAAAGTACATAAACATACCGCCAGAGGGCTGGCCGCAGCTTTTTTACTCCCACCATCGCCCTAGAATGAAACATAACCTCAAAAAACGCGAATAATCGCATTTCTGTGCTGAATCGTCGTTCTTTTGATCGATAAATGCGTTTCTTTTGTTCCCGCC
Source organism: Bombus haemorrhoidalis (assembly GCA_014825975.1). Lineage (NCBI taxonomy): Eukaryota > Metazoa > Arthropoda > Insecta > Hymenoptera > Apidae > Bombus > Bombus haemorrhoidalis. The sequence goes on along the minus strand of CM026176.1, from coordinate 938,744 downwards.
GAGCAACGAATATCGTCCGAATATGAAGAATTTTCACCTCCGTCGATAAATGATTACGAGCTTCGTTTCTTTTTAAATATATATATATATTTTTTCTTTTTTATTTCTTAATGTCGTTTCTCGTTAACGATATTCAACGATTTTAGAGGTTATAAATCAATCCACTTCATGGAGATTCTTACGCTCTCTATTGGGCAGGGGTGGTGGCATTGGTCAGGCAGTTCGTCGATTATGGCCCCGTTACGACGTCTATTTTCCTCGTGCCGTGCTGTCGGTTTCTAGGAGGACGCTAATAAAAAAGTTTCGCTCGTTGAAAAAGTTTGACTCGCGAGAGATGTTCTGCGTGTTCATTTGGGATGTTCTGCGGATTGAATTCACTCTGAATACTTTGTTACAACTTCCCTGAGAGCTGGCTTGCGATAGGAATAATTACAGACTGCATGTTCTTCAGGAAACGATGCTTGTAAAAAGCAAAGTCATCGAGCTTTGCACGCAGAAAAGAGAAACGGCTGTACTAATTTCTTTGAATCATCGAAACAAGCCGAATAATAAAACCGAAAAATGCAAAAAGCTGGGACGAGTTGTTGCTTTCCTTTTCCGTGGGATTGCCGAATCCTTTAGCTTCTGCTGGCTCGGTTCACAGTGGCGAATGGACGACGACAGAGACAGAAATATAATTGTTTGCAAACTAATCTGTCCCGGTGGCGAGTTAAACGGCACGCATACGCGCACACATGTGCAGACAAGCCAACACACCATACTGTAGCAACGGCGGGAATGCCAACTACAGAATCGGGACAAGGGATCATGGCCCGGCAACTGAACACGCCATATCGCGGCGTGGATAAAGGCAGGCGCACAATTAAAATTTACTGTCGCATAGCCGCGTCTATCCGTTTCTAGCTTGCGCGCAATTGCGTTTCACTTCACGTACGGAAGATCCTGGCCTGAAAAACTTGCTTAGATGGATAAATGTGGTTGTTGAGTTAACCTGTGTACACTTCGGGTATTGCAAGTCCAAAAAATGAACAAGATGCGCGTGTTTCTTCAATCGTGGTGCACATCGTCAAAGCTTTCTACGATCAAATGTACAATTTAGTTCGTGCGAGTCATCGTGCGCAATAAAATAAAATTTATTAAAATGTCGTTCCGCTTCTGTCGTTTCATAGACTATTCTTAAACCTATCGACGTACATCTCGAGTTCAGATCGAGGGAAACAACACTTTCACGCATGAGAAAGAAGCAGACAGATAGACCGAGCTCGCCGGCTAAATTAATTAAACCCGGTAGGCTGCACGAGCGTTTCAATTGACTGACGTCCAACTAATTTTCGATGAATTCCTCGTTGTTGCATGCGCGTTCCTCGGCTGATGTTAATAACGCCGCACATTCCCTGACTACGTATGATGATAACCATTTCGTTCCGCACGCACGCATACACGCGTGCACACGAGAAGAGAGAGAGAGAGTGGTTCGAACAGTTGCGAACAATTTGAATAATGAAACGATCGAGTCTGGTAGCGCCACGGCCAAATAAAAATACCGTTTCGTCGAGCCTCGAGATTTCGAATTTACAAAATCACGCCGATATGGGCAGTTTTGGCTGACTTTCAATTTCAATCGGCGACCACACGAAATAATTTCATTGCCGCTCCCGCTGCTTTTATTGCTCGGTGACATCCAGTCGGTAATACGCGGGAGCCATCAAGCAAAAGTGTGACAATTTGCTGCGGATAGGTTACATTTGGTGGAACGTGCGAGGTGACGGCTGTAGGATGATGGCAGGCCACGACATTAGAGTAGGAATGCGCGTGTTTCAGGTTCAGAGACCGTTTGTTTAGGCAAAGGTAACGGAAGCTTGCCCTGTCGAGCGGAAACGCTAGATAGAAGCTATCGCCAGACGTATAGAAACTGCTGTTCGCGGAAATCGACAAAGTCGTTAGCGAAATTGCGCTATACTGTAGGACAAATTTTGATAAAAACATCCGCACAAACGAACCGCTATAATGTAAATTCAAGTTGATTCTAAGTTCTAAATACGATCGGAAGAAACGAGTCTCGTTGCGGTGCTTGCGAAATCTCACGGTGCCTGTTGAAATACTTTTAACGAACCGGTGTACGCGCAATTTCCTTGCACCGTGTACGGGGAAAAATTAATCAGCAAATATAGCGGCAACATCAGCCACGCAGCGTCCTCCGATAATGTAAGGATCCCTGGATGATACCGATATCGCAATTCCTGCTGGTTCGCGTTATGCGATCTGATATCGAGTAATCTTACGAGCACGGGACTAGGTAATATGACATTCACGAGACACGTGACTAATGCAATAACGCGCGCTGGAGGGGAGAGCATCGGTATGAAAGCTTCTGGAAACTACATGCTAATTACACGGAAATTAGAATTTAGATTAGCCGAATGCTATTTCTGACGCAGCAGCCGCTGTTTCGCGGGCCAATTAGCTTGAGCGAATTCCACGCCGGGGAAAATTCAATGTTAATGCCAGACCCCGCTGCAAATTTCGCCTGTCTACGCTACTTAGTTTTATTTAGAACGGAACGAGGGGAAATCAAGGTGGCACTGGCATTGAAATCGTTTCGACCGATGACAGAAAGAAAAGTATTTCGTAGCAGAAATTCATTCTCCTTCGTACGGCAGTTAGAAACGTTCGTTGGTGCTTTGAAAAATTCTAACGTACGGATGATTGTATAACTTTAGTTAATGTAGCGTAGTTAACATTAAAACGTCGCAACATTAAAAGTAATACCGCAAGTTATCGTGATCAATCCTGATCCCGTGAAATAGAACAGTCAAGAAATTATAGTAATTAGCCACACGTGATCAAGAATTAGGTTCAACGGGAACTAGGTTCGGATCGGGTCACTATCGGAATCTGTGCAGTAAGACAACGTTAGCAAACGTCGAATTTGGTTAAACCCAGTTACGTTTAGATTAAACCAAAATGGCTAGAAATTGGCCCCCTGCATTAGACTACACGAAACGAAGATCACGTTAGACCAAGTTCGGTGCGAATTGAGACAAAGTTCGCGTTTCTACGATCAAGTTACCTGTACGAATTAGACGAATGTTTCAGAATTTCGATGGGTGAAACGATAGCAATTTTTGATAGGCCTGCGTGGATTAATGTTAAACTAGATCGGGGTTAGAACTAACGTCTAAGCGTACATTGAGCTAATAAGAAAGTTAGGATAGACCGACACAGCGAACTAAGTCGGAATTAATATTAAGTCTGTGATAAGTTCTACTAAGTTAATATTAGGTTAACACCACAGTTTGAATTTACGAGGAACAAAGGTTGTATCGGTGGATATTGCAGCACCTACGTAGCCAATTTAGCTAATTATACTTATTGTTAGATTCGATATAAAGTTTCGTTATGCGCTAAAATCTACGATAATAAAACCTCTACCATTCGGCTGTTATAATGTCCTGTCAACGTAAATATAAAACGTAGCATAGAACGTGTAATTATTCGCTACCGATAGCTCGTACGTTTGCAATAAATATCTCGCAATTTCTATATACGTTTTGAGATGGTATTCAAACTTTACCGATATAATTATCCGAATTGTGTCTCATCGTTATGCCATTGAAATTCAAAATGTTTCGTACAAAGCTCATACAACATAGATATAAAATATTCTGTGATGGATGTTACACGATAATTACACACAAAATCGGAAACTCGCCCGAGAACATTTGCATCGGATAAAAACGCAACTCGTTACTCGCTTGGAAACCAATTCCACTGTAACAACAAGCCATAGCCAGTGAAATTACCTCTTTCATCGGGTCTCGCGAGAAAAACGAAGAACAATCGTGAAATCTCTCTCGCACTCGCAAAACAGAAAAAAGAAGAAGCAGATAACGAGAGGGAGGAAGACGAAAGGAAAATAGCATTTTACGGGGCTAAACGTTTTCCATCGTCGGGACGAGCGCGTTGACTCTGGCGCTCGCGCGCCCGCGCACGGGAACAAAGGCGAGATTTCAGGAAATTTGCGCGCGCGCGCGCAAATCTGCCGCACAAAGAATCCCACAAGTTTGTTTCGCTGCTTAGAATATTTCAAGCTTCGTGAAAGGGGCAGGATATGTCTCTTTCTTTTTCATCGTGCGCCACGAGAAGCCAGGAATTAAATGCGGCGAGCGTTTCGCGACCACCCTCGTTTTTCATCCCTCCAACCCGTTTGCGCTCGCGCTGTCCCTTCCCGTGCAGCCCGCCTTTCTTTCTTTCTTTCTTTCTTTCTTTCTTTCTCCCCGGCCTTTTCTAGCCGACTCTCGTATTTAGGAAATTGCTAGCTCGGCTGCTCGAGTAATCGAGTGTTATTTTAAGAGCGAGAGCAATTAACGCTCTCACCGGTTACCCATGCGGCGAGCGTAATTCTGCCAGGGGGGATCGCGAATATTTTTAACCGACTGCTCGGCCGCCACAGAACGAGGTAAGAATTTCCTCGGCGATCTTGTGCGCTGCGGCTCATAGACACGCGAGAGAAAGCTTTGTTCGATTCGATATTAGGCAGAATATTAGCAGAATTAATGGCAAGCTAAGGATCAGAAACGATATCCGCTATCTTCACGTGCAATCGTTCTTTGCATTTCCTCGGATCGCTATAGGATTGCTTTATTCGTCGTTTGATAATCGTCTCAAAGTTAAATCGCTCTTCGTTAGTTGGCTGTCTTTGTACAATTTATGCAGCGGTTTTGGCGTTTCACGTTAAAGCGCTTGCCCCAGTCATGGATTAGTGGTTCTTCCTGCTAGCAAATTTATGCATTCATCCGGAAGCCCCCTTTGAAGAATCTCAACATAGCGTTCAGCGCGTTTTATCTGACCTCATCTTCAACATCGATTAGCAAACCTTCATAGAAATTCACCGTTACGTTTATCAAAAGTTACAACACAGTGAATATTATACGCGAATACTTACACGCACGCGAACGTGGAAAGAGATTAATGCATGGCGGATTGTAACGTACGAAAATATCCAGAGTATCGCGAAAGTCTTGTAGAACTTGAAGAATTTTTCAATTTACAGTGCATCTTCCAAGCAGCTGATCTATCGGGGATTCTGTTAGTTAGAAGCGACTGTCGAATCGATCGGAAAATCGAAAACTTCTCCAATCTTCGATGCGTTCGTCGAAGAAAGGGAAACACACTTTTCTCCACCGGTCTCACCTTTGGACATTTTTGCACCGACTTAACGCATGGCTCGACGTTTGAACAAAAACCCCGTAGCGGTTTCTCCCAAGTAGGAACAATTATTCTTCGAACGAAGGATGCCGGCAGGGGGCTCTAGCAACGATCATAACGCGATGAAAGAGCATTCGTGGAACTTGCTTGGTCAGGCTAAAAACAAACAGCAGCCAGTTGGACGATAAAAAGCAGAAGCCAGACAGCTCGCAAGAAGCGTGTTAAGCGGTTGTCCTCGAGCAGACTCGTGCCATAAAATGGCACGGGCTATGGAGAATTAACAAGGCGCGGCCGAGTGCGCGAGTGGTTGCACTTCGCGCCTTCGTATGCCGCCTTTTCACAAGCTAGGCTTTTACCAGGGCAGCACAGTCGAACGGTGACGATTTTTAGATGGCCCTCGACGCGAGCGCTTCCTCGCGTTAATTAACTAATTACACCGCGCCGGACAGCGACGAGGCGTGCGAGTACTTGCTTTTTCGAGCTGTCTTCCGACAGACTGCTATCTCTCCTTCTGCCTCTGCCAGCTGCCAAAATGAAACACCGGGGATAGTGCGTTTTTAGACATACTTTTGCGAGTTGACGATTGATAGGGGAGATCGCACGGTAATTCAAGCTGTTATTGTGGATCGTTGAAATTTTTGACAACGTCGAGAAACGAAAATTGCAGCTTTTTCCGACAACGTTTACGAAGCGTGTTTTCAACAGGACCTACGTGTTATTCGCACAGTATCAGCTTTTTTTGTAATCATACGCGTACCGCTGCATCGCACGAAATTTAATAATATTTCTTGAACCTAGTTCAATTAATAGAAATACGCGGTGGTGTACGAATATTTTTCTCAGCTGGCGCGTGCATAACCTCGAAATTAAATCCGTACAACCGCGACGAACACTCTTGGACTAGTTTAGCAATTTTCTTGAATCACCCGCTACAGTTTGCGTTCGAGGGTTAAAAGACGAGTCTCGAAATCGGTCAAACTGCGGCCACACGCAGAGAAGATGGAGCAAAAACTAAGCTGGAAGTCGTTTTTTTTTGGTGCGCGTTTTCGGGATTTCGGCGGTGATCGAAACCGATGATCATTTAATCGGTTCGCCGCTATAACAGTCCATTGCTTACAGAATTTTCCCGTCTCCGTGTGCTGGCCTGGCTCTGGGCGTCGTTCGCCGCGAAAATTGCGGAAACGTTGGGAAACGAACGGTAATGGCTCGTAAAGTGGGCTGCGATTATCAGGATTTATGAGAACGTCGCGTTTTAACCCTGCCAAAATCTCGTTGTTATCCTTTGTACCCGCGGCGTTTTTCTTCCTGGTTGCAATTAAAAATGGCACGGTTTTTAAGTGTCCCATTTCGCTACTAATTCTCCCTCTCTGTGAAACCGTGCTGTTTCTCGCTCGTAAATTTCAAAATTCTCGCATGTGTTACCGTATCGCGTAATAAAGCCTAGATCCCGGCATTATCTTGGTTTTCTCGTTTGTTCGTCCTTCTTCTTTTGGACAGATTGCGACGACACGCGTTTTTCGTTTGATACATCAATTTTTTTGATATTGTTACCCGAATATGTACAGACTGCTTCGGTTAATCGAAAAAAGGTGTTAATCTCGTGCGAGAAGATAAATCGAATACATCGGAACGAAGTTTTTAATTTTAAGAAAATTGACTTCAAGCGAGATATGAATTTGCATAAAAAGCTGCAGTTAATTAATATTCCTTGTTTAATCTTTGCGTGTATTGTTCGTTCGACGATCTCCTCTTTCGCTCTTCGCATTGTCTCGTTACCACCCTTCTTCCTCATCGTCCCCTCGTGAAACACTCGTGAACCATTCCTGACACAAAGCCTCTGGGAAGCGCCAATGGAAACCTGGCGGCAGCGATTAAAGCGATTGATAAACAGAGGCGTCTAAATGAACGTCGTGCGTTCACGAACGATGCCATCTCCTCGATTTCGACTCGATTTGAGTTCCGTTGTTCGGCAGATACAACGCCTGAGGACCCGGCAACCGAGCGAGCAACGACGCCCACAACGCGGCGTCTTCGATATGGCGCTTTCAATTTTCTCCATTTAGCTTCTAACGAAGAGATGACCCACGCCAGAGGGCGGCACAGAGGAAGTCCTTGACACAGACGTGCCTTTCCTCGCCACTTCCACTTTCAGCGCCAATTTATCAAACGGTCGGCGATCGATGTTTTCATCGAATTTTTCCCTTCGTCGATTCGCTAATTTGCCAATGGAATTACTGTATTCGCTGAAATGACAGGTTCTAGATCGTGATTAGGTATCGTTGCATTAACGCTAAACCTACCGACACTTTGTGTATAACTATTTACAGCGTTTGCGATCAAAACGATCGCTGATTAAGGAAGTAATAGCCTCTATGATTTAACTTAACTAAAGATAATGGTTAATTTATAACTAAATCTATATAAAATGACCAACTTTCGTAAAATTTCGTTCGAATTTACTTTTGTTTAATTTCAATTATAGACTTAAACAAAATTACACTTTTATTTATATATAGATATATATATATATATATCTTATTCAACCTTGCTGCGTTTTTTACGAATTATCTTACTATCAAATGTGTATTTGCCGTATACATATATTTCCCGTGTATGCTAAACGAATTTTCGTAATTCTGTCACCTCTACAGTTTTTTGCTTGACAAGTTTCTCGTAGTAATGGATCTGAACTTGTTGATAGTTTTATTTTATCTGAAAGTAATGTATGCATCAGGTTTATAACAATTTTGTGAATTCTCTGTAAATCGGCCCCGTACTCTAAATACCATCGCAAATTTATTGGTTCGTAAACGTTGGCTTCCTTCGCTCTTCTTATCAAATCGTATACCGAAGAATTGCCTTCTTCTATGTCCGTTATTCTTTTTTAGAATCTTTCCTAAACATTTTTAGGGCAAATGTTTATGACACCATGTACGGAGTACAAAATTATTTGTCGAATTTGATATGCTTTACTTCTCCTTCTATAACAACTTCACGCAAAACGCATTAGAGATTTCTCTAGACAGTTCTAGAGATAACTACAGCCATCGCAGCTCACGATAAAGGTTAAATGTCGACCGATTGGCTAACAAACTGAGACGTATCCTGGTCGAAAAGTCGAAAGATGTAATCGACGATAGCAAGTAGGAATATTATCGTCGGTAACGACGATATTTATAAGAAAATATTGATGAGTATTGACCGTTTTTATTTGAACGGTTACTCGAGCGTGGAGTTTTCGCGACGAACGATAACGAGTTGGGAAAACCCCGCAACGAGCGATAATCCTAAGAAATGTTTGTAACAATGGACCGTAAAAAATGCTAAATTTTATGGCGGTTAGGATCATTATAGGCCCGAATTGATATGTCTTGACCGAGAGATGGATTATGATTTACGATAAAGTTACGAGCCTAACAGTTGCCATTATTCGTTATTATCGATTTCGTTTGTCCGTTTGACATTGAGATAGCCTGTTCTATGCACCGATTGCATTTATTTTAAGAGTAACTGAAATATTTCGCGATAGGCGACGCAGAATACAATTTCTTCTTAGAAAAGAAAAAAAAAGCAAACCAAAAGCAAATATCGAAAAATATATCGCACGCATGTTTTGGGAAAAGTCAGAAATTATGAAGCGATACGATAACGTTTAAATAAGGTTAAATCTGCGTAAAAGTTCGAAAGCGATGAAAGACCGGCGCTTGCAGGTTTAATGTCGATACGAATTCTATTCTTTCTTAATCGTGTTCGTAAGAGCATGAATTGATACAGGTATTCGTTGTAACGAATGAAATATATTTTTCAGACGATCCAGTTTACCTTTGAAATTCTAACGCCTGTAAGACTAATTTTAAGGCTTCTTCCAACGATTTATTCCATTTTTATCGAGCTAAATGTATATACGCTATTTTCAAATGCATCCCTTGTCTCGTAATTGCCCTATCTTATCACACACGCTGGTTGCTATCTCAAGCTCCGTCACACCCAATAAATTCCAATCAATCCTCGTCCAGCCAAAGAACCTATCTACCTGCTAGTCTTTCTCGACACTAGCCAGGCAAAGATCCGCGCATCCAAGCTCGTAAAATCATCCCTAGCGATTACCACTCGTTAGGAGCCTGGTCGATTTCCTCCGACAATGAACAAAAGATAGATTACCGACCAGACATCGATCTGGCAGTATTAATAAAATAACAACAGAGCATGAAACTGATGGAGGGACGTCGACGGGGGATGCTTTCAATTTTCTCCATTTAGGCCATAACGAAGGACCAGTCTGTGTGGAAGGGTGACGCGAAGAAAACGAGGGTAACCGGCCGGGGAACCCCTCGAGATTCTGAGGTCTGGCCTGACGCGAGCAGTCAGTTTCCAGTGCGCTATTTCGCGCGACAGAACTTATCTAATATAGCCGCGTCCTCCCTCGCGTCACGAACAAACCGAAAGAGCCCTGTAGCGGGATTCCTGCTCCCTTTATGCCACGCAGTCGCACTTTGCCGAACTTTGTACGCGCTAAGAACCCCGACCCACAAAGTGGAAAGCCGTCGCGAATATAAAATAACTGTCTCTCTTTCTCTCTCTCTCTCTCTCTCTCTTTCTCTCTTCGTGGTCTTTTTGGCAATATTACCCGGGAATTCAGGAAGCGAATTCTAAGCAGATCGATCCTTCTTAATTTTTTAACGCTGGAAAAGTTGCGTCTGATCCTTGAGACGGACGGAAGGCGCTGTGGTAGCCTTTGCGGCGGGAATTATGAACCGAAGATAATCTTTAACACATGGAAGTGTTCATTTGAGCGAGCATTATGTTTGAAAAAAAAAAAAAAAAGAAAGAAAAGAAAATTAGATAGGCGGAGTAGTATTTGCGAAAAAGATGTGGTGGAGGGAAGAATGAAAAGATAGAAAACTGACTAAACATCGAGACACGACGAGCCTTACAAACAAATTAACTGTCTATAAATTAGTTTCCTTGCTTGAATCTTTCTTTCAAAATTTTCCTTCTAAATTCTTCCTTATCGTACAGCTCTTTTTGAAAATTTACTTTGCAAACTGAGGCAATTTTGAATTTGCCACTTCTTGAGACCTCAGACACCTTGGTGAATGTAACCTACTCGCCCCTCGATTTAACTATCGCGTCGCGCGATAGCTCGTGACGATAATCCTGTCGATCGTATCAGAAAATCCGTAAAAAAATGCAAACATTGAAACGGACCGTCACTCTTCAACGTCCCCAATCTCAATCGTCAATACGTCCTTTCCGAGAACTGATTATCTCCAGGTCGCAAAATCCTACGTGAAACACGGCGAGCCAGGTGACTATTTCGCTAAATCTGAAAAAATTGCTCGCGCCTTGCAGGAAAGGGTCGTACGTGTGCTCGCCTCTATATATGGTCCGCGTACCATGTCTAAACTCGGATTTAAAACGCGATGCATCACGGTTGGAGTTAAGAGTCGGAATTAAAATCTCGATAACGAATCACCCGGCAATCCTATATCTCTCGTATCGCATAAATTTAGTTGGTGCTCGTTGTCGCGTACATGTCACTAAGAATTAATTACCGCTAGACGTTCTCAAGCGGAGAAAATTCTTAGTGAAAGCTGCCGTTTTTATCGTCGAAGGATTTTCATCGAATTAATTATTGGTATATCCATACGTAAGAAGCGAATAATATGATATAAATAATATTAATAAGATGGATAGAGTTTCGTTTAAAACGATAAAATCGATTTAAAAAGCTTGAATTAATAATCGACTGTAATGGCAAGATTCTGATTCGAATTCGTCGAATTCTCAAATATCAATCCGACGATTTTCAAGGAGCGCTTTTCCCAAGCAAGAGAAATGACAAAGAATGGTTATTAATTGGCGTAGCGTATAATCGAAGAACAGACAGGGAAAATGAAATTATTTGCCACTTAACACATTTCCTTTGATGGCCATCGAATGAGAAAGTGAAGGCTGGTGCAATAATCCAGGCAGCGTTAAAAAAGAAATTTTCAAAAGAGGATTTCTATCTTGAAAGCGATATAAGAACCCTCGATCCTTCGTCCTTCGATCCTTCCCAAAGAAGAGGATAATTTTCTACCGCATCTGGTTAGCAACTGCATCTCTCCGATCTCTATTCATCCCGATTTTGCCGCCGCTTGTTACAACCTCGTCCGTCTTATCCATTTTGCGTCTTTAATTATACGCTACCTGTCAATAATCTCATCGATATTCTCAATACGGTAAACCGTTAATAGAATTCTTCGACATCGCCGCGAGAACTATTTACCAGTAACCTTGAACAATCGCCGTACTAAACAAAATAGCCAAAATATTTACCTCGACATTCGCCCATCTATTAAAAACACGAACAATCGTATCGCTTGAAGAATCAATCGAAGAGAGATCTCCACACTGAGCCAAACAGCCGAAATGTTTTCCTCAACGTCCGCCAATCGGTTGAAAAGCTCAACGATCATTTCCTACCTAACCGTGAAAAAAGAAAAGCAATTTGTATGGCAAGGGAGCAAAGGATCCTAACCCTTTGGCAAAAAGCAGTAAACCCGGTAAGGAAAGCGGCGTAATCGGATAGAGCAGCCAGTGGAGGTGGCAGCAGGTGAAATTACAAGAGGGATATCGCTGTTCGAATTTGCCGGATCATCAAACAACTTGTCTAATACCGTTGTCCTGGCTGGTGGCCCTCACCCTGCAACGCGACAATCTAAATCTCGCCCCTTCGGGGGATCAGATTTCCCCGTGTGCAGTTCAATGCCAGCTGGAATCAGGGCGGATGAAAGGACAACGGCATTTGGGGAAGACTCGGTTCATTTGCTTCCGAAGCTACCTGCTCTCTCTCTCTCTCTCTCTCTCTCTTCGTACTCTCTCTTGGTTCGATTCCCTAACCCATCGTTCTCTCGAGCCCCAACCTCCTATTCGTTCGACTTAACTTCCGCTTATACCGGCGGAGTTTGACTTGTTTGACGCGCTATCGATTGCGCCCCGGCAACGTTGCTCATTAGTAGCGAGTAATTGCCTCCACGAGTGCCCTTGACGCGAATGTATAAGCGAGAGAGAAAGAGAGGGTGAGAGGAGGAGTGCTACTACTTGCTCCCCGGGGCGTGTTTACGCGAATCAATTAACCGTCGATTAAGTCTTTCTTTCGGGAACGTTTCGGAGAGTCACGCACCGCTCAAGGATCTATGAACGGTGATTAGTCGTTCGTGACCGTTTCTTCTGGGTCAGGCGAGTGGTTCGCGCGTTTGGCTGGGCTGGGATTGCTTTGCCTAGATTCTTAAACGCCACGATGCAGACGATCTGGCCAGAGTAGCAATTTACAAGAGTATCAATTTCAATGACTCGGTACGAAGAAGAGAGTTAACCTAAACCGATGGAACGGAAGCGAGACTGTCCAAGAATATACAAGTTGAATGTCAACCCACTAATAGCGTCACGTTCCCAATAAATTACAAGAGAACACGCGTTGGGAGTGTGTCACTTGATTAAGTTGGATTAGATGAGACGCTGGAGACCGATCGAGGGGACGGAAGATTTCAGTAGCAGAAACTACCGCTGAAACTACCGGCGGCCTGATGAATCATGCCAGCAACGATCGCCACTTTTACGATTCGGCCACGCGTCCTACCTATCGTCGCGTTAAATATATAGGTGATAAATCTAACCTCATCAATTACACGCGTCCATTCTCCTTGTTTGTCTCGTCTTACAAGATTCAATCTCGTTATTTCTAGTTGATCGTTAAATTTATACGTATCGTGTATTGAACGGGACGCGTGGCTTAAACAGGCTCGATGTTTAACGTTATTCCGACAGGGCCATCGAAATACAAATCGTAAGATTATTTTGACAATTAAAAAGGAGCAACAAATGCGATCTATTTACTATCGACGATGTTTCTATAAGACAATCTTAAAATTTATCAAGGTGCTAGGAGAGGCGTATGTCATTAATCATCTGAAAATCAGGTTCTGATTACTCCAAGCTAGTGAAAAAGGATCGAGCCAGCAGAGAGGAGTGTCCAGGGGTGAGATTTAATAAAAGATTGCCCTCTGGGTCAACCAAGGTTATGTCCTTTCGGTTAGCCTGGGCTTAGTCCCGCGATAAGAGCAAGGTTTAGAGACGATATACTATGGCGAGCCTGTTTTTCGATGGATCTTTCCACCCCGTAGCTCTGGGAAATCGCGTTTACCCTCGTTATCCTCGAAGCCACGGAAACGTTTCGGGGACGTACACGTTTATTTCGCAACTGGAGTGGCAAAGTCTGTGGTTAGAACGAGGAATTGTCGGAGGAGGTATGCAGGTTAACTCTGATTAACCCCCGTGTTATACGAAGTTGTTTCACTCCAACCGAACGTCTAAATAATACGCAGAATGTTTCGCTCAACTCCGACATCCAAATTAATAAAAAAAAAAAGACTTATCCAACTTGTACGTTCGTTAAGCTTGGTTTATGTAAAATTTTCTACAAGCTCTGTATCTCATATAAGACGCAATGACAATGAGATGAATAAGGTCCACTGATCGAAACGATCGAAACGATTCTTGATTAAATCGCGACACCGAATGACGCGATTTAGGTTGGGTGGCGACTCGGGATCGTCCGAAGTATGACGGAAGCCTGCGAGATCTAACGAATCGTCGAACAATTCGACAACTGTTCGGACCAAGGCTAATATTCGCACGATCGTCTGCGATAATTTCACTTCCTTGGTCCACTGATTGGACAGATTGCTGATTCGATCGCGATTTTAAATGACACAGTTTAGGTTAGATTCGTTTAAAACGCGTCTGGAAGCGAGAGGTCGGATAAATCGTCGAATAATTCGGAAGTTGTTTGAATAGCCGGCGATCCCCAGACGAAGTTTCCCTCCCCAGGACAGTGCAGCCAGTCGATCTTAATTTTCCATCCGCCTGAACAGGGTGTTAAATAGCTTGGGACTCGTTGTGCCAGCGGAGGTTTAATTGAAGTAACTTGGTGTTTACGCAGCCACGTAATCCCTCGCCTCCGGCGTGATTTCGTTCGTCTTCCGCTACTTCTCGCTCGCAATCCTTACGTACTATCCTTTTTTCTAACTATCTGTTGCTTTCGAGTACCGAGCTTAGCGTCGGATTATTGTTAAAAGCAGCTTGCTTCGTCTCCGCTCTTCCCCTAGTCTTCTAATTGAACGAAAGAAACAGTGACTTTGGCATAGAAGAAAGGGAACGGGCAGTGCGTTCTACCCGGAATTTGCTAGTGGACTCGCCGATATACAGATACAGGCATCTAACGTGCGTCTTAAACGCGGAATAACGGAAACCAGCTCCGAGATTACGTACGGTCGTTCGCGATACTGTTTGAACGCTTGCGATAGAAAGTTTTCGCACCGATGTATTTTCCGCGCGTTAAAAATATATAGCAAACGTGTGTAAAACGAGTCACGGCCATCGCGGTTACGATGCTAAAATTTCAAATTCGTCCGAAAATGTAGATAAAGATTGGAAGCAAACGTAGACGTACAGCTGATAAAAAGATTATTATATACGCACAGTAATACGAGCAGCTGTCTCGAACATACAGCGTCATAATATTATAAACTGATGGACAACCGGCAAGAATCTAACGAACGGTCCGACACACGCAAATTATATTATCTAATCCGTCGCGATCTGCGATGGTTTCTATCTTCGCACACTTTCGTCGCCGGAAGCAATTACGTTAAGAAGGAAGAAACGAAGAGAGACAGCGGCAGTAGCGATTCCTTCGGATTTTTCATTTCTCTTTGATATCAACCGTAACGCGTATGCGAAGGAGAGGATCGTGGTAAGCGCGATACGAAGTTCCAGATCGAGACGAAGCTCGGATGAATTACGCAGAGAACTCGCCTTCCGGTTTATTACAGGCTTTAACTCCCTTTGCGGATGTAATCTGAACTTCATTATTTAAAATTCAACGTGCTGCAGCGATTGCATTCTAGCGCGGAACGACCTTATGAAAGATTCAGGCCAGGGTCGCGGCGGTAGAAATTGACCGACATAAATTATTTCAATATCTTGCGGCCCGTAGGTGTCGCGGACCTAGCGGCTACCTTCCTTCCGGGATAACCTTTACAATTTTAAGCGTTCCGAACGTTCAGCGCCGCGTTGGCCAACGAGGAAGGAGCTCGCCTGTCGAAAGACTGACAAATTTACCGCCAGTTGATTTACGAAGTTCGACATTCCGAACGTGTTAAAATAAGAACCGTGTCGAAAACACGTGTGTTGCGTGAAGGATGGCTGCTTGAAATAAGAGCTTTACGATTTCTGCTTCATGTAATCTGTGTCGTATTTTCCTACTAGAAGATATTCGAATACTATTCCTGACTATCTTTTCCAAATATACCAGATTATTATCCTTTATACGCATATTTGGTGGCTAAAGTGCCACACTACCAGCAGCAGAGTATTAACATCGTCCGGACCACGATAAACCACTATACGGTCTGTACGGTCTTTCGAAAAATAAAGAAAAATGCCAAACATGTCCGCGTTACGTCTCAAACTGTAAACGTACACACGTGCCGAAACTCCGAAACTCAATATCCGACAAATAAACTTTATCGTGCTATCAATCTGTGAATCCTTTATTACCGATAGCCAGCTGATCTAACGCTAATCTAAACGCTAATCTAAACGCTAGTAAGAATAACTTTGAAAACAACGAGCGTCCCGAGCGTTTCCGCTCGATTTCCAAGCGTTCGCGTCCAGTTTCCGGAATCTGGAAAACCGTTGTCCCGAAATGTCTATACAAACGTACCTCAAGATGGAGATAGTTGGGACTGGTATTCGACCGTCCTTCTCTGCGCGCCACCTTCTTCCGGTTCGCGAAACTTCCCTTGTAAAATCACTGCGAAGATTTCATTAAACGAACGTTTACTCGTCATCTGTCCCGGGATAATGAAGCTTTCTGGTGACAAGCCGGCGAGCAAGAGGCAGAGAAACAGGGCCACAAAGAGAGAGAGAGAGAGAGAGAGAGAGAGAGAGAGAGAACGCTGAAAGAGAGCGGAAGGATAACAAGAAGCCCGACGAAATGAGAGAATTTACCGGTGGTGTTGCGGGCCGCGCGGAAACCGCAGAATTCCAGCGCAGCTCTGGAAATTTCGTTTAGCTAGCGGCGTGATTTAAGAACATAGTCTGTCCTCGTGGATTATTCGCCGGTGATCATCAACACTGGTTGTTTGTCATCTCTATTGCGTTAACCGAGATACATTGGAATATCGCTTTATATTATGATGTTTTCTAAAATACAATGCGTCACATTCAGGCATCGTAACAGTAATAATTCAAATTTCAGAAGATCGCAGTGTAACGAGAAAATTTTCTTCATTACTGGCAACTATCGTCGAGAATGGAATTCTTCTTTGTTGCTGACAACCATTGTGGGAGACGGAATTTTTTTTTTTTTTTTGGTTATCGTCAATTTCGATTAACGTCACTGATAATTAATACCCGGAGGAGAAGCGCCAAAATCGAACTCTCGATTTTTATGCGTAACTTTCTAAATATGAAAGACACGATTGCGCAAATGTATCAGACGATAATATTTGAGATGGTCGAGAGAAACGAACGCAAATAAGGGCGACAAATTGCCTAGGAAGAAATTTGTTAAAAGACAGGAATCGGATTGGACAAGCAAGAGGAGATCTCGTATCGCAAGTTTACGATAAAAGGAGCAAGCCAACCCACGCAGCGGAGAAACGTCTCGGTCATTCGCAACAGCCAGCTGAAAATCACGTCACGATACACGTGTTCTCGCACCATTCCGCTTGCTTTATGACTGTCGCGTTCTTGTAGAAGCGTGAAAAACACGAATTCGAAGCTGTGCTCGCCTCGACGCGCCCTCCCGTTTCCGCTCTTTCTTTTTTCCCCTCTGTGCACACGGTTTTTCACGGCGTTTCGGGCGCCCCCGCGAACCTCGTAACTAGCATACACGTCAGGAACGCGGTCGTTCGACGAGATTAATCACTTTCAACCACGAACTTCACGATCCTAGTTAAATGATCCCAGTTAGAGTCGATTCGTGACTTTTATGGTCTCGGGTTACCATCGTCCAATTGGTCTTTACGACTGGGATGTATGGTGTTTTAAAGAGTTTCGAAGCCATAATTGCAAGAATTAAGCAACGATGTAGTTGTTTAGGGTCGAGAGAAAGTTTGAAAGAAGACGAAGGTGAGAAAGTTGAAACAGAGCGGGGTCGAATAATCGAATAAGTAAAACGTTTAATGCGAACTAAGTATCGAAGCTTCGAGTCATTAAGTTCGCAATTACGTGTCGTGTAGGATGAGTTAGCAACGTTTCGCAGATTACTTTTCCCCCTTTTCGTATTCGTTTCTTACGTTATTTAAATCGAAGATGCAAAACCTTTTCGTGGTACTTCAGTTTCATGCCATTGGTTTATGTTTGTTAAGTACGTTTAACGAGCGTGTCGTATTTTAACATAATATTTACCGTTGAGGTTATTAGGTGGATGCGATGTCGATAACAGAAAGAAACGCGTGGGTAAAGTGTGAGGTAGAAAATATGTTTTAAATATATTTCTTAAATATGAATTCTGTAGCGTAAATACAAGTGGCGATACTATCGAGCTGGTCCAGATCCGCAGGCTGGCGGTGTTACCTTACGAACGAAAACCCTGAAGCCATCGTCGCCTGTCTACAATTTCTGCTTTGCCTTCGACCCTATCTTTTGTTCGTACGCTGTCGATTCGGTGGTTGAGAAAACTAAAAGATCAGATGTAGAGTTTTCTTAGAAGCGGCGACCACTTCGACATTTACTAATTTTTGCTAACATTTACGAAGAAAAACTAATTTTTCTGAATTTTCATTGTGATGTTACATAGTTTCCGTATTATTGGGAATTCTCATTGGCAATATTTCACCGTGACAAATCAACCGACGGCTGTTATTTATGGTTAGGAAGTAGCTCACCGACGCCCGTATCCACGGCATAAACTAGTTAAAGTAGTATTTCCGTGGACCAATGGTATTAAAACTCGGAAATACAAGGGACCTTTCTTGATCCTTCGTGCGTCACGCGAGCCATGTAACAACGAGTTTTTACACCATATGCAAATATGCTAGTCGGCCTCAACTTTTAATTGTGCGCGGGTGCTGTTCTCTCGACTCGGCTGCGTCGTTAAACGGGACAAGGCGCGACATTAATGAAATGCAAATTGCCGTGAACGCCAGCTTTCGAAGAATTCTGGATAGGATGAATGGCGTTGATGCTGTTGAACCGTTTACGAAAACGGAAACACGGTGTTATACCACGAGAAGGATTAATTTAGGGCCATGGATTAATTGGAAGGTTAAACAGTGGCGTAAGCCGATCCGCTGGTATTTTTCGTAAAACAGTTGTCTGCGTTCATCGTTGTAAAAGGCTTCGTCGTATTTTCTTAAGTCGTGAAAACGTACCATGACGTTGGAATATAATCCAGTTGGATTAAGTATCTTCTCTTAACTCACCGACTGCTCGTACATTGACTAAATAACAAGGAAATTTATCTCTTAAATAATCCTTTAATTATCCTATCCCTCGTAAGTTAGCCGCGAACTTCCTATTCCCATTTTTCTGTCTTCGTAGCTTTCTTCCTTGCCGTAACAAGGCAATTCTTCGAAATCGAATCCTCGACCTCGGGAACCAGCCACCAACGCGACCATTAATCGCTTTGCCAAATAAGAGCCTCGTCACCTAAAAGTCCCCCAGCAATTCGCAGCTCGCGGCATCCCCGTGGCGCACCTGCACCCCATTAATCCCCAGCCATTAAACGTCACTTCTACACGCAGAATGTTCATGGAGGTAGGAGCAGGAGGCCGGAAATCGTGCATGCTGGAAGCTGGCAATTTATTAAAAGCGCATCCTCATTGTCACCGAATCTGCTGACAGTGCCCGTGCAAGACGACTGCCTCGTACTCTCGTGCGCGTTATTATCTATTCTCGCGTGTACACGTAATGACGAATACGCGAACTGGCTGTATTATCGTTCAAAGGTATCTGAACGGTCGATTATTTTCGAAAATGTATTTAAGATGACGGTAAATCATGCGAAAATCATTGTCTTCGGATTCTCCGATTTTCTTCTTCGTCCGCTTGAATACTATAATTACCTTTATCTCGTACATTCGATATTCGTACTCGGCACGTTCTGTAGCCTTTTAAATTCCTACAAACGTATCAAGATCGAGTCACAGCGTGCTATAGCTTAATTATATCTTTGTAGAAATTGATTTTTCAAAACCGATACGCAACGACTAATTTATTCGTGGTTAATTTGCTTCGATTTGAAAATGCTATTTCCACGGATCGAGCAGAACGGCCAAATACTTACGAACATTAACGCGTACACACACGCGTATAGAGAAATGCACACTCGACTAGTGTACGTCTATAGATTTACAGGCGGGCAAATACACAGACTCTCGTGTGCAACAGAGGACACACGCCGCTTGAATCCTGATGGGGACAGCCGAGCAGTTTGCGCTGGTTATTCGCGCGTCTACGTGTACCTGCGTAAGCATGTACGTGTGGACATAAAGGAGCGTGTCTGCTTGCAGACTAATCGCATCTAATGAGCCGCACCCCGTCAGCGCAGATTAAAGCCACCGGTTACAACGCGGTTAAATGGCCTCCTCTGGCGTTCCAGCCGCGGAAAAAAACCATCCCCGTTCGGGGAATTATTGTTTCACGCGGACTGGACTGTCTTCTTTCCTTTTCCTTTTTCTTTTTTTCTTTTTGTCCCCTTTTTTTCTGCCAACACAGCGGTCTATACGGCGAATACGGCGAACGAAGAGCGCGAGATAGAAACAAGTAACGCGGCTATAGCGGCTTACGAAAGTATCGCGACGCTTGCAGACACAACTTTTGAATATCCATATATTCGCAATATTTTCCGGCCATAATTACATAACCGGCATACTTGAAAATAAATTGTGCGAAAATATGTACAGGAATCAAACGCTTAAGGTAAACAACACCTAGGTAATTTCGGATCTCTTCGTTGAACGATGTCAGTATATTGAGTTTAATTTTGTCAATACTCATCTAGTGGAATGTCAGTAGCCATCGTTAATTTCAATTGTACGTTATTCGAAGCCGAGTCTGTTCGTAATTTCTTCGAGTGAAGCTACCTTACGCAATTCCAAATAGTTCGATTTAACGATACTTTCAAAAAAGAAAGAAAGAAAGAAAGAAAAAAGAAAGAAAGAAGAACCGAATAATTGCAGAATACGAAAATCCGACAGTTTGTGAATTATACCGAGGCAAAAATATTGAACGTTCGGTTGGCAAAAGAAGGGAAGGGAAGGAAGAGAATGCATAGGGAACACGATTTGTAACGCTTTTACGATTCTCCCTTTTCCTGCCAATTTTCTTTATCTCCGGTGGCGTTCGCCTGGTGCGGCTTATTTAAATTTTCACCGGGCATGAAAGGGTGGCCGGTGTTTGCGTCGAACATTAAAAACACACGGCCGGCCACACGCCGTCTGATTAATCGCCGGGGAAACGTATTAAAAATACATTAGCACGCTGGCTGGAATATTGCCCGTACTATAGCCCCTACCTGTTCGTTGTTGCACCGATATACAAACGATTCGAATCTCGTTACGCGGCCGGAAACCGCCTCGTTCGACGTTAGAACACGTCGATTAAACGGCAACGCGAATCAATACTCGAATTTCAGCCCGGAAATTTGATTAAACGACGGGGGAAAAAGTACTCCGTCTTCGCAGCGATTATTACGTTTCTACTTGTCCTTCCGTAATTCTTGATCGCAATTGGCGGAACAGATGTTTCTTTCTTCATTTTTCTTTTTTTTCTTCTCCTCTTTTTTTTTTTTTTTTGACTTTGTATAAAGATACGTCAACGCGACATATATAAACGCGACATTACTAAAACTTGTAAAGGAATTGAGAATTATTCCAATATCACGAAAACTGCAAAACGGAAGAATAAAAACCGTTAAACGCTATACATCGTGTTTCCTTTAAGACGTTTTCTAAATCAATAAATAAAGCAGTAAATAAAACACTGTTTCAAGCAGCTGTGCCTGTTGTTATTTATTTTCGCTAGTGCCGTAGGAAAAAGTGGGACGACTCGATCGCTGAATCGGGCCGAGCCAGGTAGTCAAAGATAGGTTAAAACCAGTTTTAAAGACTCTCTCGGGATCCCCATGTCAGAATTATCCCCCACAGAAACTTAATCCCAATGGCCGCCTATTTACCTCGGTCAATGGCCATCTGGAAACCTCACACGCCGTATAATCTACCGCAACGTTCGATCTTCCACTTTTTGTCTCATTGATATTCAAATTCTAACCTCTAGCTGCTTCGTAATTGCAAGTGACTCATCGAGGTAACCTTCGATGATCCGTAGAACGTCATCTGGACCAAATATACTACACGTCGTGACGCCGTGTACCGTTTACTATTACCGTTTTATGATCTGTCGAATCTATTATCTATCAAATATAATCGGACAATCGGATACACCGTGGTTCGTGAAATTTCGCTCTTTGCTTAATATCGTATCTCTGATATACACTCGCGTGTGACAACTTGCAACGGTACCAATTCGTAACTCGCGACTCTTAGAATTTCGCTAATAATACTACTAACGTTAAAAGATTAATTCGAGGAAACGAACATTTCATAGCTTACAGGCCGATACAATGGTGGCTTCGTTACGGCTCCAATGACTCACCTGAAACAAAAAATGAGAGAAAGCATAATACCGCAACTGCAAATGGAAACGTAAAATGAACACGTAGCGGGAAGTTTCTTTACACGCATGCTCGAACAAACGTACACGAACAAACACCAACGCACGCATAGGTAGACGTTTCGCGTCCGTTCGACGCGCGCGGTTTCTGAGATGTTCGCCGAGTAAAAGGCAGCAGCTTTCATGCAGACGCGCCTTCAATCCCGGCTCTGCCACAGCCTTCAGTTGTAAGCCACACACATTCTTTGTTAAGGATAGCGAGGTCATTCCTTTCCCGGTAAAACTCTGGCATAAAAGGGAGGTTAGGAATGCGTATGGCAGGTTCGAGAAAAAGAGGAGGAGAATAGAAAGACCGGGTGAAGTTTCGTGGACCGGGGATAGTAGCCTTTTCATGCTGTCAGCCAGCTAGGGGATAATTGTTGCTTTCAGGGATTTTAAACGGGGAAGTGACTACTGTAAAATGCATTCGAAGCGGTTGTATCGGTCTCTGAATTTACGCCAACGTTTGTCAGCGTTTCGATTCACCAATTTTTCCTCCATTCCTTTCCACTTCAATTCCTCGTAATATTCAATGAAATTTCATTAACAAGCGCGTTTCTTTCAATAAACAGAACTATCTACGTGTTCGTCGTCTTTCAATTCACAGTTGTTAGAGTTACCTTCGTTCGGGTTCTTCGTTTCTCTTATCGACACGTACGTTTGATTTGAAATTAGATTTGGATAAATTGATCCGCGCACGTGCATCGCTATTATTTATGAACTTACACTTATCCGAATTCTTAATTCTACAAAATATATTCAAAAATCTATTGAAATCTGTTCTTTCTTTTGGGGGGAAGGCAGAGGAGGAGGAGGAGGAGAAGGAGGAGGGGGAAGGGCAATGGGCTGGTGGCAATTAATAACACGACGTTGATAGTTAAAGAATGTAGGAAACCTGCCGTTGAAATCCAATACTACGACGAATAAAGCTGGCTTGTAAATTGAAGTTTGTCAAAGTAGAAAAATGCCAGGTCGTTTCTATTAATTCCACGGTTTTGAGGGGCACCGGCGATGGGTTTGTTTTAACACGAAGCCAATTTATCTTTCATCTTTGCCAAAGTTTCTTTCATCTTTCCCAGTCTCCTCTTTGATCCGTATGACAAGTTTCTATTAGCTTTATGGCACACAATACGCCCGTAAATCCTATTAACAGCCTTTCAGATTTATCCTCCATGCGTGTTTCGCGATAGATATTGCTCTCGTCTTTCGGTTCAAAGGCCGGGCGAATATCGATCCGATATTAAAGAAAACGATTATCGAACCTTTACCCTTGATTTTCGATGCTTTTTATCGGAGGAGAGCCGAGCATAGAATCATAAGGCTTGGCGTAAGCTTAAATTTATAATAGTTCGGCTAGCAGGGTCTAAGAACAAAGGAAAAACGAAGCGAACGGAACAGGGAACGATGAAAGATTAATAAAGCAAAGCAGGCGCCTATATTAAATGACTGTGTACACTTAATCATCCTCGGCAAACTTCCGCGGACATCGAACATTTACGACAGGAAATTACGGGCCGATTTATGGACTGATCTGATCGAATTAATTATCGAGTCTGTTCTCGTACACCTCTAAAAATTGAACGTCAATCCCTCGGGTCTGCATGGCGAAACGACTCCTCTTCCATCGATTAATATCGTTTCGCTTATACCGGACAATAATTCACTGAAATATTTATCCGTCCGCTACGAGTAGTACGTCTCCAACGATATACATTACGTTCGTAATAATGCCCGTGTCTCTAGAATTAAGTACAATTGCTGTTCAATTTTCTGTTTTCTAATTTTCTTCTTTCGCCCTTCGCTTCTTGCTTCTGCCTTCGTCAAAGAATTTCATATATCGAAGAGTACAGGGGACACTCGAAGCTGACAAATTCGATTTATTCGTTACATAAAACAACTTTACGCCCAGCGGGCATCCGCTGCAGGAAGTAACAGATAGAAAGACAGGAAACTTTAGCGAAGAACGTTTCCGAACAGTTTAAACAAGAGTCCGAATCGATTCTCGAAGGAAACTCGCGATCCTTCCATTACACGTTCCATCGTTTCTATTTACCAAAATTGTGTCACGGTAAATATGTGAGCTCCATGCTCTCTACGTACACACAGCGGGGAATATTAGTTCTACAACTTGCCGCGATATTGAAACGTTTCCGGTCGCGAGTTCGCGTTTATGCAAAAGCCCGGAGTTGCGGCTGAAACGAACTTTCGGACGCGCGGATGCGAAATGAAAGAATCCTACCTCGCGTCACATCTCCGAGCAACCCGGATCCTCGAGCAAACGACCGCTCCACGAATCGATATAAAGATCTG
Organism: Bombus haemorrhoidalis; assembly: GCA_014825975.1. Classification (NCBI taxonomy): domain Eukaryota; kingdom Metazoa; phylum Arthropoda; class Insecta; order Hymenoptera; family Apidae; genus Bombus; species Bombus haemorrhoidalis. Next base: position 914,459 of record CM026176.1, on the reverse strand, counting down.
GCACGGAAGAATCTGGTCGCAACCACGAATCGAAGAAACTCCGATAAAGTATTCGCCAGGACCTTTCGCTTTACTTTGATTATTAACCGTTTGGAACGATACATGCGATTGGAAAAAATTCCTTTCCTGCAGCAGGTATCTATAGTCTGTAAAGTCGTGTTATGGTTTCCATTGTTGAAAGAAAAAATTCATCTCGTTAATCGATTGGTGATAATCCAATCTATTCCGTGTAATCAAATTTCATCAAAGGTAATGATACGTGAAAGCGGGAAATAATGAAGCGACTGGTGGAATTTTAGCGGAACGTGTAAGCAACGGTAAAGCGGCATCAGAAATTACGATTCTGAAGCGTGGCGGGAGCGCAAAGTGTAAAACGGGGTTGGAACAAGGTCCCAGATGCAATAAGAACAAGCCCTTTACAATCCAACAGTCACGTACGTTACAACTTCGCGCTGGGAGCAAATAAAACGTCACCTAGACGCGAAACCATGGGTAGACGCGGCGTCGAATGAAGTACAAAATCCAGGGGGCCAGATCTAACACGAATAGAGAGAAGGGTGATAACGAACTAACAGATTACCAAACTTTCTAATATCATTACCAAACTTTCGAATATTGCAACGAATACAAAGCTCTCAGTCGATATTTACGTCCCACGCATACGCTTGCGAGCCACGTATGACGTTGTAGCCGTAGAACAGGCTCTATGCAACGATCGTACGAATAATAATAAACGACCGTCGTAAAGCGCAATCGATGCGATCGGAGTCAAAGTCGGACCAAGATCACGATCGTAGGTTTTCGACAAACGGTATCGAAGACTCGCGTACAGATAGAACAGGGGTCGACTAAGAGATCGCACTTAAGAATCGGAAGCGTTCTCCTAGGCAAAGTGGATTAGGGCGATTACAGGCTGAAGTTAATTAGGGACTGGCACATAAATAACGCGCCAGGCGTCAAGAATACCAGGCAACCTTCCGTCGTGCGCCTTTAATCCTGTCGACGTAATACCGAGCTAATTGTGAAATGTGTCCCGGCTGAAGACAGCACCGGAAAAACTTCCTCGCCGTCCACTCTCCCTCTCTCTCTCTCTCTTATTCTTTTCCCTCTTCCTTTTAGGATTATCCCAACCGACGATTTACGATGACAAATCCGCGACGAGTGTTTCTAGGACCTTCGTTTTTGCGCGTACGTGTGCACTGGTACAATGGAAGAACCGGGTGACACACATAACCTCCTTCATCCGGAGAAGGTTGTTCATGGACCCATTGAATCACCCGGCGTCAGCCGGAGAAAATTCTATGCATCTTTGAGCGAGGAGGTTCACCAATCCTTCCCTAGCTGATGCACGACAGAGAGAGAGAGAGAGAATTTTTGTCTGTATGGCGTTTCTTCCTCCCTTTTTCTATTTTCATAGTGACAGAGTGTTTGGTGTTCAGGGATGGGCGAGATTGGTCGTTGGGTGTCGTAAATTGCGACGCCTGTACGAGCTGGCAAGATGTTTGAACTGCTCCGAGGTTGTACCGTTTAACCCGATAGATAAGAGAGCAAAGAATTATCGATTGAAATAATCTTGGACTCGACTCGACTAAACTCCACGTGATCAGGAATCCTATAGTACGAAAACCTATGATCCGTGACTCGTTTAATTTTCCAACATACAAATCCAACGATAGCCAAATTCGTTGATTCAACGAGTCGCTTGTCTCTTGAATCCGTGCTTGCTTTAACGTGACAAAATTTTAAGACCGACACAAAGTTTTAGAATTTCCTGCTCCTAGTAAACTTGGCCATTCCCCTAACATAATACATAACAATAACATGATACAAGTTGAGCCATCAATAGTAAATTCCAATTTTCTTTTTTTTTTTTTTTTCTCTCACCTATAGATACCATCGGTGAGATGCTCGAAATTTTCGAGATTCATAATGGTACCAACATGAAAGCGACCTACACACACACATATACATAATGAATTCGATGTGTGCAACGATAGCGTTGCTAGAGGAGCAACGACAGCAGGAAACTGACAGTATCTGTGGAATGCGATTCGACTAAGGACAATGGTCCGCGTTAAAACGGCCCGTATAGATAACCTGGTGGCCTGGTTGAACGTAACGTGTACACGCGTACCACGTAACGACGCGAGAAATCGATACGCGGCGAGAAGAGTGCATGGCCCGAGACACACGAGAGATACCTGCAACGCCACGGCTTGTTTGCCATTGCGAGCCGTGGTCAGGGGACTTGCTGATAAAACCGGTTTACCGGCCTGCGCCGAGTAAATAATTGGTTAAATAATTGGCCCAACCGTGCCCTGTCATTAACTCTGCTACAGCTGAGAGCTGCTCTCGGTTTCGAGTCTATTTGGAGCCTAGCCTGGCTCCTGTTTTCGCAAACTCGCAAGATCATGGTTGTTCGCGGCACCGAGGACTCTGGGTCAGATTTTCGGAACGGTAGTTTCGGAGTTTGCCGACTTTCAAGTGTTCTAGCCTGCTAAGACGTAACATTCGTACGTCGTCGGATAACTTTTAAGAGGATTAGGTTCGCGCATACATCTTGAAAAATATGTTAAGATAAGATGGTGTATGTGCGAAAGAGAGATGGGCAGGCAAGTACGTGTAACGAAATGCCCGAATTCGTTTCACAACGTTCCCTTTAGAGCGTAGAGCAACGTAGTAACGTAGATTATTACGTTAGCGAACGATATACTCGTAACCCGATCGTTCGTTCGATCGTTCAAACAAATCAATTCTTCAAATAATGTATTCTCCAATGAGTTTGGATAATCGAAGTTGGAGGAAAGTTTAGCTACAGCAGGGAGCAACCTAACTTCCCTAACGAAGTCAAGTATGTACCTTCTCCGGTCTTCCGGTTCACTGGAACAAAAACAAGTTCTGGTCGTTCCCAACTTATCTTTCCACGACACAATTTCTAAATATATCCCGATAGTCTAGCCTTCGTTAGCGGATCGCTTAATTAAAATTTAAGAAACGGATAAATTTGCGTAGTCCGGTTAATTGGAGGTTTAATTGTTTCGAACTTTGCTCGATCGATCGTAATTAATTGCTTAAGAGGAACAAGTCCTTTCTTTTTTAACCATTTGTTAATATTTTATCCTTACATATTTGTCTTCGAGTTCCGCTTACTCTACCTTTGACATTGCAAGTCACAGTTGCGAGCACAGATCGCCGTGTATCAGGCGTTTCGTTAAAATCGAAGGCTATTTATCCAGCGCTATTCTAAGATCATTGAGACACGTTTATCGCGACAATGTCCGTCGTTCGTAACACGATATTGTAATAGAAATAATCACTTATGATTAGCTTCGTTAACGGAACGAGAGGCAAACAACAACACGTAACCTATAAAACCAGTAGAACGAAAGAGTCTCCTAATTCCTGGTAATCCGATGGCGGACAGGTTGAAAAATACGAAGAGAGAACAAAAGGACAATCGCCGGCTTGCTGAAGAACGGGTGCAGCGTGTACCAAACTTGGGTAAACGTTGCTCGAGACACGGGACAAAAGGAAGCAGCGGAAAAATAAATTTAAATGCCCCAACGTGTCCGTGCAATGTAAGAAGCGACGTTGCGTGGATTTCCATATGCAACGGCGTGCAGTTTAGAGAATAGCAGCGTGTAGACGCTTTGTACACAGGCACGGACACGGAAGGGACTAAAAGCGTTACGGCGGATAAGCGACACCGGGGAGGGGAAAAAAAAAGGGGCGAAAGGGAGCGTTTTAAGCGCTCAAGTGCGCGGATACGGACCTGCATCGGTCCCACACCAACGTTCTACGATACGTTCGCGGCCAATTGTTTCCGACAACCGCGCCGAAATCGCCTGCACGTATCGTATAATTGGCATCAGTTAGAATCTGTTATTTTTGATCAATTCCAAATTCGGAGCCGCACACGACAGATGATATTCGCAGCAATATCGTCAATCCGTTTCGATCTTTGCGAGGTGTCGCGCGCGATCAATATTTTCGACAATGTACAAGTTGCCTTTAAAACGTCACGCAGTATATATTACTTTACACCGTATGTGAAGTCCATTGAATTTTTATATCGTGTATCGTACTTTATTGTATATTTTGTATTTTATTGTATTTTCAACTGTGCTAGAAGCTAGAAGAAGAGCGGGCGTAGCCGTAACAATTTTTGTTTGTTTGTTTTCCTTTTTTACGGAACGCTACATGAAAAGCAACCAATGGATAGAACAATGCATTAGAAGTCGGGAACAGATGTTCGGGTTATTAAATTTATTGAAAGAAAAGTGCGATTTTGTTAGCTGGAACGAATCCATTGCAATTACTTTAATAGGAATTGGAGCGCGTTTCAACAGATCTATAAAACAGTAGGAGGTTTCTTTAAAAAATCGCAAACAAAAGTTCTTTGAATCGGCGCTGTGAATACTGATTAAAAATATTAGATTTCGACTGCGCACAATCATGTGGAATTACTTTCGTTTCTCCTTTTGATTATTCGTTGTTACGTTGACGAGCGTATTTTCTATAAAATTACGACAACTTTCCACCGCGTTTCTTTCTTGTTTTTATATTTACTATACACGTCACCTGGTGCACGGTTCGAAAGCTTTTGCAGTGGATAGAGGATAAAACTTAAACAACGATCTATGGATCTTTAGATCGGGCGAAGCGTGTGTGTGTGTGTGTGTGTAAAGACGGCTGCCGGGGACAGCGGCGATGCCCTAGATAGAGGGCAGCACGGGTTAAAACGAAAAAAGAGACGAGGACAGTGCGAGCGTGATTATAAAAGCAATCGATAATAACAAGCAGAAAAGAACCACGTCGAATTTCGCGTTAGCCGAGGAAGCGTTAGATAAGTTTAGCAACAGTGGGGTTTTTTTCTAATGATTAACAACGACGAAGAGCGAGTAATTGGGATTGCATACAGGCTGATAAAAATGGATCTAAGAACTTAGAATCCCATTCCCTTACCGTGTATTTTAAAGCGTACGCGTCCGTTCGTATTGTTTAATTTTATAATCGTTATGCACGAGAGAAGATAGCGAAAATCAAACTGCCGTCGCGAACATCCTCGAACATTCCTCTCTACAAAAGGAACGATCTTAGCACGACTATTAGAAGAACGTAACTGAACCATTCTCTGAAACAATTGACAAACGCGTGCACCGTAAAATCAAGAAATTTCGAGGGACGTTTTATGGAGAAAGGGAGTGCGTGTGCGCGCGTGTGTGTGAGGTGGCGCGCGCAGTCGCTTTACATAATATCTTTGCCATTGTAAAATGCAAAGTACCGCACGAGTCTCGCTGAGCCAGCTTTTCCTTTCGCCGCGTTCGCACTCGGCGTGCAGAGTGCAGAGCGTGTTCGCGCGACGAGGATGAGAAGAAGCACGGAGACAGAGGAGAAGAAGAGAGTAGGAGAGAGGAAGGAGAGGATGCCTCGAAAGCAAGTTTTTGTCTTCTCATGTAAATCGCTACGTAGACGGGCCGATTGAGGGCTTAAGCACATATTTTTGTATTCCCTTCTTAAGGCGAACCGATCCCGTTCGCCTCGAGTGGAAATCGATATACGCTGTAACGTAGACACGGATAAAGAGGAGTTTCGTGGGCTGGAGAAATTGTTTCCAAGCCGCGGATATAATTTTACGATGGCGCCGTGTAAACGCGAATGGCAAAACGATTCTAAGAAATTCTCTATATTAAGATGGATTTGTAGGTTAGGTCGGATTTAGGCGAATGCGTCAGGCTAGCTAGACGCGTAGTCTATGGATAGGGGAAACAAATGTTAGGTTCTCGCGATCCGATTGAGTTACACCGTTGATGTGTGTCATCTATAGGCTTTGTTATCCCTTTGATGGTTTTCTATCCATGCCAGGTGAACCACGTCAGAGTTACGGCACACGTACATTTATAGTCATACGAGTAGCATTTTAAATCGAATTCGATTGAAAATTCTTGATTTTTCAAATCGAGTCAACGATGTTATAAATCCAAATTCAATCGTACGAATGCGCCGAGGAGAAATCCATGGCACGATACGTTCGTTCCAAGATCATTGAAGCGAGCGAAGCAAGGATGTTAGATATTATGGTGAAAAATTAGGCAGATCTGTTTGAACCTAACCTGGCTTAATTTAAGTTTAACCCACTCTAAAGCTACCTAATCCAGCAGGATCCGGCACAATGTATGACTATTTCAATCTAGCTCAACATAATGTTGAAACGATTCGACCTAACCTAACCTGAAGCAGAATAGATCCTAGCTAATCTAACCAGTTTCGAGATTAATCCAGATTAATCCGATTTAATTCACTACTGATCGAGTTTAATCTACTTTATTCTACGATAACCAGGCCTAATCCAATTCTATTGATATATCATCAGATATTTAATACATACAATTCGTACAAAATATACTTAACCTCTATTTATTATACAAACTCGATCCGCATAAGCGAAACGTTATTCGGACCTCATTCGTTTCTGACTGGAATTTGATTTATAGGATTTGTTTCGCATAACCGGACCTTATGGGATGGTCGATAGAAGAAATAACTCGAGTAATTTGACGTAATTGATTCAAAGCTTTAACATCGCTATGTATTTTATTGAACGAAAAAATTGAAGAAGGAAATTAGATGAAAATTATTTTACTTTTACAGTTACGAGAATTATTCTAAAAGGAGGAAGATAAAAATTCAATTGGAACACGAATGCTGTGCAAACCCAGTGGCAGGAACTTTGTCTAAAAATCTCTGTTACCTCGTTACCACATTATCATGATCGCTCGCCATCTGGTCACGTTCCATTAGTCGGAGCTGATTTTCATGGAAACGCGTTCTAAAGAATAGACCGAATAATAATAATAATAATCTATTTCGTTTAACCCGTGATATTTAACGAATATCGCGGAGCAAGAGAATTTGAATATCCTACGGGGAAGAATGTTTTCTGTAAAGCCCGAAGCTACAGGATTCTACGCGAGTTTTGCCAATATTTCTTCGTGGCTCGCAAGTGTCAGCAGTATTGCGAAACACATTCCATAGTATTCCAGCGAGTTATGCCTGTATCTGCCAGTAACACGCGATCTCGTAAATTTAGCGGATCTGTAACCGTTATTTGATACACTTCCAACTTGATAAACTTCTATGAAACAGAAAAAATAGTCTATAGGCTTGCGGTAAATTCAACGATCGAGCCTCGTTCGTCCATCGATCGAATTTCCGCCGTAACAAAAGAAAATGCTCGTTCGAAGCGATTTATTTTGCAAGATGGCTTTGCAAGCTCGATATTTCGAATATATGTATATATCGCTTCGGGAAATGTATGGTACAGATTTTTTTACCAGTTTTATCGAGTGGAATGAAACGATATACCTTGGAGCTTTGCGCAGTAGCATGACTATTCTTCCGGCTAACACAGATGTCTTGCTTCCCTTTGCGAAATTGGCCAGCAAGAACTTTCTTTCGTAACAGTGATTCAATAACTCGGCAGTAGCTTCAGCCATCCAGCTATCGTGCGAATGCCCGACCCGCCAACTTCAAATCCATCCAGAAAAGAAACCCAAGCGATTCACGATTGAAGAATCTATTAAGATCGTTAATAAAACGCGTAACGAGCAATACGATGCTATCGTATAAAGATCGAACGCGTCAAATAAAAATCCACAGCTTTCACCACGATAACTGAGATTTTACTCTCTCTTTTTGAGCAAGCGTCGGCGAGCATCGGTGACGAGCATCGTATCGCCGTTATCGTACAAAGATTCCAATCCAGCCAACTAAGAAAGAAAAGGAAAAGATAGAGTCCGTCTTTGCGACAACGCTACTTGTGCTTGTTCTCTGTTTCGCAAGCGTCTGCGCGCGTTTCAAAGTTCCAGTATCACCGGCGAAACACCCTTCCGGCAAACATTCGCGAGGAACCGCGAGATACGATCATCGAGCATGCCGGACGCGTGAAAGATTAATGGCGTCGGGACGAGCGCGCCGTCGATGGGATTAAAAAATTTAACGAACCAACCGACGACAAGCGACACGAGTTGCACAATACCGGGCTAACTCGCTCCGCTTCCTCCCTCTCGACTCTCTTGGCCCGGAATAATAACGTTAACCGACGATATTATACTCGACCGTGGAGTTTCCGCGGATTCGCTTGTTTTCGCATTTCCGCGACTCTTTAGGAACGCGGAAACGTTGGCAATTTGAAGCTCGGTCGACACGGCCAGGCACCTGCTCTTTTTCATACACCGACGATTAACCGGTGTGTACGCGTAGCTAATCTGGCTGCGCGATCGATACGAAATTTCCTGGCTCGCTGGAAAAATTCCTACATCCGTCTACCAGGTGTCTTTCGCCCGTCACCTCGAGCTTCCGCTTGTTAACGCGATTTTCCTCACCCCGTGTGATTAATGGATACGTTCGCTCGCTTCCTTGCAAGTTCATGTACAACGAATACGTTCAACGCGTGCCTTTTATTCGCATTTTTCTACATGACTTGGACATTCAACACGATTCTCTTAATATCGGGTATCCTAAATAGAATTTTATTATATCGAACGCTCGCACTTGTATCAAATGATCGCAATAAATACAATAAATACACTCGATGGTAAAATAAGTTTAACAAACCCACCAAACTCTTCTTCCATTCGTTCCGCGTCTAAATCCGCAAGAACGCTGAACATCCAAGATCCACAGCACCGAGATATTTATTAAAAAGCGAACGAAAATCACTGTTTCGCACTCGCGTGTTCTGCGGAGAGTTTCTGCCACTTACACGCGTCATTCGTCGCTTCGGCACCCCAATTACAAAGTATCCAAGCTGCGAGCGAAAAATGCACGAAATAGAAATTTCTCTCGTCTCGAATCCCCATACGTAACACCCATATTTCGCAGCTTACGGAAAATTCTACACCATCGACGGGAAAATCGGCGGAAAGTGAAATTCCTCGTAAACCGCGCCATTTGCTTACATCGAATTCGTACGGTGCCACCGTGTATAAGTCGCGTATTTCTTCGGAAACGAGGATTCGCTGGAGGATTCGAAGAGGCGCTTCGTCGCCATCGTATTTCACACTTTGGGGCAACGAGTGCGGCCACATTTTCGGTCGGCTGTGTTCCGCGGGTTCGCTGCCGTGTGTCGGTCGAAAGGTCCCGAAGGAAACGTTTACGGCCAAGTTAACGGCTAATCCTGGCCATAGTTACAGTCATTAGGTGCAGCTTAAAGCGACGTTATTGCTTACATTAGTTACCAACTGTTCCAACCGCTTGACTCCTCCCGTGTACCGATGTTCGATTTAATTACCAAGGCTGTTTGTCAAACGGCCCTGTCCGCTATTGTTGCCGCTTTGGGAATTTTATTTCGCTTTCGTAGAATGGATGGTGAAATTGGATCGATCGGCGATTTTTACGAAATCGAATGCGTGGAGAATGTTGTTGTGAGAATCCTTGGGGGAAATTAGAGTATGGTGGCGTTGGAGAATGTTTTGGATTTCGCGTTTACGCTGCTGGTAGGCCTGCGTTCCACGCTTTTATCGAATTTGTTCTCTTCGTTTGGAAAGTTTGTCGAATCGACGATGGAATTTCCGATTTCCACGAATTAACACGGTGGAATGGAAATATGGCGAAAGACCGTACACGTAAGAGTTGCTTCTGCGGTTTGAAATTTACGAAGACCTAAGTTTTCGGCAAGCTTGGAAACTTGCGGGCGAACTTGAAAGTACGGCGTTGTTAACATCGTTGATCGATGTGAAATTAATCGCAATGATCCACGTACAACACGCACGTGCGCGGCTATACGTGGCGGATCGATACTTTGAACATCAAAGTCAAACTCTGCAAGACTGTAAAATGAACAAGAATTAATTACTGGGTCGTTTCTGGAAACAAACGGGGTTAATCAATCCCATTTGAAAGGATCCTCGAGAAGACGCGTGCAACAGAGGCGGATCGATAATCGCGACTTTGAATTCAATTTTCAGCAGCTCCTCCATCTACGACCACTTGGCCACTGTTTGCCAACAATGACCGATTACACCGGCATTTCGATGACCAATTGTGGGTCAAAAGGTCAACCAGCTTACGCTCCACGTTCGTACGCTTCGTCCAACTTGTGTGCCTATGTGTGCGAGCATCTCACATAGGGAGGGTGTATCAGGCAAGGCAACCAACGTTCCAGAAAGGCATACGCAACTACAACTACCTAGCAGAGAATAACTCATTTTGAATTTACAGATTAGGCGATGAATCGAGCCGGATTTATGGCGTTCGACGGCCGCCTATTCGAACCAGAGATGCGACTAATCAGGATGATTTGAGTCGTATTGTACGACGTATGAAATCTATAACGACGAAATTTCTCTTGTTGTTTGACGACAGATACGAGTGCGGATAAAACGGTCAACATGTTTGCTTTTGCGATAATGATAATTTTTTCTCCCTTTTTTTTTTTTTTTTTTTTTTATTGGATTCAAGGAAATTCGTCGTCAAATTAATTAGTTTCGGTGAACTTTTTGACGGAACGAAATCAAAAGTCAGATAGAAGGATAAAATTTATCGCTTATTCTGCGTTACATCGTGTCCTGTTATACCGAACCATTCGACGAAATTTTCAGTTATTCCATTAAGCAAATTTCAATTGTTAATTTTAATTGCGGTGTAAATGGTTTGTTCCCTAGCGAATTCGCGATTTATGTGAGAGAAAATAACTGTTTTCCTATTGTATCTTCGCGATAATAATTAAAATCTTACGAGAAAATAAATAAAAATCGACCGAGGGAAACATAAATCATTCATCTTGAAAGTAGAATTCAAATCATTCGTGGTTCCAAGAAATACTATTCTACGACGCGTTGTATATCCTGCGGGGATGTGAAATAATATAATTATACGCGTGTATAATTAATCAAGCGAGTCACTGCATTAAAATTATTTAATCAGCGGATTAATTTGTAAATTTCCTCTATGTTATAATCTGCGAGCGAGCAGAATGAAAAAAATGTTTCCCAGGCACATCTTCAAAGATTACTCGGCAAAGAATGTCTGATAAGAGAGGCTGGCACGCGATATTTTTCACAAGACTGTTTCTGAAGTTTCAATTTCATACATTCTCTCCTTTCACAGAATATTCCTGTATCTCTCGAGTTTTACTTCCTTTCTGTCTGATATTTATTTAGAACTTTTCCTTCTCACTAAATTCTACCATTGTTCTACACCTCTCAGACCATTCAACCGTCTAGCATTTGCTCTAAAATGATTTAAGAAGAACGTGACTGTATTCGAATATCTCGTTATCATCAAGAAATACCTTCTACCGTCCAAGCGAATTCCAGTCCAAAGTATTAGATAGTTCTCGCGAAAGAAAACAGAGATAGACACAAATTTTCATCGTTTGATTTTTTAAACGATCGTTAACGAAATGTACAGACGCAAGAAGTTGCTTTAAAAATCAAATTACGTAAAGCGAGACATGTTTGCGAACGATATGTGCGCAACCCACTTCTGCAGCTGATTGTACATCTGAAAAGGACGAAAAGCAATTTTCTGTATCGATTTCGTGTTATCTAGCCGCCTCTACTCTAAGGATACCGAAAATGACCACGTTGCGTTCCAAGGCAATCCTGTAAACGTCCTCTCGTGGATCCTGTTGTTCGCGTGTTGCGACATTTTCGATAAGTTTGCTCTGCTTATAAAATGCTTCGTTGCACGTCATGAACAAAAACAGACAGGGCGAACGTTTTCCTTTCTTTTCCACGATCGACTGCCAAAAGTGCGTCCCACGTGCGACTGAATCGCGTAATACTCAAAAAAAGAGAGAGAGAGAGAGAGAGAAGAGAAAAAAACATCCGCGATTTACGAAAATTCGGAAATAAAGCAACGAGTACGAAACAAATTTGGGGACAGGACTTTTCGATCAAACTAATAGACTGGTGGTTACTCGATTATACGTCTAGCACCGAGCTGATACGTAATCCTACTCATCGAGTACGACGCCACTCGTCGGAAGAATCCACTTACGAGTGGTCGATCGGTCCGGCGTTTCAAAATTAACGCTAATCTAGGATCAGACCTAGCTTATAAAGCGCTGTCGAGATTTCGTCGGGGGAAAAAACGATCGTTACCGGTTCGTCTAATTGGACGGCGACGACTACTCCATCGAACAATTCGCTCTCGCTCGATTATTCCATCTCGTGGTTCCCAATGCCGCCATATTTCAGCATCCAGATTGATCGCCTCTTTTAGTTTCGTTCGTACGAAGAGATTTGTCGGATAGCTTCGAAATTGCAGTTGAAATTGACCAGTTACCTTTTTTATTATTATTTTTTCTTTTTTCTTTTTTTTTTTTTTTTCGAAAAATAGTACACGTGTTTTTAATCATTGTGAGCGAATTTTTCATTTAAAAAATAATTCAGTACTCCTTCTGTCATGAAAAATATTTATATTTCAGGCGTAAAAAAAGACCGTACGTACGTGTTAATCGTTTTGGGACTTTGGAATGAACGATTTAGGGGATGATCATCCCGAGGAATATTAGTATTTTTGATGACAGAGGCAAAGGGACGTGGAGTTCTCGATTTTTACAGCCGATTTTAATATTCGTATCGTGTCTCTGTTTGCTACTTTTATTCGTATTTGTACGCTGTAACGTACGAAATTATTCCGATTTTCAACGAGAGTACTCGATCGGACGCGAATCCTGAAAAATTTAAATCGTTTACGAAATTTAAAATTTTCAATTTTGATACGATACGCTGCTATACGTAAAATGATCTACAGAAAGATGAAAGCATTTATTTGATAAAAGGTTTACGAAATCGATACACACAGCGAAATCGAATACTGTATGCGTCGTCGCAACGTGATATTTCATATTTATGTCTAACCGTTTATTCGTAAATTAATATTATTATGCTGCGAAGTGTAATATTCGCGAGCTGTGACAGACGTTCGAAGAGCGCATAGTGTTTCAAAGAAAAAATATATCTAAACCGTACAAACGAAAGGTAATATCAATCAAGAAGAATCGTCGAATTGTTAATTGCACGATGTACATATTAAAATATATCCTTTTATCTCTCAACACCAACAACGCAATCCAATTTCTCAATTGAAAGAGCACCGTGGAAAGAATATTTGCTCGAGTCTCACACTCTAATGCTTCCTGCAACAGCAAGCAATAATTTTAAAATCGAATCTGCCCCATTATCGAGCTATTATATTCTCCAATATATTAGTACCAAAGGAAGATAAATAAGAGGTAGAGGAGAAAAATATTATTTCCAACGAATGGAATCGAACTGCTCGCGTGTAAAATTGACTTTAGCGAGAATTCCAGCTAATACCCTATCTGTCGCTAATATGTCGTCGCGTACGGTTCCATTCAGCCTCGAGCGCGTCTTATCGTGCCGATTGCTTCGAAGAGGAAGCGAGAGAAAAAGAAAGAGAAATTTTACTATTTAGGAAACCGTGTTCCTTCAATATCGTATGTTATCGATACTAAATCATTTATCGACCATTACGATACTTACGCGTTGCATTACGCAAATGGCCGCCGTTTTTGCTCCTCCGAGCCCGTCGCAAAACCGGCAACAAAAGGAATACGTAAACGGGATCACACGCGAATTTCTAATTGAATATTCCGTGAATTTTTTACGTTCAACGGCTCAAATACGGATGTATTCGAACGCTCGCGATAGAGGAGTTTTCTCGGGGAGGCAGAATTAAGTGGACAGGTAGAGGAGGATGTTTCGTTAAATAACGCTTGTACGTGCAAGAAAGTAAATTTTAATTACGATTACTTGCCACGAAAATTTGGCAAACGTTTCCCCGTTCCTTTGCCGAATCCTTAAAACGACTGAGTATCTGAAAAACATAAAAGAAACTTTCAAGCGGCTGTAATTTATTAAGCTATTTACAGCGCGGATTGACTTTCTTGCAATTGCTTTGAAGTTTTCACGATGGCTCGCTTTATACATTATCTATACGTTGTTCAATTTCAAACAGACTGTAGCCTTGTCGAAACGAAGATATTCATCTTCTAAGCTGAAACTTTTAACACGTAATCCCTATAGAGAGCCAGGGTGGAAACGACTTTTCGATTAATTACGGAGAAGCCCGTTCTTACAAAGTTGTGAAAAAAACTAATACGCGTAAAATGGCTAGAGGGATCGTTTTAAAGGAAGAGTCCAGCTCCGCCCTCGCCGTTTTCGAACAAATATAAGTATCTAGTATCGGTAATTTCGACGTGCAAAATGCCCTCTATATTACATTACAATGCGAAATTTCTCTCTGTTTCCGAATTGTTTGTTAGTCCGCGCGCGTACAAGGCACGGACAGCTAACACATTTCTAGAGAGAATCCCAAACATACGCGAAGAATATGGTTTTCGAGTCTCAACGTGTTTTGCTTCTGAGAAATACCGTAACGCTAGAAATACGTTACGGCGAGGAGGAGCTTAAATAAAAGAAATCGTAAAATATATGTCGTAATTGTTTGTTGTTAAAGTTATTTAATAATCATTTACAATAGGGGTGTAAATACGAGAGGATCGGGCAAACGAGCTTCTTTCAATATGAAATATCGCCGGCTGCTTCAAACAGTTGGACTGTAAAATTTAATAGCTTCGGCTTGTTTTTTCACTGTACGCATGGAACCAAAGCCAAAGTACAATTTACGAGAACGGTGCAGTATCGACGATCAAAATAGATTCATCGATAGCTCCAACAGTCAAAATAAATTTGCGCTGCCCAATACGCTTTCGAACTTCGGCCGAATGAAACAAAAAAGAATGTTCATGCGCGCGTGCGTTTAAACCTGGCGCTTAATTTCGTCGCTCAACTTTTCACTTTCGTCCAATTAGAGGCTTTCACGGATCTCTTGACCCTGAGTCATCCCTTTCGTCCAAGCAATTAATTTACATGCTCGCGTTATTTGTTTTACAAAGATTTACACGTGATAAAAGACGAAACTTGCGCTCGTCTTGTAAAAGGTAACGTTGAGATTACATATTCCTCTGCTTTCGCCACTGCTTTCGAGGAATCTTGCCTTCTAACTTCAAGCTGTAAATAGCTTTACAGATAGTCTCGTTTCCTCTACGAAAAGATTAAAGGAGAACTGGATAATTGCGGGATAGATTTACAGCCTCAAATAGCATTTGCAAAAAGAATTTTCGATAAATCTATTCCCTCCGCTATAAATTACTATGCTTTGGACATTTTACATATCTTTAGACGCTATCTGTGTTCGGATGCAGCCACGTCCAATCCCTGAAAGTACCCCAAATTCTCATCCAGGAGACGCGTATTCAAAAATCATTTGCATCGTACCACGAAAAAAGAAAAAAAAAAGAAAAAAAGAAAAAAGAAAATTCACTTTCAACGGTCTCCTCGGCGATCGATTACCCATCGAGCGGGTGCGCGGGGCGAAAAACGCGGAATTAATCGACGGACTGGCCGTGTACGAGTTCAAAGAGGCGCCGCGGTTCGACCATACGCCAGACTCTGGTAATTGGGTTTTCGCAGCGGGTTCGCATTTTCCATCGAACGGACGCAACAGTTGAGATTTTCAGCCTGCGAGAAAGACGCCTATAGCGAAAGAAAGACAGAGACCCCGTGCTACTGTATAGAGAGAGAGGAGAGAGAGAGAGAAAAAATCTTGCGTTCTCGAATTCCGGCTGACTGATTGACACGGGAATGTCGCGAAAGCTCGAGCCCTCTCATCGTCGGCTACCTTCGGCTCCGTTTACATTCCAGCCAGATTGCATCGTACCTTGTACCCAAAGGAGCTCGTCGAGAATTTTCCCCTCGCGACTCGTCAAACATCGCCGCGTTAACAATAGTTTATAATCCTCGCGAAGCTCGCGTTTCGAATTGCACCGGATGAACGTCGATACTCGACTTTCGTTTCTGCAGTCGTGGATAATCCAGTGAATATATTCTGAATCAATTTTGTTCCTTCCGAAAGGAAGGCTACGAAGGATTTACGCAAGACCTTTTTCGTTACGTACGCGCCAGCAGAACTGTTTCTTCGATTAATAATTCAATGACTACGCTTTCCGTTTATGCTCGGCCGGTGACTGAAATGATAAGTGTGAGAATGTACAGGGTGTTCTCTAATTATCGATACAACTAGAAATGGAATTGTGTTATACACAAGGCGAATTAAAATCAAAAACAGGTTACAGAGAGACGGACTACGTTAAATAAAGTGGACCGAGGAATGTTTCGATCGGTAAAATTTAATGGAAACTTTGGCCAAATATCGACCTAATGAAGAAGCTGGTACCTATGATCCAAGCTTAACCTACTTCGGTAAATATACACGTCGCCCATCTTTCGCGAGAGTCTACAACATTTTTCTTTACTCGATATATAATCGGATTAGTGGAAAATCGTTGACGCGAATGCCGCGAAACTGGAAAATAGCACACAATGGTGACAGAAAACAGGACGCGAAATCGATTGGCGAGATCGTCTGAACGCCGCGACAAATAAAACGGTCTTAATTAAAGGATTTTTCATTCCGACGAGTGACAAAATGAACAATATCTCTGTACGAAAAAGCCGGACAATGGAAAGAGCTAAAAATAATCGAGTCGGAAAAACAGGGTAGAAAGGGTAGCGATCGGCACGGCCAAATTATCTCGAGAGGAAATTGTTGGAATTCGGCATTTCCGTCTCGAAATACCGAAACGCCAAAACACCAAAACGACGGCTACGTGGACGGTGATCGATCCTAACGGCAAAGAGATTACGACCGAAGCCAATTTGCACTTTCCGTCGACCGCCTCTTCCGGATCACGATAATGTTACACTTCGCAGCTCGGATAAAACGAAAATGGTAAGTACACACCTGTGTCGTCATTCATACGCGACCATACGCGCCATTTCGCTCTTTGCACTCGCGTCCAAACAGCCTATAATCGCGATTTATCCGGCGTCGATCGGTATTACGATCTGATACCAGACCGTGTGTATCGCGATCGTGCATACACCGTGTCTCGCAGGATGTCTATTCGTACAGCATTCGTATAATCGAGAATAGAGAGCGCAATATTTTCAGTTCTCCTCTTTTGCAATGTCGCGTAATTTAGCGACAGGTTTCTGAGAAATCTTAAGCAAGAAACTGAGTAATAAATAAAGCCAGCGACGGTAAGAAATAAATGCAGCGACAAGTTTGCTATTAATTGAAGCTAGTAAGAACAAGCTCGGTAACAAATAGAAAGATCCAACCGACCGAACAATCCGTTTCCCAAATACAAACGATTCTGTCAAAATTCTTCTTGCCAAAATTCTCAAATTAAATCAACATCTCGCATCGTAACGTCGAAATTGCGCAAAAAATCTTTCAGCGAGGTTTCTACCTCGGCAACAGAAGCTCCACAGGGCCTAATTCGAAGCAGATCCGCGTTACAGCTGTCGTTTCTCCTGCTTTTTGCGAAACTGCTCGCACGCGGTTGGATATATCGTTGTCTGGCACAAAGCGTAGCAAGAAACCAGACACCCTGTGGATCTCACGACTCGCGTAACCTATCCACCCGTGTGTGCACACACGCAGGTAGATATCTCGTGTCCCGAGTAAAACGGAAACCGAGCTGGCAGACATTGACCCCGCGAACCGGAGCCTCGGATATATTATGCAGAAAATTGCCGACGAAAGAAATCCGCGAAAGACGAGGACAGGAATTGAGGAGAGGTCGAAATCCGGATACGAAAATAATGTAGTCAAATCCTGTCCACCATATATGTACGTGGACTGCGCACGCAACTACGATGAAATATACAAGCACGGATAAGATGGCCTAACTTGAATTTCACGTTGAAAATGCGAGTTTTTTCGCTCTGCGCGCATTTTTAGTCGTTTTCCTGGGCCTTGTTCGATTATCGTTCAGCCTTATTCGCATCTCTGTTAAGGTTATCACGATTTTGGCTCGTTACGTTGGCAGGGAAATTTTCGGGAACGTAGCAACGAGCCGCTATTTCGTATTGTACGAGCGAAACGATAAAATTAGTAAGATTCGTTCGCCGTTGCTGTCAGAAATCTCGCTTCTAACGAAAGATAATTATCGGAACTTTGACGGCCGGTGATCGTTGCCCGCCAGTGAATCGCGTCGTTTCTGCAGCATCCGTTCGAGAGATAAAGTCATCCGTCGGACGTAGCCGCCTCGCGTCGTAGCACGCGCAGGATTTGCAATTGTGCGGCGCCACCGTCGCGAGAAGCAAGGTTGCAGACATTGACCCCCGGAGACCGGAGGGAGGCTGATGTTTTGGGGAAGGTCGAGCAGAAGGGGAAAGGGTGGCTAAAGCTGGAGGGAGTGGAATCCGAGCCTTTCTCTTCGGCCAGCGAAATTTCCCTCTGCCTCCGCTTTTCTTTGCCCTTGCGAGCCTCTCTTCCGCCGCTAGACCACTCCAACCCGGCTCTTCTCTACGAATCTTTCTCTTTCCGTTCATCCAGCTTTTTTTCTCTATTGCCTTCATCTCAACGCGCGTTTTCTCTGTCAAGCACCACTGTACACACACGTTGAGACCCAACTTAACGTAGGTTTCGAGGTTAAGTCTCGTGTGCGACGGTCTCAGCTATCTTGTCTAACAATGTTATTATTCCTGGAGATTACTGAAGATTTTTCTACCTTTTTCCCGTTGACGTAACGACATTTGTTTATCAGTTGCTAATAAAAAATTACTTCGACTTTTACCTTCCCGAGAGTCAGCCACTTTCGCGAGTAGCCTGCACCCCGATCAGTTCCCGCTAACGACAAGATAACGTCAGCGAAGGTTAAAAATCTAAAATCTGACTGTTAATTCGATCCTCAACTACTTTTAGGAGTAACCTACAACCTCGCCCAATAAAATATCCGTATTTAGCGATTCATCCTGTTTCATTAAGGACGATAATGATGGTCATCGTACAGGTAGAGACCATACGGCTGGTTAATTTAGCCGTCGCTTGATGTATGCATCACTGTTGATATTATTAAAGTTCGGGCCGGACGTGTATTCAATTAGCAACCGATATGTGTGTATTATCTGTGTGTGTGTGCGTGCGCGCGCGCGTGTCAGGGTGCAAGAGAATGGGAGAGGTGCAAGGAAATGAGAGGCGTGCGGGTTGTATCGACTCGCGGGTACGGCTGCTTCGTTTACGCGGAATTTAATACCAGCCCCGTTGTTATTAGCGGATTTATTATTCAAAAGTGCCGGCAAATGGAGATTGAACGCCACGTAGCTCGCTCTGGGTAAATCAGCCGACGAAATACTCCTCTCGTCGTTCCCCTTCCCCTCTCCACGATTCGCCGCTCTGTTTTCTGCGACCTCAGAATCTGATCATTTTCCTCCATTCTTTTTTGACAAGGGTGGTTCCTTCCGTGCAGGGAATCGTAATTTTTATACGTTTTACATCACGCGAAGCGATCACCCTCGACAGAGGGTGCCGCTCAAGTTTCGTAGGGGATGAAGAATTTTAGGTGGGAATTAACGAAGATGGAACCGGGCGCAAACTTTGACTCCATTCTTGGTCTTTTATGTTTTTACGGGTTCGAGGTTTCTTTCGAGGCTGGTGTGTTGCGGATATAGAGGTCGTTGAATAATGGAATTTGTCTTTTAAAGTTAGACGCTAGGCTCGTATCAAGCGTACAGGCGGCCATAATAGACGAAACTAGGGTCAATTTCGGCCAAGCGAAGTAATTCGCTTCGTCATTTATGTTGAATACGGGACGGTTTAGCTTTGGATAAATTTCAGGTGCAAGATTTTTTATAATCGTTCGCAATCATCGTATATTTGTTAAAGGAGTAATTAATTTATTACGAGATGAAATGCTTCATAGCGGAGAATGCATTTGTATTCTGGTGCAAACATTTTTATTGGAAATTAATATCGAAGATAGGGGAACAGAAAATCAAAGGAAGCCGAGTAATTAATGGCACGGAAACACAGGCAACTTTTCAGTTCCAATTAAAACACCGCCGCTTCGCGAATCGCGATACAGAAATGAAAAACAAATTATTTTTTAATTAATACGCGTATTGGCCCCTGCTGTCTCCTATTAACGACGTATATAAATTTCATCCAATAACAAGAATGAACCCAATATTATCCTCCTCTATATTCTCCTTTCTTTCGCGGATACACGTAAGTCGGTAAAAAGGTTATTTTTCGATGCGTCTATTCTGTTAACCCTTGAGAAGGAAAGATCGAAAATATTCAAAACATTTTTAACAGAGCGAACCAAGATTTTTTGACAGTTTTGACTAGAGCAACGAAATAATTCGCAAAAGAATTTCCATAGAGGAAACGCGTACTTCGAAATATCAATGGTTGCAATTTTAGTTTATTTTTAGAGATCTAGAAGATTGAAAATTTCGCGAAACGAATAAGAGAAAACTGAGTTCCGTTTGCCTCGATGAAGCTATTTGCAAAAAATTTTACGAGATCTTTTGTACGATGTTTAAAAATATCTTTGGCAATGATTTATCTATTTAAAACACCGGGGATATTAGATTATTTCTTTTGTATTATTACAAAAGGAACCGATTTTACCTTTATTTCATTCTCTCAATTAATAACTAAGCAATTCTTAAACGAAGCATATTTTCCGCGAAATATTTGACCAAATATTCCGAAAGAACGTCGAGAAATACTCGGACCGAAATAATACTACAAACATACTACGAACGAATACAGAAAAAGATTCAAAGAAATTCAAAGTCTTTATATTCGAAAAGTTTGCTAAATTATTTTTACAAAAGTTCATCCGTACGTACTTCGATCACAAGCGTCTTTACTTACAAAGAATTATTTAGAATGAAAAAAATCTTACGTCGAGTAGAACGATCGACTAATTTGTAAGATATGCCAATTTGCGAAATTCCTTTCTAAATCTCCGCTGTATTCTTGCAACAAGATTTACGAATACCGATAACTTTTAATTCGTGACTTGTAAAATTTTGACTAACGATATGAGCTCAATCATGCAACAGAACTCGGATATAAAAATATGACTTCTTTCTCATTTATCAGATCTGCAATGTTTAAAAAAGAGAAAAAAAGAAGAGAAAGAAAAAATTCAATTACGACCAACGCATCGAGGCAATCTTTCGAAACATTCGAGACACGGCAACTGGAACGAAGAAAGATCGAGATATCGTTCTGAAACATGCCACAGGATTAAACGAATACGATCCAGAAAACATCGACAACGCACCGTCCTACAAATACCCCTTTCTACATATGTATATCGATGTTTTAAGAATTGCGTTCAACGGACAATTCACGATGAATATTAATAAATGCTAATGTTTCTCGACGGTTAATTTCGCCACACGAAGCTTCTGTCTCACAACGATCAGCATTCACGCTACATCGAGCGTTTCTAGAAAGTGGAGGGGTCGAAAGGGGCGAGAGAGGTCCTGTCGTTCGGTACTCCCATGAAAATTGCTGGAAAAGCTGAATTCGTAACGAAAGTTCATTCCGGCGACCGGAAACGTTAGCCAGCAGTTCCTTTTCCATATTTCCTTTTCGTTTCTGTAATAAACGTCGTCTCGATTCTCACGCACCATCTCCAAGCCCGTCAAAAGATGTTGGAAATTTTTGGCAAATTTCGATCCTCTGTCGTACATCACAGAATGGTTTGATATTCCTTGATAATGGTAGGAAATTAAGTTTTGCAATTAATACATAGATCACGACGTTTACCAGTGCACTTAAAAATCGCCTCGCCATCAACGCAAATAACAATAACGCTATATAGAATAGAATATAGAACAGAATATAGAATAGAATATAGAATAGAATATAGAATAGAATAGAATAGAATAGAATAGAAACTCTACTAACCCGTAATTAGTTGCATGATTACATTACCTCCTTTGATATCGTTATTTCCCTATCATGTATTTTAAATTAAAATTTACCTCCGCATTCGTCCCTTAATTCATCCTCTACCAAATTCCCAATTAAGAAGTCCTACTTGCCTCCAACAGAAAAAAATCCTCAAATACGATCGCACTGTAATTCGTTTGCGAATAGCCTACACACGCTCTAACACGGAAACTAGCTATTCAACGGACATCCAGTGGATCCCGTGGCAATCACAAACGAAGAGGCCTTTGCTCTGGCGAAAACCGAAACCGATGCCAGTAGGAAATCTCACAAAGGTAGTTAGTAACTCGGACAGCCAGACAGACAGATGAGAGAAAGATAGGAAGAGGAATAGAGGGTAGGGAACGTTGCATCGTTTGGATTGAACCGGATGGCTTTAGTTCCGTACAAGTAAGATCTAATGAAGCAATTCAAACTGTAACCACAGACCGCTTCAAAGTTTTGAGAAATGCCGCAGCGCGCACGGGACGGCCAGTACATTACCGGCCTGGTAATATCAGCCATACCGATGCCACAACTCGCCTATATCTCGGCGAACTATGCTTCGCCGAGGTTCGACTGCACACGCGGCGCCCAGGAACACGCTCGAAACATTAGCGTTCATCGACTCTCGGCGATAGAACCACTACCAAGCCCGGCTTAAGTATCACCCCCTTTTCATAATTAGTGCTCCCCTTAGAACAATAACGTTGTTGCTGGTTAACGAGCTCGGAATCGACGTGGCGGCTCGCGACCGAGTAAATCTATCTGCGTATCACGTGCTCCAAAGTCAAACCGTTCTCTGCGTATGCTTTCATAATTCGAGAAATTTCGGATTCCGCGGAGGATAAAGTATAAAAGCAATATATAAGTATATAAGTAAAAAAGAAAAAAAAGGAGAATGAAAAAAATTAGTATTCGCCATGTCAGAGCTAGAGCGATTCTCGAGACTTGAAGCAGGGTGCGACGGACCCTAAGGATCATGATACAACGATTATTATTGGCTCGAGTAAGCGTAACAGGTGTATTTCAGAGCCCAAGTTTGGGTGGAAGGGTGTTTTTCCATAATACTGAATACTGATTACGTTAAATCGTCAAGTTGCCGCCTCTATTTTCCCACATTCAAAGACAAATTGTCGGTAAGTACTTTAATACACGTTTGACGTCGTCGATCTTACGCATTGAGAGTAAAATAAGCTCGGTGATAGAACGCAACCAACTCCAAGAATTGCACTAGATTAATAGGTTAATTCGAACGAAGGTAACGGAGATATTTCGCGAAAAGGGCATTTTCCAATATTAACTGTTAAATGTCTCGCAATATTGAAATTAAAGCAGGTACGTCGCTTATGTGAGAGACATTTATACAATATCGTTAACTTCTTTCTTGTGTTTTCAAAGAAAAATAGACCGGTCGCCGTTTACGTTCGTGCTAAATATGACCTCGCAACTCGAACATACGACGAATTTTCGATATGACAATAGCACGGAAGAACACCTAGTACGCTCGATCGTTGCGTAGATTTTATGTATTTCAAGGAAAATAGTGTTTACAATTCACGAAGTTTGTGCTGCAGCTCGAAGTAGAATGCGACGTACTGTATACAAGAATAACTATAGGACGATCTTCGATTTACACGAAGACAGCAAACGTATTTTAGGATTCAAATTTTTGCGATTCAAAGTTATTCTACGATGACATACGCGCTCAGTCTTCCCTACATTCTACGTATTCCAACGAATGTAGGCTGGTTAGCGTTTACCGTTTCGAACGTAGCTGCGTGGGCTTGATGATCCTTCAAGTACGGTGCAGCGGCAACGGTGTAAAGCAACCCTTCGTCCGAGCAAGGGTAGCGAGAATCTTTTACGATCTTTTTTGCGTAAAAAGTTGTTTCACGGTAATAAATGAAATATATTAATATCAAGCCCTTGCCCTATAAGCTGTTTCATGCTCGCTACGTAAAATTACATAAGAAGCATTAAAATAATCTATTTCCCAAATTTATTTCATTTAAGATAATGTACGGAAGGAAGTAGCAAATAGAATTTATATTATAATCGTTTAAATCGATACTGCGTGTAACAATTATGAGATGGAAATAATTATTTAAACAAAAGTGTACAGCAACCAACATATATGTATTTCGATTTTATAAGTCGAGACGGAAATTCGAAATTGAAAATTCGAACGAAATAAAAGTTCTTATACATACGGGTTGGAGACGTAATCTGTCACGAGCCTGAGCCGGTATTTTAAGACAAAAGGATAGAAAAAGGATAGAAAAGAGCGAAAGAGAATAGACGAGTCTGTGGCCATCGATGAAATTTTGCCGAAAAGTTGTAACAGTGCCTGAGGGCTCGATTTGCGTACATTATATGTGGATTTGTACGGTGGTAAACAACAATGCTCGGATCGGATCGAGTTCAAGGGCCGTCGCGAAGGTTAAAGCTATTGCACCGCTGGAATTAAGCGTTCTGATTAAGAAGGCTGACGACCAACAATCGCTTCTGTCGATGAAACGAACGTAGTAATTGCGCGCTACGATTGTTCGCTAATAAATCGCTTCCTAAACTCCTACGTTCCTGATACTCATTTAAAAACTTGATGTTTTAAATTGTCAACTGTATCAATGTATCAAACGTTTTCTCCACCATCCGAGAAATTATTCTGTAAATTTCTACCTTCTGTAAATATCAACCTTCTGACACGCTAATCGTCCGACGAAATTGCGAAAAATGTGGCAATTTCAATTACTCGACGCTTCGAATCAACTCTCTCGAGAAATAAGTTGTCCATCGAAAATTACGACGTATACAACTACTACAATACACGTACATAAATTCCTAATTTTCATTTAATTAATTATCCGGGCGAGGACGCGCCTAATTCTAAAATGTTTAAATACGTTAAGATAATCGCGCTGCATAACTTTTTCCTATACCGTAGCCGCCGCCGTTCAGTAAAGGTTCTTCAGCTATTTTTCAGATTCGGGGTAGCTTTATGCAGGAGCACGACGACGTTATGGTTGTGTTCGCGCTCGTACGCCTGGCGTTTCAATTTGTAAACAGAGAGAGGTAAGAAAGGAACTCGGCTTACAATTAGTTAGGCAAGAGACGCGAAAACAACGTATATACCTATCGTCATATTCGTACATCAAGCTAATTCAAACGCGATCTACATCGGAATAAAAAAAAGCATCAACAGTGTGTTTACGAGTACAAAGTAAAACCGAGCGATGTTTATATGTACAGGAACAAGTTGTTTAAGATCGCGACCCTGACGACACGTTTGACGATCGTCGAGGTCGGCGAACGGTCGCTTGTCGGGATAACAGTCCGCAATTCTCATTTAATCGAGTGAGTTGAAATATCTAAATCGAATAGCTCGATTCGCGTTTTCCCTTGAAACGTGTCGACGCGTAAAACGCATTCATACGAAAAGCACTATAGGTACGGTGTGCGTTCCATTCATCGGAATCGTTCAAAATCATGAATAAACTTACCTAACCGCAGTTCGTGTTTCCCACCGTCGTCCGTCACACGCTCCTTTCGAATCGTACACCTCGATGTCCTAAATGTCACCACCGAATAAAACCAAAGACAACAAGTTTGCTCCAAAAGAAAAATAAAAAGGAGAACGAATAGAAATGATCGTAGCACACACAACACCTTTCGCGATGAGTATATTTTATAATAATATCGAGATCCAAGGGTTTTCGTTCGCACCACGAGAAAATATGGTCCTGCGTAACGAGTGAACACGCGTGTATAGCCGACACGCCACGTTTACGGGAGCAACGTCGTGTACGAGGAAACTTTGTCGAGTCGCGTTTACATCTCGTCGCTAGCGCGGCTCGAAACGACGAGGATCGAATCGCGGTTCGCCGATAACTGGCGACGACGCCGGGTCGGAGAGTCGGCAGGCAACGCGACCAACCCTGTGCGCCGCGCATGCGTGTTACCCCTGACGCGCCATATCCCCACCCCTCGACGCCACAATGCTTCGGGAGAGGCTTCGGTTCGCGACAAAGGACGCGCAGAGTGCCTTTTCCGGCGCAGTTTTTCCAAAAGCGCCATCGCAATTTAACTGTTCGTAGTTAATTAATATCGTCTGATCGCAGATAATATTAACCACTGGCCTTGCGACGCGATTCGCGACGCCGAAGTGACGAAGCGGACGCGCAGAAAATCGCCGTTGCCCGGCACAATTTCTCAAAAAGCGACGCACCATTGTTGGCAGGTGGTTTTAAAGTAGGAAATTTGTCGTTTTTGTTCTTTGAAAGGACGGAGAAATTAGCTGTTTTAATATACCTACGAAACGTGAATAAACAAAGATGGGTAGGACAGCAACATCTAATCCCTAGGAAAATTCAACGTAAGAAAGTCACGTTCGTCTCTAAAGACACGATTGGTTATGTATAAACCAGGATACAATGTAGGGATTGAAACAAGAAAAGCGTAAAACAATATCACAGCTTGAACAATGATATCTTGTTTCCTCGTCACGCTTTTTCTTTTTTTTTTCTTTTTTTTCTTCGTCATCTACGTTTTACGCGATGAACGATGCATTGTTTTTGTAGAATTCCTTTCGTTCAACTCTGTAATGGAATTCGCGCAACGTGTTCTTTCGGTCGCTTCTCAATCGGAAGATCGCGAAGCAGTTTTAAAGATTTAGTTTAAAAAATACGTTTGATGAATCAACCGATCCTTGTCTTCGCTAGAACACACACATAACGCAGCAACTTTTCGAATATTCGAAAGATTCGATTTCTTAATCTCCAGGTGGAAAGTGTCGCGTCTCGAGACGTTTGCGAGAAAGCATAGAAAGGATAGAAAAGATAACTGGGTGTAATAGTAGCTAGTAGTAACTTCAATGACGTAGCGATATTTTATACGGGCCTTTTATCATGGCGAACGAGGACTGGCATTGAAGAGTTACGACGCTCTTGTTCTAACATTTATATAGCTGCACGGTAATCGTCTTTTTAACTTTCGCGCAATGACGGAGTTCACAAGGCGACAAGGGAGGACGCTGCAATTTCGCTGGTCGGTTCGCGAGATTGTTGGACAGGTTTAAACATTTCCTGATGGCTGACTATCTGGGAGCTTGGAGAGACCACTTGAACCTCGACCGACGCGTGTCGATGACGTGTCTTATTGCGCGTACGATACCATTTTCGAGCATAAAATACTCGAGTCTAGAAATGTAACTTCGAAGCGCCATAATTGCGACTTGTATCGCAACTCGGACATATCTATAACGAATTAAATCCAAGTTTATCTAAGTGGCGTGATAACTACGCGACAAACTATAATTTTGTAACCGTAGATGAAATCGTCGTTGTTCGTACGCTCCGATAGATCTTCTAAGGTCGGAAAATCGATCGTGTTCGGTAGATTTGGTAGACGGCGGGCGTCCGACGATATTTAAGAAAGGGCCGATTCATCGGGCCACGTAGACGCGCTAAGAGGCTTCAACGGCACGCCAATTTCTCCTTAAAGGTGTCTACTGTGCATTGAGAATTCCCGATTGAGTTTGCGAACACGTTTGCACAGGCGAGCACGCCGAAAGTAAGTTTAAAGAAACGCTACCGGCGAGAACTTCCTTCGATAGTCTAGCTCTGCCGCTATAAAGTCGACCTAATAACGCTTTTTAGACACACGCGTAACTCCTTACTAGAATTTTATAACGTGTTTTACGAGCCACCGTGGCCGGCTGCTATTACCAACCAGACCAGACCAACCAAACTATATATTCGC
Source organism: Bombus haemorrhoidalis (assembly GCA_014825975.1). Lineage (NCBI taxonomy): Eukaryota > Metazoa > Arthropoda > Insecta > Hymenoptera > Apidae > Bombus > Bombus haemorrhoidalis. The sequence goes on along the minus strand of CM026176.1, from coordinate 886,862 downwards.
GAGCATCCCAAAGCGTCGTACGAATTTTAATGTTCCGACGTTTATCCTAAACGCGTTCTCGTTACTCTCATTCTTCGTACAGATTCGCCGTACCGTGATTTGCTATGTCATTACAAAGTGAAACTTCTGAGAAACAAAAGAAACGTAAATTCGTACGATCACGCTCCACTTGGACGTTTTCATAACTAAATGCCTACCAAATATGCGCGTGAAATTGCTAATTAGAAAGTCAGAGCGTATTGATAACATTCTTCCACGTTTTTCCCTATTTTCGTAGTTAGTTTTTCCTTCAAAGTTATAAATACGATGGCGCACGCGTTTACACTAACGGTTTGTTCTGGGCCAGTTAATAATCGGGCAAAGGCTGACGAGGCACTCATTTAACCGTTCTAATTCGCGAATATTGCACATGTACAGGGAACTTTAATCGGTTCAGTGGTTCATGTAACACACCGTCGATTGTATTAGAAATTTATTGTACTAGGGATGTTTAATGCGATTCATCGGTATCAGCAAATTAGTATGGAAGCTCTGGGATATGATTAATACCTGACTCAAATTTCATGCAAGCCGCTAATACAGCCCGTGTATATTAATATCGTCCGTTCTGTGCAAAGTGTCGCAATCTGCTTTCCCCCTGGCACCATGAAAATCGTCGTAATTGTCTTTACAAGATCCTACGTGTGTAATCAGCAACAAGTTCATGCAGCAGCTTTGACGTCATTTCCAATTGTCCGATAAAACGAACATGTACATCTTTTTTTAATTATATTTCATACCTCACGATGGCCCGGGTCGCTGTATTTTAACTAGATTTTAACTATAAAACGGTCTATTATCGTAAGAACGTAATGCGTTTTTCGAAGATACGGAAACACGTCGCAGCACGGACGAATTATAACTGGACTGCGAACTTTATGCATCTATGGGAACTTTTAAGATACAAAAATACACGGGACGCACATAATGTAAAGAGAAGAACGTACAAAGAGTATAGAACTTTTTATAATATCCCATAGATTTACGAAAATATAGATTTGCGGATAAGTCAGGCCGTTCTTGATCTTTCTTTGCTCTTGGAGAAGATCGTGTCTTGGTCGAAATTCAAATTACATGTATACTGATAAATCGACGCGTAGGTACGGCGGCGGGTTGCGAAATAACAAGAACGTATGCAGGCATTATCAGCGCAATTTTCCATGCTCGGTGCGTTGAAGTATCGCTTCTAGATGTCGTTAAGTCGAGTTATCTGTACACGAATAATTCCATGCCGGGGCCGCGGCACATCGGTGCACTACATTCCCCTATCTCCGTTGTGCACACTATGCCGCCACGTGTACACGAACAGAATGGAAATGCTCGTGGATACACACGACCCCCCGTGTACACCCTCGTTCATAAGTATTTGCACATTTACGAAAAATTGAGCGAGTTGGAGCGATCGATAAAAAACGATTAGGCTCGTAAAAAATTTAAAGGTTCGCGATAAAAACGATGACCGATGGTCAAATTTTCCCACTTTTTTTTTTTTTTTTTTGACAGTCGGACGTAACGCCCGCAACATGGTCGCTTTGACATTGTAAAACACGATTTTATACCCTAGTTCATCCTTAGACTGTGAATTTTTGTGGAAATTTATATTTTCCCAAACGTATTAAGAAAAGTAGAACTTTCATGGAAAATCGTAGAAATGTATTTGTTGCATTATCATAAATATCAGTAATCCATTAATAATTTGCTCCGACTCACGCCAAACAAAGTTTCTACCAACTTCCGTCGTATACTTCGAATCGTTATTTAACGCGACTGAAAAATCCTGATCGATCAATCGTTTACTTGATAATGTAGATGGAATATCGCGTTTCGCACGATACGAGTAAACCTGCTAATACTTATGAACGCGTGTGTACATGTACAAGGATGCATAGAGGTTGGAGATATCTTATGCAAGCCGGCTCGTACGGCCCACCCCCTATCTGGGATCGCTACTTATGGCTAGACACGATCTCGCGACGCTTCTCCATTTTTCTCCGATAACCTCCATACCCCGTGCTCTAATAAATTCCGATTTGGGTCATCGACACGTCGATGGGACACGGATGAGAACCGCTGTGAAGACAGAAAGCGCGTTTTCCAGACATCTGGACAAATGGTGAAATACGTCTCGCGGATCCTTAACATACAACGGCTACAAAATAACTTGGAGCTATTTTTCTCTTTTTTTTTTTTTTAATTAAATATATCAGATAGATACTTTCTAGAAACTGAAACTAGTTCGAATTAAATTTTGAGAATAATAGAACGACGCTTGCATTATTCAGTTAAAAATCTACAAATTGAACATTTCGAACGTACACTGTAGCGATCATTGATTGCGTTGTACAGGAAGAATGATATCAATGAGACATTGGCAAAGGGTAATATACATGGAACATTGTTTCAAAATGCCGGTAAAATTCGACGAAGATTGTAAATTTTTAAAAATATATTTTTCTGCTCTCGTAAGTTTCTCGAGCTAGGAGCATGTTGATATTCCTGTTGAATTTTTATTTGAACATGGTTTTTCACGTAAAACCGCACACGCTGCGCAAAAAATCGAAGGGTTGTAGACGTTTCAAACCCATCAAAGAATAATATATTTTATCGAAACTTTTATTGCCAGCGGTTATCTCCAGGTACTTGTACGTGAAATAAATTTTTCTACTTTCCTAAAAAAAAAAAAAAAAATGTAAACATACATTAAAAATAAATACGCGTATACGAAAATACGACGTAAAACCCATTTTACGTAAAGAAGACGAGGTTTCTTAATACAGGCGGAAAAGAGTTGGTACATTGGATCGATAACCGAGAAAACAAAAATTCCCTAGCGGAAGAATTCTTCTCGCGTCGTTGACGAAGATCTGTCGAAGGAAAATCCTATTGCAGTTCAAAATGAAAAATAAGAAGAAGAAAAAAAAAAGAAGAAACAGTCGAAGAAACAAAACGAACGAAAATTTGTCCAACATGAAAGCTAATAAAATTACCCTGAAATCCTGATGAGCACCGGGCACGAGTCAAAGCGGCCGATTTCCATCAGGAATATATTTGTACGCAAACAAGCTATCGCGATATAAATCAAGTAGCTTCGCTTCGTAGTCGGATTCTCCTCGGGCCGAAAACGCGAAGGCCGAGCTCTCTAGCCGGCAGAGATCGAGGAAAGGAGAACGAAAAAAGATCAAAAGGGACGGATGGAAATAATAAAAAAAAGGAAGAAGAAGAGGAAGAAATACAGGGTTGAGGAGGAGGGATAAAGCGGCGGGCGGGCGGGCGGGGGGAGGGAAGGGCAGATTGGATCGATGGAATGACGACCCGTTTCCGCTCAAGCGGATTTCCACGGCGTTATTTTCGCGATAGTCGCGAGCTGGTTAACTCACCCATGTTCGCGGCACGATAGAATGCATGCTCAAAGCGCAGAAACAAGCCTGCGGACAAGCGCAGCCAGCCTTCCACCCCACCCCTGCAACGTGATCATCCTCTTTTTCTCCGTTCTCTCTCGTTCGCCACCCTTCTCCTCCTGCCAACATAGGACAACCCCGGTAGCGATGGGATCAAGCATATTCCAATAGCAGCTTCGTAGCTAACTATAGTTTTCATCTGCCGAGTACTCGAAGGAAGAAGCAACGATGCAGTTTTAACTAGAGTCGAATCTATAGTGGCTACAAAAAGCAAGTACTAGATTTAGCTGTTCGATTAGATCCAAGTACGTTCTTCGTGTCGCTTACGTGTAACGAAACTACGAAAATTTAATACTGCAATCGGTATACCGATGAGTATTTGGAAGAAATTTGTATTATTCGTTTTCGGAGCGTTTCGTTGGAGAAGACGACTACGCGGAAATACTTTCTGGTAGCTAGCCACTCTCTCGTAGAAGCAGCCTCGAACTTGGTACAAGTGCACTGCCCGATCGTTCAACGAGGACCATCGAAAATTTCGCTTCTCTAGATCAAAGACAAAAGCCAATAATCGTCTGATTTCTCGTTCCAGCGATCCTTCGTTCGCTAATTCTTGATTGACGAGTGTCGCGATACGCACGAAGGATGTACATACCGAGCTTGATGCTATGGTTAAAGCTAGTCCTCGATTTCCTTTCTACGACGTGGCTAGGAAATGGGAAAACGAAATGAAGCGTGAATAATTATGTATCGCGTCTAATGGTTTATGGGTTCGCGAGAGGTCTATGATATCGAAAGCCTTTCAAGACAGGCTGGGTTTTGGAGTCAAAGGTGCTTCCTTCGTTTTACCAAGCTACCCAACAGCCGTGATCAAACGATTCATGAGGGACTTGGTGTATAACGATTTTTCGACGCAAGCTTATGTCGTGAGACGATATGATTTTAAGACGCGGTGATATCACCGCTGATGAAAGTCTTCCGAGGCGTTCGTTTAGTAAAAATGGAAAACGGAATCGTGGATAGATATTTTCTCTGTTTATCAAATTTTGGTTACATCGATCCAGCGATTTTTCACGAATTCGTTATTCGCGGGATAAACGAACTTGCGGGAATACGTGATTTGAGAATGGAATATCAGTCGCGTGTATATTTGTATAATGAAATTAAGAAACGTAGATATTTCTGCAGCAAAGAATCGATGGATATGTTCTTTCATTTCCATACAGGCAAATTGCAATTAATCTGCGTCGTTTGTCTACCCCATCGCGTGGCGAAAGGGACGGTTAAACGTCGGTCTCCTTCGCCAGATCTATTTGTAATCGAACGATCGACGAGAGGGAAAAGAGGAGGGGGAAAAAAAAGAGAAGTAACGTTACTCTGTCAGAGGAAAAGGGCAGAGGAAGGACAGGCCGGTTACTATGTAAATGAAAATAATAATTGCAAAATACGGGACGGTGCCAGGGGCCGGAAGTTTCTCTGTATATAGAGCCGCAGACGGATTTTATAATCGCTCATTGAAATGGATCGGAGCAAGTTTTCCGCTGTCAAGCAGCGCGGTTGCCCTTTTGCGCCGTTGAATCTAATTACCGGAACGTCAGTTTTACCAACTTTTCCGCGTTTTGCATCTTCGGATTATATCTCGCCAAGCTCCCGTTATAATGACCCTCGAACAGCCTATAAAGGCAACCACCGTCTGAAAAGATAATTCATTTAACTTTTCGCCATGATAATGGACCCGTTGCCCACTTCCCACTCTCGGTTCAGACGCTGTGCAGCCGATTGTGCGTCGCGTTCAAAATTTCTGAAGCTCTGTAATTGCCTGGCTACGGACGCGTTTTCAGGAATAAAGCGAAATGAAAGAAGGATCGTTCAAGCATTTTATCAGTATTCGGAATTCCGCAAGATCTCGTAGAAATTGATCGACTTTCGTTTACTTCGGTCGGAATCGTAGTCACCGCCTTGTCGACGCGTCATACGTCTTTGCTTTCTATTCGAGCTACTGCTATTATAACTGGAATTACGCCAAGCAACGGTACGTACATCCCTTTCTTTCAACGCTGCATACGTATAGACCTGAAGACGTTAAATACTTTCGTCCGGAAAAGATGTTACGTAGCCGAGTGCAAGTGTCGCGCAGATGTCTTTGTCGTATTTCTTAATTATCGATCTTTAATACGTGCTCGATGTAACGATCTCTACGTATAAGTATTAACTTTGATATTTCAGCGAAATTCGATGTTCAAAGTACACTGGTTCCCCAAGTATCTTACTTCTACTCGTTTTTCGCTATTCAAAAAAATAACGACCCTTTTATTTCAATATCAGCTCTGACGTATAACTTCATCGATGGTGATATCTCCGGAAGCTTCGATATTCAAAGAACGTCGATTTTTCGAATATCAACAATAACCGACTGGGTATTATCGCACGACACGAAGTGACACCGGCACGCTCGAACACGGAAGCAATTAATTTATCCGTTTTTCCAGGAGGCGAGACCAGACGGGTTGGAAACTCGAGCATCCTTCGCTTGTTCTCACGGTGTTCGACAAACTATCACCGAAGAAGTTTTAAAGCTGACCGAAAGCACCGACACCGGCAGACGAATGGCTAGCGACTTTTCCCAAACTTCCTCGGCTGTTATGCATGGCCGCGCCACTTTGCTAATAAAACGAGAGAAGAAAAAAACGTAGTTCTGCGTGTTTTATCAGAATGTGGCCGATCATCGAATTTCTCGACTTATTTCTCACATTTATAGACGGCTATTATCAGGAACGGAAATTCCTACACGAACGTGCTTCACGGTGTTTGGTACAAAAATTTCGCGCTTTCGGTTCAGCGATAAAAGGAAAAATTGGATTATGGGAAATTTTAAAGCGCGACGATCCACGAGGTAGGCAAAATAAGCAATAACATGTACGGTATCGATATAACGTAACACAGTAATGAGTATGTCATACGTTATTATTGTCGTTATTATTACTAACAGGATGGACACAAACGAAACATATACATAGCAAATCAAAATATTATAGTTGGATATAAAAATTCCCGAAAGTGTTACAACAACGTTGTGATATTTCACGAACGAAGCGAATCATCGCCTAATCTAAATCTAATCCATTATGCGTTATACGAAAGCGGATAAACGAATCTACACCAACGTCCTAATAATATTCTGCAATATCTTGGAACGATAATCAGTATCATTAAGGAAGAAGCGCACGGTGGCGAAATGGCATCCAACGAAAAATAGACGAACGTCGGGGCACTTTTAACCAACGACCATCCGTTTCACGATCGTTTCCTCCCAACGAAATAACTCGCTACCACTGCGAATATACTCGAAAGAATTCGGTCACAGATCCCATTCGATATAACTTCCCAACTACCAAGGCCTCTCAAGGCGAAGACAAGTCGGTGGACGAACGATTCTGTATGTGGCGGAACTAACAACGAGCGATTTACGGCATCTAGGATCAGTTTGCGACAGTAAAATCGGCGAGGATGCCGGTGGAAGGGGCCTGGCGAGACGTCGGACGAGATTTAAAAAGTCGTCGCGTAGTGACCTCGCACGCTCGTGGACAAATCGCCCGTGAAATGGAGAAATTCGCGAGGAAAATCCACGCCTTCGTCCACGGAATATCTTATGGTTGAATCTTGTTAACATCCGGACGTAGACGAATACGATGCAACAATAGGATGCGCGATGCGAATCGGATACCGTGCATTTTTACGTGTATCCGCAACGGGAGACGCGATCGATATCAATTGATCCCGAAAGAACAGTTATCCGATACCGAGCGCAACGGCTGAAACACGGGTCTTTAACCCTCGACCGGGTCATAGATGACTCAAACGGGATCGGTCAGGTTTGGGTTACGCCACGGGAAGAAACCACTGTGCAATCCGGTATATCACGATGGAATCTATTCTCGGATATTTCTCAATTACTAATAATACATAGAGCCGTTAATAAGCGAAGTTTTCGTTCGACAGGAAAACTACGGTTGAACCTGATAAAAGTAAAAATTTGGAAGTGAGATCTTCCACTTGCTGATTAAGAGCAAAGTATGGAGGAATTTATTCTTTGTTCGAATAAAGAAGACTGGCAAAGTGGAAGTTAAATTGGAAGGAAAATTACAATAAAATCGAACCAGCACGAATCGAGCTTTCACGTCTTAAAATGTTTTCCTCCCGAGAATCAGTGTAAATGGAAATTAAAAATACAAATATCGATAAACTGATTCTCCGTCATAATAAAATAGCCACCCGACTGAAAGCTGTGGCATGTGAGAATGTCGGTGCGAACCAAAACGACACAGTGGATGAAACTTATTGAAACGTAAAACCACGGATAGGTAGGTAGGTAGGTAGGTAGGTAGGTAGGTAGGTGGTGCGATCAGGGAAGATCAGATAGGGGTGGCGGACAAAGGTGGAGACGTAGGAAAAGCCGTCGTGTCCGCGAGGAGGGCTGACATTCAGCGACGAAGGATGACCAAGGTTGTAGAAATGAAGGACCTTGCACTGTACGGGCCGGCAGCACGGATAAAGCTGAAGGATCGATGCGAAACCATCCCATCCCCACTACCCGTTCGACTCTGTCGGGACACACGCAAGCGCAGCGACGTCAGAACCGTGTTTATTATACATGCTTTATGAACGGGCATACACGCGTGTAGCGCCACTCGCAAAAAGCAATTTGTTCCTACCTGCGTACTTACACTTTGTTCGAGCAGGGCCGTGCGCTCCTGCAGGCGCCTCCGAAGGCCATGCGCCACGGCTCGCCAACATTTCGAAGCATTTCACACGAGAATTTTCGAGAAATCGATATTACTCTTTTGCGTTTTGGCGACAGTTTATTCGAAATTCGGGATAACTGCACGATGAAAGGTGTGACGTAAGGATTTGTTAGCGTGAAGTGAAAATTATCATGTACGAATACATAGTAGAATATTGGATATCGCTGGTAGTAATGTGACTAGCATGTACAACAGCATCGTGGCAACAGCAACGAAACGTATTGTACGAGTAATTAAATCCAATCGCATTCAATTAAATTTCGTATATATTTTAATTTTCTACATCGAGAAACTACCTGGCGCGGTTAGAAAAATTTACATCGATCGGATATAAAGATATTATACGATACGATACGATACGATACGATACGAGAAGAAAGAATAAATAAATATTATACCAATGAGAAAATATAAATTACGCGATTAAATACGAAATATTAGACGTTAATTGCAAGCTGATAGATTCGTAATTCCTTTTTCGATTTTGTATCGAGTTGGTGGAGCTTAAAAGAGCGAAACAGGATATCTGACTGGTTCTAGAAACGAATCGCGTACAAGGCTGCTGAAGATGTAGAAACGCGAAGTAAACTGCTATATTATTACCGCTTTTTATTAGTCACGTTTCCGAAGCTCGCTAATTTAGAGAGACGTTCAAACGTCGAACAGAAAGTTTCAAAGAAGTTCCTGTTAACAAGCTCCGCCTAGTGTTTCCTGATTTCTTGCTTCCGCGCATTTACAAAGGTTTCAACCTCGTGGAAGAACATTAGTACATTCTATTTCGGTGTTGCGCGCTCGTGTATAGTCGACCCTATGAAATATCGACGGCCCGTGGAAAATGTAATGGACCTTAAGTAAACTGAAACCTGCACAGACTGTTCGCGGAAATAGTCATTGTTCTATTCGTTTGCTATTCTTTCTTCTCTTCTTTTAAATGATCCGAACCGTGCAATAATTTACCATTAACGAACCATTAATAATATCCCGTTGGTATTTTGTATGTATACCTTTGGATATTTTAACATCGAGATATATTTACTTATTATGAATATCGGAAAATTCTGATATTTGGATACCTTGATGTTCAAATATCCAAATATAAGTTAAAGTATCGAGATATTCAATTGTTTAGGCATAGAACTGGCCGGTATTTTAATGCGCGATCGCCTAGGCGTTGATAATCGATTCAATAGGTAGGAATCTATCGCGGAAACTGTACATCTCTTAATAGAATTTTCATATTCTGCCCATTTTTATCCTACATCTTCGTTTAACTACGCTCCCATTTTGTCCGTGGTCATTATCAAAGAAAATAAATGCACGCGTGCATTCGAAGATGAAATTGAAGATGAAAAATCGTGGGCCGCTGCAGGGAAAATCCGTTTCACTTCGGAAGAACTTTAAAATACCGCAGAACTTTTCCAGTCTCGTGTATACCGATTTAACAGAGATGGATATTTAAATTATGAAAAGATAAACTTGGAACGTAAGAAGCGGCCCGAGTTCAACAAAGAATCTGGGTAAACTTACAAATTTCAACTTTAAATCCGTTTTTTCGTACCGATGAGCCGAGAGATGGAGTTTTGCCGATCGTGTAATAAACTTTTCTATAGAACATTATTAATAAATAATTTATTTGGAGAACCCGGTAAAAGAGAACGGATATCGGCACGAATTAATCGCGATATAAAATACGATATAAATAACTTTGGGAAGCGTGTCGCTCTCGAACGAATGTAGCTTAAATAGCCATAAATCAAGGTGGTAAAGGCCGATTTATTATATAACAAACACGTAGCGCCGTGAAAAGCTTCAGAAGCTACGCTTTTAATTAATAACCCATTAAGCTTCCGATAGCGATATATTTATTTCTATTTTTTCAAGAGGGCTGCAACCCCCATAAATCCCTGCGCCCCCAACACCTCCCTCGCAAATGACTCTCTTCCCATGGCAATTCGAAAACCCATTAAATTTCAAGTTAATCCTGCAGCCTCCCGGGACGATATTAGACTGTCAGTGTAACGTGTATAATGGACGACGGCCACCGACGACGAATATACCGTCCTGTATCCTTCATCGTCCACGAAGAACCAGACGAGCGCAGATCTCTCGCCTACTGTATTTATTTTAGCATCGTAGAGTGTGTCGCGCGAGCGAATTTTCCGAATTTTCGATTCAGTTCGAACAAGGATTAAGTCAATTCTCTGCGTATTTATAATTTCAAGAACTTTTTAATATTTATACAGTAATTCAACAAGAGTAGCGGTAGTAGTTTATCGCCTCCCTTGTGGGGTTACATGACTTGCCCCTTACATCTTAACCACGCTTTAAAACACAACTCTGCATAAAACAAAGAATGCACGCCCTACATAAACTTTACGCCATACAAAATCAGATACGGTTAACCAAACGAAGCGAGAAACTTGCGAAAAGAATGCTGATACGTAAAATCGTGAAGCATACATTATATATATATATACACACACACACACAATTTGAAGAAGAATATCGTACTTTTCGTTATCATTTCATTTTTCAATAAAAATCCTTCTTACAAATGTAACCTTCTTACATTTTGTATAACCTGCACCACGATCGTCCGCCAATTTGTCACGATTATCAACCTCTGCCATCACAATTTCCCCACAAACTTATACCGTGACAGGCACAAATGCCCAATTACGTCGAACCAGTTTCCATTGTAACCGAATTTTATCAGGTGCAACGAACAATGCATTACCAAGATACCATTTGCGGGAAAAAGAAAAAAATAAAGAAGAAAGAGGAATACCAAGCAAGCAATCCCCTGCTCTCTCGCACACATTCTACGAGTATCATGGTGTTTTTGCGAGTTTGAAATCGCAGGAAGAAGCCGCCGCGGGCGGGTTAGATAACGACGAGTGGTATCGGCACTTTTTTCGAAGTTTAATAAATTCATTTTTACAAATAAAGAACCGTCGATCCGGCGAGCCTCCGTAGAGGGGTAAAGGGAGGGTTGGAAAATACCGCGTGTCGATCGATAAAGCGAGAGAGTACCCTTGTTCGGAAACGTCGAACGCATAATACGAGCGAAATAAAACAGAGATATCCCTCTTCCTCTCGAACAAATAAAGAAAACAGAAAAATATGGAAAATTGAAAGAAACGTATACAGGGTGTTAAACCGTATGTAGCTTGAGGAAACGAGCCTGAAACAACTAGCTTCTCTATCTAAACTTTCGCCAGTGTCTGCACGTCTGCAGTCTCTCTGCTACTTTTCTTCTCACTCACTTTTCTAGTTGCATCGCGTAGTATCACGAATAGGAAATCGTTCTTGGTTGACCAAAATACCATTCAAAACATAAACTGTCCGCGACTTGAAAAATAAGCCTCGAACGACGTTTCGATATGAAGAATCATAACGTATAAATATCGTCTCCTCTTTTCTCAACACCCAGTACATGGAAAAAGGAATGAACGGGATAGATAGGGGGAGGGGGGGGGGAAGGTTTCGCACATCCCAACAAGTTAGTTAAATTAAACGAGGAACTTCGATATTTCGTTTCATCTGGTTGTAGCGGCGGTAAAAAACGTGTACGCCGGTCGTTTGTACTCGTTTGAGCTCGCTCGCGTGTGTTTGACCGGAACAAGCGAATCGTTCTCGGTGAAAAAAAAAAAAAAAAGAAAATCGTTCGATGATGATTGTCCCAATTAAACAAGCTGGCCGACTGCGTGGAGCACGCGTGGGAAAAGAGGGGAAAAAAAATTATTTAACACTTAACACGCGATAGTAATCGGAGAACAACGCGCGTGGTTGAGTTTTTGAGCGACGGAAACGACGCCATTTTCCCTAGCGAGGCGAGACGCGGTATCGCGTTCGTAAGCGGCGATGGTAAACGAATGATCATGGTATACGGTTTCGTGGAATGAGGGTTAATTACCGGGTTAGACGAAAATTCGTGCGGAATTAAGTCCAGGCTAGGCGATATCGTATAGACACGTAATACGTCCTAACGTCCGCGCATTGCAAAGTTATTATATATTCGGAAGATTCGCGTAAATTTATATTTTCGAGCGTAAGTCGAAGCGTAAGTTGAATAAAGAATTGTCGAAGCTGGCGGAATGTTACGATGAATATTTCGCTCTGGATATTTTTGCGTACCACGCGCATTCTCTTGCTTCGTTGCATATTATGAGCGTAATCTCGAATTTGTCGTTTTTACGATTTACAACATGCACGCAACTACTTATAGGACGATTTCGTCAGATAATTCAGATCGTTTCAACGACTCTCGAGAACGAATCAAATCGATCAAATCGCATTAGAGTTGTTTTTTAAAGACACTAACGACAGTTGGGCGTTTTCATCTGTTTAGCACAGCGGTGGATATCACCGTGACCAGCAACAACGAGAAAGTAATAACCGCAGCGGGCGAAATGACAAATTCGCCGCAAATATTGCAGGGGACGCGGTACGCATCGTAAATCTGTGTTATGGGTATAATGCAGGTCATGGAACGATTTCCATTGTTGGCAACTGGTAAGACGCGAAAGAGTTTCGTCGTTTGCAACGGCATGGAAACAGTCAAGAAATCCTTTTCGCTGTAAATCTGAAGCGTTAACGCTCTCGAGAATGGCGCAAACATGCGCGCGCGGTTATTCCTATATTTATTGAAAATGGCGAAGAAGATGGTCGTTCGATTCTCACGTACATGTACAGGATGAACGTGGCGTTGGATTTCTTTGTAGACCCCTTGGAAAATGTTTACTCGATATTCTCTTTCAGTCTTTCTCTCGTTTCTCCACTGAACTTAAATTAAATTCGCTGTTTTAGATTTCTTTTAAAGCTTAAAGATATCCTTTTATATATTTCCAGAATAATAATACGTATAATATACGAACGCTGGCAACTTTTACAACGCGCATATGACTTCGTTGAAAATCTCGTTAAGATAACGTAATTAAAGATTTCGAGCGAATGTCTTTCTCGTCGAATCGTAACGAAGAAGGAAACGGCCTTCGACCTATCTTAACATCGAGCAACCCGATCCTTTCAAACAAACCGCAACTCCACTAAAATCTATGTCACCGACAATCTTGCGACAGAAATCTCGAAGATCACGCTTCCCTTGTGCGTTTCAATAACTTGACCGCACTTCGGGCCACAGAACGCCGTGCGTAAAGCGGTTATTTCGCTAAAACGAATCGCAAACTTGCACGAGGACAAAGGAGCAACTCGTTACTCCGTTTTAATGATCCGCTCTCATTTTTCTAACACATTCTCGAGAAAATTCCACTTATTCCTCAGATGTTAGACATTTTTATTCCACTCACCGCGCTTTTTCCATTAATCCTTCTCTTTTCTTTTCTTCTCCTTTCTTTTTCCTTCTTCTTTTTTCGTTTTCTCTTTTCTTTTTCTTTTTTTCTTTTTTTTTTTTTTTTTTGTTACTCTCATCCACTACGTGTTTCTAGGCACGTGTTTTTGAGGAAAACCGCCATAAAGTTGGCGACGACGAGTTTCCAAGTTGTTACGTTGAACGTTGCGGAGGAAAGTTGTTTTGCGATAACCGTGTATGTAAATTGGCAACGCTCTTAGTCGTGCCGAGTTACTCAGTCTGTCAAAGGCGAAGATTGCAGATATCGAGGGTGAAAGGGAGACAGAGTACGGAAGTCCTGCAACCTTAGACGATTGGCGGGAAACTCGATTCGTTAAAAGTTAGCGGCTAGAAAATGTTGATTCCTCGCGTACAACTAGCGAATCTATGTTGCCCTACTTATATATTTTATATTCCCTCCGATGTACGTGTACCGAATCAGCTAACCCTGAGACGTATCGATGAAACTTTTGATCTGTGTATTTTGGTTCAGGCCGTTTCTACTTAGAATACTGCGATAGGAAGTCGGCGATTTTTTAAACGTTTTCTAATGCGAAATTAAAGATCATGTGTTCGTCGTTGTTGCGAACGATGTCGATGGACGATGTCGCGAACCTCGAGACGAATTAGTGAAAATTTCAAATGCGAAATCCGTTGCCGTTAGTTCCTCTTGGACGAAATTACCACGGTATAGCGTGCGTAAGCTGTGCGAGGGTCTTAGCCGCGTCTACAAGTCAGCTGGAAATATCGTTCTCCGAGGATGAAAAGACCCGGCACCTTTGTGCCTCTGGCAGAATGCATGGATTACACAGGCATATCGACACGACTGTGGCATGCGATTGAACGCTGCCACTGTGCACCATTCGATATGTGATCTCTGGCTGCGTCGTTGTGGATACGTACGTGCATAATTGATAGACGTGCCTGCAATCAGTGTATACAGTATACACGATCTATACGGATGATCTTCAAGGGTCTCGATTTTCATCCCACATAATCCAGGAATTCTGTACCTTTGAAGCCCATCGTTTCGAAGAAACGTTTCATCCGTTCCACGCTCGTTGGTTTCTAGAAATTATTCTCGAGAATCTCGAGCAATGGAACTTACGGGAATTTCTCGAATAATTAAACTAAACGAAATATTTGTAAGAAGAAAGGAGAAAGACCACCGAGATCGAAGAGAAACCATAAATCGTAGCCGAGTACTTTGCCTGACATTGAAATTTTCACTTAAACTTCTCTTTCTGTCAAATAAAAGAATTCTTCGTACCGTTCCTATTTTCCTATAAAGAAGGGAATAAAGCGGTTCCGTGCGTTATCCACTCCGCAGAGGAACGAAGGATCCTTCATTATAGCCGGCTACGTAACCTAAAGCGAAGTAACCATTTAAATTTCCATTTCCATCAAATAAAAGAATTCCACGCGCTATTTCGATTTTCCCACGAAAGAACGTAACAAAGAAACGTGCTGCTTCGGAACTAAGTTGCAGAGACGTAACAACACGCCCAGCTAGATTCCATCAGCATCGAGCCAACTCAATTGCACGTTTTCCATTAGCGGCCGCGACGTCTAGCAATCTAATAAGTAAAGTATTAGCGAGACGACAGTCGGCGAAGTTCGAGTAGGAATTTCTTGCCGTGCCACCGTTAACCATTCAATTATTATCATAATTGTTCTTATTGCCGCGCAAAACAGATCCACGGAGCGTTGCCACGCCAGTATACCGGTATTACAGGCGACGTGTCCTGTATAGGCCCGCGCTCAAACTTGCATTACCGTGCTCAGGCGCGGAACGTTTCGCAACAGCGCACTTCTACCTAACACGCTGATACGTGACACGCCGTCTCTGCACAGCCTGCCTCGTACAGTAACCTGCAAAACTTTTGGATACCGTCTTGGCACCGAACGCTTCTGAAGGGGACACGTGGTGTCGCTGCTTTGTCTCGGGATTACCCGGCATGCTAGGGAGTTTCTGGGGACTTTGGTGAATTACTATCACGGGCGATATGAGTTACTTAAGCGTATCGTTTTCTCTGATTCCAGTAACGTTCCGTTTAATTTATTGCGATTCTCTGTGTGCGTGTGTGTGTGTGTGTGTGTAGATTCTTATAGATACGATCAGAAAAATAAGCGCGTATAATTGAAAATTAGAATAAGTTTGTACAGATATCTACGATCGTGAGTTTCGGATTCGATGTAACGAAAAAGAAATTTCCAAGATGTAATTTGAATTTATTTCGTGATAAAATTATATCGTCGTTTGATACATTTTAAAGAGAAACGATCACCTATTGCTGATTTATCTGTTTTCTCCGTGTGTTATTTTGCTAAAGAGGAATTCCTTCGTGGTTTACTAATGCAGGTCGTTTATCTAGCGAGGCTGCGTGTAATCTGTCTAATGGTTCACTGCAGTTGTAACGCTTTAATTTTGTTTTCACAGTATATAACAGATTGTTGTTATTCTGAGATCTTTTCATCCTTCTCATTATATCTTATTATTCATTTGCTCTTATATTTTTATTCTATATATATTCTGATTCTTAAAACTGGCAGGAAAATTTATGTATAAGGATTACGTTTGTACTGCGTAGTATTTTATCTTTCGAAACGATATAAAACGCTTCTTTTATATTTTCATTGATCTACGGTGTGTATAAGCTGAAAATTAAACGTTCCCGATGTTTCTATAAAATGTTGCAGATGCATTTGATAGAAGAGTCCTTTATAGTGTAACCTGATTACACGGCGCGTGATACCTATTTTTTTTTTTTTTTTTTTTTTTTTGAAATTCAATTAAAATAAAAGCAATTTTCTCTGACGTATATTGACGCGGCCATGACAACGTCCTGGTTCAAACATGATCGAGTGCTCCTATGATTACTTGTCTCTGGCTCCAATCATACATATCAGTCATACCTTGATACTATATCCCATTCTGACTTTTGGTATAGTCAATATTCGTAAAAAAAAAATCACTTTTTTTTACATACGTATCATTTTTAATAAAAACTTTAAAATTCCTAGAACGAAATTTCGCTGTTGATATTTATTAAAATTACAACATTTTAAAAGAGTTGAGAGCAATTCCGCGGGACAAGTTATCCTTAAATCTCCGCTGTATTGCTTCTCAAATAAAGAAAAATCGCTATTTCGCGATATTATAATATTATTATTTCAATTAACGAAATTTCGATGATTCAGATTTAGACGAGTAAATTAAATGTTTCACGTAGGCTCGCAAAATAGATTCCGTATTTCTCCAGATCATCCTCGTGTACCCACTTACGGTACCCACATAAAATATTATTTTCGAAATATTAGAGGCTTTACGAATGTCTAACGAGCCAGCGAGCTTCGCAGACATTTGACAGACGCGGGACGATAGTTGGTAGTGACATTTTAAATTCATCGATATTCGTTGACTTTAATTGACTTAAACTTGTGAATTATTCGCGATCATTCAAGAACTTATATTTAGTTTGAATATATATATATATATATTATTGTATATCAAAAACATCGAAACGCTTCGCACAACCTATCGGTTCGACGAAAGGACAGAAGAAATAAGGGTAACGATTCTCGACAAAGTTCTCAAGCCGTTTTTTCCGCGTCATCGAGGCACGAGCGATTTTCAGACAACTTTTCAACTCCCTTAACGCTTCCCCCATCGTTATCCTGGTCCCTTTCTTCCCAACCGACACAAGGGATCGATGCAGATCGAGGGTAACAGCGATACCTCCTACCATCGTCCTCCACTTCATCAAATTAACAAGAGTCCCGGGAACTTACGATTCGCGAAACGAAGCAGCTGCACTTTGCAAAATAGTTGTAAGGCGCGCGATATCCGCTCAAACTTGCAAGCTGTACGATTAAACTTTTTCCGTACGCGAGAGGACGTATCGGACGTATCCATTAAGGATCATTAATATCCTTCTGCGAATTTATTTTCCGTTCCTGAGACATTTTGCACCTGTAAACGATGGATACGTGTTGGCTTTTTGCTAATTTTCTAACAACGTCTGTTGCGCGATAGAAGGAATTTGTACGATTCCGAAAGTCGTTGGTTCGAAAACGTTTCGTTCCACGTAGAATCAAGATCGTATTATTGGAAGACGCGAGATAATTGTACGAAGTACTCGGTCCGTATAATTTTATCTCGACGTGGTCGATAGCTGACAGAAGAAAATTAATTTCAACCCATTATCGTCGGCCCCATTATGTTCGCGTACTGATATCTCCAAATAACACCTATAACTTCTTCTACCTTCCCTTGATCATACATGGCAAAGTTAGCGTCCCCGATTTATTGAACCCGACAGAAATTTTTCTAAACACGACCGTTTCTTTTCGTCTTATCCCTTATCGGTCGATATAGGATATCCGAAGCAATTGCCTCAGCGCAGCTACGTGTCGTTCAAGCTTCGTCAAACGCGACGACACGTGAACACGTCAAAGCCATAAAGCTGCACAAAACGGAAAGACAATCATACGAAGATGATTAAAGCGAACTGACGGAGGATGTCGTCGGTATATGGAGCAGACCAGCGGTCGGCTGTTGTTTTATTCAAGAAACTGAATATTGAAACGAAAGTCAATATCGGGTTGGTCCGCTTTCAGGGAGGATGCGTCGATATCCGCGCGCGGGCTCGACGAACGTGCCCGGAAACGTCTGGACGGATGGGCAGATCCGATTCGCGTTTCGTCGTGGCAAACAAGCCTAGATGGATAGAGCGAGATAGGCGGGCGAGTGCGACAGCGATAGATAGAGTAGCAAATTACTCGAGTGTCTAATTGATCGGGCGTCTATCGTTCGCGATTACCACGGCGTCACTCAGCTGGCGTCTAATGGCCGCGTGGCGACGCTATCGTTGGAAATTACGCGCGTCTGCAACGCGCCTCGTTCGTTCGACGCTGTTTGCGTTCGCGCCGTTCCACGAACGACACATTAGTTTGCCCTCCTGGAAATTCCTTTCAATATTGATCCCCCACGAACCGGTTGATACTCCCGCGACGTGTGTGTACACGTTATTTGACGAGATATTAATGGACGACTGGATGACCCGTGTCTTGATAAGGTTTAATGCCGAGGCGATCGATTCCGGGAACAGAATGGGTGGTCTCGTTTCGAGCACTGCCAAATGAGCAGCTGCTTCCAATTTGCCAGGTGGAATTGGGAGCCGAGGGAAGGTTAACCGTGAGGTATGACCGACGAGGTTAGGAGGTCCGTGTGATGTTCGCGTGATGTGTGTTTTGAGTTTAGGTATCGAGTAGCTGGTTAGAGAAGGCAATTCTGGGTTCCGCTGTCCTGTTTATCATTGTCGAGTTTGTATCACGATGTTTATTACGCTTTCCAATTACTCAAGATCCGAGTCTACGTCGAATTTATAGAAGTTTCCTTAAGGCTATCGGGGATATTTTTGGCCACGGATAGGCAATTTGTAGTAGTGAAAGGTACGAAAGCGTAACAAAATCCATTTCTGACTGTCGCTTCAACTTTGGTATTATATTATATTATACAGTTATAATCGAGCATCGGTTCTCGATTACGGGCACGGTACAGCACGCACTGGCTACGCCACCGTACAAGCGTTCGAAGCCAAAAAGAATGTCGCCTCTCGAATCGTAGACGCGCTTCACAGCCACGGCTGACGAACTATTTTCACGGGTGTATGACGCGAGATTTCACGGTTCTGAATTTTGACCAGGCTGAAGGAAGATATATCCCTTGCATCGTTTATGACGGCTTTCTGATTCCGAGATGAGTGTACGTGGGACGCATAAGATAGGCTCTAGCTGTGGCAAATCTGCACGTGACCCTAATACGGGTTACCGCGTCGCCCGGATTCGCGCGTTCGTTGCCTCGCCACAGCCTCTGTATATAGACGATTCTCGTGTACGTGCACGCGTTTATCCATCTGCATCACGTGTGTAACCCCCGCGTTTACAGAAACAACTTTATCCACTTTTCCGCGCGCCGCTGACCAAGCTCTAACCTCTAAGCCCAGCCACTCGATGCGACCTTTTGATTTTCCTGACCCCCTTTATCGTCATCCTGGTCAGACGAGCTTTGCTTCCGAGCCACGGCCGTTTGCTTTTGTTCGAAGGCAACCGGACTGATCGAGTTCAGAGCGAATGGTAAGCAGATGGAGAACGTGTACGGAACAGTAATTTGCCAAACGTTCGCAAAAGTTTCAACATTTATTTCGCCGTGTTTTTAATATTCGCCGGCTCTGTTCTAGTATCCCGGTGTCTGTACACCTTGTCGTAGCACCTTAACAGCGTAACGTTATGTTCTTCATCTAGCACGGAAAGGAACATCGACCCTTAAACATCGACTGTTACACCCTATCCGACACCACTCGAGCCACGATTGGACTTCACCCCTTCGCCGAAATCCTCGATAAAATCAGAACGGACAAACGAACGAAGCTCCCGATGTATCGATCACCCACACGCTACTCCATTTCACTACCATACGAACGAGTAAAACGCGCATACTGGTAGGGAGATGGTTCGCTGATGGAGAACAGCGTGCACATACATACCGGGTTTCGGAAAGGTCGCCGAAAATTGCAGCCGCTCGCTTAATTTGAAAGCTCTTCGGCAAGTTCTTAACGCGTAATTACGCCCTTGTCCCGATTTTCAAATGCGCTGACATTAAGCGTATGCAGGGCTCGCAAACGACCAGCTCGTAAGGGGCGAGGGTGGCGGAGGAATCGTCAACCCCCTTACGTTCTGTTTGTCGTTCGACGTACCGTAGGTGGTAGCTCTGACGATTACTCGCGTATTTCACTCGACCTCCGCTCTGTTGAGCTTGAACGCTTTGCTAGAAAGCGTAAATTGGACTGTAGGGCGAAAAACAAAAATGGAGACTCGGCTCGTGATATCGATTACGAGTTATACTCGTGGTATTTAACTTTTTTCCTCTTTTTCTTTTTTTCTTTTTTCTTTCTCTTTCTTGCTTCAGATAATCATGAATTATTCGAAGGGAGAATATTCTAGATCGACTTTCGCAAGATCTCGGCAAATAAAAATTATTGTTTTCGTCAAGAGAAGCATAATTCTTTGCTGTTTACTCCGCAGGTTACGTAAACGTAGGCCACCGCGTGCACTCTATTGTATCGTTCAGTATGCCAAATAGCATATTATTTTGTATTATTTCGCAT
Source organism: Bombus haemorrhoidalis (assembly GCA_014825975.1). Lineage (NCBI taxonomy): Eukaryota > Metazoa > Arthropoda > Insecta > Hymenoptera > Apidae > Bombus > Bombus haemorrhoidalis. The sequence continues at coordinate 866,107 of CM026176.1, read as the reverse complement.
TAGATGTTATTAACCGGTAATTACCACCGCACATCAATAATTACCAGCAGATGACATTAGTGACATTTAATTAACTGCATGTATCTGCCAATAATAGTAATCGGGCGATGACAATCGTGTAAATACCCTAAACCCGTTACGTACTAAATACAATAAACATTTAATATCCTATTTTTGTTCCATTTTCATATAGCGTTGTTTATGTAATATTCCGTGACACCTGGCGCGTAACATTTTTGATAAAATAACCATTTCAATACGCCAAACATTCAAAAACATTCTCTTCGAATCTGAAAAACATATCAGTATTGAACAGCTACACGATACAAGGAAGATTTAACAAATATTTGATATAATAGCTTTGCGAATTCATTACACCGAGTATTCTCCATATCATTAGCTACGTAATACCGTAGAAGATAAAATTACCTGACCCCCACGATAAAAGTCATGGAAAATTGTCGATACTGCGAACTATACTCTGGTAATCGGTGAAAGTACAGCTATCGATATTACAGAGAAAATAAAATATAAGAAAGACTCGTTATTCGTTACAAATAATCCTACGCGAAATAACAACGTATTCATTTTCCTATCCTCGGATTCGCCTGTAACATCGAGCATGTAATATCGAAAAGGAGGAGGGGCATGGAACGAGAAAGGGGGATTGCTCTGTGTCGATCCTTTCGCGGGGGATGGAAATTCAGTTGGACGTGCAATCGGTGAATTTCAGACGCGCTCGCTGCTCGGCCAAATTGCCGCCGATACGGAAATATCGGATTGACGCATGAATTGCGTGCACGCGCCCCCTGTCCATCGTTCGATTATATATTTATACGCGCGGCATTCGATTACACGGCCACTCGTACCCGTTCGGACGTTATAATTTTAACGAATGTTAAATAGCCGATTTTCTCGCGCGCGCGCCGACGTCGACTAAATATTCATACGACATGGTCGCGGACATTCGACACGAGAAAGATTTGCGCGAACTACGATTTTATGCGAACAAATCGTTTGGCCGTTGTCGTACGATTCGTTGCATGTACATAGCGAAGTGTGTAAGCGAAACAACGTCAACAGATTTTGTACAAATTATTTTTTATTACTGCGAAGATGGATAATTATTAGTAGAGGAGTTCGCATAGTTAAGGCTAACGTAATTGCGAATAATCTTTCAACGTTGCGAAATAATCGTCGGAGGATATTATGTTCTACGCAGCTTTCAAGTATACCTTAAAAACAGGCGTCTTCTGAACAGTTATGGGATATTCTGTTTATACTTGTTACTGGAACAAATTTTCAAAACTAGTCATCAATCGTTCGAACAACTGATCACTTGATACAATAAGAAATGTAAAATATATTCTACAGTTTCCAAGCACACCTCGAATACGTGTCTTGTGTGTACCACTTATCGTACACACAAGTGCAAAAATTAATTAATATTGGAATAAATATAGCGTCAAATTCTAATCATCTGTCATTCGAAAAACATCGTCGCTTCAAACAATAGGAAATTTGGAATATACTCTACAGCGGCTGACTTTTAAAAATAAGTGTCCGACTATTTCGAGCGTATTGTACCGTGGACGAAGCGTCTGAGCTTCTGATTGCATTGTAGCTTTAAAGCTACCTCGTCTAATTTCATATTCAATTCGCTGATAATTCATTCATAGGCTGATATTGACAAAGCGCTATCTAACTTTGTCATGTACAAGTTAAAGTAGTCAGTGACGACAAGTTAAAGTTAAATACTTGTTATTTAGTCTAGTCTCTTGAACACCAATCACGTATTCTGCTACTAAAAATGAGATATCGTTTAGAAGATTAGGATTAATCAACGTTTCAACAAACCAATTAATAACGAGAGCTACCAGGTACTCGTTCGAGAAGATTACCGAGTCTCTGTCTATGAATTTTTATACAGAACGATATTCTTAGTTAATCGTGTTAATCGGAAACCAAACGACGAGGATATTTAAATATTTTAAGCGATAGACGCGTATCATCTATCTTCTTATATTCTTACGATTCGAAACGAATAAAAATTCATCGATGATTTCGTGTGTCACGAAAAGTGAGCGTAACAGAAAAATTATTAATCAAAAATAATTAATCAATTTCCAATTTCCCATCTACGTTTTTGTAAAATTCAATCAATATTCCATTTAATCAAATCACAATATTCAGAGTACTTTTTATCACACGAGACCATTGTAAAAAGGAAAATGTTAAAAATAAAACGGCTCGTAACGAAATGATTTTTACTGCGTTCTAAAGAAGAAATAATATTAGAAAATTGGCTTTTTAAAAAATTCTGACAAGGTACCAAGTAATAAACAGAGTTCCGTAGTTCGTTTCACGTTAATTGAGAAACTTTAATTACGTAATGATATTTTTAGTCGTTTGTCATCGGGATTTCATAACGTTTGAACGCGTTCGAGTATTTTTAATGGGGCTTTCGCCCACGCGATGTATCTTCTTCGGAAATGAAGTTTCGCACAATACGTCCAGATCGTATAATTTTGTAGAGTAAAAAATTGAAATTGAAATTTTACATTTGGCATCGTCCACTAACGATCGTATACCGTTCCACCTTATTAAAACTTTTTATCCCCCGAGCTGCTTTAAAATATCCCCAAGCGTGCACCGTGAAATATTCTTTGCGCTCGGGAATATGTAACCGAGGTTAACGGGAAAACAAATGCGAGAAACGAAAAAGGTATTCGGCACACACGCGAAAATAATAACCATTTTTCACATCTATTTAAAATATTTCAAGGGAATATTCGGTAATAGTTAAATATTTCTTTCCACCTTACGTTTGTCACATACTACGTATTGTATAAATTTTTCACGGAAATGTTTCAAAATTTCTATCTTAAATATTTCACACGCATAAATTGTACTAGTCCTATAGTATATTCTATATAATTTTACGAAGCATTTAGACAGAAACACAGTCAGCCGCGAGTTAACGCACAATTTTTACATGTAAAATATTCTTAAAATCTACCATCGTTTATTCAGCCACCGTGTTTATTAAGAGAAAAGAAGTAAAATCGTAGAAGCTACAAGTTCATATTTAACAGAATTTTTTAACAGAAGAAATTAAAGTATAGAATTAATAATAACTTAAAGACTCTATCGAAACGACAACCACCACTAATAAACGGACATTCCATTTCCTATACCTCTCGAAAGATGCTGGAAGAATATCCTGACGAACGCGATACTTGTAACCGACATAGTTGAACGAAGTAACAAGAGTAAGACGAAAGCTCGTTACAAGAGGCGTGCAAGAACAAAATGGAACGAATCGCGAATATCACGGCTATCGAACTAGCTCTCGTCCGACGGCGACTTTAAAATCAGTTGATACGAAACCATCCGGATAGGTGAAACGCCCATGGGACACCGTGGATCCTCGAGACGCATCCTCGAGCCACCGCACTTCGTCCCACGTGACTCTATGCTTTTCCGTTCGGATACGAGAAGCCGCGCTGGAAAATGTTGGATATCGCCACGGGCGTTTTTGATCGCGTAGAAAATCAAGATCTCGCGAATCGACCGCCCAAGGGCTGCTCTCGATAATTTCACACCGAGAGGAAATGTGTTCTCGGGGTCACGAGGATCTTGGACGGACACGTTGGTGAGGTTAGGTTAGGTTAGGCTTAAAAGCGCAAGGCGAGTCGGACGATTCGACCTGATTGTAAGTTTCAAGTTTTGAACGAGGAGAAGGTTCTCAAAGCGGCAAGGCAAGGTCTTCTGATTTTTGAAAGGACAGTTTCAAGGGAATCTGTTCGAATATTTCGATTTTTATAATTCAACGGATGCGTCGCTTTGATCCGTTAAACTCTGCTCGGCAAAACTTACTGTTTGCGGATATATAATTATTCGCTGATTTTTTATTCTTCGATAAAGTTCGCCTGCAATTTATTTAAAATAACGACACAAAGAGATAAATTGAAATGGAACCTTCGTTAATGCGGTGTAATAGAGTTAATTAAATCTTTGTTCGATTTGCGTAACAGGATGTACTTATCAGAGCGAGCAATTTTTTAAAAGAGAGAGAGAACCTTCGGTTCTATGGTATATCGCGAGGAAAATTTATTTGCCATAAAAATTTGCTTTACTATTGCCGCGAAAACATATTTTACTGCTCGACTGTTCCCCGCTATAAATCCCCCTAACGTTACAGTCGCGTTTTTTTTCTTCTTTTTTTTTTTTATTTTTGTCATAATTTCGAAGGAGCATTCTCCAGTCTGTACCCATCCAGCTTCATTATTTATCACGTTTACGTCCTTACCAGTGATTCTCAATTCGATCGTAACCAGGAATCTGTCTGATTCTAAAATTCCCTAAAATTCCCTAAAATTAGCATCGACTTCACAGGCATTTATGCACGCGAACGCGTTGTATCTTTGGACTTTCCCTCTCTTCTTTCATCTAGAAATTTCCTACGAACGCACGAAAGTCGCCAGTCCGCTTCCTGTCCTCTATCCTCGAACGTAAATTCACGTAGTATCAATAATTACGTACGTCGCCTCATCAATTAAACCCGATTCATTAGGCTAAAGACAGCAGCCGGAAAGGGTTGGGAATCCTCTTAGAGCGGGGGAGGCTATCGGGCAAATTTCTTGGATCACGCAACGGAGGAGTATCTAAATTTCCAGACTCCCGCCTCCCCTCCCTCCCTCCCTCCTTTCTTCACCCTCTCTTTCTGCCTCGCCTTAGAACTCACCCCCGGTGTCCGTGTAACTAACTTTCGTCTTTAAAGTCTGCGAGTGTGTACATTAAGGTCTTTGTACGTAAGACTCGTGGCTCTCTCCTCTTTGCCTCTACCGTCCTCTCCCCTCCTCGTCACGATCTTACCTCTTCTCCTGCATCTTGCATCAGTTCTCCTCTCGAAGAGGGAAGGTCGACCACCGCCGGTTGATACCGTGGTACTTCCTAATTAACTCTCTGGATTTCCCTGCACGCCTCCGTACCACTGTCATTATCCTCGCGCCTAGCTGGAAACCGAGTGTTGCTTACGCATCGACCGACCGTCCGATGCCGCCGCTCTCAATGGATGCGAACCGTTGCTCGATCCGTTTCCCGTACAAATATCGTAAAAGATATTTGGGGCTTTGGCTTTCGGGGTTAGGTTTCATTTAAAAGGTTTTTGCTTAAGTTAAGCGTTTCGACGATGGATCCTATATACCGGAATATTTTATACACGCTATGATACAGTGGCAAGCAGAAGCAAGTTTAAAATTGAGACTCGCGTATATACGAGCGTGAGTAAAATTTGCGTCGAACATTTTTTCGAAACGCTCGTCTATCGCGTTATACCGATATATACGTTAGACGCTCGTTTATCTCGTTCGTTGTAATCCTGTTTCGTTAAGTTACAGCCTCATTTCCGTTTTACTCGTCAAAGTTTCTTTGCCGATCGACGCTCTAACTCAACGTTTTGACGATGATTCTGTATAGAACGTTGTACACATGGTACGTACGATGTCTCGATTCGACTCGCATCTACAACGTTCTTGGCAATCGAGCTTCTCGACGGCGGTTCGTATATTTTTGATCGCCTGTTTACATCGCTGTAGATTTTTGTATGGGAATTTTCGATCGTCGCGTATGAACGCGATTAAAAATTTCGATTTTCCGCTCGAAGCAAGTTTTCCCACGGACGAATATCATCTGTTACTTCCAGGCAAATATGGTTAACCTGTTGGCCGTTTTCAGCTTGTAAAATATTTAAAAAAGAGGGATCGCGCGATTGCACCGCGCCATTGCACCGCGTTTGTGATTCTTCGGCAAACCTGCTTCGTTTAATCAACGACGACTCTTTTGAAAAATTCGTTGTTCAGCAATAAGTGTGTGTCTTAAAGACCATTTCAGCGATACTTTATTTGATAATAAGGCGCATTAACATAAAGCTATAACGAGCTTCGATCGTTCTAATTTATTTTTAATCCTTCCCTCCCTGCTTAATCTACTAAAATTCCAAAACTAATTATAACCGCTGTTTAAATCGACATCGAGTTTAAACACGATGCTTACGATTACTTTCACGATTATTACACGGCAAACGCAAAGGGTCGCGCTTCTCATCTTCCCATTCTTCCAAGCAAAACAATCTCAACTTAGCCCAATTTCGTCTGTCCTAAAAAACAACAGGCAGAAAAAGCTCATTACACCTGTCCTAAGATATTAAAAGCCCGGTGTTGCGAACTCCACCTCGAAAAAACAAAGAAAAACGCATACCCTGTCCTCGTTGAAATCTCATTTAGCGGAAAAGACTGGCAGGACAGTGTCGCCATCGGAACTCTCCTTTCGGAGAGTTTTCCTTAATGGCGGCAAATTCATCAATGGCACGAAACTCGAGGGCCGTACAACAGAAACAACACAAGTTTCTAGCTAGTATGCCTGACAATCGGTGGAAACGGGTCGAAGAAGCGCAATCCAGCTTAATTTGCAACGAAAACGTTTCCATGAAAACGGAAAGAGACAGAGTTCGGAGTTGGAGATTGAAAATCAGCAAAGTTGCTTTCATTAGCCTTTTCCTGTCGGACTCCGCGGGGCTTTCGTCGAACAAAGTGCTCGAGTTTTAATCACACCTACGCCAGCGAAGAGGAAAAACCGAGTACACGATCGTTTACCAACCCGCATGTACACAGTTCGATCGAAGGACACGAGTTTATTATTCATGCATGAATCCGAGACTCGATTGCTACCCTAAAGGGCCGGTGCTTGTTGTCACTAACGTTGCCCACTTTAGTCAAAATGTCCTTCTCTTCTTCTAAGGCTGCAAAACGGATAATTATTCACGGTGTAGGATTACGCAAGAGGAATACGGTAGGCCAGCTTACGCACGTTTTGCAGGCGAATTTTTCTTACACGAGATGGGATTTAACTTGCTACTTAAAAATTTGCAAAATTGCAAATCGATTGTCGTCTTTCCTTTTTCTTCTATTTCTTTTTTTTTTCTTTTTCTTCTTTTTTATTCCCCTTGCAATTAAATAGAGTTCCGCGTGTACACGTAATTGAGTAAAGATCAACGAGCGTAGAAAATGATTTTCTGCATGAACGTGACGATCCGCTTAGAATAGAAATTGAATTTGAACGTGACAATTACAAGACAAAATCACGATCGCCTTCTCTAACCAACGATTCGTTCTTTCGAGAGTAAGATACCACCGGGAACTTCTTGCTCCGGCCAATAGCGTTTTGTTTCACGGGAACGGCGGTAGAACCCGTTTATGGCATTTAACACAGGGGGGCTGGAATTCAACGTGACCCAGATCTGTCACCGAGCAGCTGTTCATGAAATACTAAGAGCTTGGTACGCTTGATTATTTACATATCATATACTGAAATGGCGGCCTGTCCTGTCGGCTAGTTTAATCAAATATTAAATTCGATCGTGCACCGCGTTGTTAAATAGAATAAATCATGAAACTGAATGACTAGACAGAGTTCGGATTCATTCAGCTGGAAATCGTACTAAACCGAAAACTATCGTTCGATAAAGTTATTTCGCTTATCGCTGCCTCGCGATACGCGTCTCAAATATTATTTTATTTCATCTTAACAGTCAGCTGTGCGTAGATCGTCAAGAATATGTAAATCAGAAGACGATATTATCGTTAGGGCCGCGCTGATAGTGTACACAAGCTTTCGCGATTGTTCGATAACGCGGTGGGCTTGGATTCTTTCTCTTGTACGTAACATCGTGTCGAATCGTACTGAACGCATTTGCGATCGCGACTGCTTATCGGCCGAGACGTGTATGCTGAAATTTTCTATCGTTACAGGGCGTGTCTACGAATGAAGATATACCCTTTGGCAAACGGAACGGACGTTCGTCGGTTTTTACGCGGAAAAAGTTCCGTCGATAACTCGATAACAACGGCGTTCCTTCGCCCGTGATACCGTCCAAACGTACGATCGTTAAGTTTGGAGGAAAATTTCGTCGCCTTCTCAAAATTTCTATTTTATTTATCTTCGTATAATCATACGCAATAGGCCGTATTGGTAAAGTTGGAAACTAAACGAAATACATATATCCAGCTATGGCTGGAATAATCTTTCGCCAAGTAATAGTTTGGTACAGTTCCTAGTTGGATGAATCTGAATTCTATCTAGTCTCTCGCTATCGTATCGTCTTTCAAAAGAAGCGGATCGCGCAAGAATGGCCTAATATTTATTATGGTGATTGCATAAAACATTAAAGGGCGAATAAATCGGCCAGTGCCCTGGTCGTTTCGACAAAAAGGAAAAATCAGAAACTCTTGAGGTATATTAAAGTTTTACGAGAGCAGTTAAATTATGAGTGTCTACGGAGATTCTGAAAGCGTTCGGGGATCTTTAATTTCGAGTAAAAGGTGAAGCGACCTTTTCGTAATTTTCCGAGCACGTAAAAATATGAAACATGGAAACTGGACCTTCTTCGTTAAAATTTAATTCTTCCATTTTTCCTTCAGCAGGATGTTACTTTTAGCAACCTGTCGAACTCCACGAGATTTTGTCAAAGTTCAACGAATTTAAAATTTAGATAGTTCGATAAAAATTTATACGTGTTTCTTATTGCATTGCGAACGTTGTCCTATCCTTTCTACTTCTCTGATACAAGTTGTATATTTTATTCGTCGGTGGTTCTAGCGTTATTTTTCACCAAATTTTAGGAGCTCTCGAGGCTCTCCAATTTCCATAACTGTCTACAATTCCAGCAAAAAGGCAAAGTATCAAATTAAAATCCCCTGAAACCTTGATACCATATATCTCTAACCGACGAGCACCGCCATCGCGCCATCTACGCGCTTAAATTATTAAATTCCCGGGAAAGTCCGTGTCCATGAACGCTATCAGGCGTGCCAACATTTTAGCAAACTGCCTAAAATTCTGGCAACGACGTCTCGAACATTCGTATAAAACGGAAAGACGATCGTAATCGAATTTTCAGGAACTTTCTAAGGCCGCGTTCGCGGCCGAAATAGAAATATGCGGGGAAACACGCGAAGAACAGGTTAATTCTGCATGAAGCGGTAACCTTGCCAGATAAAAGTGTACTTTCGACGGAATTCGTGCTCGAAAAGGGGTCGAGAAGGTTTAGGCGTGCAACATACGGGAATTCGGAAAGTTGTCGGCATGTCGCTTTAAAGGAACAATTTCGTAAATCAACCGACTCGTGAGAAATTCGCACCCTTATCTATTCGACTGGTGGTCCACTTTCGACCCCGTGGAACCCCTTAACCGTCTCATCCACAGTCTCTGAAGGACCATACGGCTCGAACACGCGAGGGTGAATTTTTTCCCGTCGCTACGTGCGACGAAAAGCGAAACGTCGAGGCGCCTTCGAAGCTTGGAAATCGTCGACCAGGCGCGACAAACCTGGCACCGTCTCGATTACGGCTTATCGGTGCTCGAATATGTCCATGCTAGTTTGTGTTTTCGACCAATTTTCTCTTTCTTTTTCTTTTCTTTTTCTTTTTTTTTTTTTTGGATAGAATCTTACGACCGGGAGGTTTTTTTAATAATCGCAGTTTTATGAGAAACTTGAGAAATAAAGGGCTGGGAAAGTTTCGTTTGTAATTATAGAAACGAGAAGTTAATGGAATTTCGTCGCGTATATATATCGCTGCATTTTGGACAATTTCTCAGCGAGAATGGCACAGTATCTAAACAATCCCGACAAAAGGACGACCCATATAGTAAAGACGCGATGATGGAAAAATACTGTGCTGGATTCGGGAGCTATATAAACGTGAAGACCGAGTTTCACAGTGGTTTAACGAGAATGAAATATGTTTCCATTTTTGAAGTAATTTTCAGAAGTTCGAGGGTAAATTAACGCGACAAGTTTCCAGGCTGAACTTTAGAAACACACAGCGTGACTTAAAATACGATACCATATTTCAAACTCAAAGATAATTCTAACAAACGCTAGATTTGTCATATAGTATGGCTGCTACTTTTCTCTCTCTCTCTCTCTCTCTCTCTCTCCATCCCCTTGAAAACTAAAAAAAGAATTTCATTACCTACCCCTCATACTTAAAATACATACTTAAAATCATGCTTAAAATTTGACCAAAATTTGATACAACAATAGATATATCAAAATATCGAATATGTTAAGTATTTCCAAAATTCGTTTGCACGAATGGAATTTTCAGAATGGAATATTTCCAGGACTCGCTCGATTGCGAATTCAATGGTTCGCGAGAATCTAATTTTACAGCGAACACGCGATTCCAATTTCCACAGTTAAAGAATGTCAGACATGAACTTCGATCTTAAGACTTCAGGAATATGTCAGTAGTGGATTCCCGGTCTAATTAAAATATGACCGAAAGCAAAAAGTGTCAGACAGTCTCGTTTTAATCGACCTGCCGTCATTTGTTGTCCCGCTATTTTCACAAGTGGGTTATCGCGAAAGGTCGTTGCACGTACACATGTATATGATGGGATGCTGCAATGGGCAAGTTGATGAATTAAACCGCAGGATCTTAATTAAGGAATGATATTCTCGAAACGAAGTCCTCGCTCGTGAATGACGCATAAACGTCGACGTTAACGTTCCTGGGACAGAAAATGCGTTGATTACTGGGAACGTCGCGTTTCTACCAGACAATCAGCTATCGAGTCTCCTATTTCGAATGTCCTTTTTGAATAACCACACGGATTGGAGAATTATCGACTAAGAAATTTATGGAAGCGCGATTTTACGTGAGATTTTATACAGGCAGAGTTCAGTTCAAAAATAAAAATAGACTCTATCTTATGCATCATTGGATGGATAATGTCAATCATCTCGTAACTAATAAGCGATAAAAATATGAGAAATTCGAAGAAAGATTTCACACTTTCGCAGTCTAACTATTCTAACGTCTAGCTAACCGCGTCCAATTGCACAAATTATCCAGAATAATCCCGCTAATCGCGTCGAATAGCCAAAATTGGAAAAAAAAAGAAAATATATTGTCAGGAATGGTACGGTCGATCCAATTATCTATGACGTCCAAGGTATATTTGCAACTAATTCATGTTTCTGTAATCGAACTACGCCAATCGCCTTCAAACTATTTCCAATCAAACTAAATAAATAATGTATTTTATTTTGTTCGGTGGAGATTGGGATTTATTTATCTTGAACGCTGAACAAGCCTAACAGAAACGACAGGAAAATTACTGCTTGCGCAAAAGTTCGCAAAAGTGAAACGAAGACTGGGGATTCCCTTAACCAACAATTACCAACCATATTGATGATCAGAGCGCCATCTCGGATGCTCGGCTCTAATAAATTTCGTCGTTTACGAGAAGCGAATTAAAAGGGATTTCCCTCTTCCTTTACAAAAAGATAAAGCTTAAAAGCACTGTAGAGGAGGCGGAAACTGAGCAAAAACCGGATAATATTCTCTTGCATACTCGTTGAACGCATCGATTCGGTCTCGCGGGAACCAAAGCTTTGCCGATCAACTTTCACGTCCGCTCGTTTCGCGTGGAATTACCAAACGTAATATCGCCGGTGCCGTTTTATTCTTTGCGGCGTAATCAAGTCGCGAGCGTCGCTCAAAGGACGCGCAATAAAAGAAATCAAATATCAATACGGCGTGTCTCGAAAGAAATGAACAGTGAGAAAGCTGGAGACGCGCCGGTAACAGACCCGGAAATTGTACAGTAGCCACTGCAGTCACGTCCCTGAAATGTGCTCTTTGTTAACGGCTTCCTGCTCTTAATAAACTCGATATTAATCGTTGCCCTTTCTTCTTCTTTTTCGTTGTTCTTCTCTTTTCTTCTCTTCTCTTTTCTTTTCTTCTCTTTTCTTCTCTTTTCTTTTCTTTCCTTTTCTTTTCTTTTCTTTTTTCGTAGCTGCTCGCTCTTTTCCGCCTCTTTTCCCCTCCTTATTAGCACGCTGGGCAAATACTTGAAACGTATCCGGCTCCTTTTCCTGGTTATTAAGCGGACGTTGGCTAGACCGGACGTGTTTGCTGCGAACTCTCATTATACCATTCCCGGGATACACGATTTCTCCATGGATTTTTGAGTAGTTTTATAGGCGAGGCTGGTCGAGAGATGATTCGTGTAAATTAAATTCATGGAAAAGTGGATCGAGTGTTTTAGAAAACTTTAGACGAATAGCCTGTAGAAGCTCGATTCTAACTTGATTTATCGATGGTTTTTCTAATTCGTGTTAATCGAAAAGAGATGTTCGCAAGTTCAATTGCTTTTCCAATGTCTGCGTATTTTTTCTATCGGGCTGGTCATTCCTTCGCAGATATATTTTCCCGAATTACTTCCACATCCCATTGCAAGTTAAAATCGTAGTCTTGAATTTCAATGTTACGCTCCATATTACTTCTGATTCGTAAATTTATTATTTCAAAGCTAGAATTTGAAACATCTTTTCATCGCCGCGTAAAGGCAGCCTGCACGGAGTAATTCGTTGCTGTTAAATAAGAAAATTGTGTATTTGAAAATTCTAAATTATGGATTTATAGATTCTTTGAGAGACGAAAATAACAGTTGGTTCGCTGTAAGCGATAAAACGGATCGATGAGGTCCGCGCACAAACAAATTGCGAAGGACATTGTCGAGCTTTCGATGAATTCGTGAAACATTAAAAATCGAGTGGTGTTTTCCGTCAAAACTTTTCAATATTCGTAAAATATTGCATCCTCGTCCATCTCGATACCCACTTCAACACTTTTCACTTCGTTTGAACGCGTGCCCGAATATTGTTCGAAATATCTAAAAATACGTCGATATCATCGATGATACTCGTTCTTTTTTCTCTTCTTTCGTTCGGATACGTAGTATTGCGTTTCGAGTGGATCCAACTTTGAACCGAGATGATCTAAAATATCCCCAAAACTAAGTACGCATTTGACGAGAAATTTAATGTCGAATACAGAAAAAAAAAAAAGAAAAAACTGCTGGTTTATTCCTTGAAAAAAGAAAATTGATATCGAAAAATTCGATACAACCAGAGTTCGACACAATGCCTTTAATATCTCTGTGAAATATCTAAAATACGTAAATACTCAAGTATGTTTATTCGTGTCGTTACATGAAAAAAAAAAAAAAAAAAAAAGAAAAAAGAAAATCCAACTTCCATTCCTACCGACCACTCTCAATCCGGAACCTTCGAGTGCGCGATACATCGTCTAATCGCGTAATCGGCATATTAAATCCTCATAAACATTCGTCACACTCTAGGAACGCGACATACGACAGGATTTGATCGTCGTAGGAATTTTTACCGTGCAAAAGGTTATGTCCCATTAAATATAAAACGGGTATAGCATGCCTGTGAAATCGATTTCCCTGGTGAAGAGGACTTGGTCGATTCAGAGATCATCGTATCGCGTCGAGCACGTCGGGGAAGCCCTCGATACGCCGCCACGGCACGCAACAGTCATAATAGGGAAGAACACAAAACACGTAAGCGTGTGAAAGTCCCTAGAAAAAGGATTTTCCGCTGCACGCTCCTCCGTATGTGAGAAATGCCTCGCAATTCGCGTCTCTACGGACGAGAACGTGGAGGGTCTATCGATATCTTTTCTCTCCTATTGAAAAATTTCTTCAAAGCAAATTCGATCTACCGTGAGATATTTTTTATTCAAATAAATCCTTCATATTTGTTCGGAAATTCGATTCCTACGGACGTTATTCGTCGTCTATTATACTACAACTGATCCTACATAATTGTAATGCTATTCGTAATATAATACTGTCACAATATATATATATATATAAAAGTGTACTTCGCCAAAAACAAAAAGATTTATAATATTTTGACGAGTTTTTGGTGTATTGATAAACACTTTGCATATTTTAAATATTTGAAGCAACATAGGTTCGAATGTTTGAATCGGAGAGTTTTACAAAGAGCTTAATGCCCCGGACATTTTTTAAATAAATATTTAAAATAATACGCAAGGTAGAAAATAGCTTCTGTCTGTTTAAAGTAATGCCAATTTAAATACTCGTTAATTTTGAAACGATGTCGCGCGAATGTTTGAAAATGGATGGAATCCACGTGGAAAAGGGTACAGATTTCCCGCGCGATGGGCAATAAATAACAACTAATAGTCTTTCTATGGCGAGGTGAAAATTTCAACCGGGCGCGCCGGTATTCAAGCTTTATCGGCAGAATTTAAATTTCCAGCTTTTAAAGGCAGCTCACCGGATTTTAATTGGAGATATTTAAATTCCAGCTCGCAAGGATAAGTTAAAACTGCATGTGTAAGTAAAAATATTCTTTCATCTATATTCCGTGAGCGAGGAGGATTCTTCGTTTAAATATTTAAAACCTCCGATACGACACGTATCGTTCGACAGAGTGAAAATCGAATCCCATCGATTCCGACCACGAGAGAATCAACCTATGTCTATCAATATGAAAATAATTCATTATGAATACAAAGATCATCGCAGAGACATCTTTTATCGACTCCTCTGTACTTCCTTCACGTGTATATTCCAATTCAAACTGACACAAACTTGGCTACAAACCTGATCGAGTAATAACGCAATGTTCCTGCTGAATCGTTTAATTTTACCGTGTACACACGCCTCCGTTTAATAACGCTATAAAATAACAGCGTCGAGAATTTTCTAAGATACTCTGCCCGCTTAAAAGAATCAATTAACGACGATCGATAAGAATTATTTTTGTTGCAAACGACTTAACAGACACGTACAAAATAATTTCACACGGAGAAGAATTCCCTTTCGTAGATATCTTTCTAGCAGAAATAAATAAGCTCAAAATGTAATTAGTATAAGTGATATAATCCTCTGTCGAAACTCTCGATTAATAGCTCGGAGACTCGCGTTCCTTCGAGATCTATCTTAGGACCCAGGAATGATATTAATTATATAATTTCGAAACGTTCTCCTGATGTTGAAACTTGTTTGAAAGTTTCTGTCCTTCGTATCGAAGTATGGTGTCGCTTTGAATGGCACGAATCGACTCGATACAGAGTCTTCCATTATCTATCGCGGAGAGAGGTCAACATCGTCGGATCTTCCAAACGTGGTCAACGCTAATGAAGAGGACAGCGTGAACGATATTGATTGCGTTCGCCGAAACGTTTGTACTTCTCTGACTGACGCGGGTGGAAAAGCGAAAAGCGTGAACGAAAACGGTTATTATATGTCAACTTCTGACGAGAAACGTTCGGTATAACAAACAAATGGCAGCTTCGTCAAGTTTTGAGGTTAGGTCGAACGTGTATACGTGTTTGAATCGAAACCTCGGGATTTCTGTTAGCCGACGCGAGGATTGTTTCGCTAATTTCGATCGAATATCAAAAAGTTAATTACGATTAGTCTCGCTAAAGAATTAATTTCCAATGAAATAAACATTTGATGCTTTCCTTTTCTAACAAATAAGAAAATTCTAAGAAATTTCTAATAAATAAGAGAGAGAGAGAGAGAAAAGAATTTGCAAATAACCAAGTATCATATCACGATGAGTTCGAACAAAATATCGCAGGAAAACCTGTACTCGAGCAAGCTGCTCTTCTCGTAAAGAAGAAAAAGAACTTGTTCCAACGTAAACAGGTGGAAAGCAAGAGACTGAGAACAGCAACCACTTAGAAATCACACGGACACGATCTCTGAAACGTCTCTCGATACTTTGCAAGGGATCCTAGGGATCCCTGGACAAGCCGGAGCGAAACTGTAGGCATTGTGCATACATACAAATGACCCGCATAAAAATGTCATGCCGCTTCTCAGGGAAAACAGTCGAGTAGCTCTATTCCGCGGGTCTCGCTGACAAATACGTGCTCGCGAATAGGTCGCGTCATATTCAGGGAAAATAAAGCGTGGCCGGGACTCTCCGTTCGCGTATATCGCTTATTGGTATGCCACTGACACGCCAGTCCAATTTCGTTACCGACGTCTGCGAATCGCTGAATATCATCTGCTCCATTGAAATTCCGCTATAGCCGTGAGACGCGATATCGCATTTGTCTCCCTGACTGCGTTACCTAAACGATCGCGTTTTGCACCAGCGGCCCTTATCCCGCCTACCAACGCGAACGTGACCACGTATCGATCACGTGCATCCGGTGTTTTTCTATCTAGAAATCCATTCACGAAACCGATAATCGATCTCTTCGATCATCACGAAGATTTAGGCAAACCTTCGAATTAATCCAGTTTCATATATGGGCATCGCTGCAGCGCGTTTAAACCAAACGAGCGAATGATCTTTCGAACAAAATAACTCAAATAATTTCATACTCTTACGCCTGCGCCGCTCTTCTCTTCATACCATTGCCTTCGCCTTGCAATTTTCCTTCGTTAAATAATGCTCTGTTAAATTTGCAACGTTGTAAAGAAAATAACCGAGCACCTAGTTATTTATGGGTTATTGTATATATTGTTACGTACTCTAGTTGATCTTGGTTGTATTTAGTTACACGCTCCGGTTGGTCTGGTTGCATCTCGTTATACGATCTCGTTGGTTCAGTTACGTGTACTTACATGGACTTACTTACTTGCAGGAACGATGTTGATAATAGCGAATTCGATTGTCATTTAGCAAATTGAAGAAGAACGAACCTCTTCCATGCCACGGGAGGTACCGTAAGGGGCAAAAAGTGATCCAAATTATGTATTATTTACTTTTCTAAGAGGAAGCTTAGATACGAATAGTCGGATTTTCGGGTTGCACGAGCGCTTGCAAAAGGTAATGAGGATTTTCTAAAGGATTAGTAAATTTTTGGGTTAGAGAAATTCTTTTATGAAGATTTTTCGGTCACAGAGCTTTTTGCGAGGTAGCACAGAAGATTTTAAATTACACATATTTTTATAAAAGATGGCAAACCTTTTAAAGCTAGTTCTATAAATGGTAGCAAAGTATTATCTCGCTACAAATAGTAGACGTAAAATTTTAATTATCTCGAAGATAGACAGTTGTTTTACAATAAACTGTTCGATTATCCTTCACCCTCCCTATCTTTAATCTGCCAATTAATTGTATTCGAGAAATTTGTATTCGAGAAAAGGTAGGAATTTGTTGATTTTGAATTAAGATTGCAAGAATTCAGCATGAAGAATTACTTCCAGAGATTCCGTACATCCACGATTTTAATCTGTCAACCAATTAGCCGACATAGATTAAACCAATTAGATTCGTGCTTCGTAGCCTGCGACTGTAATTATTGCTATGAAGAATTGCAGAAATTTCGGTATGAAAAACTTTCGAGAATTTACATAAAGATTATCGTTTCTTTACTGTAACAACTTTAACGTTTCTTCAAAGAACGAAATGTTTCATGTAATCTCTGAATCGTTGTTCGAAAACGTTACATTTGAAAATATCCAACGTAAGTTTTAAATCATTCGTATCTTTATGAACAAAGATTTTTATATTGTAAATTAATAGTCTTAAATCCTCAAAAATGATCGATTAGTTTTTAGGGCTAGAAATTGTACAATTTAATATGCGCGCACGTTATGGAGCTTCGATTGCCATTATCCCCAATTAGGGACACGGCTAACCTTTATATTATCCGAAGAACATCGAAGCGATTACGCGTTGCGCTTTGTTTGTATCTATTATAACATTCACGTTGTTCAAATAACACGTGTCGTGTAACACGCCACAGGATGCATAATAACTGCAAACAGCAATTATTCTGGGGAATTGGTCACATGTTTCTCGTGCGAATGATTGGATAGAATCTTCCACCGATAGTTCACGTTTTCACTGGAAACAATCTAATTCTAACTGATTCGATGTGTTATTGAGATACATATTCAGATACGAACATCGATAGTTGGACAAATTCGTGTCATTTCGTATATTTTAAGTTGAATGCATCCACAAAATTCAACGGAATAAAACATTCGTTATACAATGATACAATGCGATGCTAAATCAAGCTCTACGTTGAATAAAAAGGAAACGACGAATCTTCCTGATCACCAGGCTGCGCTTAAAATTTCCATACACCGTATCACGCGCCTCTCCCCTCCCACCAAAAGCAAGACGGAGGATAAAGTAAAATAAAGAAACGACAGCGTTAAGAGAAAGGTGTAACGAAATTCTATTCTCCGAGGAATGCACAGTGAAAACTTCGTAAGCTTTTCGATGTTAGAAAAATCCCCGAAATCTCTCGTAAAATGGCAAATACTCTTGATCACATACGAACGAGCCTGCACGCAGCGAATCGTGCCAGAACGAAAAAAGAAAAAAAAAAAAAAAGAAGAACATTAAGGACAAAAGAATTCAACAGAACCTACATATCAATCGCCGCACATTATGCAAACCCCGCTCCAAACTCTCGTCTACCCCTGCCCCTAAAAACCTGGGCTAGCATCTTGGCTAGGAGGAAGCATTAGACCAGGTAATAGCCCTTACCATCGGCAGCCCGTAGGCCGATCAACCCCCGTGTGTTTTCGTGCGCCGACAGCGAGCGGAATCATTGCGAATTCTCGTAATTCCCTCCCGTCCGTGAAAGGTTGGGTTTCGCGGGTGTGTGTGGGGGTGTACTGGGACACGGCCAGGGTGGTAGGCGCCTCTCTTTCCTACGGCACGCTCGAAGCACCCAGGGGCAATTGAAACTCACGGCCATTTACTGCATTTCAATAATGGTTTCCCATCCCTCCTCTTCGCGTTTCTCTCCCTCTGCACCCCCGTGGGCACCCAACGCCCGTGGCCGCGTACGTGCAACACAGTAGAGCTCGGTTGCTGCTCCACACCCGCTCACAGTCGATTTACCGTGAGCTTTATGGAACACACCGGGGGCAGAAGTAACCAACGGCTAACTATCTCGTCTATGGACGACTGTATTATTCGATGCGGCCCCTAACATAGCCACGTGCCGACGTGAGCACCGTTTTATGCTTCCGGGAAAAGTCGTTCCGTGTGAATGGCTGTATTTGTGTTTGCGTGTGTTTGGCCTTGTACGAGGGACATAGGCTGGTGGAAAAGATGGGAAATACGTACTGCGACTGCCTCGTCTTTGGTTTAGAGGAAATTTGAAAGCGTGGGCTTGGAAATATTTAAGAGTCGTCGACTCGTGCGCGGGCGGTATTTGTCGTTTAGGATGATTCTCAAAATAACTTTGTAATCGTACTTGAAATTGAATGTATTGGATAATTTAACATTCCGACGATGAGTCGCTTAAGCAGAAGAACAAGATCGAGTCGTAGGCAAAGAATGAATCTTTTTCATCCTCTACTATTGTTATCACCGCGTGTTCGCCAAACGGAACCTTACACAGACATGTAGATGTAGTACCCAGTAGAAGCGAAATATTCCGCTGAACTCGTATGGATGGCAGCTCGAACTTAACTAAATCACTACTCGACCGAGTTATTTGATCCATGTGTGCAAACCGGTTGACTAAACTACTCCGACTAAGCTTTCGGTTGCGTCTAAACCGGATTAGCCTCCCAATGATCCTTCGCAAGATTCATTCTTACCGCATGCAATGTTCTCTATACCTTGTTTTCTCGATTCAGTGTTTAGACGGTATAACCTTTTCGTGGAATAAAGATTGACCAAAAAAAAAAAAAAGAAAAAAAAAAAAGGGAAAAGCAAAGTTTTGATATCGATGTTAACAATAATGATGTCCTCCTAAAGGCGGTCGTTATAAATTTACATTATTTCGCGAGAATCTTCATTGATTACGTAAACACGATGCAAACTGGGAACTTCGTTTAGTCATCTCTTAGAATCAAAAGCGTTTTAAGCAATCGTTAACGACATCCGAAACGAAGTTGAAAATTCAAGAAACGAAATAACTTCGCGCAATCTAAACTTTTAATCAACGTTACAGTTCAGGACACTGGCAAGTTTCGTTGGATTACAAAGTAACCCGGTAAACAACTTCCATTTTGAACATTCTAAGTTCACACAGTTGTACATTTCATAATTGTATATGAGATAGAAAGAGATAAAACACGAATTGGAAAAGAAAAGATTGACTTTAAAGCGTTAATAAAAATGTCTGTTTAATCCATCTTCTTCTTTTTTTTCTCTTCTTTTTTCTTTTTTTTTTTTTTTTTTTATTCGTCTCAACCATAAAAGGGTTCGTCGAATCCATTTTCGTCGGATAAAGTCTATCATGTCGAGCAGAGATATCTGAAAAATGTTTTATATCCTTCAACGCACCGAATACATCGAACGCCCTACTATTTTCATGCTAAAATCCACGTTTCGATTTCGTTATATCGTTTCCGACTTATCGACATTCGTCTTCTGTTTCGCCGCGTTTTGCAAACGCGGTTCACGTACTTTGGTTTTATGATATTAAGATTTTAAGAAACTTTATCATGCATGTATAATTTAGCGGAGACGGAACAAATTTGGAATTTAGAAAATTCAAAAGTGAGATTAAAAACGCCGAACTTTGCATATCCAACGTCTTTAAATTCAGAAGCAAGATCAGTCGAAACTTGAGAAACTCAAAGCCGTAGAAATTAGAAATTCTGAAAATTTACAGCGTAGATGATCCGAAAACTTCAAATTTACTAATTCCAAGAACTTGATATAACTGCTCTACCTTAAAAATCCCAAGATCCGGCGGGTTTCTACATTTCTAAATTTCTACAGATCGCACGAAACTCCCCGAAAGATTCGACAACTCTTACGTTGAAAATATCCACCGAAATTCCCAAACGTCCATTAACGATCAAAAATACCTTGTTCCAATTACTTAGCGACGTTGCCAAAAAAAAAAAAAAAAAAAAAAAAAAAACACATGCACCAATTTATCAACCGCTCCATCGATTAAAGCCACCCGTGTTTCCATACTGCACGCTAGACGAAGGTCTAAATAATTGAGATGGATATTTTATCGTTGTCCTGTCAGGTTTCCATGAGCACGGGAACACCGTGGTAGGTCGACGTAGCGAGCGAAACAGAAGGGCAGATAGAGGGAGTATACGGATTCGGTGAAATTTGAAATCGAACAAAATCGCCCGAAGGCAACGGCGAAACAAATTTCACCCATTAGCAGCCGACGCGACGGAGGATACATGTCACGCCGCGGTTGTCATCAATACAAATATCTGCGCGAGATACCTGTCCATATTCTCGTGGTCCAGTCATGGAATCGTGTGTACGGTTCCATACATGGAAAAAGCTCGCGAATTTGTTCGATGAAATTCGTACATGTTAACCGTATCCCAGCTATGAATACCGCGAACATGATCGCGTTAACCGAGTACGTCTAAAAACTGAACGATTCACCGGTCCCGATAGGGGAAGCTGTTCATTTGCGGCGATGTTTCCTAACCTCTCTAACATTCCGACTCTGTCTTACGAAGGATAATAACTTGCGGGCCTGTCTCTTATTGGGATAAAAAGATAGTTTCAATTTAAACAGCAAGATGAGTTAAAGCTGTCTCGTTACTGCTTTAGAACTGCGTTGATAGGATAAATATGTTACTATACATTGACCGAATCATTTTGCAACACGGTAACCGAAATCGCTACGTTCGGATCATGAAAGAGCCTATAGTATACTATTCTAGGATTAAGAATGAAAATCATGGAAGAAAGAGCCTATGGAACAGTGCGTATCACTTGAGTGATTGTTAGGAATGCGTGGGAGGGAATAAAAATGGGGATCTCCCTCTAAAACAGCTGTTACCTGGAGAGCGGATTCCCAGGGCTCTCGTGTCTGCGCCGGACACAGAAGCGGAGGACACAGGGCGAGAGTGCTCCTGGATTTAAATACAATAACCCGGGGCTATTGTAAAAAATATACACGGCCACGTGCACGTGGCTGCACACCAATGGCCCAGCCTTATGCATGCGGCTCGATCGCTGGTATTTCCACTCGCCAAATAACAAGTATACACTCGGAACCCAATCAAGCGTGTTATCCCATATTCCACTGACCATCCATCCCATCGATCCCCGAGGATCCATCGCATCGATGATCCCACATGTGCGCGTCATCATGCATTTTCAGATGTTAATCGATCGATTTTTCAAACGCTTTCCTGCCTTTATATATAAAGTTTCCAAACACAGACCTAGACATTTAATAAATTAGAATATATTTATTATGGAACTGAACTGAAGTTCAATACACAATTCATTCCTATACTAACAATGTTAATAAATATGTAAACATCTATTTTTTAAATTTACATAATATACCATAATGTTCGCTTAAACTTTCAATTCGCTTAAACTTTATTCCACTCTATTCTGTTCAATCAACAGATGTGTCTTCAATTATAACCGAAATCCTTTCATAGTCATCTTCTCGCGACGGATTTTGGTAATTGGTATCGTTTCACAAAGATCTTTCCTTGAGAAGCGACACCAAGCCAGGCTACTCGCAGAAATACAGATTTTCCAAATAACCCTCTAATAAGCCTCTTGTTTATATAACTAGATTGAATTTTCGTTCAAGTTTTTAAAGATATTTCCTCAAAATTCTTCCTACGTTCTTCGTTTTGGAGGATCACGTGTTAAAGAAGAAGATATTTAATTGTATCGTGAACTTATTCCATTGAGTAAGATTAATAACTCGCAGCCGATATAATTTACCATTTTTCTTTTTTACTGTATACTTTCGAACTTTATATGAGTGGAGGGGGAAAGTTCATTTGTTGCGCGATATTATCTACAAGTTTGATAAGGGTGGCTTTTTTCTTTGTTATAAGCTTCTGAATTTTAAATGTACATACACACATGAATAGAAGATGAGGTTAAATCATCGTTAGGTACGTATGGTGGCGAATCAAGCCAACGATCGCGCTAAAGGAAAGGGGAGCGTGTGTACATACGTATATCTACGCGAGTGCAAACGTGGCCGCGCATGTAATATGCGGTGTAATCGCATTCCTATGCATGTAACAAACCCTGTAGATACAGTGGATTGTCTAATGGACGACACATGTTAAATATTCCGCCGGTATCGATACCATAGGGAGATTACTCTGATCCACGTGTTTCGTGTCGCTATCATTCGACCGCATCCTTCGCGATTTTTCATAACATAATGGGGCATTAACGTATTGAACGGGTCGAGCACCAAATATTGGAGAGTCACTTTGTAGATTAAGCGATCCATCATGCGACCACTCCTGCCGTTGTTTTAGATACCATTCGTTCATTTTGTTTAGTTATTTTTCTTCTGTACTTGCGTGTGATAAAACTTAATCGAAACTTTTACACTCAAACTCTTCGATGTACGTTATGTTTGTTTTACGTTATCGGGTTAATCTAATCTCAGATAACTTTTGAGTAAAGATTTTTCATATAATAATATATATGCTCCAAGCAACGAATGACCTTTTCTAATTCAACTATTATACAATTTTTCAGAATACTGCAAACAAAATACCATTTGTATTGGTACATCCTGTTGGATTTCGTTCGTTCAAATATTTCATAATATCTATCTTCAGCGATAGAATGACGAACTAAAAATATGATATAAATAAAAAATAAATCACAAGAATTTGAAGATAAAGCAAAGGAAATCGCTATAATTGATCTTTGCGTTGCGTCTATACACTCACGGCTACTATTATCAGCGACAATGAGAAAGAATTCCTTTTTATATAGGAGTTGGTGAAAGGTACGAGTGATAAGAACCACAATGGTCGACGGGGCGTTTCTGTTTGGCCGGTATATATTTTTCCAGCGCGCATAGAAATATTCTACGGATACATATAAAACGCAATGGCAAGCTCGAGAACGTTGGTATCGATGATGCTTCGGGGCTGTTCGCGTTTGATCGAGCACGAAACAGTGTGCTACCTAACTTGAAAAAGATCTCTGAAAAGGGAAAAAGATTTCCTCGCTTTACACGTCTTTACGTAATCCCTTCTTTGCATACGTTTCAGTGCTTTCACGCTCGATACGTTTGAACGTAGTTACGTATGCGACAAAAATTCTTTTGTCGAGGCCAGTTTGCAATTGTTCATTGCTGTCTGTTGAACGAGATCCCAGAAATATTTCGATAAAAAGGTAAGAAATAATAATAATAGAAAGTGTCTAATAATAGAAAAGTCATTTATTACGCAAAAGTTTATTATTTTACATAACACGTGGCTCAGGTCAATCGGTCGTGTAAGACGTATTACATCAAGTTTGATCCTATTGTCTCCTCTTCTTTGCTTTCATCTGTGTTCTACGACTTTTTCCTAATCTCTGTTTAGGCTTCCCCCCTTTCCCCCCCTTATTCTTCAAATCTTTCCCTAGCTTCGAAGGCCTTCTATATTCTGAAACATCCGCGGAACTTGCCCTTGTGTTCTTCTTACTGCCACGTTTCTTCCCACCAAAACCATATTTAGCATCCCTCATTTTTCGCTTTGCTGCTACCTTCTGATTCGCCGCCTTATCTTGAGGTCTCTTTTTGTCATCTAAGAAATCTAAGTCTTTTCTCACACCCTTGCGATATTTCTTAACCTCCTCTAATAATTTTCTCTTTTCTGCGTGCTTTTTCAGAGTTGCTTCTATCTGCATTTGCTTTCCTACTTTCCTCTGTTGTCTCAGTTGTCTGACCTTCTCCGACCTTTGCGCTATCATTTGCTGTCTCATTAAGTTTTGTCTAACCTTCTGCATATGAGTATCCGATTTCGCCATTTCAGCAAAATAATCGTCGGGCCTGGTTGTTGGAATACCAAGCTTTTTCAATCGTACGACTGCATCCATAACAGCACCCTGTGCTTGTCTGTGAAACATCGTTTCCCTGCGAAAGTCGTTCAGAACAGGATCATCAGCTGGTTCGTACTGTGGTAACTTCTTATTCCCTTGTAACTGTTTGGAACGCCTTATTTCTTGTTCCTGCATTTGTAATGCCAATTCTGGTGCTAAAGGCGCCGGCGCATTAACCATGTCTAACCTTTCGACCCATGGCAAGTCCAGTTTAAATTTCTCTAGCTTGTTTTTCATAAGATTCTACGAATAATATCAATTGTAAGGATGATCTTCTTGTCATTTTCTTCAAAAGATTAATCAATTAAATTACGTTTAAGAATTAATTATCTTTATACTTACAACACAGTTTTTGTGTTCTTTTTTTTGTTTCTCAATCACGAGATTCAAACCTGGTTTCAACAAACCCTTCGCATAAGCTTCTTGCAACTATACATGTGAGGAGAAAGAGGTTAGAAAAAGATTACGATAGATAATTTGATATGTAAGTGGTATTTACTTCTTCGTCTGATGAATTGTATTCCGAGTCCGATTCAGAAGACGATTGCGCTTCTTCGGTGTGCAATACAACCTTCTTCACTTTCATTTTTTTATGTTAAACTTGATAAATACACAAATTTACAGTTTTGGCACAATACACAGTGTGCACCACACACGCCTTTAGCGCGATCTATTGGAAACACAGGGTTATGTTTCTGACATGATACTTAAACGGCAAGCAAGCTTCTTAAACTGTTCTCAAATATAATTAAAATGAAATATTAAAAATTGTCCCCCTCACTCCTCCCAATAATTACTCTTATGTGCAGTTTTAAAAATCGTAAACCTCCTCGTTTCTTTTTTGTGTCATAACAAATTTTGATATCATGATATTATTTCAGTTTTACTATAAATAATTCTATTTAAATTTAAAATACAAATTGCATATATAAAATTGTATCCTTAAAAAGTGCACCAAGTTAAATGTCCAATAAAAAGAAATTGCGTACAATTTCCAAATCAATTCAACCAATTACAGGTCATATAGTCTATTAACTACTGTTTGCTATCGCAATAGAAGAAGCATATTGTATGTTGTATGTTACATAAGAAATAGAATCTGATATCTTATCTCTGAATCTGTGAAAAGATACAGAAGAAAAAATAAAAGTAGTCGGGATGAACCGCGTTGGCAATTTCAGTCTAGACTGTACCCCTCGATGTGCAGAAATCCCGCGAGACTCGCGTCTGATATATACTATACTCTATGCTAGGATTTTTTGTCACAGCTGGCTAACGACAGCGAAACATAATGACGGATAGTGATAAGAAACCGATGTCACGTTTATTGAAGCTCGCCAACAAATTCAACTGCTTCTACCTGTCAGGTAAGCGAAATCGTTTCATATAAGGGCGCCTCGCCTCTCTGTACGCCTCCTGCACGATTTTGTAATGATTAGCGCATAGAAATTCGTAGCTTTCCGTTCTGTCTACTAAGATATTGATTTCGAGTCTCTTGTGTATTCTTTCGCGTATTCTCAGCGAACTAATAGGAATTGTGCCTATTTTCCTCGGAGAGCATAAATGATATTCATGAAACTGGCTACAATAATTTTTCCTATCATTACATATGTGTATATATATGCACACACACACATATATATATATATATGTATGTATGTATGTGTATATATATATATATATATCTATATTGTTGATTCTCTCTACTTTTCTCATAATAAATATTTTGAGTATTGTTGCTATATGTATATTTATCAAAGTAGATACCAAGGATGTGTATCGTATATCTTTATGAGGTGTTCTATATTATTATCTGTTTCTTGTACAATTTAAACACAGATCTGTAAATAGAATGTATATTGATGAATATTTGTGAGATTCTATTGGTATTCTTTTCGTCTTTCCCAGGTTCAAGTTACAATAGGATTATTATGTCACTATATTATGTTTTTGTATTGACAAACGCGTTTAATTTCTTTCGTTTATTGCTTATATTTTATATCTAAATACTAATTTTATTCCATAATGTCAATAATTGGATTAATGAAATAATTCACGACGCTTTTTAGGTTTTCACGCAGGTGAATGCAGAGCCTTTGTTGTTGATGGGCAACAAATTGGCCTTGTGCGTCCAGATGTAATGAAGGAATTGTTGAATTATCCACAGGTAACTCTGCATATTGAATTACAATAGATAATACGTCTATTAATATGTTTATATAATCTTATCGTATCTGTCTTAAATATTTTTCACAGGTATTTCAAGTACATCCTGAGTACGTGCAACTGAATCCAGCGTTCAGAGAATATGCAGAGAGAAGCGCCAGAGTCGAGGAAGTTCTGAGAGAATGGCGTGCAGGTGGGAAGTTTATAGCATTAAGAGGATGGAGAGAAGAGTGCTATGAAGTACGTGCAGAATTCAATACCCCACCGCTGTTCAAAATGGACCGGTCCGCTACATGTATGTACGCTAATTACAGTCTTACAGACATCTTTATCTATCCAACTAGGCTTGTTTAACATAATCATTTACTTAAAAATTATTGTTCTATAGGCTTGTTTGGAATTCGCAAATATGGAGTTGACATTAATGGATACGTTATGGATCCTGTAAAAGGTTTATCAATATGGTTGCAAAAGCGCAGCCCAAACAAGCAGACTTGGCCTGGCTACTGGGATAACATGGTGAGTGGTGGATTGAGCGTTGGCTATGGGATTAATGAAACTGCTATAAAAGAGGCTGGGGAAGAAGCCAGCATTCCTAATAATCTTATTGCAAAACTAAAGAGTGCCGGCTGTGTATCTCTGTTTTTTGAAAGTGAAAGGGGTCTGTTTCCCAACACTGAGTTTGTATACGACCTTGAACTACCACCAGATTTTGTACCAAGCAACAATGATGGAGAGGTAGAGACTTTCGAATTGCTTCCAGTTAACGAATGTTTAGAAAGGATACTGTCTTCGCATTTTAAAACCACGTCGGTGCCAGTCGCGCTTGACTTTTTAATTAGACACGGATATATCACAGCGGAAAACGGTGAGTATACTTTATGACAATAAACAATTACAGTGTCAAGTAATTAAAATATTCACTTCACTTTCTGTTGCAGAGCCTAATTTTATAGAAATCGTGGAATTGCTTCATATACCTCTGCAAACCATTTACAATCACCCACAAAAAAAGTGTAAAATAGCCGCAAATGGTGAAGCAATCGAATCATTAGACAGAATTTAAGTTTAATTAGTCCTTAATTTAATTTCGCGTTTAAAATTAATCGAATCGAGCGGAGTTGGAATTTTTGTGATTTCTTTGTATTTGATCAATTTTTTGCAAACTTTATAGTAAGGAAAAGAAAAAAAGAAAATGGTGCAGATTTATATACGTAAGACTTGCAAAATCATTAGATGACAACTAAATAATAGTTCAAATATTTCTAGAATTGATTTGAAGGATTTTTATGAAATTCAAACTAACTCTTGTTTCTACAATATCGGAAAAGGAAAAAAAAAAAAAGATACGTTATTTCAATAGATAATATTGTCATAACATTTTTACTCGTAAATATATTATTATTCCTTTTGTTACAACTTGAGTAGTTTTTGATATACAATAACGATGAAAGTATCAGGTAAAGACGATTTTTTGACGACTTATACGAAAGACATAAATAGGGACGTAAACGTAGCCGTTATTAACTCAGCGAGAGTTTCGTAGGGGATTAATTCTAATTTATTGGGGATTTATTGATATATAACAACTTTGTAAAATTGGCACAATACAAGGAGATAATTTACGAAACGATCTTTAAGCAGATTCATTCATCATCGTTATTTAAAAAGAAAGAAAATCACGCTACATCTTCCTCTGATTTCTACCAAGCCATCGAACTGAACTTTTGCACAAGAATGAACGAACGAACGAACGAAGGGGTTTTCGCCGATCGTACGAGTAATAATCTAGACGTGTGACAAATTTTGATATACACCGATGTCAAATTAGAAGTATTATTCATACAGCATTCCAGAAGCATAGATTAAGTTTTCAGTTTCTAAGCAAGCAAGGAAGTGGAAAAACGAAAGAGTAACAATAGCTTTTTCTAACGTTTGTAATAGAATTTTTGTACTAAAAAAAACGTACTTGTACACCTAACAACAACAATGAGTGCGCATAAAGTAAGAATGCAGTAATATCCTAATATTCTGCGTAGGATGTAAGATGAAATTCATTCACAGTATTATGAATGTGAATGCACAGTATACT
Organism: Bombus haemorrhoidalis; assembly: GCA_014825975.1. NCBI lineage: Eukaryota > Metazoa > Arthropoda > Insecta > Hymenoptera > Apidae > Bombus > Bombus haemorrhoidalis. Next base: position 837,203 of record CM026176.1, on the reverse strand, counting down.
ATTTGATATGTTTAGAGTAAAAATGGAAAAAATGAAGAAAAAAAAAAAAACAAAAAGAAAAACATTTGTAGACGAATTATGTCGACGTATGTGTTTGTATACTATCAACTATGCTACCAACGAGAAAGACCCAGCATTTTCACTTGAACAACGTTTATTGGGAAGGGGAACAAAAGTGTTCGTATATCGTTTATTGTATGTAATATGTAGGTAGATTTTTTAATTCTCAACAATGATTGGTACCAAGGTCCTGATCAAGTGATATTATTAGATTGTGAAGAATAGCGATTGTATAAACGGCAAACGCAATCCTAGAAGCATCACTTTTTATCTTTTGTCTGAATGTTTTCAATGTGATATTTATTGCTCATTATACTTATTTGGCGACAATTAATTTATGTGTTTACCATTTTGTTCATTCGATGCACAGAATGTCTAGTGTTCTTGCTTTGAAAGTATATTAACTATTATCAAGTATTTTTATAAGTTATTGTATTTAAATGATGCTTTATACCGCTTGCATTGCGTATGCCCTTAAATTAAGAGATTTTTTATACTGAAACTAGTTTCTACAAGATGAAGAGTCATTAGGTATGTTAAATTCAATATATAAATCGTTGTTGTAGATTCGATATTATTATAATTGCGTTTATGGATAAGCATTCTGAATATCTTTTTTAAGGAATTTTTCTACCAAGACCGATATTAAGCAGGATATCCGCTGTGACTTATATTATGTTAAATGTATTTGCTTCTTTTCGTTGCTTTTATTTCAATCCACTTAACTAGATGACAGTAAGTGAGGTCCGTACTGCTTAAGCATACTCTAACTTTAATTTAGTCCTTATTCGAACTAACCTGATGTGTTTAAATGAGTTCGCTATTTTTATAATCATGTACTAGTCATACTCGTCATCGCCCTATTATTTTTAATCCGATCATTAAATCTATGACTATATTCGTTTTTAAGTGGAACTAACATTTTTGTGATAGATATGAGTACGGCTGGCCATACTGTTTAATGCATGACTTAATATTTGTCAATGAATAAATCTAATCAAACTTACAATGTCATCGTTTCTATCTTTCCTGTCTTTCACTTCATTTTCTTTCCTGTAAATCCAACTTGATTAACATACAGATACATTATATGCTTTTTATGTTACTTTTATTCTAAGCATTCGTCAACTAAAATTCAAATGTAAAACTGAAACTTTTACATGTATTTCTGTTCATTGCATAAATGTTGCACTTAATTAGTCGATAGTTCTTTGTAGTTATTGAATTACTATGAACTCTGTTATAAGCTATCATCATGGTACAATCATTTAAAATATCAATTGAAAAAGGAGAATCACTTCTAATGACCTATTAGCTGAATAAATAAAGTTAAATGCTTTGTACTCTATCATTATGCCCTTTTTACACGACCAATAAAACTATACTATAATTCGTTAAAAAGAATACTTGCGGACAAGTAATAAATCCTTCTTATAAAATGTTTAAATATCTTTAAATTCCAAGGAGTTGAGTTAATTAATACGCTACTCAGAAAATAATTTTAGAACGGAACGTGGATGGAAAGAACAGAAATTTTTCTTTGCTGCTTTAAAATATATATAAAAAAGAAAAAAAAATTTAATTAGATTTTCTACATTTTCAATCTCATAAAGTAATTATCATCTGTGATATAGTAAAAACATGGCAGTTTCCGGTACATTTGTATTTCGAAAACTTTGGCAGCAGAACGATCTTCCAGCGAGAAAGCAATAACAAATGACCGGGCTAGTGGGGATGCTCGAAAAAGTAAAAATAAAAAAATTGTGCTAGAAAGCTGGTGGGGAGGCTTGACTTTGTCAGAAGAAACAAAAATCGACCAAATCACTACCCTTTTGAACATCAGTGGGGCAACAGTCCTTCCTGTGACTATTCTCTGCTACACACTTCCACATACTTCCTGTCGAAGTTTGGCGTTATTTCCAAACTTTTCATTTATTTCCATTAGTTAAAAACTATTTCTAAATCCAGTGACTAAATCAAGCGAAATAAGTGCGACGTATGAAGTGTTATTTCGTTTATTAGGTATGGTGAACAAGTATCATAATTCAGCTATTTTTTCGAAAGGCAATTGCGTTTGTAAACATTATTTTTGTTTATCCGCTACGATTTTGTCAGTTTTATACGAACGGAACGCATCGAGGTTGCGTCATATTGCGAAACTTTTCATTTTCTCTTTTAGTTATTTTACGTGGAATTCGTTAATTGTATCGAGCTTTTTGTTAGTCTAGAAATTTCAAGATTTACGAAAATTCGTATAATGGAAAAAGATTTATTTTATGAATATTTTAATCATTCCTTATATATGTTGTTATAAATTCGTAATTTTTGTGTACTACAATACGACAGCGCAAAAAGTGAGAATTTTTTAATTAGTAATGTGTTAAGTTAAAATTATCCTATTTCTACTTTCTTTTAATTCATTTGCGTTCTCTCCTATTTCATAGTAGATTTTAAACTATGGATTCTACGACGTTTTCACTGAAACAGTCTCCTTTAACAGCCTCGGAAATTTCGTCAAAATTTGGATCTCTCATACATTTGGCGATAGGTGAGTCATTAATTATATTACATATACTTCTGTTCTATACATATTCTCATACATGTATTCTATATCTCTCAATTATTTTGTATAAAAATTACGTTATATAAAATCCTCATACTATTTAAGAAATATATGTGTATATATATATATATAACTAATGTATAACTAACTATAATTTATATACATGCAACTGATAAGAAAATACAACTAAAAAAATTGAGCATAGATAAAAATTTGTTTTATCTATTGTATATCATAATAAGTACTTTGCTTTGGATATTTCATGTATTTATAAATGCATGAAGATCCACCGTCTCTTAATAAATACACAGAACTCAAAGGAGGACATATTGAATTAACGTTTCGCACCATACGAATTTCGTTATCTATAATCCAGACCGTGTGAGTCACAGGTGACCCATCCAGAATATTCATTAAAATAATAAATAAGCTGTGTACCACAGTGTTCACGAAAATTATCATTTTCAGAAAAGAAGGCCTAACGTACGAAATATTTCGATGTACGTATATTATATTGGTAGATCATATCAGGAAACATTTCATAATTTGACTTTATCCTACAACTAAAAATATTATACACAAAAAAAGATATATATATATATATATATATATATAAAACAGCCTAAACAAGTGGGTTGTTATCGATGATACTCGCACGATACGAAGCATATTGAACAATTAATATAATTAATAAAGAATAAACAATTTGATAGCGTAGATACGCGCATAATATTTCATACTTGAATAATGGCGATGCAATGGAAGAAATTTTCTATCACTAACCTTTTTCAAATATCGTGGTCCAGAAATAGTTGAAAGCTGGAAATCGAGAAAATTATGTGGTCCAGGGTCATCACTCCACGATTCAATCACGACACATTAGCACTAAATAATTTTATCGCATTAATTTTTCAATTATTAAACAACGCCTCGAACGAAACGGTGGTTGAAATCGCGATGGCCGATATTCAACTGCGGAAGATTTGAATTTTCTTCATAAAAAATTCAAAATATCGATACAGAGGCGTTTCAGTTCGATTTCACCGCTTCATCGATATTTAAACTTTAGAATTCGATATTAAATTAGCGTCGCGCATGCGCGTTCGTACTTCGTAAAGTTCTGCGTGGGTGTTATTTTTGCGTTTCGAATAACAATTTGAATTTTCTTAGAAAAATAGAAAATGTCGGTGGTGATAGGGAGAAAAATCTTCGCGGATTTTTGTGGCAGTCATTTGAAGAAATTGTCGACGCGTTCAAAAATTGTTAGGTTTGGTTCTGTCGCGAATGATAAGTCTGTTAACCTAGAAGAGAATGCGAAAAGTGGTATCCCGGCTTCTGAACATGGCAGAATTTCTGCCGCTGTTTTGAAGAAATTTTCCGAGCGCTTCGTTTTAGAAAACGTTGATCCTCCTAAAATATTACAAGCTAATGAAGTAAGTTTGTCATGTAAAGATTAACATTTTCAAAGATATGAAAATATTTCTTTGTTATATTTTCATGTACTTTCAGTTTTCTGTTTCAATAATTCAATTGATTATTTGATTGTGATATTCTGAATTGTAAAATGTTTTGTATATTTCACAATACGATGTACATAATGTTAACATTATTTGTATAATTAACTTATGTGGGAATTTTATACGCACAATGAAAAAGAAAAGGTATAAAATCTTTTCTTGTTGCTAATATTATTTCAGAAAAAATGGTTTAAGCATGATAGTTCCATAATAAACAATTTTGATTTACATTTGTAAATTATGATTGAACTATATTTAAATTACATTTGTACTTTCTAACTGAGAAAGGAATAACGGTATCATATCTCTATGCACTGTTAGCAAATTATATATTAGTTTTTATCGTAAAGTTTGGGTAGCTGATAAATAAAAGTAATTTAGTATTTTATCTTAATTCTTTTTGTAACTATTTTGTAAATGTTCTTGTAAATATTCTGTATAGAATATGTAGTGCCTTATATCCTTTTGTATGTAATTTTGTATGTGAGTTCATATAAGTTAATAGAATATTCATCGAAAGGCAAAGCTTGTAGCATCTTTGCATTGGCAGGTTCTTGTAGATGTTCAGTATTGCGCTCTCAATGCATCAGATGCGTTATTGACAAAAAATATGTATACATTTGAACCAACTTTGCCCATGGTTCTTGGTTACGAGTTTGTTGGAAAATTAATTCAAGTTGGGGAAGAAGCTAAAGGACAAGGTTATAAGGTTGGGGATAAAATTATTGCTCTTAACAAAGACCGTTATGGAGGTTTAGCGGAACAGTGCATAGCGGATGTTGATGTAAGCTAGTTTCTTTTACTTAATCGCTTGTTTTTGTATTTCACTATATCAGAGACTTTTAGGATATCTGGAAAGTACCATCAGAAGTAAAATCTGTCGATGCAGTGGGTTTACTCGACGATTATATTACAGCTTTAATCGCATTAGAAAAAAAGGTTAACAACATTCAAGAAGAAGATATGATATTAATTAACATGGGTTTAAGCGGCATTGGATTAGCTGCAGTTGATCTTGCGACAAATGTATTCAAAGCTCAGGTTAGATCTCTGGTAACGAAACTATACAAACACGAACATGGGTAGGCAATTCTATTCATTTTAAGTCAGCAGTTGTCTACGTTGACTATTAATTCAGGTAATTAGCGTTTCTGCTACTGAGGAGGGGGCAGCTCTTGCTAGAGAAAAAGGTGTGCTTGCGTCTTTTAAATATAAAGATAAAAGATTATTGAAACAAATCGAGGAGATAGCTGCAGATAATAATATCGAAGAAATCTTTGATAACGCGGATGGTGAATATTTTAAAAAAGTGTTAAGCTGGTAAGTTTAAGGAGAATGATGATTCTCGTGCAAGGTCAAGTTAAGAACAACGTTAGAAACTGTGTTGTATTTCTAGTTTTACTAATATTTACAAAGATGGAACTACCATAAAAGATATGTTGCGCGACGATAATTTTGCAGTTGTGTTACATCACCTGTCCCGTGAAGGTACATAAGTACTCTAGAAAATAGCGCTAATTATTTAAATTAAGTAGGCCAGTTTATTAAATATTAGCATTTATTATAAAGGGAGAGTAATAATCGCTGGTTCAGCAGTAACTGTAGAAACTAGTGATCCTGATACGCAAAAGAATGGCTTTTCCGTTAGTGGATTCAACTTGAGGCAATATAGGAAGAAGAAGCCCGAGTCATATCGGTATAACAAACTAAAATGTCCGATAAATTTTGTTCATTAACGAACCATTCAAAACCATTATCGAATTATGATAAAAATGATAATTATTATGAATTATCAGCAACAATAGGAACTATTTTTAATTCATAAAATTATTAACAAAATTTGTAGGACAGTTTAGCGCTTAGGTTTAAATTTTTTCGAAGTAGTTTATTTTAATTTTATATTCTTTTAACTAGACAAGCAGGGGATGATATTTTACAATTTATCGAAGAGGGTCTAATTAAACCAACTTGTTCATTAACAGTTGGATTACCAAAAGTAAATGATGCATTGGACTTTATTCTTAATAAATCTGCAGGAAAAGTGAGTGTAGAATATCCAGTAGTTTAGCTAGTTATTCATAATCTTGTGATTCATAATCACAATATGAATAAATATAAATCTATATAACATAAAAAATTATTAATTTTACAGGTTATTATCAATGTAAAAGATAGGTAGGCTTAGCTCAAACAAACAAATTAATGAAAAAATTTGCGTCGCTATAAGCAATGAATATCTACTAAAAATACTTGCAAACCTATTTCACTCTTTATCGAACATAAATAACACTGTGAACTTGGATTAAAGTTATATTTAAGGATTAATTAATTAAGTACATTAAGCTTCTCATTTGCTGCATAAAAATTATATTTGAAATAAATTGACTGTATCTTCTGTATAATATCTTTGAATAAATATTTTTGATTTTACGATGGTTGGAAATGAGGAGAGCAGTACCCTTGTTCTCTATTCGTTTTCCAAAACACGCTTCCATACAAATTTACGATAACAGTTTTCTTGCTCTACGATCATCCCTTCTTTTACAACCATTCCTCCTGTCTTGTTGTATGGGACTATATGTATAGTGTGAATGTTATTCCGTCTTACAGTGACAAAGAAACGTTTAAGCCTGAAATTAAAAGTTATATATACGCGATACAAGAATTATAGGTTCTTCTCACATTACATGTAACTAAATCAATAATGGATTTGACTTGAAGCATTTTAAAAAATAAAAAGTGAAAATTATGGAATAGTGGTTTAGAATATTTTCGTGCTAGATGATTGTTCACGGAGATTCGTTCGGTTGTGAGACAACAGAAAATTGCACGCATACGATTGGGGTTAGGTAGCCGTGCCATACTAGCAACTCGGTTGCGGTCATTATCGGTTGCTCAACGCCCCTTTATCGAAACTGGAGCGTTTTGTTGCCGTGCTACCGACGAAAGGAAGCCCGGAGTAAAAGTCCTGAGAACGGTCCTTCGTGAAATCGTCGATTCTAAATATGTTCCCTCTAACGCTAGCGAAGAATTTTATTTTGTCCTTTTTTTTCTTTCTTTCTTTTTTCCATTTTGTCAGTTTGCCTGGAGCAGGCGATGAAAGGTGACTGTTCTTTTGTAATACGCGTGGTAAGGGTGAAACACGTATTTCGATCTTAAATTACGAGACTATTATCGGTACTCGGGGAATAACGAGCCACGATTGGTAGAAATTCTTCGACCTTTTTGTTCTCGGACGTTTAACGCGGATACAAAAATGTAGAATATGCAGAAAATGGATCTCGGGGAGCGCGAACGAATGTATCATTACCTCGGATATGTCATCTATTTATAGGAATACTTTATTTCGTGTTATCTTCTTCTCTGCATGCTTAGAACGCAATCAATATCTTTAATTTAGAAAATAAATTGCATCTGTTTAATGTTTTCTTTACTTTGGACAAATATAAGTATTGTTAAGAAATCACGAACTATTGTTCAGAAACTATCTGAATGTAGGTATGCTGTTCGAAAGGACTGTCCTTTCGTTTTAGATTTCGTTCACCATGGGGGTCGAACGACGACAGGATTGTCAAACGTGTTGATTAATTGATAACAATGATTTAGGATCGTGAAACGTGGCGTGGGTGCTCTAGAATGCGTGAAGTGGATGACCAAATATGGTGAGCCCTCAGGCGAAGTCCTTGCAAAATTGTCTCACCCAGCCGGACAGTCTAAGGTCTCGACAAACTTTCTCGGAAACTTTTCGTTGCAAATTACGCACCTAATTGTATTTCATATTTTTGTACTCTTTCTAGTTGCTATGCGACTATTAGCTTTGACACTTATCGTTTGACATTAACTTGGCACTCGAAGGTGTAAAATAAGAGGCGACATTGCTTGTGAAATAACGCGATATAAAGGTCAATTAAACCGCCCTGTTATTATAAATCACGTGGAATTGTAACAAGGTTCAGGGTAATCATGATAACGGTATTGGTGCGGTGATTTCAAAGTTCGATCGTTAGTCGCAAATTATTCCTCTTCGAAATCTTTTATTCGCAGTTTTTCTTCTCGTTCCCAAGAAAATTTCGCCAGCAATTCCTTTTTTTCCCCACGTCTGATCTTTCTCCTAATTGGTTTACTTTTTGTGGTTGTCTTTTTTCCTCTGTTATAATTATAACAGTGTTGCTCTGGTTGGTTTGAGATTTAAGCAGATCGAAGCCGGATTTTTAGCGAAGGGAATCGCTTTTTCGTTGCGTGAACTGCGAGTTGTTGTTTTATGGCTCCGAGTTTTTTGTTAATTAGTCGTGCTTTACGGTGATAGCTTTCGTAACAATGAACAGACTTTTGTACCTAATGGAATCTTTTTTAATTAGGACAGGTTCTGAATGTTTTGTGAAAAAGCGTCGTGAATATCTGAGTCAGAGTTGTTTGCCTTCGATCTCTGAGTCCAGCTGTTGTTTATCCTTTTCAATCCTCGATTCGATAAAATCAATAAAACTCAATTACACTCTGTACGAAAAGTCTCCGAAGCGGCTGAAAACTAGCAAATTAATCGTTTAATTTAATCCATCTCTCGTGTTAGGCCGCGTGTCCGACCTATCAGATACGCGATCTTTCAATTAACCAGCCTCCGGAAAGAGAATCCGCGGTCGATCTGCTTGCCAGATGTCGAAGGCAGAGGAGAAATAAACGGTTCTCGCGTAAATCGAAAGAACAAGTTACATAATAAAACACATCGAGCGCAAAAAGTCACGGTTTCTCGGTACTTTCGCGCTGGACTTTTACACGCTTTTCTTTCGTTTTTTTTTTTTTCTCCCCCTTCTAAAGTGACTCGACGCTTTGCTCAACGAGCCTTTTATTATCTCACGCGCGTGCCCTCCGAAATTCTCGCTTATATCCTATAAATGATCGCAAAATGGCGTAATCGAGCGCCGAAAATGGCACCGTTCTACCGATTACCGACGTAATTCTCTTCATTCACTGGTATATCTAGTCCTCGTTTAGCGTCTCGTAACTGCGACATCGCTCGAAACCTTCAATTTTTGCATATTATTCCATTCAATTTTAATTATTATTATATCCAACTTGACGTACTATACTCTTCTAGATAATTGCAAGTACGGGCCCTGGTCGTCGAATTACGATCTCATAGAAAAATTGCACTTTTCTAACTACAAAATGATAACTGACAGGCATATTTTCTTTCAATTATTTTAGAAAATATAATGAAGCGTGCGTCACCTACGACCATCGCGATAATCAACGCGTCAACAGAAGATAATAAACTTCCTCGACCATGCGAGTCATTATTTTCGCGAAAATCGATCGTATAATATATACCGCGTGAAAGTGGAGAATTTTTAGTACATGGTTTTGTAGTACATGAGACGCATCGTACGCTTTGTATGGACATCGATACGTCAATTTTTCGTGCAATGAAGCGTTACATTGAAACGTACCAGTCGTGATTAATTGGCCCGATGGGAGGATTAATTTTAGGTTAGGTCTTTTGTGAAAGGATACGATTTCAGGATGATAAATCGCGAATTTAATGCCGTTTGCTCGGCCTGGAAACTTACGTTCCGCGCGGGTCTGTTCGCGACTACGGAGAGGAAATTAATGGGTTCGCGTTTCTGCGATCTGTATGAAGTAGCGAAGTGTAGGAAGAGCAGAGCTACGTTGGGTAACTGGCTCTTAGGTAACCCGTTGCGGATCTATTTCAGTAATTGTCAAATCTGGTCGATGATTTATGATTATTATCGGCAAATGAACCAATCCTCTTCCTCGATTTCCATTACTAAATCATTGACAGATGAGTTTAAGTTTCAAACTCTTTTCCTTGTACGAATATCACATTGATATCTAAAAGTTCAAAAAATATCACATTTTAAATATCAACGCGGTTATTTTCTTTTTTCTTTTTTTTCCTTTCCTATACGATGTTCAAAGGTTGTACTTTAATTTAACTGAAAGCATAATATTTCTGGCCATTGTCTATGTAACGTTACCGAAATGACTATCATCGAATAACGGTGCAAAGTATCTTTTATTTATTGGATACCAAACTGAATTCAAAGCTAAAAACGAATCTACCACACAAATTAATCTTACGAATCCTGTAGATGAAAATTGATATAGAAGAATTAATACGAATTCTAGGAATTAATAGCAAGTTACTTAAATCGCCATTAATTATCCTGACTATATTTCACGAAAGCAAATGAAGTCGTCAGACCCGTTTGTGTCGTTTGAAGGATCCTCTTTCTGTGAATCAGGGGAATTAATCTGTCAGACGATCGTTAGATCGATCGCGGATCTCGACAACAGCTTGCAAAACAGGAACGAGATCCGCTGTATCTGCAGAAACCGAGGCTAGTTGTACGTGGCGCGAAACGAGTGGGAGAGCCCCTTACGACAGTCACATATCCGCGTGGCAGTTACGCGGCATTTGTCGCTCTGTCTACGAGAACGATAAAAGGAAATGGCCTCTGGTATCGCCTATCTGTACAATCACTCTTGGGAGCCACGGTTCACCTAGATATGCTAATATGATTAGAAAAGAGCAAGGGACATTTGCAAGGCCTTTTCCTCCGGAGCCGACCGATAAATTGCTCGACACTGCGATACTATAGGCCACACGTGCGCCATCGCGTTTTCAGCGCAGATTATTTCGTATTTGTTGAAATTATCAATCCCTCGATGCGTTTGCACGCGATCATTCACCTTTTGAACGTATCTTTAAATTTCAATGTTTAACAAAGACGGAGAGAGAGAGAGAGAGAATCGACGTAGTAAGAAATTATCTATTATTTGTAAATATAAATATATATATAGATTCGATGTAATTTTTATAGAAAGTGGATAATGCTTCCACGAAAAAATTCCAAACAATTGAATATTTTGCTGGAACGTAAAGAGAAGCGAAATCAGAATTGGAGTTAAAAATTTAATTCGTTGGATCGGCGAACACACGGTGTCTGTCGCATGAAATTCTCGATGCAAAAATTTCAAACTTTCTCCCGATTTTATATATTCTATTCTCTACAATAATTTACGAAATTCCTTTATCGACCGGAGTGCTAGGATATCAATCATAGCGACAAAAACGCCTGATTACACTTTGTCTTTACTTTCACATTTTCCTAATTCGCACCTGTCTCTTGGTAATATAAAAGAAGAAAATGTTGCGCGAATATCTGGCTAATTGTAAATCAGTTTGCCTTCACATTGGAGAAAAATCGGTCGACCAACGCGTAATCACTGATGCAACGTTGCGATAAAAGGGGGAGAGAGTGGCCAGCGACATTTAGAAGATTTTTCTCGACGGAAGCGTTTCAGTTCGATAATTATCAAAGGTTAACTGCTCGACGATTCGCGTGCGCCGTCCGTAAATTGCATTTTAAACTCGTCGTTCGATCGATCGTACTTTCGTTCGAACAAACCCCGTGATCGAAGAAACTTTTATTCCCATTTTTTGTTTATTCGCGTATATGTGCGCATACGTTTATGCGCGATTTAATTCGTCGCACGTATTCAATGTTAGCCTCTGCGACTAAATTGCAAAACGCATTTGCGTAAGCAAATGACTGCGTCGTTCTATCGATCAAATTTTTGATGCGTGTTGTTGGCGAAGAAATAATTTAACGAAAGAGCTGGAGCAAACAACGAGAATCGTTCAAATGATAAAATATCGTTAAAAGAGATTTATCGTTTATTACGAACGATTATATTTCTCGAGAGGAGATCCTGACAGAAATCCTAACTTTGTATGCAAATTGGAAAATTGGAAATTGGCCGGTCTCCCCCATAAAACGGCTTATTCTCGGCGAATTAATTCTTATTCGAACGGAACGAAGGGTTGAGGCGGAAATTGCTGGTGTCCGTGGTAATTATGAACGGTTTTCTATGGGTCAACGATATTTGTAAGCAGGCCAGCCGATAATAAAGTTACGACAGAGAGTGGCGTTAATATTACGCAGAGACCATGGCTTGTGGCATGGTATTGTTGTGGCAGTCGGTTCTGGTAGCACGTAGATAACCAGCCTGACAATGGCGGCCTCTGTTACGTGGCATTGTGAAATGATAACACTTTCATCGGCCACGACGACGTTCATTAATCAAACGGCCGGATGACATTGAAATTTCACGCGGGCCGGATAGTGCAACGTTTTTGATGATTTAATTGAAACTAGAAACGTTTTAATTTGGTTTGCGTCAACTCGTACCTTTCTCTTGTTAGGGTCGATGAATCGACAATAATCGATCATTGGTGTCTGGCGAGGGGGAGATTAGTCCGGGATTTAACTTAATTGAGTTATTTGTTAGTACCGAAATTCGTTTAATCGGGCGATCAAAAATTAGTTACGATAGATTACAGTTTTTACAAAGTATGAATCTGGCGTTGCATATTCCCATAATTAATTACCATGATTGTTAGTTTGGAATTTAATTTATGCGAATCGTTTCTTAGCATGTTTAAATACGTAATTAACGATTAGAAATCAATTTAGAGTCAGGATGATTCTAGTCAGTCTACAAGTAGAAACTTGGTGCTCCCGAGTCACCGTACGTTCTTTAAGATGAATGACAATCCTGTCGATCCACGGCTCGTCAGGCCGACCCGCGAAAGAGTCACATACTAATAACTGGAGCAAAGCGTTGTGTAAGCAGTGGGTGGCCGCCTTTCTCTGCCAGTTGCCAGCTTTAACACGATCGTCGTATGCCAGAACACCGATTTCTGCAGCCACCAAGGATCGGATTCTTTTTACACCGCAGACATTAGCCGAGTTAAGATCGGCTTTGTGTAATAATTAGAACGGCCACGCCACTCGATATTTTAATTACGCTACAGTCGTCTTAATTGGGCTTGATCACGGTGTCGACAGATCTCCAGGAAAGTTGATAACACCGATGAAATAATATCAGAATATCGACACGCTTCCGAGATAAATCGCACAATTGATAGAATAATGGCGGGCAATTTTAGATCCTTAATAATTATCAGTTATTATTTCCTCCTTCTCAACTTTTTTTTTTTTTTTTTTTTAGTTCACGTATCCCGAGAATTGTTTCCTTCTTTATAGCTACGGATGCAATTGCGAAACGGAGTTCCTTTGATTCGATTAATCGGATCGCGTTATGCGGAGCAGATCGGTTCAGAAACGATTTTCGTAATTGGATTTTGCATCTTAGAATTAAAATTCTTATCCGATCAGTTTAATTCTTACATGGTTAAGAAATTAAGAATTTCCTGAATAATTTGAAGATCGTTGACCGATCGATGATGGTCTACCAGGATCGATAACAGACACGCTCGAGATCCGCCTTTACCCACGCTCTTATTCCCTCGTGATCTTTCCGATCCGTCCGATGCACAGATGCATCTTTGACCAATTACGAAAGAATTCAGTTTCCATTCCTATAAAACCTTTCACTTCCTTGATCGAGCATTCATAAATTTCATTATCGTGCGAAGATTTACATCGATTAGGATTTAACAATAAAGTTTCTCTTTCCATTGGCCTTCGATCAGTCGTATTTCATTAAAGATACGTTAGAGCATTTCGTGTCTGTGACATTGCACCGTAGGATATCGATTATTTGTTTAACGATTAGATAAAGACGGACACTCCTAATTGACGTAGATTTAGACTAGCGTAGAGCAGCTATTCGCGAGGAAAATAAAAAATGCCGTTAATATCGCCGATATCGAATTTCTTATGTATAGACCGCGAATTTTTATGCGTTAGAACTTTTAGTGGACGAATTCTCTACCCGAATCCCGTGCATTAAATTTGTTATATTCGTGAAAATATAAATGGCAAATTGCATAAATATCCCCGCTGTCTAGTTACGAATAGACAGGATTTTTGTGCATTTGTTTTTTGAACGTGCCAAAACGCAGGAGATACGTGTAATATACGGAATACTGTTCGTTATAATATTTAGCCGACGAGAAACCTCTATTTAGGTTCCATTTCCATAGTTGCGTTGGTAAAAATACAAATTTGCATGAATATCCAGAGTTTAATTATGAGACATTGCGTGTTTATTAAGCAACGTAGCTTTGTCCAAAAATGGTCAGGAGGCGGTAACTTTCGAATCGATCGGTAAGAATTGACGGAAAGCCGGCTGGCTTCGCCGGCGGAGGTGAATTCGAACGGCGCGAATTGAAACAAGAGGTAACGAGTGAATTGTCGCGAAGGCCATCCAGCTCACTTTTCCCTCGCACTTTTCTCAGCTGATTCTGGGGGCTCTCGTTGCGGCACTCTCTTTCTCTCCGCCTTCCTGTCTGTTCTATTTTCGTGTCGTTCTCGTACAACAGCACGGGGAAAAGTAGGAATTCCAACCCGCTATCTCAATGCCGTGCGATCGAATTTTTTTCTTCGTCGCCCGAGAACCTTTGTTCTTCCGTCGATCGATCATACGCATTGCGTATGCGTTCGCGACTGTAGAACGGTACAACCCAATAATGTTAACGAAGCTTCCTTATCATTTGAACATTTTCAAGTAGAATGGTTGGAACTTTTGGTCTAAAATTGTTTTAGAATTTAGCACCCTTTCGCCTGGATTAATCGGAAAATTGCAATTTTTTAGAATTTCAATTCCTTTGTTTCGTCGCCGATTTCTTTTCGCGCAGATTCATCGGAGGATCGCTAATTCGATAGCTTCGTTATCGTACGATAGAAACGCGTGATTTCAAATACGAAACCGTAGCATACGAGTTCTGTTAGGCAATAAAGGTACAAAGTTCGACAGAACTTTTAATTTCAAGGCCCAACAATTCGAATTACCACGTCCGTCTCGTAAGCACGGAATAAAAGGATCGCTATGACGTCTGCACCACGCCCACCCACTATAATTGACGATTTCGTTAATACATTTCAGAGCTGATTAATCTATATCTCAATTGCTCCCGATCCTCCAAGGTAGCTCCGTGTAGAAAGTTTCGAAGCAGAGGAGGAGATACCGATTCGAGTACGAAATTACAGTCCCAAAATCACGCTTCACGAATACTTGGAGCCTGTCTTCATATACACAGGCTTTTCAAAGCACTTGAACGCTTACAATTCGCATTTAGCCTTTAAACTATAAACCCCTATTCCGAATTATGAGACTGTCGATGCCGATATTCATCCCAACGTTTATTTCACGTAGAAAAGTCACACGAATATTTCGATCATACGTTAACGTGGCGATAATCAAATTTCATACTTTTATTTACATTTAGACGAGGAAAGAGTTGGAATATCTCGCTGGCCATTTGAAAGTTATAACAAAGATAGACGTTATTTTAAGGTCAAACAAACTTTTTTTATTTTATTTTATTTTATCCATGATATAATGACGAAAACGACCCGCTATATCGCGTCATTTCATGCTGTACTGTGTTAAATTAGATATGAAATTGAACGTACGACGGCTAAACCCTATCCGGCTGCAAGTATCAGTAGCAAGTATTCAGAAAGTTTCGGAAAAATGTTCTATGGTTACGTATTTGAATACTTTCATGAGCCATTGTACGTGCAAGTTACAGGATGTTACACTGCGTTACAGGGCGATACATTGATCTGCTTACTGGCCTTTCTCTTCTTTCACCTCGTTATGCATCGAGGCAGCTGTGGTTAGCGCGTGACAAATTAGTTAACGATTTTTGGCGATATTTATTACAGTGAAAATCCCAATTTTAATACGAGGAAAACGATTTTATTCTCTTCTCGTGATTTATCGTTGACTTTACAATTTTTCATTTATGTTTACACACAGCGAATTTTTCTTCCTTTCGAGAATTCGATCTTGATCGATAATTACTTTCCATCGCAGTGGACGCAGATACAGTTCCTTTCAAGTTAATGTATTCTTTTTATTCCAAGGTTAATGTTCTAGCAAGTCGAGGTGTTAGAATCGCACTCTGTTACATTTGTATCGAATAACGAGTTCCTTTTACGTTTCTCCATATTCACGAAAGAAAATATTATTTTTATTGCAGTTGAATTTGGGTAATCAACTATCAAAGATTATTGCTATTCCCATTCAAACGAAAGACGATCCTAAAAATTGTGAAAAATCTGTACTTTCGTAAATCAGGATCGTTGAAAATATCATTAAATAAACACGATTTTATGACGCACATGCGCTGGATAAAATAATTATTTCATTTCGATTTCTATATACACGATTCTAACACCTAATTTATTTCGTAAGCAGTTAAAGCACTAATTTACGATTATCTGTGACAATCAATAATGCGCTTTGATATTTTTATTAAAAATCTACTTGATACTTAATACAATCCTTCTCAATCTCATCCTAAGTTTTTTCTCATTTCGTCAACTTTTATCTTAGATAGTTAGAAATTGAAGCCACAGCAAATTGAAGTTCCTGCAAATACTTATCGCTACGCAACAGATCAACTTTGGATCGCTTATCAACTGTCGACAGCAATTCGACACTTCGTGTAATCTTCGCGTGGGTTGCAGAAAAATGACCATTTTCGATCCGTAAAAGTTGGAGAAGTTGCGCTCTAAAAGAATACCTGAAAAATGCCTATATTCTAAAGAAACTTGCCAATTTTCTTAACCCACAGACGAGAGCTCGATGGACGTCGAAAGCCCCGTTTCCAAAGCGTCCGAATAATTTTTCCTGGCTGTCCACCGTATCCTTGGACTCGGTTTCCCCTCCACTCTGGACCGAGTGACAGAGCCGCGTAGAGAGGGAGAGAACGAGCGGGCCTGTCCTCAGCGCAACAGAGAAACTCGACGAAACCAGCCGAGCAGGAGAGAGAAGGAACAGATTTCGAGCTGACAGGAGGGATAAGAAAGCCATGCACGTACTCGGTTTCCAGTGGAACGACGACTTTAGTCCGACGACCGCTTCCACCGAGCGAGGTTGACAAATCTTCGACGTGTGTTCTTCACCCGTGTGTGTTCCCTCGTGCACTCGAAACCTTGAATTTCCCGCGTTCCCTTCCCCATTCTCATCTACCTGCAACCCCGTTCACCAGTGCTCTTACCGTTCTTATCGTTGCTACTGGAAAAGATTCTTGAAAAGTGATAGGTAATAAATATGGTCCACGCAATATGGTCTATGGTACCAAGACATCAAGCTTCGTCTTTTTTCTAAAATACATGGAAACGACCGTAGCTGGCGAGACACTCTAGTTGCTAGAGTCTTGATCCAGAGTCGGCCTCCAGGTGTTTGGAAACCGATCGTGGCACGTGCCGCAGTAGGAATTCGTGACTCGAAGAAATAATCGTCGACGTGTTCTGTGCAATCGCGGTTATTTTCGTGTCTGCGGAGAAAGAAAGGGAGAGAGAGGGATAGAGAGAGAGAGAGAGGGAGAGAGAGAGAGAGAGAGCGCGCAAGGGAGAGAGAAGAAGAGAAAGAGAGAGAGAGAGAGAGAGAGAGAGAGAGAGAGAAAGAGAGAAAGGGGAAGGGGAGAAAGTGTTTACTCGTGACGATACTCAGGTGGATAGAAGGTAATAATCCAGGGACGGATCACAGAGGTTTGGATGGTGTTTCGAGGATCGATTACGGGGATGAGGGACTCGCGGGTGTCACAGAATGACTCGTGCACGTTGTGAAGGAGTCCGGTGCGGTAACATGCGCGAGATCCTGCGTGCTTCCAAGGGCAGATAGCTCGTTCTGTCGAGGAGAACATCCCCAGGGAGAACAACAACTGAAAGAACCCTAGAGGATCCTGAAGGATTGAGAGTCGCGCGGGACACCTCAGGTTCGTCGATTTTCCTTTTCATTCAGAATTTTCACATTGATTTTAACAACTTAATTAACAGAATGACCAATTTTTAATGCACATGCTACATGTAGCGATACTTCAAAGAAGCTTAACTAATACCTTATACATGTACGATAGTATTTCTTTTGCTCCGCTATTTTTTTCTACTCGTAATATCGGTCTTATAGCCGTTAAAATATCGCTTTTCGACCATACAACGAAGAATCTATGCGATAGGAAACTCTTACATAACGGTGTATATGCATTTAACGATCGTAATAATAGAAATTCGTTACCTTGATAGATTTTCCGTTGTTTGAACTATAAAAGAGAAGTCTGTAACCTGCAATTTGCAACTTAATTGTCATTGTCTCAAAACGAAGCTTAGACTTGATTAATTACTAGATGAGTAACCGATTACTGGGATTCGTTCGTACATTAGTCAGGGTTGAGTAACTTTCTGAACGATCTTCTTCCATTTCTTTCGTCCAGAACACCTGGATCTCAGCGCAAAAGGCTTTCGAAAATAGTGATTTTAATCTTGATTGCTACCATTGCGAACAACCGAGCATTATAATACAACGGCATTTATAGACAAGCGAGTTATTAATGTGCGTCCCTGTTTATGGTAATTTGTACATAGAATTCCATTAGACTTCAAAATTAGTATAATCATTAGTTATCCATAGACTGGCAGAAATAATGGAGAAATCTTGGTTTAACTAACGGGCTTAGATCGATCGGTACGATTTTCATTGTTACACCTTCAAATGACTGGAATATACTCATAATAGCTTCCAGGCATTTCCAAATTGTGTTGTTGGTGTAATTCATTGTTTGTTGCTGACGTCAACACGCTTGAAATTCTCGGGATACCTCGTTCGACATTTTTTCAATAGGTAGGTTCAATATTTTTAATTGCCGCTAATAACCGAATTAGATATATATAATAATTCTTTTTTTCGTTTTTCGTCATTGAAAAACGATCATCTTTTAAACGAAATTGTCTGTAAATCCCGACACTATCATATTTCGTGATAGGTATTTAATGGGCCATTAAGTTTCCTAAATTAACAGATTGGTCCCGTGAACATTCGCAGACACTCGACGTCGTTCTTTCCAATCATCATTACTTCGCTTCGTCACGAACATTCCCATAAAATACTTCGTAAATTCTCTGTACCAAAGAGTAATCTAAACACCACCTACGTGCCGATAATATTCAATGCCTGATGATTTATAGAAATTTCTGAATCACCACACGAGTCCTACAATAAGCTACAGATGTGTAGTACGAAGAATTTCAATTATTGTTATCTCATTTTTTCGCAAGCTTCCCCATAAAACGTTTCATCAATTTCGATCAGTCTCGCATAAAACACACAATGGCCTACAAAAATTTTGAAATTACCACACGGCTGCCAGAATCGATTACGAAAAGTCAATATTACCTTTCTATCTATCATTGCTTCATTTCCTTGTTACGATAATGTTCGACACACAGTAGCGTAGAAAAATTTCTAAATTACTATGCGGATCCCATAAGGAATTTCTACTTATCATTGATTCACTTCCTCGCAGACCTCGTTACAAAACAGTCCACAAATCTCGACGCACGTCCATTAGTACACCATATTGCCAATATACTGGAACAGCTGAATACTTCCTGAAGTATCAGAAGTTAAACCAATTACCAGTAGTACCCACTATAAATTTAACGCCACATCTCTAAATTACCACGTTTGAATCTAGCAGAAGCCGACATTAGTGCAGATTTTCCATAGGGAAGTACCCGGCAATCAGTTACACCACGTTGCTCTAGAAGCGATCTCTAGCGAGATCGCGTTTGCATAAATCCTGTTTCGATCGGTAAAAAGGACACGTTAAGTTAACGCGGAACTGTCTCTGGACTTTGCCTCTGCTTACTAGAGAATCGAGATCGCATTAGTTTAACGGCGACGTCGATCGAAGCGTCGTAACGCAAAAGTAAACATTTTTAATACCAACGGAGGAAATGTATTTTTCTTAATCTTGTCATTTACATATACTACTTCCAATGAAGATTCCAATGAAGATAATAAAGAACTTCATCGTTTATGCTACTTGTTCTCTCGCATATTTTCCGTATTAATCTCTTTGATGTAAATACACGATCGCTACTTCTAGTGTTAATTTATCGACGCGCGCGTCAGGATAGCGCCGTCCGACGGGGATTTTTTCGCGGGTAGGGTCCGCTTGTCAGGTTAGCCACCTGTTGCGCAAGGGAATCCCCACTACGGCCAGCGGTGCGGAATCTTTATTTTTGTCTAGCGAGCTGCGACGCCGGCGTGGCATTAAGAAAGCGTGCCTCCGCGGTGTCACTGATTGATGACCACGCGAAGACAATTCAACGAGCATCTCCCCTTCCTGGAGCCGTGAAATGAGAGACGCCACGCGCAAATCAAAGTCGACGACGTAGGCTCTTTCAGGGGAATTTATTTGGAAAGAGCAATTAGAAACTTCTGTTCTTTTTATTCTTCTGGTTCTTAGAGTTGAACGAATAGGATGAAAGTTCGGTAGCTGTGATGGGTTTCGTTTGACTTGAACATGTATGCTTGTAGTATATTTTAGTCGTACGTTTAGTAGTATATTTTAGCGACATTCTCTTGATTACCCTGTTATCTTAAATTGAATTATCTTGTATCGACGTTCCTTGACGGAATCGAATCATTAGTCAACGAACGGAAAGTTCATGCCACTTTGATCCGGTTCTGAATTTTAAAATTTCGTTTACCTAATTTGCAATAAAATAGAGGATAGCCTGAACGAAATTAACGACAGCCACGGATAAGCGATTAGAATCGATTTATTTCGGATACGTGCGATTCCTGGGCAATGTATAATCAAGGAAAACGCTCAGTCGATTTCTATAATCGTCACGCTAGTAGTTTACATCCCGTAGATTTATTCGCGTATTTAGAACGGGGCATCGACATTGCCTTCGATAGCGAAGATAATACGCGAGCTGCTTTGATTTATGGTACCTTACTATGAAGTGAAACGGAACCACTAGATTTCTCGTTGTTAGATAACGTCGTAAGCAGGAATGCTTTCTTACTTGAGCCGCGAGAAACGCGATCTGGATTGCAAATCGCTTGTAATAAATCTCGCGAATCAATAACAAATAGAGCTAACGCTGCTGATCGATGTTTCATCGGAATGTTCGATATCAAAGCCATTGTAAACGCACTTATTAACACGCCTGACGAATTTCTCCAATCTTTCTTCTCTTTTTTATATCGGATAATTAATTATTTTAACGATAATTGTAGCATATCGATTCACCATTTCGGCCTTCGACAATTAGTCGTTGAAATACTGGAAAGTCTCGAAATTCCAAGGGTCGAGGTCATTGTCATCGGGGATCGAATCGGTGACCGGACCTCGCGACGCTTCTCGCCGATCATCGTCCTCTTGTTCTTTTCTTTTGCCTTCTTTCCGCCGCCTGCTCGAGCGAAACAAGAAAAAGAATGGAATCACTGGCAGCTGGTGCTTTCTACCAATTAGAAACCAGCGATAGCGGATCGCCGCGAACAATTCTCAATTTTTTTAGCCTACATCCTGAAACGTCTATTTAAATGCCATACATCCTAGTGGATCGTTGGATCTTTACGGGGAAAATCCTGTTGCAATGTTTTCAGCAGGCAAGTTTATTGCCTCGCCTACGATCCAAGGATCGGTTCGTTGTCATAAGGAATTATGGCAGTAGTATTTTATCCAAACTGGTTTTATGTGTTTCGTTTCGTTTTCTCGATGGGTAATTGGCTTTCGCTTAAAAATGTAATTAGATAGAGGGTGGATCAGTGGAAATGTACGTACGTTCATGCAAGGAGAAAAGTAAAAGCGAATAATATGAAAATTGATCGATAATTGTATTTTGACGATCTTCTATTCTAATAATATTATTATTGATGGTATAGAAGGTAAGAGGAATAGATACAGTAAATACAACGGCGACAGTGAAATTTCTGCAGTGATACAACTGGCGTGACCCGTGATTGCTGTGACCCGTTCACGTTGGTTCAGACCAGAACTAGAACGGTTCCTGCGCGTAGAAAATTATAGTAATTTGATATCGGTAATTTCGCGAATAATATTGCTAGTATTCTATAATAACGCCGTAACGATATTATTAACAAGAATTAGAAGCTGAACGTAATCTCTGCGTGTCGCAAAATGAGAACGAGCCAGGAAAAGAGAGTTAACAAATTTTCATGAATTCTAACGAATAGTTTAATAGTAGTTACAACTTCTTGAACTGGAAAGTAATTTCTCGATAATACGAAAATTTTGCCATCGAAGAATTTTAATCCTTACGTATGGCGTATAGAGATTTGTGAAAGCGCGTATTAAACTAAAATGGGACGAAAATTGAATATTATTCATCTTTCTAATCACCAGACGCTTCCGGTTAGCTCAACGGGATAGCTTTCGATTTATCAGCGATTACCCATTTCGTATCTCGCGCCATATACCCGCGCGTATTTGGTTTCTTTTGTGACCGGCGGAACACAATGAACCACGTAATCGAAGGGATAGCGTAAATTCCATTGTTCGCCGTTTCAA
This sequence comes from Bombus haemorrhoidalis, assembly GCA_014825975.1. Taxonomy (NCBI): domain Eukaryota; kingdom Metazoa; phylum Arthropoda; class Insecta; order Hymenoptera; family Apidae; genus Bombus; species Bombus haemorrhoidalis. Next base: position 814,738 of record CM026176.1, on the reverse strand, counting down.
TTTATGCGCTTCAATTCGACACAATAATTTATTGTTCGGGCCGTGAATGAACGCCTTTCTCCGGCTGGACCACACTCGTAGAACCGGTTTAGAACCGTGAATCGTCTGTTGAATTATCGAACGATCCGCCATAGGAGAAACGATTTTCATTAATGAAAACCGTTTCTGGATATCGTACAGCCCAATTAATGAGCTTCCACGTAAGTTTATACTGGCCTCGTTGTAAAGATGAATATCGCTCGTGTTAAAATCCTATCGATCCCAGACGCTAATGATTTACATTTAATTATCGTGTGTCGATTATAGTCTTGAGAATTTTTATGGTTATTCGTGCTTCCTCAATTGATATATCGGTAAAATGTCCAAGGTACGGTGCTTTCTACGGTACTTGGAAAAACACTTCTCTCACGAGCCCGCACTTTTTAAATTAGTTGCTCTCGGCAACACGAATTTGCATAAAAATCCGCAGTCTAACTACTCTAATTACTGCGAAAAACGACTAGGAATAGGAATTCCGAGGATAGAAAAGAAATTACGAGAGTTGCGAAGATATTCCATTAAAAGAAAAAAAAGAAAAAAAGAGTTACCGTGGTCACGTCGATCTGCTTTCAATAGAAAATTGCTTGCGTCGATTGAAGAAAATTATTCGCGCTTAATAATCGCTATCAACACGCTAGCAACAGTCGTTGCGATATAATAGCGACAGAAATTTCTCCCTAAACAAACAGCGTCGTTAATTTCATCCTAACGATGAAAAAGTGGCACGCGACAATTTTAGAAAACCGCGTGAAAAGATTGGACAACAAATGGCTGACATTTCACTGTGCCAGTCAGTTACATAAAGCTCGCTGTGTGTTTCCGAATCGAAACAGAGAAACTTGGACTATCGAGTAGGATATTGCCATTGCGGCGCGGCAACAAGAAGACCAGAACCGCCAGAAGCGATAGTTGCTGGACAACCGGGTAACCAGTTAGCTTTCGTTTTCGATAACCACTTGTTCAAATGTCTGCATTCTTTCTAAAGGTCGGTAATCGTGCGTAAGACCGCGCCGTAAGTAAACGAGAAAAATGGTCGATATCAAATCGATAAACCCCATTTATTTTCTACATTTTCGGTCATAATTATCTACCCGAGCCTGATCCACCTTATATTCTACCTTCTTTTTGCAGTTGCACGCTGTAGGCTTGATACGTATAAAATAATCGATAAATCCTATTTATCCTTCGTCCTTTTGGAATTACGCGTTCCATGGTTGGATACAGTATCACTGTAGTTGACTCTTGTAGCAACTTGTTTAGTTAATGTATGGAGATCGCGCAGAATGTAAAATAATTTGTTGCTTTCAAAGCGATCACAGGGTAGAAAATTGCTGGATCTCGTGCAGTGTCGTTACTTTCCATATGCGAGGATCGTCGTATTTCATTCCATCGTATTGATGAAGATCATAATTTTCTAAAGTCTTTGAATTATAAATTCCGTTTGATAAAATCTCGAGCGATCTACATAATAGCATATAGAAAATATTTCAAGCTTCTCGTCTGGCTGGACATTACGTAAAACACGACTCGAAACAGGATTTCTTGGGTAATCGAAAGAAATAAAAAATATAAAGCGCGCGTACTCGAAGTAATATGCAAATGCGCGGATTCGAGAACGACGGTTTTACTCTTTGCTCTGCTTCCCTCGTATCTTTCGCGTCTTAGATAATACGGTGAAAAATATCAAGTTTTGTCACTCGCCAAGTTATCCGCGAAACGCAAGCCATCCAGCAACTATTGATTACCCCGACGATGACGATCGACGCGTATCGATTTCACATTTCCTCGCGAGACACCGTTACTTCTCCTTCGGAAAAAAGAAACGTGTAACGTGAACGGGAAAGCTGGAAAAATCGATCGAAAAGATCGAATTTGTCATTCGATGTGTGAAAGATGACTTAGAATTTTATCGAAAAAATGATCAATATGGTTTGATTAATTGCTTTTCAGATTTAAACGAGCCTTTTGTAGAAATTTTGCATTGGAATTAATATTTATAACTGCTTGCTTCTCACTTCGAATTATAAATAGCAATAATCCCATTATCATTAGCAATAACAAATCCCTGAGATATTATTTATCCGAAAATAGTAAAATATCATAAAAATTCCTTCTATCACAAAATCACTAATACTCGCGAATCTTTTCTTCCTCGCACTTCTTCTATCCGTGTTCGCAATTCTTCGACCAGACGATGAATTCGCACTATCCAATATCGTGAGAGTTTTCCACAATGCACTTAGAAAGTGTACAAAAAGTGCTGCATTCCTTTTTTCCCCGCTTTTCTTGTTCTATCCGCTCGCGATCGATAACTCTCTAACGATAATCGATACCGTGTTACGTAAGTCGGTTTTTACTCGGCAAAATGTATTGTGGCACTTTCCCGAATGTATCGTATTACGGAATGAACGGTTCTCACTGTGCATTCCACGATTTTACCCCTTTTCTTCTTCGTTCTCGAAACCGCAGTTAGAAAAAACTTCTTCCTTTTCACTTCATTACCGCCACTTATATAAATATTCGAAATCAACGGGTTCCGAACGATAATTTTATCGTATGGTTGGCTAATTGCTGTTATATAATTGTATAAATTATTACGTAATTATATAAATACACGTGATCTAAAAAATGAGTAATATAGTTCGCGATTTTGAAATCTTGCATACCTAGTTTCAGTGAAATTTTATTTACGTTTCTTACCGAAGCGAGATTCATCGACGCGAAATGAAATACTCGAGCTGGAGATTATTCCATGTACAAAAACGAATCGAAAATATGGTTTTCTCGATGGAGATGTATGTCGTTTTCGAGTTTCAACATTTGCCAGATACGCGTTCGCTTGGTTAACTAGCGATATTTCAGATCCAATTTTCTCGTAACGAAGACGTAGCTCCGCCGAATTTACCATTGTTAATTGATCGCCAGAACCTGTGAGAAAATCTTTCACGAAACGTTCGAAGATCAAATCAATCATCCGTGCAAGCGTGAACGCGGCTTCAGCTACTTCGAGGACAGCGAAGCGTGCAGCGTGAATCGGGCATTACAAAATGCGACGTCCGGCCTTGTACCTCTGCTTTTCATCTCGATTCGCTCGTAAGCTTCTTTTTTCGAGTTTGACTTTCAACAGCTGAGGCACAGTTTCGCCATCGTTACGCCTGCTCCATTCAATAAAGTCGTCAAAGAAAATGGAAAACGTCAGAGTCCTCGGCGAATACCACTGGAGACTGAATCGAACCAAACACGTTAATCGACGAGCCTTTCAACGAAGATTAACGGACACTGACGATTTCGTTCTTCTTACCGGCCCGAGTATTACGTTTTTCTAACAAAGTTCTAGTTCTCTACAGATGGTCTCTGAGAGTGAACAGCTTTCTCTTGGGAATACATGTAACGATATTTTAATTCGTGAAATGCGATCCTTTTTTTAAAAAAAAAAAGTCGGATCGAAAATGTGGAATAAGGTTTCTTGTAGGAGGTTTCGTTTTCAAGAAAATTGATTTCTAAATCGACCGTGGCATCGTTATTACGAACTTTCTATACATATAGAATAATATCTACACGTGTACTATGTTTTCCGTCGTATGATTTATTTATAGAAAATATAACGATCTCTCGCGGTCCAAACTTGTAATTATCTCACGTTTAACTGTTTCACGTACCAATCTTGAATCGGTTAATCTCAAAATTGAGCTGTTAACCTTTATAAGGAATAAGGAGGTACGAAAATTACAGTGGGAAAGACTGATTTGTAATGCAAATGGGACGCCAATAGCGATCGAGACCCGATCAGATTTTCTGTTTAATCGTTCAATCTCGTTTCTAACGCGATATCTCTTTTACGGAGACATCTGTGTTCTATTCGATGTTAATAGATTCGGTAGATGTTTCGCGATTCGGAGATAGCTGGCTGAATTCATTTCTCCTTTACTATATAGAGTGTCTTGCTGAAATTAACTAGCATCCCCGATACTTTCACTGCTATTGAAAATAATATTGAAAAAGGTTCGTTCGCGCAAGATTATCTTATTATCACTGATACCCTTTGCATAGTAATAATATATTTTCTATCATTTTATAAGAAATTTATAGTTTACGATGAGGAATGTTAATTCATGAGAAAATTCTGAAAATTGTTAACAGGCTGTTTTACCTTACGTTATCTTAGTTTATCGTCGATAACGATGAAGATAATTTAGACGTTCGATTTCAACGAGATACCCTGTGTATACACCGGTACGCCACAGTAACTCCGTTCTCCGCTACGAGGATTTCATTTCCTCCGTTGTCGATTCCGAACGGATTCCTTTCGCTGGTCGATCTAATCTGACAAAATAGACATTAACAGTAATGCGATGGGTATCGAAGGAGCTTCTTCTCATTCGATCATTCGTGAAAGTATTTCTATTAAGCTCGCGATACCACGAAGCTGTTGGTTTGAAAACGTACAGCATACAACGATGAAGAATTACATTCTTTATCGCGAAAACAACATGGTTACTACGATTAAACAAAATTTTATTCACTTTGCAAACCGGCTATGGAATCATTCGACCGTCGTCCAACCTTTAATCCTAACTTTGACGAAGGATTGACGTATCGACAGTTGATTTTACCCCCTCAACTAGAGTCAAGAAAGCTAAAAAGGGTAGCTGTTAGTTGCGTCGACACAGCAGTAGCGCGAAATTCGTTAAACTTTCAAATAGTCCAAACGCAGTATCATTTCTTGCTAAAGGTTCGAAGTTCCTGTACGGTCTGCAATACATTTTGTGTCTCCGTGACGATCATGGTCAGATTACGTAGCCGCGAGTTTCCTTCAGGAGGAACGTAAGATTACGAAGTTTAACGTCTCTTGACCTCAGAATGCTTCGTAACTATCCCGCAACTTCCGATTCATCCGGTTAAACGTTCTTATTCATCGGTCTTAACATAGACCTGAAAGATTCCGATGAATCGAAAGCGGCTATCTTTGCAGCGAGTGACTAGAAGATAGACGATTGTTCGGAGAATCGTGAGATGCTCGTATCTCTAGAAGATGCGCGGCAATTCCAAGATCAGCGAAATGAAATTGGAAACAGAAGGCGGTACGGTATGGAATAGAAGAAAGCAAAAAGCGAGCTGAGCTCTGAAGAACCTCTGTCTATTACACACGACCTCGTTTACACCAGCGTTACGTGGGCGTGCAGTACTTTGTAACAACATGTAAACGTCGCCGAAACGATCGAACGTGTTTCGGCTACGGTCGTAAAGAGAAATTTACAGTATCGTACGAGAGTTCGATATTCTTTACGATTGACATCATCGATCCGGCCTTTTCAAAAAGGAGAAAGTGACTCTGTAATCGCTTTGAGAATTCACGTTGAGGTAACGCCCAATGTCAGTAAAAATCCAATCCCTCGAACCCTAAAGTCAAATTAGCACACTAACAATCCAATATCTTCTCCGTATCGAAAGATCATACACAGTTGCTACGAGAAACACACTGGCACACCATCGTATCTATCGTGGCATTTACATCTCAATCCGTCGACGTACGATTTAATTGAGATTGGCTCGTCGTTGCGTATGTACTTTGTATTACAGTATCATTGACGTTATTTCTATACATTTCTATTACTATGACGATACCGTGGAATATGTAGGATCAACTAAAATACGTAGTAATTACTTTGAATTCTAATTTACACGTATGGCGAAACATACGCGCGAAAAAGGAGAACATTTCATTTACTGTTAGACCAATCTAATTAGTAAAATTTGTAACACACCGAAACAGCTGATTTAACAGTTGATAAACAGATTTGTAGCAGGATTTGTTTCCCTATTTTCGTTGTCGAATGCATCGGAACAAGATCGAAGCGTGCCGCGACACTTCTAACGAATTCCAATGAATTCCTCGAGAGCGTCTGGCGAAACGACGGACGATCGATTTATAGCCTGTGCAATTTTCACACGTGCATAGTAAAATAAACGAGGTTCGAAGTCTCGTAATAATAAAAATATTCGATTCTATGGTGACACGGTTATGCGATCATGCTGAATTATAATAACGTTCGGTTCGATTGGGAAAAATGTTGCAAGATCGAAAGTGTAAATAAGTTTATTTATCACGGTGCGAGCAGAAAATTGACATTTCACGGAGTCTAACGTCGGGCGGTAGCTTTCGTAACCGTTTCGTAATCGTTTATTCTGTTTTATTAAAGACGCGCGTTAAATGTGGATAACGTTACGCTGTGCGCTATCGCCCGATAGCGAATTTATTGTAACGCGGAAACGCGGCGAGATATAAATGATCGGTTAACGTGGTTCGTTGACGTGGTCCTAGCAGCGACTCGCTATGGTGGAAGCGTAATTTCGTTTCTTCGACGTTTTACATCGTAGCGATTAGAATTCTGAGTTACGCTTGGCGGTCTGTGCTTTACATTAAATTATTCGTTGCAGGAAACCTTCAACGATAGGTATATCTGGTTATGTAGATGGCGAAAAATATTCGATTTAAGAATTCGAGAACTTCGGAATTAAAGTGGCTAGAAATTCAGGTATCTTTTCGATCAGGTATATTTTGAAATTCAGGTAGCTACGTGGATTTATGTTGCTTGGAAGCCAGGTATTTTTTAATTTGAATATCTAGAAATTCGGATAGACGCCTTAGAATTTAGACATCTTGAAAACCCGATGCTTTTCGAATACAGACACATAAGCCGAGAGCTAGGAATTTAAATATCCTGGGACCAAGTGTCTTTGGAATTTAGGCATTTTGAAATTCAGGTACGTAGCTCGGAATTTAGATGCCGTGCGAGTTAAAGTTCCGCAAAGCAAAGCGGGAATTCTAAGCTGAAAATTTTCCAACAACTCCCTGAATTTGAAACTTGCAAAGAACCAAGAAACCAAGAGTTCAACGATCTAATCGCACCATACACCGAAGCAGCGGATAAACAGACGAAATTATTATTCGAAACAGGATCGATTTATCCCGTTCTTTGTGTGTTAATAAACCCGCAGAGTTCTGCCGAATTTCATTTGCTTTGAGAATATTGTCGCTCGAATTCCTCGACAGGAGGCATTTTGAAAGTGTAATAAGGCACACGTCGAGTTAACCGTATGAAGGTATCGGCGCTACGATCAACAAATCGGCCATTTAAGAGCGATCGAACGGAGAACGGAGATTTGTTTTGTATGTGTAACAATTTACATAATCCGAGTCCGCGATCGCTGGTCTAACGGGCCTAGCTTCGATCGAACGTAAGGGGAAAGCCGAAAGTTTCGTTACAATCGTTCATTTTTCTTTTCGTTGGCTCTTGCCCATTGTGTAAGTATAACGCGCAGAGTTGTGTATGGAAATAGTTACATTATCGTAATGCAATTTCTCTTGTCGCTACGTATTTGATATTATCTCGTTGTTCCTTTACGATTCACATCACTTTACAGTTTTCTTGCACGGTATTGTCCCGTTCGCCGAACAAAATATCTTTTATTTTGCGTTACTTAACTTGACAAGTATTTCTATCCGTAGATTTTTCAAAGTTTAATAAGTCAGATAGTCGGTTTTGGAGATTTAGATGGACCAGAAATATTTGGAATTCAGGTAGTGCGAATTGGGATTTTAGAACCTCGATATCTTGGTAACTTAAATACGATAATTAAATTTGGCAATTTAAATGGATTAAGATTATTTGAATATCAATAATTTTGGAAATTTGGATTTCGATATGTCGGCAACTTAGATAATTTGAACTTAAACGGTCTTGGATATTTAAATATCGGAAATTCAATTCTTTATAATTTGATTTATTATCGAGAAACGACTTACACCGGTCCTTTTACTGTTACTTTTACTATCTCCTTGCACTCTCACAAGTTCAATTGTATAAAAACATCACAGCCGACTGAAGGAATTCTTTTCGTTCAAAAACATGGTTTTATCCTTATTTTCTAGAACGTTTATACATATTCAATCGATGATCCAGATCTCATCGCTTTCAACGTATTCGTTGTACGTGCAATCGCGGTGAATCAGCTCGAAGGATGGCTGGTTGAGAGCAGAGCGAATCTCCATTCTCTTTCTCGCATCGCGTTGGTCTACGATCGCCGATTTCGTAGCACGATTCCACCTTCGTCGGACCGTTATGTTTCAATTCGAGACGATTTTATGGAAAGTGAAAGCAAACGCAGCATCGTTTGCCGGTGATCAATTAGTCTTTGTCTAAATCGTACGATTCCCACGATGCGGCAGAGCAGCTAGTCCACTTTGAGATCGAACGAATGTCGATCTAAATAGCCCATTGCAATTCCAAATATCTTTCGTCATAGAAATGCTGTTATAATTCTAAATAGTTTCTTAATATCCTATGGTCGATGAATTTTGCAAGATGATGAATTTAACTCAGGCATCCAAATATTTGGCATACAGATAGTTTGAGAATTTAGGTATTTTTAAATCTCAAATATTCGATTGCCCCGGAAATTAGAGTGTCTTAAGCTTTGAAATTCAAATAGAATTGGAATACACACATTTTAGATTCTCACATATTTTTACAGATTTTATAGATTTATAAATCGTATTTATATTTAGTACTGCAATCGATTCATTTTCTATCCGGGAACACGTTGAACAGAGTTTCATCCTTCTTTCTTGCAACTTTACGTAACCGGTTAATTATCGCTGGGTCGATCGACACTTCGTCGTGTTCTTCTTGCCTAATCGATCGCTATCGCGACGATCCTCGGCCAAAAACGTGAAAAGCGCAGCTTTCTTTCTAGCCCTGAAGGAACACCTGTGTCCCCGGTCTATGTAAAAGCGCAACGATCGAACGAGCTATCGATGGAGAAAATCTTTCTAGAGCACACACGGAATCCACACGGGGATACATAAATCAGCCTCGAGATCGAGAGTTGAGAATCGAGGATTCTAGATCCGCGGATGAATGGATCGTGGACTACTTCTGTTTCCTTCGCTTCAACGTAAAACATAGTAGATAGCCAAGCAAATATATAAGAAGATTAACGTGTAGATATTTTTAAGATTACGTTTTCGTTAGAAAAATAAGATTGGAAATCAAGTAAATGATTTAGTTGGTAATCTTGTATGTGCCAATTTTCTATTTCCTAATTTTCAATTTAAAGGTTAAGTCATAACTCGCGTTGCGCGTCAACGACACCTGTCTTTGCCTCAAGAAAAAAAAATCTTTCATCGTAAAAAGCGTAAAAATTGACAAACGTTCGCACGAACAAATTAACATTTCACCATTCCATGGTTATTTCAATCTCGACCACGTTACGATATTCATAACAGCGTCGTCAAGTGTCAAGGTAACCGGCAACGGAGGATTTATTTGCCAACGAATGATTTAAGATCCTGCTCGAGCGCATCCTCGACTTTCTAAAACGACCGATCGACTTTGTCCCGGCACACAGAGTCGTCACGAACTCGCCCTCGCTGCGTTTCGAAGAAAACGATTTTCCCGAGACGATTACGTTATAGTCGAGTGGAACGATCCCTTTTCTGAACGGAGAACGGTCCTCGTTTCCGCTCGTAGATCGATCGACCGACCGGATATTGCCCGCGGCCTCGCGTGTCGATCCTCGTCCTCCGTGATCTAGATCCTCCGTTGCATTCAGACATTGTCCCCGTGGCTTCGTGCAGCTCGATTTCGGTCTTCGACTTTCTAATGCGAATTTCAAGTTTCGAAGCACTTTGCACGACCGAGTGCGCTATTTGATTCAAAATCGATTTAGGTCAGATTACGTTAGCTTAAATTCAATCAAGTTAGATGGATGGTTAGGTTAGGTTACGATGATAATACGTTGAATTTAATTAGATTTTCAGCTAGGCAAAAAGTTGAGGATCCGTGCAACAGATTAATCGCGATCGTCAATGAGACCCATCATCGATTACGAAACGACCTGCTTAGAGGTTCTTTACACGAATTCACCTGCACATAATACAGTGGTCGCTCGTCAAGTAGCCTTTCCAGGCGTCCTTGAATTTTCTACTTTTAAAAATAGAAAGGGAAAAGCAGAAAGAAATATTTACTCGGTACGGACACTTTTACATATTTCTTCTCTTTGATCCTTACTGAGATAGTAAGCAGCTATGTAACAGTAAAAAATGACTGGAAAGTCATACTATACTTTATATATTCCTAGCGAACTGTATTGGCAAACAAGTTTGATATCGTTGGAAAGTGTTTGATCCGCTACCAGGTCTAGTGAAATTACAGTAAGTGAAAGAAGCAAAGTTCTTTTTTCAGTTTATTTAAGTAAAGTTCCGTTCTCAGGTGTGAAGTATACAGTGTACAGGAATTATATAAACTGCGGTGTGGAACTTTGAAGTAAGATTTGATCAAAAACTGTTAAGTAACTCAAGGAAGAATATCGTAGAACAGGCAGATGTAAATCATTGTTCATTGTAATGAACTTTTATGTAAGATAATTTGCTTTATTTACGGCTTGCTGTGTTTACGGAGGCAAGAAATTAAATTCCACTTCTTTTTTTTTTTTTTTTTTACGCAAGACGAAAAATGATCATTATACATAAGCAATAGCAAAAATTCGTCGCACGAAAGCTTACCCGAACGAATAAAAAGAGCGCGAAATCGTTTGTAACGAGGAAAGTAACCATATGATTATCTGGCAAGTATCCAAAGGCGTGGCATCGATCGTTTTTAAACTGTACAACGTTCGCGATACAGAATCGGGGAAAGTCGTTCGCCATGGAAACGAGTCACGGCCGATGTGCCGGTTTTACGTAAGGTGAAAATCGTCTTTAAGGCGAAAGAGGATCGCCACGGATGCAAAGGAGAGAAAGAGAGCGAGCAACCATGCATACGATCGTATCTCGCATGAATCACAATTTTCACATAACTGCGCATTTTTCATTTCGTCCTGGAACAACGTAAACAATTCTTTATATTTACCGAAGATCTATCAAATTCCTACATTCGCGTCACTTCTTTGCCCTAAGGAGGCGGCGAACCAACGAACATCGTGTTACATTTTCCAAGGAAAGAAAGTTCCCATAAAACTTCCATACAAAACCATTGTATATATGAAATCTGTGAAGAGTTTTTTCATTAATATCGAAAGAAGAAAATTCTATAAGTGCATCAACCTCTTACGTTACTGTTGCTACTTCGTCCTTGGAAAACGACATTAAAAAGCTTATTTCTCTAGAGTTTATCGAGTTTGTAGATTTTTGGTTCGACGAGGTCGCGGCACGTGAAATTGCCGACGAGAGCCCTCGACGAATGGTTACGGTACAGGAGACGAAAGAAAGACACGGCTCATCAGGAATTGTACGCACGTTAATGGCGGCCGTGTTCCTCGATTTCGTATTCACAACGAGGGCCGCGATCGACCAAGACGTTTATCGTGACGCGCTACGCGAAACAAAATACCACAATCGGGTGGTTCATTCCTATTACAAGATCTGACGAAACTTTACTTGACTTTGTTGCTCTCGCTATTCTTCGTTTCCAATGTTCCTTTCCCACATTTATTCAATGACGATCGTTCCATGGAATTTATTTATTTATTTATTTATTTATTTATTACTCGTTCGAACGCTACGCTCGATCGTGAGGCAAATCGGAGTTATCAATAGGTGTGATGCATTTGACGATGTTTGACATCGTTTGGAACTTCAAAAAATGAAATCGATCGAATTGTAAGCTTTAAACGACAGAAGTAATGATAATCTCGTACCATGAAGAGGATGAGACGTAAAATGTAAGAGCATCGAATCAATTTTGACATAATGATAGGCGGAGATTATTAATTGGCTCGGTACTCAGGCAAGGATCGCGAACACGGGGAAAAGAAGTGCGGTGTGCCAGAAACAATTCCGTTGGCCGTTTTGTGGCTTGCAAAGAGGCACCGTTACCCGCTCGTGTTCCTACGTGCTCGACCTGAATTAATTCCGCTGCAACGCGGCCATTGTGCTCCGACGAGGACTTTCGAGTGCGCCACCGTCGATCCATCGCACATGTTCGAATTTTATCGATCCGGATGATCGAGGCTCCGACTTCCAGCGGCTTCGTTTAACCCGTCAGACGAAATTTCATTTCTACTCTAAATCTTCCAGCAGTTTGGTAGCCTCGTGTAGTCTTTTTATTTGCTTTGACAAAGTTTGAGTCCCATTCGACAAAGTTTGAAGTAGTTTGAAGCAGTGGCACGTTACGTTAGATCTCGGAGTTCGAACATGTTCGAGAATTGTTTTAAGCGTGCTGAACGGGTGATGGATCATGTAAACGCTCGATACATCTTCCCTTTTGCTGTATTTCATCGAGAATAAAGAGCATTTATTAGCGTTGAAAAATCTTTCAGAACGACCGCTCGATCGCTGTTAAGAGAACTTCGCTAAATTATGTGCTTCGCGGATAGGTTGCCCAAGAGCAGCACAATCGCCACAATTATCCGCGCATTTCACGTACGATCGGCTTAAACCTGGTCTTTCATAAGACTAATTGCTTTTAATTGATCGAACGGACGCAATCGTCGGGCAGAATCGAGGGATCGATCAGAAAATTCCCGCTTTTCAAGACTGACGAATGATAGATGGCAATAATGCAACGCTAAGAGATGCTAATTGCGGCTAAATTGCACAAAGGCGTACAGGAATCTCTGAACAAAGTAAATTCAATCCTATCCGCTCGGAAATTTTACGTATTCTCTCTTGAACCTGACCGGTGCATCTCTGAATCGTCGCAGCTCTCGATCTCTTCTCTATTTGAAGGAATAATTTCTAAATAAATCTTTCAAATAATGTTACTTACTACGCTTACTATATGACTGTATGACAAATAATATGTATATCAATTTAGAAGTTATGTTGTTTATCATAAAACGAATTCGATAAATTTGTAGAATCGATAGTAACGCATTTTAAAATCTCACTCTGCAATGTCAAATTAGATTTAAATATTACTAATATTGAACAAACATTTATTAATATCCATTAATTTATACTCTCTTAGTGGTAAGTAAGTAAGTAAAGTTAATGATAACTAAGTAAAGAGAGAAAGTAAAAGGAATTAAAATTTTTGACGGAAGTTTAATCACTAAGCAGGAAAAATTCCTCTGTTTCAGGCTGAAGGAATTGATCGTAGCCATGAACCTCGCGCTGCATGGATTTTTGTTGCAAGGTGAGTCTCGTCAACCTAATTCTCTCCTATCATCTACCCTATCGATCTAATTTACCGATTCGAAATGTTCGAAAGAGAGATGTTACCGTCGATTTGCCGGCAACGAGTTTAGCGAAAATTTCGCGTAAAATTCAACTCCCCTCGCGAATCGATCGTTGCCTCGGTTGCACGCATGTGCTCGAAATAATGGAATGCAATATGGTGCATCGCGGGAACAATGCATCCGAGGAGGAATACGCAGCCTCGGATCGAGGGTTGACCTAACTCAACTTGCCTCGTTGCATACGAGGTCCTCGAAAGTCGGAGGGAAACCGAACAATGCGCGGAGGAAGTGCAAATGGCATGCAACTGGCTGCATGAGTGCACGCACTGCATCCTTCTGCACTTTGTCGCTCTGCTACCTTCCATTTTCTTTTTCTTTTCTCCTTTTCGCTACGTTCATGCGTATCAAAGTCGAATTTCACGCGCCAATACCATTAAATCAAATTTTGCCCTATCGTCGTTATCACCAGGCGACGACGAGTAGAAGAACATCTTGTAACATCGGAAATTGACGCATCTGACTATTTCACATTCCCTATATTTAACCCGCGTGAATTTACGTTAACCTTTGCATTTAATCGACGGAAATAAGACGCGTAAAGTTGTAAAATAAGTTGCCAGTGTCCCAGAAATTCAAGTAATTTTAATCAACGCGTTCAACTAACGATCGCACCGATCGCACTCCTAGTTGGTAGTCGCAAGGGAGAGAAATGAAGAAACTAATGGCAGGTTCTTGAGCAATTAGCGTCGCCTGCACAGAATGGCGTATGCGCGCACCGAAACTATTCGCGATTCTTCCGCCGTACGAGATTCTCTCCTTTCCTCCCATCGGCACGATTCATTCGCGATTCTCGTATCGTGGCCGACGTACGGTCTCTCGTGTTTACGTTCACGTTCGTAGGAAACACCTTGACTCGACACGAAAACCCAGTTAGTACCGCGATACACCATCTACACGCGAAGACGTGCCTCGTGATAACTACCACCAATTAGACACGTTTTTTGAGTAATTTAATTACTTTGGTAAAATTCTTCATTAGATTAAATTTCCTTTGTTCTTTTTCTTATTTTCCGCTAAATATCGAATTATACTTGTAGGATCGATGAAACTTTTTCTTTTTCTTTTTTTTTCTTTTCTAACATACCCGTTACGTACGTCGTACCATTCTTTCACCGTTACGTTTGAAAACTGAAATCTATATACATCTGTTAATCCGTCGATCGTTTTTTCCATAAAAATTCTCGATAATACAGTTTAAAGAAAATACTCCGAGACCGGATTCCCCTCTAAACGAAAATTCTCGTGCTTCTCACTCATCCTCCCACGCTGTTTGCTAAAAAAAAAAAAAAAGAAAAAAGAAAAAATCCCAGTGTGGTATAATACACACGCCTTAAAACCAAATCAAAGGCTTACTATTCTCCGCGAGAAACATTCGAGACTCTCGACAAGGCTTACAAGGAGGAAGATACATAAGTCGATTCACCGGAGACGGACGCAAAGGATTTTCTGGGAAGACAGGAGGATGTACGAGCCGCAATAAAATCGCAAACAAGTGGACGTACACCAACGTTCAAAAGTTTGGAATTTCCACGCGTTCTATAGAACCAGCGATTACCTTAACACAGCTTTAATAGCTCGGGAAATTGTTCGATGAAGGATAGTTTTTGGAGAAAGTTTTGCGAATGTCAGCATCACGAAAAAATTCTTTGGTACAGGATACGTTGAGGAATCCTTTCGACAAACAGACTTTATCGAGGCAATAAAATTACCAGACGATCGAACACGCCTACGGTTTCTATTCTAATTTCCTAATTATCGATTTATCGTTAACTGTTGTACAAATTTGACGATATTCGAATACCGTTACTTCGAGTCGACTTATGAACAGTAGTGTATACGAACGTCCCACGTGGTTCGACCGCGATGCATACGTTTCACGGACGGATGTCCCACGAGGCTGCATTCCTCGTCCGATGCAACTTCCATTTAGCTCCTACGTGAATGTAAATAGGCTTGTACAAAGGTGGATTCGCACGTTTCGCGGCTGGTGGTCCAGAGTACGCGGCTCCTCCAACACGCAAATGGCGAGTGTGACGAATACAAAGGCTGCCGTTTGCGTCCAGACCAGGAATTTTATGTATCGTTCCTCGGGGATGGCTTGTTTCAGTGTCCGAAGCTTCGACTGTACGTATCCCGTATTTCTCGACAATGCAATGGCGATAGAGTTTCTCGTGTTGGGACTAGCAATGTCCATGGAATTTAGGTACTTTGGGCGTTTCGGGCATTTTGCTTCAGCTTTCGGATATTTTAGTCGAGAAATCACTTTGGAAAATATCAAGATGCGCGTGTCGTTGTAACGTGCGTACATTGGAGAGAATGATAAGAGAGAATATTTAAAAGAAAGAGAATCGGTCGTTTCGTGGTAGATAGATCAATTCGAAGTCAATAATTTCGCAAAAATTTCAATTTACGCTGTCGTAAGAATTTCTCGAAGCGTCCCACGGTTGCATTTCTACCGAAAGACGAGCGAAAACCGCCCCCGCGGTTACTACACGAATGCAATAATGCAATGAGTCATTCGTTGTCTACGAAACTCACGACCGCTTGCCTTTTATTGGCCATCTGTTCGACCTCTTTTAAGGCCGTTCGTACGTTTTCTCGTTACGATGCTCTCGTTCTGCGTAGATCGTTCATCTCCTTAGATATATCTTCTTAGATGTCCTTGTATATGTTATATATAATTATATATAATTGCAAAAACGTTGACAATATTTGGGGCAAGTTTGCAAATGAAGTGGCAGCCGGCGACTCGATTAACGAGATTTCAGACTGTTCACGATTCTGTCAGGGAGATATCAAAGGAAATCGCACAGTGACCGACAGAATACTGAATAAATTAGCAAACAGATCGATTGGATTGGAAACGAAGTCGTAACTTGATCTAGGGAATCAACGGGAAAGCTATCAAAGAGATTTCTAACATGGTTATAGGTTGACGTATACTTCTGAGAATACAGTTGCAAATTGTCAAGGCACGTAAGGTTCAACGAGTAGAAGCTCGCAGTGATTAATGGATTCGTGGATAGTGAAATTCAGTAATGGATTTCTAATCGTAAAATAGATCAACTCTTGTTTTGTAACGGACTCTGATTTCGAAATTAGTTTGCAAGACTAATGATATTTCAGATTGTATCACGATCATGCTTATAGTAGCGAAGTATTATTTTACACGAATAGTCAACGTATGTAAACAATGTATTCATTTTACCTCGTCTTAATTTCCTTTTTCCAAATTGAACACCGTATAAGAGTACTAAAATTGCAATAACAAACGTTCAAGTGTATTATCACGGAGAAAAGAAGTATTCATCGATGGAAAAGAAAATGTCGATACGCTGCTCGTTTGGCATTTCAAAGCGGAGTTATGATCCATTTTCCTTGGTTTGGAAAACGCGGAAACAGACTGGTATCTTTTCGATCGTTCGAAAAATATTCTTCCGCATTGTTCCAGGCTTCTGCCTGGAAGCGGCGTGTCACGCAACCCGGTTCCTTCACCATCGGCCAGGGACTTTCTTCTCTCGATCGCGATACGCCGCGATCAACGGTGCTCGTTTCCATGCGTGGCGTCAACGCGGCGCACGCCCTCGCATCGTAAACGTACAAATGATTCAACCATTTGCGAATGATTCATTCGCGACGTTGTTCGCAAATTCGTGCTGTCCATCATTCTCCTGTCTGCTTCATTCTGCTCGCCATTTTGATACTTATCGAATGGTGCAGCGAAGATTATAGCGGCGTAAGAGATTCCGAGAATTCGTATCTTCCGTTTCTTGGATATTTGAACTTTTAAACGCGTGTAATTGAAATTTTATTGCATAATCGGACTGCGGATATCGCGAATTCAATATAAATTCGACGTAACAAGTTCAGTTTTATAGATTCAATTTTATAGACTCAACCTTATAAAATAGCTTTTTGTACAGCCAGTTTGATAAATAAAGTTTATACAATTCAACTTGTACTTCCGCGAATAAAACTAAAGAAATGTGATCAAACAATATTGCTTAAATGGTTCAACATTCGTTACGTAAGTAGACATTATTGCAGAGTATACGTATAATTCATTAAGCTTCCTTCTATCACCTACGAATCTGATTACTCGCACGCGAAAATTAATAATGTTAAATATTTGATACTAGGAAAAATTAGCAAATTTACCGATGCACTGTAGCTGTATGTGTTAATATAAACGGAGCTCTACTTCTTCTTCTTCTTCTTCTTCTTCTTCTGTAGAATCTCCTGCTCAGGATTATATAATCACGCATAATGTGCGGCCATTAATCGAAAGGTCGTCAAAATTGCGACCCCGGTCGCGGGTAACAGGCCTAGAAAGTCCAGAGAATTGTCCAGTCACTCTATAAATAACCAGCACGCCGCATATTAGCAGAATTTTGCATAACGACTCGAGCGAACGAAATAATTGACTTTCCCTTTGCGGAGCCATGCTGATTTTACCTACACGCGATCATAATACCGTCAAGTATAATCGTATTACAATGGAGTATCGATTGCCCGTCTAATTAGAGGATCGAAGCAGAGTTTAATAATCAATCGTTAGGCTTTCAGATATGAACTTCAATGTCTGCTGAAATCGCTTCGTAGCTCGTTGAACTTGTTAAACGTGACTTTTAGGTTAAGTTTTATAGGGTGATTCACATATACGAAGAACATACAGAACGACTATGACGAGTATATTATTTCCGTTCAATCAGGCAATCGACGTGAAGTTTAATTACTTATTAGGCTTCGATGGATAAAGTACAGCGTCTGTTGAAATTATTGGTCCGTAGCTCATTGAACTTGTCAACTTCGGTTTTTAGGTTAGATTTTATAGGGCGATTCATATATATATCGTATGAAGCTTACGCAGTATTAATATAGTAAGTTTGTTTTCGTTGATTTTGTGAAATGGAAAAATTTTCATATTTTTTGTATCTGTCCGCTTGATGTTCCCGGAATTACTTTCTCCGCGATCATTCGATAGATACAAGTCGGATTATCTTATCGGATAGGCGTTTAATTAAGTAAAACGGTACAGGAGCTTTTTTTCAATGATAGATCGGCCTCGAAATACGATCCTGTAACGATCTTCGTCGGCGTGCTTAGTTAACCTAACAGATTCACTTCCTTGCCAATTAGAAGCGACACGATTTAACGCTTGTGAATTTCGTAAATGCTATACACTTGTAAAAGTTAATCGTTGCAATCTAGACACACTTATGTTAATACCGAGATCTGACTTTAAGATTCTGTATATTGATACGTATAATCTTTCACATCGGTGATATTTCTTGATCTTACGCGTGTACAAATCTATCTGAACGGAAAGTTGAAACGATTATCCTATTAACAAAATTATTCTACTCGTAAATGCTGAACTAGTGATTATCCTATTAACAAATCCTGACCTATTAATTATTCCGTTAATGAAGTTATTCTACCAACAAATCCCAGACTATCAATTATTCTATTAACAAGATTATACCTTAATTATACATCTACTAAATAAATCCTCAACCATTAATTACTTTACTAATAAAACTCTTGAAAGATCTTCAAAATCTCTCCTTATCTAATCTCCTCTTAATCTTATTCTGACACTTAAAATATCGAGGATTTGAAAATTACAAATCACGTTTCTCTCATCTTTTCCATTTCCTTGAAAACCTCGAATCTAACTTAAACACGTGTCTTAGTAATTATATATTTTAAATTAATTTGATCGATCTTTCTAAAGATAAGGCGGTGTAAGTAGTACACATATACATATATATATATATAGTGTTTTTTATGAGCAGCCGCGTATTTTCTGGAATCTCGTTTGGCTGAGCACACTTTTCTCGACTTTTCTCATCCCCACCTCGAGCACAGTTGGCTATCCTGTTCTCGCCACCTGGTTGTCTGACTTTTCTTCTTACGTAACCGCGTAACTGCGGCGCAAGGATGCGGTTAGACCTTTCGAAGCGTGTCTCTGGCCGATGTCACGTAAGACGCGAGTCAGTCAGTCACGATCTTAATTTCACTCTCTCACGTTGTCGAATAATGCCCGTCATTCTGCATCGATGCGATTGTATTTCGGAAATTTTGTCGAGAAACGAATCTTCCATATTTTTGTATTTCCTTTCCTTTTTTTATTCCTCAGAATTATTTTCTTTCGAATTATTTGATACGGAAATTAAAATTGGATACACGAATGTATGTGCCTAATTTCTCCGTCAAATAATACAACATTGTATCACACAAATGCATTTAATTCCTGTATCAAATAATTCGAAGTATGTTATTCTTAGCATTCCAAGACACGATTAACTAATCCGTCCTTATCATACTTTCGATATTGTTTCATGACCCACTGTGCGCACGTTACCATTTTAGTAGTAGGTAGTAGGTAGTCGAAGCTTTTATAACAATGACGGTCAATATTTTGTCATAAACTTATAATGAAATTAAGGAAAATTCCTGAAATATTCCGTGCCCTGTGTTAACGAGAACTGTTAACAAATTTATAAAGACATAAAATACAATCACAAAAAGAACTTCTAGATACTTAAAAATGAATCATTCAAGACACCTTCTCCTTTCTACCAATAAACGGATCGAAATAAAATCGTAAATCAGTGAAAACCAACTCGTCTTAATGAAATCGAAATTCCTTCGAAGAAATCAAGCGACGACTGTTTTTCCAGGCAAACAATTCCCGGGCTGCGTGCCTGCAATCGCGTGCAATTATATAGGCTGTTAAACATGGCCGTGTTCCTAGGGGAAGCACGAAAGTCGCCATGTTGTTATCAATGCCTCGCTCTAATAAAGCGTACGGACCGTGGCGAGGAATGTTTGGAAAAAAATGAAAGCGAAGCACGGAGGGGCAATAATTCGACGGCGTTTTACCGGAACAATTTCTACGAATTAAAACCGTTTTAAATATTCTCGCGGAGGGGAAAATTCCGATTGAGCAATATATAGGTTAAGTGGAAATGTTGAAATTCCCTAGACGATCGTGAGACTAATTATGAAACTGTTTGGGGAAAGGTTTGATATATCGCAGATTGTCTAATTACACTTAGTTTAACTGGAAAATTAATTCGATTAATTTAATCTTCAAATCAATCACTTACATCAGAGGTATCTCGTATTAAATTCTAAATAAGAACAAATTGCAAATGTATACATACATTACGCATTTTGTGTTCGAAACATTGAGACATAAAAGAGCTATTTATATAAAAATCGACGCCGAGAAAAATACCCTCGTCGCTGAATAAATAAAGCAACAATTGCGTGACATTGAGGAGCCAATAAAATGGGATTACAGATTCACCGGTGAAATACGCAAACTATAAAATATCAAGCACGTATCGCACACTTCACCGCGCAAGACATACCACATAAATAATGTATCGTCGCTCTGTCTTTTACCTTGATCGTCTCTCGATCTTTTATCTTCGGCGATGTATTATACAATAATCTCCAGTTTACTCACTTTGCTCCGTAAATACGCTATAAAATGCTCGTATGTACGTTTCTCGACCAACCAATCGAGTTTTTCTTTGTCCATTACTTCTTACGAACAAATTTTTATTCGAAATATTCGAATTTTTCGAAATTTCTATAAATTTTATTACCGTCGAAATTTTGTTTTAAATTTTACACAAATTCTCTATCTTCATTTTGGATCTAGATTACCTTTGGATTTCTACATCCAGATATAATATAGAGATTATGTTCGCGTAAGTTCGCTTCGATCGTGTCGGATTTTGCGAATCGTCATCTTGCGGAATTTTTCTTTTTTTTTTTTTTTTTTTGTCTCAGCTCCACTGGACCAAGGAGAATTCGTACGCGTAAAGTCAGTGGAGGAGAAAATTTTACGTTTAGAAATCGTGAGAAAATTGTGCTAAGATATCCTTGGAAAATTGTAATCCTTGGAAAAAATACAGAACTATTTTATATTACCTTTGTAGCAAAGTAGAGTGGTCAACTGCAATCGACTAGCAATTAACAATCAGCAACAACGATTACGAATAACAATTCGTTTACTAAAGAATCAAATGACCACGGAAATATAAGTTCGCATCGATATAAATTTAAATATAAATCAAAATAGATCATTTAAGTATAAATCGCGATAAATCGCCTTCATATTTTTTTGATCCAAGCTAGGTCTCAACAATTCAGCTTTCCTCCCTTAGATTTTCAATAGCTGTTACATAATTTCTCTCCATTCGCGAACATCAGTTTTCTGGAAGTTGCAAATACCGTAATAATACGAAACGAGAAATTCCGCGCGATATCCTAATTAATCCTAATTAATAGTCACCCGAGAGAGAACACAATGGCGCGTTTCATCCGAAGCAATCGAAGTTCGTCTGACGACCTTTCGTCGTCTTTCCACGTTCGAGTTTCGCATTGTCTGCCACCAAAGAAAAATCCAGTCAGTTTTCATTTAGACTACTGCGTAATTAAACCAGACACGCAATAGAGAGATATCGGAGATTCCTTCGATGATATGTGTGAACAAAATCCCAGACGAGAATTAAATAATTTCGAAAAATTCTTAGAGAAGATTTTTCAAAGAGTAATCGTACCTGACACATTTCAGCTAGAATATTTTCTCTTCGATTAAAGACAAAGCGAGCCACCGTATGTTCGATCATCTCGGAAAGCAGAAATTTTGAAATCGACTTTTTTCTGGCTTTCTGGTACGAATGCTTCATCGTACCGCGGCTTCTTATCGTTCTACACTAATGTATACCGTATATTGGTCGAGGCCCGGTGACCATTCAGTGAAAATAGAAGTCGTCGATAAACGCCCACGTGGCGATCCTGCAGATCCTTTCACGTGGATTTTTACGCGACAAGCGCAACCAACCGAATCGTGCTACCGGCGACAGCCTTTTCCCTTCTCGAGGAAAAGTCGTTCGCCGACTGGTGTTCTCGCATGATTTCCTGTGACCAATCTTCTATTAGATAACTATATAGATGCGGAGTCGGTGATGGATTTGATAGGCGGACGTTTCACCCTTTCGCGCACTCACAATAGAAATATATCGCGTACATTGTTATTCCTCTAACGATTTTGAATTTTTCATTTTACCATATCTTTCGCAATATTAATTACGCGATCTCTCTGTGGTTACAGTGTTACGTAATGCTTGTGAAAGATTTAATTTAGGATAAGAATGGAGTGTGGATTGTTGGAAAAATTTAATTTTAATTTCAAACATATGATATAGTATTTAAGATATACGTATTATATAATAATACCTATAAGATGATATCTACGACAAGCTTAACGGTCTTCAAGCTAATGCTATTGTCAATTAAAATGTTCCGTTACGAAGAACAAAGCACGCGCGACAGAGGAAGATTTCTTGAGGATTCACGTGACTATCGGCAGTATCCACGGGAGTGACATTTATTGTGAATGACGTCCGCTTCCTTGACTCATTCATCTCTCTGCTCCTCAATGAAACTCCCTCGTGTTTCGTACGCGCTTGCGTGAGTAGACACGTGTTGCTGTGTACGCGCGGCGATGACGACATGTGTCAGAAAAGTCGGAATCAGAGCCATGAATCACACCTACATTGTGAAAAATAAAGTCGACCCTGTCGAATAAAAAAATAACGAAACAAACGTTCTCCGTTAATATTGCAGAAACTTCTCACAGACGCCTGTCTCTCGTCTTTCTTCTTCATTTAGTGTTGCTCGTAGTATTGTCCAGACCCACTGCAACGATATTTAATCTTATCTGTTAATTTCTTAAAAAGTTCCAACTACAAAGAATGTACATACTCATAATTCTAACTTATCGGATAATTGTAATCATGTCTTAATAAATTTTCAAACATTGAAATGAACAAATAATGAGATAGATGCACGTTAAATTTCCAATATCCGCCAAAAATAAATAAAATATTCTCAATCAATGTAGCAGAAATTTCCCAAAAATATAATTATCTCCATTTTCTGCCGATATCCGCAGCTCGCAACGTTGACAGTTTGACAACCGTAAGACCGAATACGCGGCGATCCGAGGATACTTGTCGTGTCTTGTGGATAATCGGGAACTTCCGTTTCCTGCGCCGGCCCTCGAATAGCAATGACTCGGTTCTCGCCTCTTTCTTGCTTTCTTGCGCATAATGAACCAGCACGCACCGTCGCACGCCAGCACGTAATCCAGAAACCCACGGAAACGCGGCCCGGGAACGCCGCGTCCGCATCGAAACCGGAAGTCGAGACACCAGTTACTAGTTACACTGGTTCGCCGCTTTACTGCTCCACGCTTCTCTTCTCTTGCACTGTAAACACACTGTTTTGCTGCTGTTCTGCGTCGTAAGTTTCTAGAGAGCGATCCAGATTTGCATCGCGCTTTAAATGAAAGTAAAGTCGGGCAAGTTGGACGGACACTTTCGTGCGAGCTGGAAAATTATTGGATTCGATACTTTTATCTACGAGGTGTCCTTTGATATTCGATTACGATGGTATGTCGTCGCGTTTGAAAATTTTAAGGTGGTTTTATAATTTAGCAACACATTGTATAAGCTATTTTCTTCTCTTTTTTCTTTTTTTCGAAAAGCTCATCAAACTACTTGAAATCATTCCACGCCGTATACAGAACGTCTCGCCAATTCTGCCACCCATAATTACGTTCTTATTTGCGACCATACAAAACGATGTTGACCAGCCAAAAAGTTGTACGATATACCGTGCTTTCTAGATACGTTTTGAAACGTATGTCCAGCCGCGACAAGAAAAAATTGACAAGGGCACGATCTCGACGCCATACACCTTTCGTCGAAAAGATTTTTCAGTATCGCGACGAATAAGCGAGCAATTAAGGATGGCGGAGTTAGACGCGACACTCCGTACAATACTCTGAAAGTAATTAAATTTCTGAAATTAGCGAAAAATCTAGCATTTCATAAACGCATCATACGAGTACACGCATCCGTGATACAGGTATCGCTCGTCAACGTATGCAAACGTATGCAACAGGTTTACTCGCGGCGATCGCACGGTACGCGCGTTACGAAACCCGGTAAGCTGGCAGCTCGGCGGATTTTCACGTATCCGCGACGGAACGCGTGCAGAGATCGATAGATCGCGACCCTACTCCGACGGAATACGCGTGTTTGCGCCGCTGCAAGCGCAGGTAGATCGGTTAAATCGAGATCGGCACGTTCCACCGTTGAAATAAATCGATCCGCTCGATAACCGCTCGCCGCTTTCGTTCATGAACTCCCCTCGAGCGGTGTTCCCCTGGACGTTAGAAACCGGTACGGCAACGGATTTTGTTCTTTTTCTTCTGTTCTGATACGTATAGCACTTTTATGATCCCGGTACAGCGGAATTCGTGTTCCAGCGAAATTCTTCGTCCTACGTCCACAGGCTTGTCATTTTTCTCAGTTTTTCCCGTGACTTTACGTATGTCGTTCCGAGCAAAGGATTTCAGGGACTGGTAGGTGATATCGGGCAAAAAGACGCGACGAAACTGTGAAATAAGTTTCTGCTCTGGAAACTTTACTAACTGCTTTACTAATTTTTAATCTCAATTTCCTCGGTTTTCGAGGAAATTGAGATTAAAAGTTAGTAAAAGGATAATCATTTGGAATTTCTTTTGAAATATAGTTTTTACTTTGTCTTATTCCGGTTTAATAACATCTTAATAACTATACTTCGAAGCTGTACTTTCGCCGTAGATTCTCTCTTTTGGCCAGTATCTTTACTGTTTCCATTAATCAAGATACTAATGATTTAGGATATCAGGACAGTTTAGAAAACGCATATGTTAACAAAGAAATTCCATTGTTTCTGAAACATGGCCCGTACTTAATCCTACTATTTGACCTGGATTGACATTGTCTGCCTACTCCGTCGAACAGGAACGCCGGTCTGATTGTCCGGACACGTAATTATGCTAATCGGTTCTATTTATAGTAGGCGATATACCGCGGAAAGTTCTTTCTTAAGTGACAAGATGAACGAAAACATGTGAGACAATTTAGAATCGTCGAGTTCCTATTCTACTCTCTTCCGTATTAAAGTGGAACTAGGAAAGATTACGGTAATTGATGAAATAAAAGTTATTGTATCTTTATGCGCACGCTTATATCGAACGATAGCGAAGCCTTCGTTAAGTAATCGTGTTTGCGTTAATTCCGAAGTATTCAGAGAAAATATCGAATAATCTGGAATATTTTTTAAGCGATTCGCGATTACGAACTAAATCTTATTGATACATCATTAAAATTCCGAGATAAAGCAAAACGTATTCAAACATCGCGGATATTCTAAAATTCGAAAAATTCGAATCGCTCCAACTGGTAGCAAAACGCGTTTCGACACCAAAGAAAGAGACGTGTGCGAGGAGCGCGAAGGAGAGGACCCATCCGGGATCATCCAGACTGTTAAATATTTATGAGGACGTTCGAGCATTATCCGAATTCTCATCCTTTGTAAACTTTCACCCGGCTGTGCTCTCGCTTTTTTCCTTGTCGCTGGAACACCGAGAAATATTGATGTATTAGAAACCTGAGAGTCGCCGGGCACAGCACCGGAGAGACTTTCTACATCGGCGACAAGTCATCTTGGCCACCTGTTAAATATTTATTCTTCGCCGACTGCCGGGAAACGCAAGTGCGAACAATGGATCTGATAGGAGAGGATCGGATCTTACAATTGGTTATGGATGACGTTCCTAGGGAAAGGCGACGTGTTATCGTTAGGCATGTGACTAAACCGCGAATATTTATCCAATAATTCATATCATCACGAAATATTATACTTTGGACATCTTATATCTATAGTTTGAAATATACTTGAAACGTTATATTTCGAGAACTTCTGCGAGTATAAGGCGTAGAATTGTTTAGATTAAATTTAGGTTATCTTCCGATATTGATATCAGAGAACTGTAATTGTACGTTCTGAAGCGAAATGATCGCCAAGTTCCGGAGATTTTGGAAAGAGAAATTTCATTTTGCTTTCTAAAAGAAGTTCTCCGCATATCGTGCGATTAATGACGATAAATTATAACTGGGCAAAAAAGAAGAGACTTATGAAACTCGAATTAGTTCTATACGTATTTCAAAACGATTATCGCCCTCTTTTTCGATAACGTAATTGCCATCTTCCGCGGTGTTTGGCAAGAAAAAAGTTAAATTTCGCTTTCTAAAATGTATGCGGTCAGAAGGAAGTAACGTTTGTCAAAAAGAATAGAGCGTTTAAAATTTTTTAATTAGACAGACGCTGCAGAGTGGATCTGCCGTCGACAGTTATTGAGAGGAGGAGGAGGAGGAGGAGAAACGAGGAACAAAGGGAAAGGAGAAGGAAATAAAGATGCTTTGTTCTCTGGATGGGATGATTATGCTAACATTTAAGGTCGAAGGAAGAGGTGTTATATAACTGATCATATTTGTGTGTGTGTGTGTGTGTGTGTGTGTATCGGTATAAATTTATACCGATCTATGGAGATTCGTAAATTTCGAGATTGCGTAAAGGAATCTTTTCCTTGTGCATCCAGATTAAAAATTTCGGGAACCGTATTTAAATATCGTGACGAATCTTTGCGAAACGTAATCGCGCCAATCAGACGAGTGCTTTATGTAACAATTACACGTGAACCCTGTTTTTTTTCTTTTTCGTTGCTCTATTTACGCGAACGACGCGTCACGATACCATAATCGTAGAAAGCGCTGACGTATCGACCAAATTGCCAGCTTCTCGTTCTTTTACCATCGCGGCCCGATTTTGCAACGATTCTCTGCTCACCTTCACTTTTATCCTCGTGGATTTTGTTCTTTTTCTTCCTCGGTCTTGTCCTTTTTTCGTCGGAAACCTCTATTTTTACTTGTCTCGTTTCGTGCAGCTTCAACAGGTGATCCATTTAACGCCACTCTTTGTACTCGTCGAAGATCGTGAATTTTTGGTCGAAGCTAGATCCGACAAAATACTCGTTACATTTGTTAAATCGTCTCGCAGTTGTTTATAATAATTATCAATTTCATTTCTCCTCTTCCATCATTTCCGACAACCCTATAAATTTCCAGAACATATAAAATTTGTTAAATACAAAAATAACAAAGTTATTAAATATGAAACTGATAAGTGACAGGGTATGGTTCGAGAAAGCCTGTTAGTTTGACAAGTGTTCGTACAATGATACGTAGCGTGGAGTGTATTTCCTGGATCGGTAGATCGTCGACACTGGTCGTTCATTATCGATGTTTGTTCGGTAATCGCGGATATTTGATATAAAAGCAGGCTGTACGCGCGACGAGGTACGAGGACGAGGTGAAAGGTGCTCTTCTTACGTGATTTTACGATACACCCGCGTGCCAGCGTGCCCTTTCGACTCTAACAGACTCAGCTGACTTTCAGCCGATCGAGCCGCTTCCTCGTGCGGAGCGTCCTCGAGAGAACGTCTTTCGAGGTTACAAGGACTTTTCGAGTCTTCTAACATCTGCCCGTGTAGAGACAGCTTTGATCTGGAGTTTGCAGCGAGAAGTATCGAGGTATCTACCGTCGCACGAGAATTATTGTTTCTTTTTCTTTTTTCTTTTTTTGCGTGTGTGTAATATAATTGTTGCGAATTGATCATCGCCCATTTATTTTTAAAGAGTTACGAATAAAATAGCATGAAATTGGGATTAACGAAGAGGAATCGGTAAATTGAATCGTTTTTTCTCCACTCGATCAACTACAACCAGCCACTAATTCGAGTATAATTGGAGAACCGTGCGTTCCAATTATACCAACAATACAGATGCTAGCACCGCGAATAACGGTAATTTCTCGATCTTCGTTGATCAACTTTATCAAATAAGTCGAATCAATTTCAATCGCGAGCTAAAGAATCGAACACGAAGCTAGTTTATAAGAATGGAAATCTATGAATAGAGCATAAAAAACCACTTGAAAAGAATTCTAAGGCAAAAGGACTGAATTATTTGAAAGTAGAAAGAATCTAAAAAGGAGAGTGTATACGTGGTAATGAAATAAATTCCGAAATATGCGGAATTGAACATTCCGCGAAATAGAAGTCGCGCGTCTTTCTTCTAATCGAATTTGAAAGAAAGAAAAGGTATTGGCGAAACGGAACAAGGTGAACGAAGAGGAGACCAAAGAAGAAACCGAGAGCCGATTATCGCAACAGTTACAACCATTACCGTGATATTACCGTTACAGTAGCGTCTCTAAGACGTTACTACATCCAGCAACAATGTTGCTCAATGTTGCTAATCTCTCGAGCGCTCTCGACTCTGCTCGCGATTCGTTTTAACGAAGCTGCGACTTTTCCGACCTGAACAATCTTCCACTTCAAATAATTATTTACAATAATTTTTCTACTCCTTTCTTCCCTCTTCGATTTCTAATTTGCTGATATTCCTTTTTTTTTTTTAGTCGAACGATCTATTTTTATATTCTGAAAATTATTGGAATAATTATCTTCCGTTTCTCTTCCTCTTCCTTCATAGTTTCCTCTTGATCTTTTGCATTCTTCGGCAATTTTGCTTCCCCGGTATTTTTCTTTCCCTTATTTCCCCTTCGTGATTTATTCTCTGTCATTTTCCTTTTCTAAAGCCTTGTTCGTTTCTTAAAAATTTCCGGCTTGAGCCGAAGAGAAGCAATACTCCGAATAACCAGTTGTACGAAAGTATCGAGCGACTGCTAATCGTCCTGCTAATTCGGTAGTCAGCCCTAAACAGGCCTTTCCTCTGCCACTTTACCGATTCTCGTTTCTCAAGATTTAATTGTCCCATTGTAGATCTTCGAATCGCCGCAGGTACTACTAATTGTACTTTTGTTCGTTTGATAATTCGTGGGAAATTCAATTGTTTCCAGCGGGCACGATTCCTAATAATTGCTCGAATCGCGCGTTCTCGGATCGATCGATTCGATTATAAAACTCGATAGTTCGTTCCGCGAATTATCGCCAAATTTTTCCTTGATAATTCTCGTTGCGAATTTATTTTCGCAGTAGATAATAGAGGAAATGAAAATTTTCACTCACATTTTTGTAATTTCTCTTACGAATGGGATAAGCAATAAAAGTGGGACAATCTCATGGAAATTTATGATAATTATTAGTAAATAATTAAATTCATATCAGCAATCCTAATGAACTATAATTGCATAGGTGAAAAGAATTCCCATGATTATCATGCGCTTGCCGCTATATTTCTCCGGCGTTATTTTAATTATAGTATGAATCGAGTGGCTCGTTTTTATAAATTGGGGCTCGTTAAACAAACGGAAGTCGTTTGTACACCCACACGCTGGAAACTTTAGCCGAACGAATTTCCCATAGCGCGAGCTGCGCGGAGCATTCGGAAAATTAAACAGAATAATTTGCATGAGTTTGCGTAATCGCCGATTTAAGATTATTACTCTTCGTCCTGAGCAAGTTATTGCATTTTCTTTTCTCGCATTTCTGAGGCGGTCTACGAGATAATTGAGAGAAAATAATAATAATGTACTTGGGCGTTTTAAACTTCTTTTTTGCAAGACTACAGCCTACAACATACGAGACGTTCGAAAAAAAAGAAAAAAGAAACGATGCATCGATGAAAGGAATCATTGCACGGGTAGGAAATTAGGAAGTAGAGTTTAGCTTTAAGGAATAAGATGGAAGATAGAAAAACAGAACGTAACGTTCTAGCGAAATTATCTGATAAATAAATTCATACTTGAAAGTAAACGAGTAAACGACTGAGTAAATAAGACAGGCAAATCGAAGCAAATTAATAAATTATTATGCAAGCTACGGCTTGTATATACGTAATATGCTATAGATATTGCATTAATGAAATATGACAGCACACGCGCCCCTTGATATCCCGAGCCCGTCTAACATCCTGGACGAAGGTATCGGACTGTCGAGAACTTGTCCCGCGAAGATGAGCATTGGGTCGGCCAGTTAGCAGATCTAAATGTCACGAGATTCACACAGGCGTTACATGCTGAAGGGATTATATCACTGCCTCGTCCAACGATGCTACCGCATAACGAAAGATAAACAAAGATAGAAACATTACTCATCAGCAGCGACGAGAAACAGACTAGGAGCAAAAAGAGTCGAAGAACCGTTCGTTAATGTTCATACGTGTACAAGTTTCGATTCGCCGTGGCGCGATCCACGAAATTTCATTCGCCATCTCACCAAGATCTCCAACATAAAACATCTCAAAGTTAAGAAGCTTCTCTAGACAGAGGAGTAGAGGAAAGAGTAGAAACCGAAAGAAACAGGCAGCCGTAGCATCGTGCACGTACGATGTTTCGATTAACGAAATTAGCGACTGGAATCTGCATGGCAGATAAGTTACGCGAACCGGGAATTATGAAAGGCGTCGATGACGCGAGCGATAACGATCCTCCGATTCCTCGTTCGTCCTCGTTACGTCGAATTATTTATGGACAAATGGACTATGTTTAGACGGTGAAATCACGTTTGGAAATGTCTTGCTGCCTCGACGACGAAACGATGAGTGGCGCGCTCGGCAAGTGGAGCGTGCGATCTTGCTTGTTTCCGACGATATTCCTGATTGACGATACCGGGCCCCTTTCGAGGAACGCCCTTTCGAATATTCAAAATTTCTCTTGATTTTTGTTAACGATGTAGATATATATATCTGTAAAAGAACGAGTACAAATAGAAGAAGGAAATTAAAATTTTGTGTGAATTATGGAAAATTTATTAAAGTTTTTGCTTGACGCCCTAAAATTACTCCTCGAGGAATGCGCTGACCTTTCACCTAGGCATTTCTGATTATGTCACGTGACTACAGTTTCCGTCAATTTCGCCGTAGGCGATGTCATCAATAACTCCGCGCAGCTTTCTAGAGATGAAAGAACGATCATCGAGTTTACGGGCGAGAGTCTTGGGAAAAATATCTACTTTGCGCCCGTTTTCGCATCGTGCTAACGTTTCGTTATTATCCGACAACATAATAAATAACGATATCTTCCTTTTCTGACTTTCGTATATCCTGAATTATCGATTCTAAAAATTCTAATCTCATTTAATTCATTATTAGTTAAGAAGTTAGAATATTTAGCGGCGCAATTAGAAAATTAATAACGTGTTTTCTTTTATTACCAAACAAAAAAAAAAAAATTTCCTTAGTTGCGTTACTAGAGTAGTATATTTTGCGTTACGAACAGGTTTGTAATATCTGGAATAAAAGCTTCGTTAAACAAGTGGATCAATGACATACTTCGCGGTGAATTGGAAAATCTGTGTCGAAATGGATGTATCATATACAGTATAATTGGATATATTGTACGGAAGGTTTTGAAAGGGAAAGGTTGAAGAAATGGAAAGCGTGTGGCCCCGCATGGCGGAATTCCATCGTAGAAATCAAAATTCGATGAATCGTTCCTGCAATATAAATAACGTTACGATAGAAAGTCTGAACTTACGTATTCTTTCTTTATTCCATAGAAGAAATTTGTCGTTAATTTTTATTATAAATATAAACGTAGATATAAATATGATAAATATTGATCATCGTTAAATCGATGAATTTTAAGAATTTTCCAAACTCTCAACATTTTTGAATGCTTAATTTTTTGAATCGGGAACACGTGAATATTCGTCTCTACAGATTCTCGAAAAATCCTACAAATTATTTAAACGCAATTTAAATACAATGTTTCTCGATTTTAGTAACGTTCGTGCGTTAACACAAATGAAACATTCGATCGCGACTCTACTGCAATTTTGTCTAATCATTTCGAATCAAGTTCCTTCGATTTCACCTTGCGTCAAAAGCGTACATCCATATACGCATGTACGCTGCTATCTTCTTCCGCAGATTCCGGACGCTCGATACACTTGTGATAACGAGAAATAATCGTAAATTGAAGTTAACTCCGCTAAACGTGTTCAATATAAGATAAAATTATACTTCACATTGCATTTCGACGATTTTATAATAAATTTATTTTAATAATCATCTCATAACTCGATGCGTCAGCAAGCGAAACTCGCAGGCAATAGACAACAATATAATTGGTCAATTTGCCATGCAGATTATATTCTTGGTAATCGATCAGACGTTGAATGCTGTAGGTAAAGATGGATAAAGATCTTTATTTTAATTAATCAACTACCGCTTACGATTAAAGTTCACGGTTAATTTAGTCGAGCGATGAAATCGTTAATCGCTGATTAAAAACGTTCATCATCGAGCGTAAGTTAATTTTTTTCGAAATTTAGCTTCGAAGCTTGAACCTGGACGACATTATACATAATTAAATCCCGAGAACGTGCGTGTTCGCCCGATCTTGATCGGATTCCACGTATACTCGCGATATGTTCGGCGGCCGATTGCAGCTTTGCAAAAGACCTCGATCACGAATATTAGATTCGCGAGAGATCGACGGGATCCGGGGACGTGTCTGATTGGATGGCCCGCGTGCACACCGGATGACCTCGGCCTACAACTGACCACTCGATCGTCGATCGATTCTCCCCGCTGCGACATTCTATTTTATTTAATAATCATTTTTCTGACTCTGTCTCTGGCGGCACCAGAATTGAAATCAATGCCCTGATCGGATCCGGTAACAAGTGGCTCTGAAATCAACTCTTTCCTCTGCGTTTCGTATAATATAAACGTAAACAATAATTCCGTGGAAATAGTGGTTCTTGTACCTCAAAATACGGAGAATTTCAGCAAACATATGGAAAATTGTAATTTCCAATTTAAAAACTTGTTCTTCTGTATTGGGTATATTGTGCATGAGTTTGAGATCATTGTAGAGCGATTTACATGGACGTTAGTATTTGCTAGATATAGATGGAATTTTTTAAAGAAACAAGTATTAGAGAGCAACGACCTAGGTGCGTGTCGATAGTTGCTTATAATTATAACCGTAACTGGTGTAACAGGGTCCCCGAGTAGAAGAATTACGCAAACGCATAAATTAGTCCAGTAAATTATTATCCTCGTGCCGAACATGCAGCCTTTTATCTTATTTCGTTTTTCTTTGCCGAATGGAAAATTATTTTCCCTTTCGCGTGACACTCTTACTCTCGAATTTCCCCCCCCCCCCTGCTTTTTTTCTTTCCTTCCTTCTTTCCTTCTTTCCTTCTTTCTTTCTTTCTTTCCTTCTTTCGTACGTTCCGCTATTGCGAACGTATGGATTGGTTTAGAATATTATCAACGATAACTCGTGATTGGCTCGTTTGTTGCAGTTTTATCGTCGATCCTCAACCTCCAGCATGGCTCCTTGTTATGCAGCGCGGGGGAACCTGGCGTGAGTATTCAGATATGTTTAACAATCTCGTTAGAATTACACGTTACAGTGTACGTTTATCTCGTTTTCAGTTGGAAATTATTTTCAACAATTTCGAAACCTAATGAATTCTCGAATGAATTTTGTAAATTGATCGTACAATACGATCTTTGGGATTAATCGCGATCGCACGTTTTATAGTAATCGTGTTTTATTATGTCGCAAGTATTTGGACTTCGACAACCTGCCAGAGACGAATTTCTCGTGTCAGGGGAAGGTGATCGGTGGATACTACGCGGATGTCGAAGCCGGATGTCAGATGTTTCACGTTTGCACCATCGGTCAAAAAGGTAATTCAGCGATATTTCTGCATATAATCGCTTCTATAATCTTCCAACTTCCCAGAATTTCTCAAAATAACAAAATAGTACAATCCTTCTCTAAATATAATATCCGACAAAGATCTTAAATACTAAACAGATGGGGAGAAAGTGCATTTATTTAAAAACGTAAGCCTCGTATTTTAATACTTTTTAACACCTGTTTCAAATGGACCTAACAAATATCTCGTTGCTCGAAATTAAGCCTACAAAAGTTATCTTATCTCTTTAATCTAAATTAATCCAAATTAGATTACGTCGAGAAAGCTAATTAATTAATTCAAATGGCTTTCCTACTTTGTCAATTTCCCGCAAAAAGCACTACGACCGACGTTGAATTCGTTCGAACGCGCATCGATTAATTGAAAACGGACTGCCCAGGGGGTCGATCGTAATTCCTTCTTTAATATAATTCTTGTCGTTCATTTGTTGTCGTGACAATTAGAAACCGATAATTGAGTTAACGTCGGGCAGAGAACGAGACTCGTAAACGCGAGACAAATCGATCGATCGATCGTACGATCGAAGGATCGCGAGAGACCCGCCTCGGGGGCCTGGCAAACGTCTGATCCAAGTTTTGTAATCGATCGAGAGATCACTCGGAAGAGAATGTCACGGTCGTCGAGGAACGTTTACTGACCTAAGTCGAGAACGTCTGGCTTCGACTGGCGTCACGAGGAATCGAGTAGATCGTCTAACCTTTTAAGTATCCTCGTTAGACGTGACGTACCTTTCCTCCATTTTTTTTTATTTTTCTCCTATCGTCTCATCTTTTTAATTATCCATGGATGATTTCAATTTTAAATTTAGCAATCTTTCGTGTAATTCGCAGGAATGTTTTGCTACACAGTTTCTCTTCGAATAAGTTTATTCGTAGAAATGTTCTATCTTCTCGAAGTATGCAGTTTCTTTTATAAAACTAAAAAGCTTTGTTATGTAATTTTCTTCGTAATATTTGTATCTTTTCTTTTTTTTTTTTTTTTAACGAACACTTTGTGCCTTTTTGCTACAGTCCTTTCTATAAATCTGTACCGTATAATATCTTCTTATACACGCGCGCGCGCGCGCACACACATAACAATTTTCTACCTTGTGGAACGTATTAATAACAAACAATATTTTGAAACTGTGTAATTTTGAAAAATCTAATGCAAATTTCAGCAGAACGTTTGTTAAACTATAGTCACTTTGTTTAATATATTTAAGACTGAATTCGCTTCATGAATTACTGCGGTGATTGAAATTATTTTCGAATAATGTGGGATGTATGGACGTTTCGAGAACCGTGACCCAGAAGAGCATCCCCGAATAATGATCCTGTCCTTCACCATGAGACTTGGTTTCAGATGAGATTATGGACATAAAGTTCCTCTGTCTGAATGGGACCGTCTTCGATCAGGAAACCAGGGTTTGCGAGAGAGTGGACGAGGTCGATTGCAGCAAGAGCGAGCGATTCTACAACTTGAACTTGGAACTCTATGGAAACAACGCAGTCACTCTCAGGTATGTTAATAAATTCACGTATGAACCATACAAAATCACCTGCCAATTATATATTCGTCTCTCGTAATCCGACTCGTCGTATCTATTTTTCCGTCGAAAGAATCCAACATCCCCCCTTCCCCCTCCCCCCGTTAATCTGCTTTCGCGAAAGGACACATTCGCCGCGAACAGAAATCGATTCGTTGAAAATAATTATTGTAGCGATTCGGTTCACCTGTCGCGTACGAAATGCCTGTCTAGACGTTCACCTATGCTAGATGCGATTTCGAAAGGACCAAAGGTGCATTAGTTCGCATAACTGCCGGTTTTGCTTATGTAGTCGCGCGATACAGGATCGATAGGTGTGGTGATTGCGTGTATCGACGATTTTTTGATTGATCGCGTCTTACTGGCTGCCTGTTGCGGTCATTTCCTATGTAGCGCGCTATCTTTAGAAACACCATTTCAATACCTGAAAAGCCTTCCTATGTTGAAATTTCCAGTTTCCAATTTCCAATTTCCAATTTCCAATTTCCAATTTCCCATTTCCAATTACCGATTTCCAATTTTCAAAGCGACAAATCACGAATCTCGACTCTGAACGCCTCCTCTAAAAAAAAAAGTCTATTTTTATTCGCAGTTTACACGAAAATAGCGAGGACGACGTCGATCCATCGGACCCCATAGACGACCATCAACGCAGCACTTCGGCGCGACCAACTACGACAACCACAACGTCCACGACAACCTCGAAACCAAGCAAACCTTCCACTACGCCGTCCTCCGGTTCGTTTTCCCACCCCACGGGCTATCCACAACACTTCCAGCCGCAACCACCATTTCCTCAGGTTCACACGAGTCAATCAAAGTCTCTCTACGATGACAAAAATAGCGGCTACCATCACCAGTATATTTTCCACAATGGAGAGAGGAATAACAATCAACAGGCGACTTCGTATCAACTGTTTAGCAATCAAGGAGTCAGCTCCACCACCGTTCAGCCACCTCAGCTGCATCAGATCAGATTCAGCTCGACTGCAAGTCCACAGATTATTCACAACGAACCATCGACGGTGTCGCCACTGTTTCACGCTACATCTTCTACCATTCAGACATTATTGAATAGCAATGGAAATAGCCCAGCGTTGATAAATCCTATCTTTCACAATCATGGGATTGCTAGCACCACGGAGCAGTTTATTCATAGTAATAATCCCAGGGAGACTTCGGATTACAGGGAGAGTGGGGTGCAGAGTATCAGGCCGTTGGAGGTTGTTCAGTCGAGCAATAAGGGACAGGTAACTTTACGCTCAATTGACTTTCTCTTTCCTAGTTTTTCGTTTTTGTCGTGCGAGGCGTTCCGTAGTTCGCGGTACAAGTCGGCTCAGACAGACTCTATGACTCGGAATAAGGCGAAAATTAAGGATAACAGAACTTGGGCAGGGGCTCATTTTCGGCGAAACGGAGATCGAACACTTTCCTAAAATAG
This sequence comes from Bombus haemorrhoidalis, assembly GCA_014825975.1. Taxonomy (NCBI): domain Eukaryota; kingdom Metazoa; phylum Arthropoda; class Insecta; order Hymenoptera; family Apidae; genus Bombus; species Bombus haemorrhoidalis. The sequence goes on along the minus strand of CM026176.1, from coordinate 777,868 downwards.
AATAGGATAGAATAGCGACCATATCCGAGGAAATATAATATTGCAATCAATTCGTCCGATTTTACAATCTCATATCGTCTGTCTGATACATATTCTACATATTGTTGCAGGTCTCAAAGTTAACGATATCCCCAGTGCCAACGCCGGAGCCCTCGCGCTCAGTGCAAACGAAGACGAGCAGCCAGAGCTCCCAACAATCAAGGATTTCAGGCAACTTCCTTCCCACCCCATCCCCCGACGAAACTACGGTGAGATCCTTCTATCCAACCCCACGAACATCTTCGAAACCTTCACAGACCTCCCAATCCCCTAACGATCAAGTCACTCAGCACATACACGTGCTGCCGCCTGTGCAGATCCCTCAACTGAAACCTCACCAAATCACCATCAACCTACCACCTCCAGATCTTCAAAGAATAGTCCAGAATCCATCATCCTTGCTGCCTTCTCAATCCAGAGTAATTGTAACAGCCAAAGCAAGTGTTAGCGACGAATCTGGTAGACCATTAAATACAACGCAATTGGTCACACTTCCCTTGCCAACGATCCCAGCCAGTTACGATGATTATAAAGAGGGTGACGAGTCCTTTGATCCGTTCTATAGGGACGTTCCTAAAATCAGAAACAGCAGAAGAATCTCTGAAGAGTCTAGAGGAACTTTGAGATCCAAAAGATCTGTTAGTCAGACCAAGAATTCCATGGTTTCTTTCGTCTATGCTGGGGATTCTAAACGAAAACGTGATGGGCAGGCGGCAGGCGCGAATGACAAAGATACGGAAAATAGGAGTCAGGACTTCACTTCCATTAAGGAAAGTCTAATGAGATTTAGGGATATCCTCTTTGGAGAAGACTTCACTGAGGACACTATAAGAAGTGTGTTCGAGGGAAGTAGGCTTCAAGGACTTGGCTCTGATAACGGGAAGAACAATTCGAAGAGAGATTCGTTGGAAGATTTAGAGACAAAGGCTTCTAAAAATTTTAAAGCGAGGGATTATGAAGAGGACGATGCTAAGGAGAAGGAGGACGATGAGACGGAAGATGAAGAGACGGAAGATGAGGAGACGGAAGATGAGGAGACGGAGGACGAAGGGACGGAGGACGAAGGGACGGAAGATGAAGAGAAGAAAGACGAAGAGAAGAAAGACGAAGAGAAGAAAGATGAAGAGAAGCAAGATGAAGAAAGTAAAACTAAGCAGTCAGGCGGATTAGAAGTTCCTTTGGAAATAGATACCAGGGAGTCCGATGCTGAAGAATACATTGACACCGATGAGGAAAAGGATGCTGTGTCTAATTTGAAGAATGTCGAGTCAGACTTGGAGGATACCGAAGTGGAAGCTCGCGAGGCCGAGAAGGACGAATATGTAGATACCTCTGATACGAAAGGCAAGCCTAATGACGAAACTAAAACAGACTCTAAGCCAAGAAAGCCAGAAAATACACTGGATGTTGTTATTCTCGATCCAGGCGAGTATACGAAGCTAAAATCCAAGGATGAAGAAGAATTTTTAAATACAACCGAGAAGCAGCAAGTTTCTACACAGACTCCTGTTCTGTCTTCGACCGAGGAAATCATTGGAGCAACGACAGAAGCAGACTCGGTGGATAAGCGAGATTCTATGAGCTCAAAAGACCTTGATGACACCGTTGAAGAAAGTAAACGGACTAAATTGCAAGAAAGCGACAGTGGAAAGATTCTAGAAGAAGAAGAAAAGGAAGAGAGGCCCAGTATAGAACCCAAACCAAACACGAGGAGGATAAGTTCCAAGATCAGAGCTAGAGGAAAGATATCTTCCAAGAGAAAGGAAACCAAGATTGAAAACAACGAGCCTGTTGGATTACTTGACGATAAAGCTCCTGATCAGAAGGTAGAGACAACAACAACAATGGTGAATCCTGAGGCTGAGCAGATTGACAAGCACATATTCGACGAACCAGAGTCACAGACCTCGAAAGACGTCGATATCAGAGCTGTGAATAATCATGGAGGCAACTTGAAGAAACTTCAAACTGGTAAAGACCACAGTACAGGAAAAGACAATCGGAAGAGCGAGGCTAACGAGTATGAGACTTTAGAGAAACAATCTAAAACTTTGGAAAAGCATGGAGAAAGCGTGGAGATCTTGGAAGGCGGGGAGGAAACAACTTTTCCAAGCTTAGGCGAGAAAGAAGTTGAAGAGAGGAGAAAGGTCGAGGAAAAGTTTGACGAAGAAGCGGGGCAGCCTGAAGATCCTAAGAAAGATCCTTCTGTAGAGGAAATGAGCTATTATAGAGAAGAATCTTCAATAGAGCACGAATCTATGGAAGATGAATCAACCACAGTCTTTAGCGATGAAGATTCTCAGGATGACCAGCAAGAAATGGCTAAACATTCTCGTAAAGGAAAGATTATGAAGTTAGAGAACTTTTCAAAGGAGGTATCTTCCCATAGGCAGGTTAAGAGCAGGAAAAACGAGAACGAGAAAGAGGAAGGAGAAGAATCTCGTGAATTTTCGCCGATGAGCAACGAGGAGATGAATTCTGAGGAAGCTTCCATGGAGCATTACGACTCTACCGAGGCATTCTATGAAAATACTTATGAAATGAGCACAGACGACGAGTACAACGATCCTGGTAGCTCCGAAAACGTCACTGTATCCTCGGAACATGCGACTTCCGAAGAAATTTCAAGTTCTAAAGAAGAGACTCTTGAAGAACACGAGGACGACGAATCTGTTTTGAGTGACCAGGAAGAAAGTACGGAAGGAGTTCTTAAATTCACTGACGAGTTGCCCAAAGACAAAAAGGAGGACGTGCCAGAAACGAAAAGACCCTCAGAATCTATCGAGAATATAGCTCACGATTATGTAGATGACAATTATGAACCGGATAACTATAAAGAACACGGGTCTTCAGACTCTAACAGCCTAAGCGCGGAGGAAATTCGCAAGGAAATGTTGTCGGATGATAAAGTAAAGGACACCAAGAAAGAGAATGAGGAAGACAAGCCAGAAATTACCGCAGAGCGGTACCACCAGAAAGATCAGGATGTGGGGACCGAGAGTCCAAGGGAGTCCATTACGGAGAAGATAGATTTGCAGACGACAACAACCGCTACAACTACAACAAGTACTACTACGAGCACAAGTACTACAACCACCACTGCTCGTCCCATGCCTCCAAAATTGTTCAAGCCAATCACTGCTAGAAAGAATTACAATTACATCCCTCCAACGACGACTCCGAATCCTGTAATTATTAAACCTAGACTGAGTCTGTTGAATCCCAAGCCAGCAAAGCCACCTAAATCCTATAACGAGCTGGCACCCAAACCGGTGATCAGGAAGTTCACTTTATTGGCCCGGAAGCCAACCACTACTATGGCTATCACGACGAATATGGACGAGAATTGGACCGAAACTGTGGAAACAATGACAACCGACGTATCGACGACTACTACCGAGGCTGGCAGGAGCGAAGAGAATATATTAGAGAGCAAATTGAAGCCTCTAAACGAATCAGAAGAGAAGATGCACGCTCCTACGAAGAGCAAAAACGACCAGGACTCCAGTCCAAGCGAACAGAAGTCACCAACAAACGTGAAACAAGATCAAGAAGAAAATTTCACGCCTTATCCTGTTTCTAGGCTGTCAACACTTGCCACTACTGTTGAGAAATCCTTGAAGGAAACCGGGTCAACTAGCGCAGAGTTTGAGAAATCGACTAGTCCTAAGAGTTTCACCTTAGTGGACCTAGAAATTGTTAGTACGACAACTTTGCCGATCGGTTTGACGTCCATTGAGTCTGATCATCCCGAAGAATCACCCTCGGCTACCGTCAGGTCAACCATAGAGGAAGAAACGACGCTTGCTTCGTCTACCAAGATCATGGAACAGAATTTGGAGAGCAAAGCGACAGAGGGACCTGTCGCTTCGACAGTTCCTGAGGCAATCGCTATTTCAGAAACCACAACTAAGCGAACTGAAACGATGGAATCGACCACGGTGAGATCTCTAAGTCGAAACTCGGCGATGTTGAGGAGGCAGGGCGGTTTTAATTGCTTGGAGAAGCAGATGTATCGTTTCTATGGTGACAATAGGGACTGCAGACTGTTTCACTATTGCTCACCTGGGTTCACTTCAAGGCAAGTGCTTGATTTTCGATTCGTATGTGAAGAAGGCACTGTGTTTGACGAGGAGAGCCAGAGCTGTCGCCACAACGCTAGGAATAAGGATTGTTTAAAAAGGGAGTGGTTAAAAGGAGAATCAGGATTTTGATTTGTTTGTCCACTCCTTGTGGCTGCTGGCAACGTTGATTTTGGTAATTGGTGAATCCCCTCCCTTAGTGTATATTTATGTATATTGTTAATAGGTAAGATTCCGGGGAAGAGGGCGGCGCCTCTTCCCCTCAGCATTTGCCATAATCCCTGTACATGACGATGATGGATTCACACTTATTAAAATTAATACGCTCGAGGTAGTTCGAACAAGCAGCTCACGGAGAAGACAGGTTTTAAGGGAATTTATTGTTGGAATGACAGTGCTAGAAAATGTTCGAAAAAAAGTCGCGTCGTGAATAATGGCACACCTACTTTTTAGAATCCGTTGTTTTTATGCGGCGAATGGTAACTCGATTGCGTTTCCCTTCGTCGAAATAAGTGATGTACAGAGAGTAAGGAATAGAGAGTGAGGAAATGTACACGTTGAAGTAGCCTTCGGCAACCAATCGATTCAATATTACCTATAGCTTCGTCGATAAAGCAGAACGGTCATTGATGATCGATAAAGTAAAACAGCCATTGATAAAGTAGAACTGTTCGGTTGATACATGCTTGGGCAGATAGGAAAGCTTCAAAAAAAAAAAAAAGGAAAAAAGAAAAAAAAACCATATGTAAACTAGAAATTAAGAACACTACTGTGTCCAAATACTAAACTGTACGAATAATCATAGTTTGCACTGTCATTAACCAACACGAAAACACGAGCAAGTTTCCTAAATATCTTCGTTCAGAGAAAAAATATCAGAATCTTGCTCGTATCGATTTATAGAACTCGATAGTCAGACAACAGCCCCTGTCGACTTCCTTTAGTCAAAAGAGCGAATCACGTCTGTTCCTACGTTGCATCGATGGTTTTCACGATACGGTCATCGATGGAGTATTCCCTCTAGCGATACAGCAATAAATCTAACGCGCATTGCTCAACAAACTACGAACGAATGTTCGTATCAGCTGGCTAGATGCGACTGCATGAGTAGATTAACAAGGATGTACAGTAACAAATAAAGAAAAGAATTTTGAGAAATGCTCGGATCGTCGTGTCGATAAAATAACTTCCTAGAAAGATCGACGTGTTTTTGCGAGTTTATTTAAATCCGTAGATCCATCGATTTTCGTTCTGCTTAGCGGAAATATGGTCCCTTGAACCGAAATTCCTAATACTAGTAAATAGACTGAGGATTTTCACGCATTTATTCGAAATTTAAAGTTACAAAAATATAAAACCGAATGACCAACCGTTTAAATACTTTTATCTAAATATTAAAATATCATGTACATCCTATTTACGTTTCCAGCTCTGTTTCAATCTTCTCCAATATAATCCAATATAACGAGATTTCGAAATATTTCGTATCACACATACGATATATTCATAAAAGGTTTTTATAGCTGATCGAATGCATTCATAGGCTATTCTTTTAATTCGTAAAAATCATGAATTTGCGTAAATATCCACAGTCTACAAATAAATGTATAAATAGACTCCGCATACACATATGTATATCATAAATATATATATATATATAAATAAAAATATATATATATATTTTTACATGTGAATTTATCCACAGTTTTACAGTTTTAGCGATTTTTTAGATAGGTAATCGCGACCGATAAGCGTGTAGAACGTTTAAAATATGGTTTCAAAGCGTGTACATTCGATGGTTTCTGTAAATATCCTGTGTCCCTCTGTAGAGTAACACGTTATCGATGTAAGAAGCCCTATACTGTGTTAATAATAATTGTGTACTACGTGCAATCTCTTGTTCGTCCATCTGCACGATAAGTTTTTTTATTCTTTATTTATTTTTATCGATTTAGAACGTTTAGTTAATTGTTTTCTTTTCTCTTCCCTTTGATGTTCTCATATCGAGAGTGGCAACAAGATTCTTCCCCCATTTTTATTTCGTATTGATCGCAGCACGATTAATCTAATCTTCGTTCCTAGATATGTCGATTATTCAATGGATGGAGGAGGTAGCCCGAAATAATTGAATTTCATAAAATGTATAATTTCGTATAATTAAATAACGATTGTAAATATATAGTCATCTCTCAAACCACGATATCGTAATATTACTGTAGCTTAAAATAATAAAACACGTGAGAAATTATCTGTTTTCGTATATCATGTCACCACCAAGAGAGACATATTTATTTTCCAATCTGCCAGTGAAATATTAATAAACGCCTTTCGTAATTTCTTTAAATTAATCCATTAAAATACCAGATTATACCTTTGTTCTAATAAGTGTGTAACGAACATATTTATACGAATAATATTTATATTACTAATATTATAATACTATAAATATCAATATTTATTTAGTAAAATATCTAATTCTGCAAAAAATACTTCTTCCACGTAATAATACACATATTTCCCCAAACAAATATATAAATATATAAATATATAAATAATGTGTATCTGAATACTAATAACAATAAAACACACGTATCATTCGCTTGGAGTATGTAATTTTAAATGTCTTATTATAGTAAACACGTGCGTACGCAAGCGTAGCGTGTGTAGCTTCTGATTGGTCAAGCGCAACGCACGTAGCCTCTGATTGGCTGACGCATAGTATTGTCCTTTTAATTGATAATCGACACACAATCGGCTGTACACGTGCAGAATTAGAGAAATAAGATTCTATCGTATATCACGAGCATTGTTCACATCACGGTGAGAATATAATTTATAATTATTGACGCGGCTAGTGCTTGGATATGATTAAGTATATCTCTGGAATAATTCCGCGACTCTTTACGAAGCTATCTGTTTCACCAGGCAATATAACCTATACGCGAACCACATCGCAGAAATTCGTGACAATGGCTAAAAACGTGAAAATCGGAACACACGATGGTAATTTTCATTGCGACGAAGCTCTTGCTTGCTTCATGTTGAAGACCCTACCCAGATATAAAGATGCAGTTATAGTTAGGTAAGATATAGAGCTATTTAGCGTAATCAGATTTTCTTACGTTAATGTTAATTTTCGTAATGTTATTACGAATGAGAAGCATGCAGGAACAATTAAAGGAGAGAATTAATTAACATAGAGTATTGAATGTACTTGTAGATCACGCGATATGAATATTTTGGATACATGTGATATTGTGATCGATGTTGGCAGAGAGTATAATCCTTCCAAGCATCGTTATGATCATCATATGAGGTATGTCCGGCTTTTTATTCATTTTGAAATAAAGCTAATAACATAGAGTTCATTCATTCATTTAATTTATGAACCAGAGATTTCAACGAGTCGGTAAGCACAGTAATAAAGAAACCAGGTTACGATTGGACAATGAAACTGAGCAGTGCTGGTTTGATTTATTGCCATTTTGGCCATGAGATTATCAAGCATTTGATTCCACAAGCAAATGATAGCGACGTAGAACTGATTTTTAAATATATTTATAGTACATTCATTAAAGAAATTGACGGTATAGATAATGGAGTTCCCATGTTCAACGAGGAACCGGTGTAAGTGTCCGATACTGTTGTTGTACAGTTAAGATATCGTTATATTAAATTACATACAGCGTGTTATCCATTTTAGATATTATATCGTAACAGACTTATCGTCACGCGTGAAATTCTTAAATCCTGCGTGGAATAGCAATGATATTAATGTCGATAGTCAATTTTTGAAAGCAGTTGAATTAACCGGTCAGGAATTAGTGCAACACATTAATTATGCCGCAAGCGTTTGGTTGCCTGCTAGGTCCATTGTGCAGGAAGCTATTGACAAACGCTTTGAGGTGAATAAAACAAGGACTTTACAGTTTATCAGTGTTTACCACTTCGTAATTAATAATTGCGCTATTAGGGATATTATATAACAAATCATTGTGCATCTTCGAGGCGGCATTTGCATAGATTTGAATAGAATAACATTCTGTTCGAATGGAGTTCGAGCATTAGAATACATGGCCATTGTTAGTCGGGTAAAAATGTATCATAGGCATTTCCTTACTGCGATATTATGCAAGAGAAGATTCCTTTCTCTCTTATACGTTAACATAAAAATATATCCTACCAAGCCTTTCTGTTATACAATTTAAAAACATGTTCAAAGAAAAGCTACGATAAATATTTGCAGGTTGATCCTAGTGGCGAAATTATAGAATTATCACAATCTGTACCATGGACGCAGCATCTTTTTGAGATAGAAAAAGAACAAAATGTACAGCCACCATTAAAATTTGTAATTTTTGGAAGCAATGATAGCTATAGGGTTCAAGGCATACCCGTGAGACTTAACAGTTTTGTGTGCAGGTATTTATTCGAACGACAACTGGATTATTTTTGAAGCTTTTAACGTACATTCTACGGTTTTATAGGCTGTTTTTGCCAGAACCTTGGGGAGGTTTGCGCGATGAAACGCTTTCAAGCGTCTCTGGAATCGAAGGTGCCATTTTTGTCCATTCGGAACGATTCATCGGTAGCCATCTAACAAGAGAAGGAGCGCTAACGATGGCGCGCAAAGCTCTTGAGCTAGGGAAAGCTATTTGATAATAAATCCAATTACAAACAATTACATTTTAGGATTTCAATTGATCCAGCGTAAATTTAGTATTTTATATCACGTTTCGTATACTTCAAACAGATTCAAAGTATTTTAAGAGCGAAGACAAACTAAATAATGATTTGTGAACAGATTATTTATTATATGAATCCATCGTATTAGTTCATACAAAAACAGCACGATACTTTTGATGCCTTACTTCAAACATACAACATTCAGTTGCAATTTTTGCGGTATTTAGTAAAAAAAAAAAAAAAAAGTCCAGAACAAAGGCAGCCGATCATTTTACAGAGTTATCCGTCCATTCTCATATTCAAATAGTCCAAATATCGAATAAATTGAGAAAAAATTATTTTAGAGTTGCGTCGTTATCCTTTCCAAATATTCCTCTCAGTGGCAATCGGAGATTTTCAACAGTTTTTGCGGCCGCATCAGCGTGTGCTGCAAAATGAGCTACCTTCGCTCGAACAACTTCCGGAGTGTCCACTACTCTACCATCGGGACCGAGGGGAGCGCCATATCCAAATCCATAAGCATAAGGTGTTGAGGCGTAAGCCAGGGCACCGTATGGGTAGAGTCCCAGATTCTTCGCAGCCTCCTTCAACGTAAAAAAAAAAAAAAAAATGATGGAAATATCAAATATTAATAATACCATACATTCTTCGGCTTGAAACGAAACATTTACTTTATTGGCGAATGAAGGGAGTATATTTGTAAGAAAAAAAAAAAAAGAAAAAAAGAGAGAAAAAGAAAACAATGTAAGAATCAGCACTTACTCTCACGAATGTTTAAAACTTCCTATGCAAATTCAAAATGTTTCTAAAGAAGAGGAAAGGAACAAGTTTTAAGTACGGATCCTTGAACTTTTCCAAGGACTTTCCTCTCCGTTAATACCAAAAACACTGAGTCGTTGATTTTTCAGATTTTAAAAACCTAATTGCACGTAATTACCAACGCGTGAGCAGTCAAGTGAGCAGCTTTCGCCTGCGCGACCTCAGGTGTATCGACTACACGACCATCGGCGCCTATGGGCGCACCAGGTGCAGGTGCATAAACACGTAACAGAGCCGGCACGTGAGCATAGCTGAGTGTGTTCCTGGCCGCCTCGTACGCCTGAGTCGCGAGGTGCGCTGCTTTCGCCTGTGCCACTTCCGGCGTGTCCAAAACGTGACCGTCGTAGGCTAATGGCACTCTGAGGTAGCTGTAAGATATCACTGGAGCCACGTATCCGGGCTCTGCGATGGCCAGGGTGCAGATTGTAGCAAAGATGATCTGCAATTTGAAAAAGTACTTTTGACATCTTATTCTGTTAACCGAATTTTAGTTTGTCAACGGCAACTTTTATAATTGTAACTAGTAGTTTCAATATTAACTAGGTCAGAGTTTGAAAGAGCAAGGTCGATGGAAATGGAGTTATGATGGAAAATGAATTCAGCGAAGCGTGTCTTTGCGTGCGAGGCGACGTGTATTTTTCAAAAGCTCCAAGCATAATTAGGAACAGAATAACGAACAGCGAGAAAGGATCCTTGTAGTTGAATTAATTTGATGGGATGTGATTTTTGGAATTTGTTAGCGTTTAATAGTTTGAAGCGTAGCAAAGGTGATTAGGTAAGAGGCGTTAAAGAAACAAGTTAGTGGAAAAGTGTGATGAAGCGTGGAAAGAATTGTTTTTTATGGTTGGTTTGACGACTGAGCAGGCATACGAATCGCAACTATTCGTATAAAGAGGCTCCTGTTAGAACGTGGGATGTTAGTATGTCAATGACGAAGGAACCTAGTGACACGGAAAAACTCGGCTAGTTATTAATAAGTAACGATTGCAGATTCCTTTTTCTTTTTTTCTTTTTTTTTTTTCGAGTTTCATGGTCAAAAAGCTAATTGCATTCTAATACGTAACAACTTTCTATAATAATTAATATTCAGTATACCGATTTTTCTGGTAATAATTGTAACTTTGCAGCAATAGCAATTTAATTTCTCTCTATTCGTCGAATTTTTTAATTCAGAAAAATTGCGCCTAACTACATTATCGTTAATAATGGTAAGAAAACCGTCTGGTTTCTGATTATCTAATAACAGATAAATAATCGTTATATTTTAATAATATTTTTATTAACGATCAACGTTCCAAAGTCAATAATAATCGATTTCTAGATCTATACGAGCTATCAAATTTTGCAAAGAAAGATTTCTAAATCTACGAAAGAGCCGTTCATTTCTACGATAGTCAAAATCAAACAGGTACACGATAATTGACCGATCAATCTTGCCCTAATTAATCTAATTTTAAATCAACGTAAATTCAAGAATCATTTAACGAACCATTTTCTTCTCACAGCGCCCTAATCTGATCTACCACTCGTGCAATATCCTTTGAAAACATTCTCACCAATCGTACTGCCATGACAAAAAGGAAAATCCCTGGATATCCATACTCACTATCGTTCTCATGGTTAGTCACGTGGAAAAGCGCTGCTGGCAGATCGAATGTGAATTTTCCAACCAGTACTCGCCCTAAAGTATCAACGGTGATGTGCTGCCCTGTCGAGCCACGGTGTCTCCTTTTATATAGGTGAATCTGGTAGGGAGTCGTCGACCCGTAGGAGGGGACCACACCCTGGGAAGCAATTGGTACACCTAAAGTGGTGACATTGACATTACTCTCTGGTCTGTCCGTCTCTTGTCTGCTCGTCTTTCAAAAGGATCTCTCGAGGTCAGGTGCAACTGGTGAACTTCCTCCTTGGAGTCCGACAAAAATTGCCAACCATTCTCTTTTCTTATAAATGGTACGTTCGTTGTCCCAAGAAACTGATATCTTGGCACTAGTGCGATAATTTATATTATTAGACGGCGAATCCTTGTGCAAACTCGTAGTAACTCGTAGTTCCCCGATACAATTAGAAAAATAGAACTTAAACAGGAAATTCTATATATATATATATTTGTACATCCTCGAATTTAATTTTTCACTGGATGTTTGACGTGGTTAAATTTGCGACAATTCGTTTTGTTATGCTACTTGTCAAGTACAATTAAGTATAGTAATTTTTACTCCGAATGGATTTTCCTGTACCTTTGAACGTTTTAACAAAAATGGTAATTTTTCATTCGATCGCGAAATACATAAAGCAGTGTTTCTGATTTTATGGAGAGTGAGTAAGTGAGGGTTGCTTGTATCATTGGTCGATATAAGTGAAGTATTTACAAGTATTACGTGTAAGTATTCGTAGCCGCTAGAATACATAGTAGAATATTTAGAGTACTCTCATTTGTGTGGAAAATTTCGATAGAATACTCACGCGGTATTAAGTAAGTCTACTTAAGTAAGATTATCCTTTGTTGCGTATTTTGCGAGCGAGAAGAGATAATTGGAGAATTTATACCTTATACTTTATCTTTACTTTTACGGCTTGTTCGCCGCTGTACGTTTTAAATGATTGGTTTTATCAATTCCATGCGTTATAAAGCATAAATTGATTTATAAACTATTTAGTACGGTGTTTTCAGTACGAGCCGAGGGTAAGATATGATTCTTTTGGTATTTATAAGTCACTAAATATAGCTATTAAGAAAGTTGTAAAGTGAGTCGTTGAAGGGCTAATTGAGAATTCATGGGTAGGTGACAGTTGTTTAAGCATTTACCAAGGTAATACACTTTAAGTAAAAATGACCGAAGGATACAAATAATTAAGTTACATTTCACTTTGAGGAAATGAATATTTCATTCTTTAATTTGAGAATATTTCATATTTGACAAATGTTTCGGTACCTCGAACGTTAAATTGATCGATTCGATAAGAACTGGACATTAAAAGAAAGTATTTGCATATGTACAATTAAAAGTGTTCACCTTCGTAAAAATATTTTCGAGTCATCGTTTTAAAGAAATTTCTAGACTATTATATTCTATAGTCTAATTCAACAATCTATTGTACGTACATTCACGGAATACTAATTTTATCGATAAATCCAAGTTTCGTTCGATCTTTCAAATTTTCTCAATTTTCCCAGTTTTCCCAATTTCCTGGACGTAATGTTCTCTATCATACCTCAGTCAGCATCGTAAATTTTCATACTTTCGCGTAACGCTTGGTAAAATGTAATCCATACGTTATTCTCAAATAAATCGATCATCGTCCCCTCAACTACTCTCATATTCGCATTCTCTACCATGATAACGACGTTTCGATCGAAAATCAGCGGAAAAATGTAAATAATGGAAGATCGCGTGCGATGTCGTAATCGAAACGATATGTCAATTATTATTGCGAGAATCAAGAGTACAACCTTGATGTGTAAGCCACGGATTCAGGGAAAGAACAGGGACGAAATGCAATTAAATGGGAAGAAGGGATAAAAGCAAGAAGGAGTAGGAAAGGTAACTGATACGTTGATCAAGACGAAGGCCGTCCCGCGTCCTCGGAATAAACAATCGTACGTGATTGGAATGAAGCCTTTCTTACCAATAAAATAAAAGAAAAAAGAGAGGGAAAAGTGGAAAGATCGTGAAAAAAGGCGTGTGTAAAATATTGGTTTGCTTTCGAACTCGTGTCTCTGCTTCTCTGACTAATTCTAGCGTAACGAAGTTATTGAAAATTTGCTTCGATGTTTTGTGTAGCATCAAGGAGCGTGTGAAAGAAGAAATTGAATTTTCGAAGATTTTATTGCTCGAATTTAGTACTAGCGGATTTAACTATCCTTAGTAATTGCGGTTAATAATTTAATGAATTTAATATCTGCGATGCTCCAACATTCTCGATATTCGATATTGGAAATTGTAACTTTTTCAATGACACGATGTTTCCAAATTCGAACGACAGAATATAAAACGCAACGTCGAACAAAGCTAAAACGTTCGATGGAATTTTTAAAATACAGACTTGAGATATAAAATAAGATCTCTAGAATACTAGCATCAACGATGTACAAGACATTCTTACATAAACCCATCCAAAGTTACATAAATTCGCCGCGATCAATCTAGCGTGAAAAACTCCACCCTACAGCACTAAAAAAAAAAACGCAAGAAACGTACGAGACACGAGACAATGAAATCAGCAAAAAATCAATCCGTGCAACGACGCCGTATTGAAAAAGTGATTGCGCGATTCGCCTGAATTTCGTAGCCAAACAATTCTGTTTTGCATAATAGACATTTTTCTATGGTCACGCACGTACGCTTTCCATCGCGCATATAAAGTTCCTTTTTTTTTCTTTCCTTTTTTTTTTCTTTTTTTTTCTTTCGATCGTAGCTCTCCGATATCGCTAGACTATCGATCGTTACAAAACTATTTAAGTAGCTTCACATTTGTTTTAGCGATATGTATCTCAGGTATTTTTGTAACGTTTCGTTCTAAGACTGTTTCAAGCGGATGAAATCTAGGCCTTTTTTTTTTGTGAAATTCTGAATAAATGTCTTTTACTTCGCATCTTACGACAGATACCATCGCTCACTTTGGTATAATTCGTTCTGATTAATACAAAATTTCCGCCTGCGCTTCCAACGCAGATAGCACGATGCGATAAATTCCAAGAAAATGAAAAATTATTGCAAATATTCACCGCTATTATTCGCAAGAGCTATTTGACGTAACGAAATCTCGTAATAAGAATTAATACTCCGAGTATCGAATATGCAGAAAATATTCCAATTAACGAATAATTTTAAGCATTTTAAACACTCACCGCTGTTCTGCACGAGAGGAAGACGCAGCGTTCAGAAAATGCGGAGAAAATCGCGTAGATCGCGTAGAATGCGGCGTGGGCGGCGCAGTAATGCATAGATGGATAGATACGTTGAACAAAAGCCCTTTCCACGGGATTCCACGGGCTCTCGTCACGCGGCATTGTTTTTGATCGGCGGCTATCCACGCTAACCGGTTAAGGGTCTCGCTAAACGTTCGCCGTGGTGGCATTAATTGGCACGCTGTGCTCGTTGCGTGGGCGGCGGCGCCTGATTCAGCCGAGAAGGACGGGAAGGAAGCGTAAACGTAATAACGATACACGTTATGCGAATGTTACGCCAGGTTTGCTGTCGTTCGACCGAGGCCATGCGCAAATCGTACATTGCTTTGGAGATTTGCGTAGAATGAAATTTGACAAATCGTACGATTGTTCGATGGTTGCGATAAATTTCACTGGCAGGTACCGTAACAAAATCCTTCCATCGAACATTCAAAGAGTTCCAATGTTTCCACTTGTAAGGAAGATCATTCTCCGAAATCAAGAAAATTCAAAACGAATCGACGCACGAATTTCCACTGCGATTAAGTGTCGCAAATTTTAAGACACGCAATAAGGTTCGCGTGAAAAGTTCCTGTTGAAGCGTTCACCACTTCTAAGGATACTCTACATCCGGTCTTTTAGTTTTCTCAAGCAGCGAAACCATCGACAGCGTGTAAAGAGAAGATAGGGTCGAAGGCAAACCGTAAATTGCGGACAGGCGACGATGGCTTCAGGGTTTTCGGTCGTAAGGTAAGACCGCCAGCCTGCGGATCTGGACCATTATCGCGACTTGTATTTACACTTCAGAGTATTTAAAATATATTTTCTACCTTACACTTTAGCCACGCGTTTCATTGTATCGACATCGCATCCACCTAGCAACCTCAACAATTCGAAACAAACTGCTATCGAAATCCAAGGAGTAAGCAAATGACGCGAATCGATGTGCGATAATAGCGAAAGAATTTATCGACGCGTTCGTTGGAATCCGATGGAGAACGTGACTTCCTCCTTCCTGATCCAGGATCATTCTCCAACACTATGGGACGATTAGGCGTGTCACTAACCCGCTACACATTTGCTTGGACGAGGCCAGGGACGGTTGTCGACAGGGAATGCCTGTTGCACGTATCGAGCATCGACATTCACTCGATTATTTACGCTGTTCTGCATCCAGTAGCGCATGTCGCAAAAGACGGACTGAACGTCGTTTCGATTGGCATTCAGACACGACAAGAAACTGAAAAAAAGCGCCATGTTCTTTTTTGTATCTGCATCTGTCTCGAATAGTAAATAAGAAACTATTTAGTTTTTGCGACGTTACGTAATGGTAATTCGGTTCTCGGCGAATGTCGAAGAAAGGTGTATCTTGGATCTGATGAGGTTTTGTAGGTGAATGAAAAATGGGCAGGTAATTGGACTTCTTCAGAGTCAGATTGGTATGTCTTTTCAGGATATTTAGGAATTACATTGGAATATTTAATATTTCTTCGAATTGATTTATATGGAAAAATTGGAAATTTCTCGATAGAAATTTTTATTGATTACTTGAGAAACTAGCCTAAATTTCCCATTTTCCTTAGTATCTGTGCATCGATATCGGTCGTTATTAATATTCCACCTAATATTCGTCGTCGTTGGGAATTTTATCAATCTTAACGCGATGAATACATATTTTATCAACATGAACCAATGATTCGATTACAATAGAGCTTCGAAAGACAGAGATAACCGCTTCCCTTGATGGTTTATCGATCCTTGCCCCTATGGCTTGTCATATCGCTGTACTCTATTGATGGAATATAATAATACCGTGATTACAATGATTGATAGGTTCAGATAGAGCCACTAGGATAATCCACGTTAAGTGGCGAATGCGCGCCGCGTGCTGCTGATAGAATAATCTCGTTAAAGCTGGATTCTAACTTAATCTCTCGAGCGGTTTTAACCTGTGACTGCAGCGCAGACATTTCGTTGTCGAATTATGTACATAATTATATTTGAACGTTTCTCTAAATTATAAAAACGATATACAAAAGATGTTAAAATAGACAAACAAAGGAGGAAAGTTGAGAAAGATCTATCGAAAATAGTTCAAATAATAATAGAGTTAAAATCTCGCTCTCGATTCTCTTCCTGCTCTCCTTTTAATCGAGTTATTGACATTGACGTATGAGATCATTAATATTACGTTGATCACGGTTGCGTATCAATATCGATTACTCAAGCAAGCGTCGCTGGTTGGAAATTTCTTCGTCATGGTTTCTCCAATTCTTTCGTCCCCCGGCAATCGTGCGTGAAATATCTGGTTTACACAGAATCTCGGTATCAATTACTCAACAACGATATTTCTACGATCGTTTCGACGAACGACTACCGTTCGCGACAATTCTATTTTTACGAGACGCAAATTATACACCATTTTCATGTGTCTTTCTATTTACCTATATCCTTCTTTCTTTCTTTCTTTCTTCTTTTTTTTTTACACCAATTCGCGTATTATTCCATTAATTCCGTAATTAGCGAGAATAAATTTGCGTGGAATTGTTTGCAGTGTTTAACAAATTCGAATAAAATTTATAATTTGATAAATCTTTTATTACAGAAAAGCTACGCGATAATATTCGCGCAGAAAAATTGTCAACCGAGAATGATAACTACTGTAGCATAATAATAAGGTAATGATTCATCGCGCGAACCCACAATGTATTATAACAACGGAAAAAATATTTGTACTCGTACTTGCCCGTATCAGAATTGAATTGCACGCTGATCGGTCAAGTCCCATGGCTTACGGCATTTTCGTTGGTAGCAGGCCACGAATAATCAGTGGAAAATGATTCCATCGTAATGAACTTGTCCCAATTAGGCTGTGGACGCTCGTTAGAAACGATCGTTCGAGCACTGGGTGTCATTGTTCTGCGTTTCGCAAAGTGTAATTGCTCGAGGGCTTATTAAGAACTCGGGCGTAGCGATACGTGATGGAATCTCGCAGGATCTGCATCGTACGCCACGTTCGAGGATCTCTCGATTCGGTTATTGACCGTAAGCGCCGTGTAAAATTAGCAAACAGAGAAATTTGAACCCATGCAAGATGGGTAAAGTGGACTAAGTGGTTCTGTATCGCGTAAGAAAGCGGATAGTTATATTTATGCGTAAACCGTTACTATTGAAAACGCAAGTAAATTCTTCGATCTTTAATACTTCTCCGTCGAGTCACCTTTCTCTAAACTATGAAAATGCAACTACTTAAAATATCCTGAAAAAGCGAAAATCCATTCTACGAAGCGACATTCGCCTGAAGATCCAAGTAAATCCGTCGTTCTTCGTATTATTGCACCAAGCGACCCCTGTTTAAATCGCCAGAGCCAACCCTAATTAATACAAAATTCCATTTGATTTCATCAACCCTGACCAATGCAAAGTTTCCATATGACCAACATAAATTTTCGACTTGACCAGCCCTGGTCGCGCAAAATTCTCAACAGACCAACCCTAATTTCTCTTTCGATCGCTATGGATCTGTGTCTGGTCAGAAATTGACGCAACAAATCTTATCCCATCCATTTCTTCTATCGCTGTTGATTTCTTCTGCCGATCTCCGTATCGGTTCGCTGTCGATCGATCGCGCGACTCTCTTTTCCCGCGTTGCCAAACAGAAATGTCTCTCCCCACCCATTATTATGTGAAAATCAAGCGGAACGCGTGCGTGTGCGCGCGCGGATATTTCACGTACACCGGCGTGTCCGCTTGTTTAGCTGTTCTAAGTGGGCGCCCGTATTGTTCCACGACTATATAAGGTGTACCACGGACCGTTCGACCAGCAGAAAAGCATCAGGTCGTGGATCATGGCTAACATGAGGCTCCTCGTGAGTAACGACCATAACATTACACGTCTCGTAGAGTTTCGAGTGGTAGCAGACAGTTTGTAGATTATTATTATCGTATCGTCGTTGGTGGACGGCGGATGTTCAGGCCTCTACGGGGGAGATAAAAGTATTTCATTCGTTGCAATACTTAGAGGATCAAGCTGTTTCAGTTTCACTCCTTTGATCGTGCTGTAAAGAACGCGAATTTTTATCCACATCCGCGCTCTAGCTATGGTGTTTGCTTCGAATTCGAGAAATTCGCGAAGATATTAAGATCAAGTTTGTTTCCGATAGACGACGACCAGATTCGGTTGATCTTTCCGCGCTAA
The DNA here is from genome assembly GCA_014825975.1 of Bombus haemorrhoidalis. NCBI lineage: Eukaryota > Metazoa > Arthropoda > Insecta > Hymenoptera > Apidae > Bombus > Bombus haemorrhoidalis. The sequence continues at coordinate 759,153 of CM026176.1, read as the reverse complement.
ACTATCGTGTCCCTTGTCGTAAGCTTAAAAATGATGCACTCGTATGTTGTCGGCCGACATGAACAACACTTGGAATGAACATAAATTGACAATTGCGAAGCGTATTTTCTTCTCAGATGATCGAATCGCTCTGATATATTAACGTTTCTTCATTTTCCTTCTTTCCATCTTCAAATATTTTCTTTCGTTTCAGCTTCCTTTCTCGTGTCTCGTCCTCTCGGCGTCCGCCATTCCAGGCTACACAGCCTACGGGGCAGCGTACCACGGTCCTCCGGCACCCCTGGCTCACGACGGAAGGGTGGTCGACACACCGGAAGTGGCACACGCCAAGGCAGCTCACCTAGCAGCTCACGCAGCCGAAGCTGCCAAAGCTGCTCCACTCGGCTACGGCGATTATTCCGATGGAAAATACGAAGACTACAGCGGCAACTACGTAGCCGCGGCTCAGAACATCTATCACGGTCCGCCCGCACCCTTGGCTCACGACGGAAGAGTAATCGACACACCGGAAGTGGCGCACGCCAAGGCTGCGCACTTGGCAGCTCACGCTGAACAAATTTCGAAGATCGCTCACCTCGCTTACGCTGACCCTTATCCGCAGCCACATTGGTGATAATGGAAACCCAGTCGCTATAATCGGCCCCACTGATGACAGAATTGTTGAAATTTCTTGAAAAAAAAAAAAAAAAAAAAAAAACAGCAAGGGATGGGAGAAATTTGAGAAAGAGGGGAAATCGTAAGATATTTGTAATATGTCATTTCTCCGACGGAGTTGCCAATTGATTGGTATTTCACTTTACACTCTGTTGTCGGTGTGCATTTTTGGGAGTTTTGTTGATGGAATTGTTTATAATAGCCCAGTTTTTCTAACCCTGTAAAGGGGTTGTGTATCATATAATGGAAGGGAGGGTTCTTTTGTAAGGTAGATGTAGATCGTGCATTGCAAGCAGGATGTTTTGTTATGTTGGTGAAATATTTTCATTAAAGATTGCAAGTATTTAACGGATATTTTATCTTTATTGTACTTTCCATCTAATCCTGTTTCCCTCTTGTACCTTGATGTGCCGTGAAATTTGCATCGTTTCTTCTGGTTATTGCGTTTATATTAAAATAAAAGAATTTATACATACTCGGACGCAATAAAGATTTGTTCCTTTGTTTACGAATCATAAATCAGTGCCAAAATAGATCATCTGTTTCGTAGATGGTAACTGTGCACCCTTGTCATTTCGCTCAAGAGTCCACGAATTTACGAGTAATATATAGAAGATGAAAATAATCTGGCCTGTATTGTAAATGGATTCTTTGTATAGCAACTATACCTACTGTACTTAGGTAGAACTCAAATTCACTTGGTTATATGATAACGTCGAGATATACTATCGTAGGGTGCAAAACAGGAACAGACAAATAAAAGTCGGTATACGGCTAACTACAGCCAGCTGGTATATTTCATCTGACTTATACGAGTCTTCAAACTGTCTTAAACTCAAAGACTTCGACCCTTCATAAATTTGCCAAATCTTTTGCCCCAGTGATCGCAATTTTACTCTTTCGTCGTATTTCTTTCGTCAATCGTTTCGTACAAATTTGCCACGAATAGAATCGAATAAAATACGTAAATATATTTATTTTGCCAATAAGATAAAAAGTACGTATCAAAATACATGCGAATTACTACGTATTATTACTTGGTGAGCTTTGTTACGATTCGAAACAGAAGCGAATCTTACTGAATCATTCACCCACGTATAAAATACACATTTTATTCAAAATCTCAGTTTTACAGACGAATATAAATAACTTTTAGAAACAATCCACGGATATGTAACGTTATAATTTGCTTTCTTTTTTGTTTAGAATGCGAAGCAAATGTTATTAATTAGGGTAGATCGAGGTGAATCGGATTGTAGAAACTGTAAAAACAGATTTTAATCAAATTCATATACGCGAACATTTTTCGCAATGATCTAAGAAAACAGTATAATTTGTTTTCACTTGCAATAACGAGCCACGTGTTGTCTATTGTTCTTGATGAAATAATTAAATTTATAACAAGCTCTCTCTCTCTCTCTCTCATTCTGATTTAATTATATACTATGTAAGAAACTGGTGTTCGGCATGGCACGTCCCGACCACGTTTGTCCGTCGTTATCAAAGCGTTGGCGACAAGCTCGCGCAGTTCCGCTCAGGTCAGCACGCGAACAATGCGCGATGGTGGTCTTTGAACCGGCACCAACTGTCGCAACTCGATTCGTTATTTCAAAAGAAAGAAAGAAGGGGAGAAAAAAGCTTGGAGTAAAGAACCCAATGCACCGGTTGTGACGCCGCGTGACAACACGCGGGATCGTAAGAGGTGGGTGAACACGGAATGGGCGACGATCGATGGAATTTGTTTCGTCCACTTGCTGTGGGCACACGATGAAATATCGCTCGGAGGATATAGAGAGTGAAATGCTTCTGAAACACGTTGTCGCCTCGTGTTACGCGCCTATGCAAACTATACCTGTTTTCGTAATTAGCCGTTCCGTCAATTCTTTGGAAATTAGGATAGAAATATCTTTCAGATTTTCCGATGTCCCGTGAAATATTAAAAAACTACGCGTGCATATAGAAGATACAGAAAGCACGAGGAAACCAGAATATTACAGAACATTGCAATGTTGAAATAATTTTGCAAAATTAACGTTGGTTAGTAGAATCAGTTATACAATGAAAACAGCGTTCATTTCTTCACGAATAAGGGACATTTCGATTTTGTGATATTTTTCGGAATAATTATGAGCCGTGCAGAATACGATTCGTGAAAAAAAAGAAAAGTTAAATAATAGCAGAACAAATTTCTTGGAGACGAGAGACTTGTCTTTAGATTTGTCTTTGCAAATTCAAAGTAAACGCTTGACAATGACACCCTACGATTCTCGACGAGTATCCTCCTATGCGGGCGTTGGAGTCTCCAATTCATTTGTAGCCGTAACTTTTGTGCTTGCGCAGGCATCCGAGTCTCCAGTCAGACTCGATAGAGTTCCAATTACCATTTTTTTCGCTGTTCCACAAGCTACCAAAGATACCGAAGAAATTCTGCGATACTTGTCAATATCCCCGTTACATTAGACAGTCGATTTAATTTGTTCGATTATTACATCAAACATTTGAAACCTTTTTTTCGATAAAAATAAAGAAAGATATATATATATATAGATTTAATGATAAGATTAATTCAATTACACAACAATCGTAAGCAATGAAATTAATAAATTTTTTAACGACATAAATTTGGTTGCCACTTTATTGAAAATGTGTCGAGAACGTTGTGACTGCATCCGCGATGACGTGCGTGTCCACGTCTCGCGCATAGCGTCGCGTCGAGGCAAGTTTTATTCCTGACGAGGTTACGGGACACACGGTGTCATTGTTAATGGCTGGTAAATGTTACAGAGCTGGGCAAGGCAACGTTTAAAGCAGAGCATTTTTCTGGGTGTGGTTGTATACCCCGTTGTCGCGCACGGGGTGGGGCACGCGACGACGCCCTGTACCCCTATAAATTCGACGATAGCAGATTGTGGAAGTCATAATGCGGATCACAAGCTCTGTCGATAGTCGCTGGATCGACCTGCGCTGAGCTTCGACAACATGTTTCGATATATCGTGAGTATTGCGTCACTCTTTTACCTTTTCGTCCAAATCGGAATTTTGCATTTTAGTTGAATTTCTGGTGAAAATGATTTCGAAAGGTTCGAATGTTTATCGGATTCGATAGGTTTGAGCATTCGCTCTTTGGTTTATCCGTTTCATCGAAATTTTACGTTTCACACCGGCATTCCGTTTCCTAGAGGAATTCTTCTTTTGAAAAATGCGTATGTGTGTTTTTGATTGGGATCACCGTGGAAAGTGATTATTTTTTGTACGCTTTTTCAAGTGGACTCGGATATATTTCTGAGCTTTTTATTTCATTCTGCCTTTTTTTTTTTTTTTAACGCAATTTGACGTTCCTGTCTTCTTCCTTTCTTTCGGAGATTTATTTTGAAACGTACGTGCTTCAGTTTCTTCTTAGAGGGAATTTAGACAGCACGCGTTTCTTAGGGCAAAAGATCGAAATAAAAATATATGTATTCTATAAGTGAATTTCGCTTTCTTTCAGACTCTGGTTTCTATTATTTTGAACGTGGCCTACTGTGCGCCACAGTGGTACGGAGGAGCCTATGGTGGCCACGCGGCTCCAGCCCCATTGGGAGCGGATGGACGAGTTGTAGATACTCCAGAAGTTGCTCAATTGAAAGCAGCTCATTTAGCTGCTTTGGCTGATGCGAATGCGAGGGCACCCAAGGGGCCTGGTGTTGCTGGTCCTTACCCCGGCCCTGCTGGTTCCTACGCACCTGGAGGCTATGCTCCGCATTACAGGTTTTGCATATTGTCTCATAGAACAGGAATTTCTCTCTCTCTCTCTTTATATATATATATAAATATATATGTATATATACTCTACTATTATACTATAAAGAGAGCGAAGAAATTCAGATATTCTTGTTTCTGGTCCTTCTAAAATTGGAATTTTCTATAGAAATCAAACTTTAGTTAGTATACCATAATATTGCTTCATTGTACGTATAAATATATGCTTGATACACATATTCTACTTTGCACTAAATGAGTATAAAATTCTAGCGTGAGTATTATTTTAAATATGGAATTAGTTTGAAGTTTCACTCAACTCTTGTTCCTTGTTACATTGTCTTGTCCCACGTACTATTATTATTAAGAAAATTAATTTATTTTCCAGTGGGCCACCAGCCCCTCTCGGACCAGACGGCCGCGTGGTAGACACACCGGAAGTGCAGCAAGCGAAGGCAGTCCACTTCTCCTTATACAACGCGGAGGCCCAAAAAGCTCCAGCCGGTCCAGCTGCTCCTAATCCGTCATGGAACCCTGCGGGTGCTGCCTGGAACCCCTCCTGGAACGCTGGGAACAATTGGAATCACTATTAAACTGGCGTTGATCGCCGCGGAAGAAGGATCGAGCTGACAGAAAATATTCACATTCGTCCACTGTTATCGATGATTCAAGAGAATTTTTAAAAATCCCTTTGAGTCATCGAATTTCAACTACCTCCAATAAGTTTTTACTTCGAGAATCAACGAAATATTTCTCTCGGAACTTGTCTGTAACGTCTTCCGTATCTTCCGGCTTTCTTCCTTCTAGCCCTCTCCCTTTTCTGTGATTCTGTGTTTCGTCTACCTCTTGATTGTCTGTTATGTCGCTCGGATCTCGACGAATTTTAATATCGTTACAGATCAGAAATTATCGATTCATATTACATCGGATCATATTACAGAGACGATAAGCTCGCTTAACAGAATTTCATACAAGTTTCGTACACTTTTAATACAATGAAATGCAAGTTAAAAATTGTCGTTGAACTTTGAAAAATGATGTATGCAAATGTGCACGGAAAGCGAAATCGACACGTGTGTTTATCGTCGAATGGAAATGAAATAACGGTGGTCTGTACCGTTACAGATATTATCGGGATAAAAATGTCCTCTTGTCACATTCCTCTTCAAGGTGATCTCTTCATCGCTTTCGCACTCGTTAGTCAAGGGAAGTTTGCGTTTGCGTGAGAATTAACCTTTGCACATGAACTATCCATAGATATTATTCAATGCTATCGTGTTTTCCTTTCCTTTTTTTTTTTTTAATAATTACAGCGATACATATACATTTGTAAATTATCGTGCGTGTACATAACGGAGAAGCGATTGTAACATGAATGAAACGAATAAAATGCAGCGAAATGTTTCGCTGAAACAAGCAAGATCAAAGAATCGCTCTTCTTAATTACAAGAAAATTTTAATTGCGTTTTAAAATGCTTATGTTTCTTAATTGTGTTTGACTTTCTGGTATATTAATCGATTTCTCGAATATCTTGGACAGTCAAATTAATTGAAATAGTTGTGACTATAAATTATAAAGACAATTATTATGTTATAAAAAGGTTACGAATATATGCGAACGATCATTCAATAACGAAACAGTTATGAAATTATAAAACAGTGATCGGATTATTAAAACGACGAATAAAGATTAAACTGAGAGTAATCTAAGAGGAATTGAAATTATTAACAAGGACTGAAATGTAATGTTTCATTCTTTTAAAAGAAAAAGATATTTACAGAATGCAGTGGTATATTATTGGGCAATAATCAGCCATAAAATTGTTTATAAAATAGTCAAACGATGATAGACGGTTAAGAACTGTTTAAAAGTTGCACGACACTGACATAATCGAATATATAATCGGAGAACAGGCACGTGTGGTCGACTAACATGCCCGTGACACGAATCAGATCGATTCGTGCTCGGCTCAGAACACACGGCAGTGAAAACGAGTTAGAGTTTGAGCAACTACACGCAAATCTGATTGCACAGTGAAGTCCAACACGTGTACACGGGCGTGAAAAGGACGCAGTGTCGATTAGTTTATTCAGGGCACTAAAGGCAAACATATGGGCGCTGCAACCAGGATGCAAAGCCATTTACTAGTTTTTAGACGAACATATATGACTTCGATAGAAAATTAAAATATTTTATCGGTGTACGCTATTTTTCCAATATAAAACTGCAGCTGGATAATCTATTTTCTAGTTAATTCGTTGAATTAATAAAAAACGATCCAATCAAATTCAATCTAAGATCCGCTAAAAAATAAAAAAAGATGATCGTAAAAGTAGCAAGGCTCCAAACTTTCACAAATCAAATTAGATTCTTCGCAATTGAAATCTGAGATGCGAGCAAGTCGAAGCTCAAGTCCGAGAATTTTATAATCATTAAACTGCACCAAAATTACACAAGGCTAACTCAAGATTTTCACGAAATAATTCAATTCTCCGTGACGAAGCCCCAGGTTTGAACTAAACTCAACGTAAAGTAGAAATCGGCGAGAGCAAGCAAAACAGATTCAAAATTCTCAAATGCAAGTAAATTTAGCTCGATTTTACTTTAAATCGGCCATTCGCGTATACCAGATCCAGCCAATTTTCATTTCCATTTTCACAAACCAACCGTATTCCCCGCAACACCTCCAAACTCGCATCAACCTCGTAAATCCACCTCCGGCTCTCACCTTACCACCCTATTATCGTTTTATACGATCGCAGGTGCACCTCAACGACCCTATCGATATAAATCCCATTAAGGAACAACACGGTGGCAATTTTTCTGCCCCTAAATCCTAATGCATACCTCGTCAAGCTCGATCAAACACGTCCTTGCTGGTGCCAGCGTCTAGGATACACGTTGGCCGAGTCACGGACAGAACCGGTTCCATGGTGTCTGCTGGATAAGTGCAAGGCGAAGTGTGCCGGTAGCAGACACCGTTCGTGAATTCGTTTTCTAGATCTGGATCGGTATCGTTATCGCAGTGATCGCGCGTAATTGACTGTTCAAACACGATGGATATTGAAATCGAGAGTTGACTGCATAAGGAAGTGAACGTTTGGGGCGTGGAAGGTCGAGATTTCCTGTTCCCCCTGATCAGGTAGCTGGCAAGGAGATTAGACGATTGTTCGGAAGGATGGATTTTTTAATAGATTGTGTGCAAACATAGCGGTGAATTACGGGTCACTGGGCATCGAGTTGTGTTTAGATGGCAGTAAATAGTTTGGCGAGATTGTTAGAACGGCGGAATGTTTTTAATCGATTAAGCAGTGAAAAATCGTGCACATGTATTCGATATTACTGAAGGAATGCAGTGGCTCGCGAATGTATTTAAACGTTTTAAGAAACTTTCTTTCGTGAACGTATTATACGTGCGCGTATTATATGGAACATTTTGAGATTTTTCACCGAGGCGATCGTGATTATATCGCTAAAGTTTAGAAGGAGTTTAAAGAGGTATTCGTATATCGTTCGAGGTTTCAAAGATTTGGTGCACATCTCTCTCTCCGTCTCTGTCTACTTTTTAAAATTCATAATAAGAAAAGAAATCTAATTTTTTTTGAATATGTCACGTGGGCACATCGTGCTCTTATTCTGTCATCCCACGCCATACTGTGCCGGATTACTCATGCTCGAAAGTAGGTAAATAAGCGAGCAGGTAGGCGTCGTCCAATGAGAAATGGAAAGGAAGAGCGCTCCCAGCTTGACCTGTATGCATCTTGCGTAATGTAAATTCTAAACGATAAGAGTTCCCTGACATTAACCGGAATTCAGTTATACATTATTACGATATCGAGTTCTGTGAACTTTATGAAACCGGGTGGAGTCCATTGTTGAAATTCAGTTTTACGCGTGTTATTGCGCGGAAGGATTGGGTAAATTGCGTGTTATGTCTGGTGTACTTTAATTTTTATCGTCGATCCTGCATTTCGTAGAGTTAATCAATTATAGTTCTTATATTCTATGTTCTACGTTAATACATATCTTAAGTTGAAGCAGGAAAGGAGAAAAAACGGAGAATAGAAAAATACTAGAACCGTATTCATATTTTATTTCACAGGAAAGATAATAAAAAATACAGAATACACTTTGGTGGTAAGAAAGAGGTTTTCTAATCAACATAAAATTCATTCCACAGAAGTATCTTAACGTCTACGACTATCATAAGTTATTACTATTAGCTTAGAATCTAGACATTATTAAGATCACCTATTGTTAATCATTAGTAACAATCATATGGCAATAAAAATTCGAATTGCAGCAACGGCAATGTGAGATAAAAGGAAATCGTTATTTCATAGAAAATGATTCATTTTGATTGATATTACGTATATGCAAGGTTGAGTGTGTGTGCATTGGTAACATTATTTACAAAAAGTGCGTAGGTTGTATTCGTTGTCAAACTGTCGAACAAACGAAAATCAAAGTCCAAAACGATGTTAAATGTAAAAAATCAGGTACAATACAAACAGTGCTGTCATTGCTGCGAAAAGTTACATTGTGCGATTCTCGTAGAACGAATGCGTACAGTTTGACAGAAAGTCGAACGATTTGAGAAGAAAATAGAGCGACACACGCAACTCTCTCGACTCAAGTACAGTACACGTATATAATTTCAAAATATATCCGATAAAATCATTCTTAGCTCGAAACGGAAACGTCAAAATTCGACTTCAAAATATTAGAACTGTTTAAAGAACGGAGTATTGCGTTTTTTCATCATTCGTAATTTTAAACAAAAATGCCAAAGTTAACGTATCGTACATGCCCGTTTAGTCAAATCTCACGGAAGTAAAGAAAAAGAGATGCTGTTTCATTCGTCAGTAGTAAAGATCGTTTCGCGTCGAAAGCGCCACAGCGCGAGCATGCGCCTTCATGTGAGCCTCGCGTGCCCTCGTTACTTCCGGTGTGTCTATCACGCGGCCATCCGGTCCCAGGGGCGCCAGTGGTCCCCGATAACCTATCGTTGGCGTGTGTTTATACGTCAGTCCGATAGGAGCAAGGTAAACCAAATTTTTTCGTCCGTCAAAGACGTCGAATTCGTAGAATTCGGATGCCTTTGAGGCTGCTCTCGCATGCGTTGCCACATGCGGGATTTTTGCTTCTGTCATCTTGAAAATTAGAGCAAGGTTTGTATGTAGAAATTAATAATTTGTGATCTTGCAGTTTCTGTGATTGTTTCATTTGAGAAAAAATTGAAACTCTAGGACTTTTTTAAAGGTACATCTAATATGTAAACGTTACAAAGTAAATAATTCGAAATTCAGCGTTAAATTAAAAATTCTTCTATTCGTAATTTTTCTAGTTTCTTTATTAAATTCTCAGACACTTTAATAATAAATAATTTCATTTACCTGGGGTATGTTGCAAGTCTTACAGGTTTCCATGGCACGTCCGTCATTCTCCAAAGGCGCGAACGTCCTCTGTCTTTGTCGTTTCTGCATAATAACCTCCATGGGGTCCATCATCCGAGGCATGTACATTTCGTTGTTCTCGTACGTTTCGTAATCGTTCTGAGCTTTTCTTAATCTAGCTATCGTTTCAGCGTGTAACGCTAGATGGGCAGCTCTCGCGTGGGCCACTTCCGGCGTGTCCATCACCATCCCATCGCTGGTTAATGGCGCCGGTGGACCTCTGTATTGATAGTACTCTCTCTGTTCGTAAGCCTTGGCGATCGTTGACGCCACTAACGCGGCCAGAATTATCTGAAAAAGTCGATCGAAAAGAAGACGAACGATCAAGTTGCATTCTGTAAAATTCTTTCCCACAATTGGACCTCGCAGTGCGTCAAAGGTATTGGGAATTAGATTTGAAGATTAGAATTGAAAACTAAAGAAGGATTGGCTTGGAAATGGATGGAAGGCGAGGAATACCGATTTAATTTAATTTATAAAGATACTTGATATCTTACAGCAATTTGAAACTTAATTTTTGAAAGTGAAGCAAACATAACTTTGATTGTCGATCGACGTCGCTTTTTTTCAATTAATTAATAATAAAGCTCGAAATAGTTTGCTACGTTTCCTCCTTTTACCGAGATTACAATATCTTTGCAGTTAAATTTTAAATCCTCTCAAATTGACATTACGATTCAAGTTCTAATATAGATTATTCCAGATTTATTACCGATATTAGTTTCGGTCGAACCTCGATAGAATTTCCAACGATAATTTATCTAAGGTCAATTAGAAGCGAAGTTCGACGAGCACTTTGTAACTAAAGCTTCATTTGGGATATTGGATTTCTAATGGGTGAAATCTGATTTTGATTTTGTGCAAAATTAAATGTGTCCGTAAATATCGAATAGAATCTTGAAACTTCGTTAAGATCTCGATGACCGTTTAAATTTTACGACTTCTATGACACTAGTTCGATCTTTTTGCGACTTCGTTTTTTCAATCAACGTTCAACGACGAGAACGAAACAACTTTTTCCTGGACGAAATCACACTTACGAGCAAGCTCATGCTGTTGGACACCGCCGGCCACGAAACGGACGTCTCGATTACGAGTGTGACTGGTTCGATCGAACGATCTAGCTTTTATAGCGTCGCGGCGTCGATCATGTGAGTAAACCACGTTACGATGATCAACACCTGACATGAAAAACGATACCTTAATTGTTTTCTTGCTAATGGTATAAACGTGAACGGCGATCCCGCTAGATGCGTCTGTGTGGAAGTTAAAGCCGTTGAAAGTTGCGGTGAATTATTGAAGAAGTAAAATGTTGTAGTGTCACTGACGAGGGGAAAAGTTGGGCCGTATCATTCTCTTACCGCGTATAATTCTGGAATGTTTAATTTCGAAATGTAGAAATCTGCTGGTTCTCGGACATCTTTATGCCGACATGTTTAATCTTGCAACTATTTAATCACGAAAATTGTAATTTTGAAGCGTTTAATTACGCGATATTTAATTCTGCAATTTTTAATCGTGCAATATTTAACTTCCTTTCTCTTCTTCCCTTACTGTCGCATCCCTCATTCAAATATTTTCAATATTCCAAACTTCGAAATTCCCGTCCGTCGCCTAACAAGTCCGCTGTATAGATAGACAAGGCAGGGAAAAATTGCATGTTCTGTCGATGAAAAAAGATGACCGAGTTTTAGCGCCGTCCTCAAACGTCCCTGATGTTTCTTCTCAACTTTTCGAGGCCAGTTCTCACGAGCTGCGATCTCAACCCCTTCGCCGCAACTTAGGCAGAACTTTTCTGTGGTTTTCGACACACGCCCGATTCACGGACGACTGGACGGGATCATAGATCCTCCTAGTGATCCCGTGATCCTTTCAAGGCAGTCCTCTCTCGACAATGAGCTCCTGTTCCCTTATAAACAGTGGCCAAGATTACACTTTGACCATCTATGTCCATTTAAACCATCGCACGGTAAATGAATTCCCGTAGTATCTGCTAAAATATTTAAATATTCATTTTAAATATTCATGCTTGGAACAGAGGTAACAATTAATTTAAACTTTTCTTACAATATATTATATATGTATATATATAACATTTATAGATATATTAATTATATTTTAATTACAATTAATTATATACATAGACTATATATATTAATCGTTAGGTGATATTTTCTAAAAATAAATGAATTGCTGAAACGAAGGGAAAAATGTTACATATATCATGTTTTATATACAGTATATATATATATATATAAATGTTATACATATGTTAATAAAATAACAAATAAAATAGCAGAAGAAGTAACAAGTGGTAATAATTTTGCACCGACGGTAAGATAAATCAGTGTTTACACAAAATTGTTTGCCATGCAACGGTTCATTCTTGTAATTACGCATTACACGTAAAGCAGGTAAATTAGAATGCTGACCTCGTTTGGTTAATTAACGTCGATTCAGATTCCCTGTTTACACTGTAACACGATATAGTTCGGTCGATAACTTGAAGAAACAGTTGCGCAAACTTTTACGCAAACAGGGTCCTCTAACAAGCAACGCACGGAACATACGACGTGATTAGATCGTGCTTGATTAATATTCACCGATAATATCAAATTCGTCTATCCTCCTGCTGCAAAAATAATAAAGTCCCTTCTGCCGTTCCAACTATAAATAATAATCACGTCTCGCCAAATTATTGCGAAATTATTGAAATCTATTTTATGTACAATTATCTGAAATGACAGTTCATGATTCAATTGCCAGTCAATGCGTCCACGTGCCCGATTCGAACGAGTTACAATTCTTGACCTTTCCGAGAGCGACGAATCACGATGCTCGAGTCTGTTCAGTAGGAACGACTCCACGTTCCTCGGTAGGTTTCTTCTCACGTGTTTCGTACACCGATGTGACCTATGTCGCAAGGATCACGGTCTGAAGGTAGTTCGTAACCAGCTGGTAATCGTATTTCCACAAAATTTCTCGTTATTTCTTCGTAACGTTATCCGGTTCTCGATTATTAGTCGGTTGGTCATGAATTTAGAGATTCATCTATTATCATTGCCTTTTAGCGACCTCTCAATCGAGTATATCTTAAAGATAAACAAATAGATAAATTTATACAGTAATCGTAATTGAGTGAATCGCGATAAAACGCCAAAATGGATCAAAATAGGGTGTCAGATTTGTTGCTGAGAATTCAACGGGCGACGTGAAAGTCCGGGTCGGTTCTTTCGAGAAGCCGCCAACGTCACAAAACTCACATTCTCGTTGATCAACCAACTACTACATCGTTCTTTTATTCTAATGGCGAAACTTTTTCGGCCGATCGCTTCTTTTCGCGTGAAATCGTGCGTGCAAAGAGATCGCAATCCTTACGAGACAATCGTTGCGATAATGTCTGACGGAAAATCTGAACAATCGTCCGATATTTCCAGGAATTGGAATCAAAATCGCTGAGATGTTTGTCTTTTGTGTTTTTCCTTACTTTTGCCTAACCCCAATAATAATCGATAACAGTAATAATAATAATATAAATAAAATAAACGTGAAATGGCCATGAAGACACGTTCTCGCTAACCCGGGATCGATCTTTCTGATTCTTGGATTACGCTAACCGCAATGCATAGCGAAATCGAATGTAGGTTAACTCGCGGTTTCTGACGACTAAATAATACTCCTTGGTCGTTCGTTCGGCGCATTGGTTTGGCCGCTTCTTGGCCAAGAATTGCGCGTTAACCTACATGATACAAATTCATTAAATGTCTGAAATACAAGAGCCGATTTTTTTTTTAATCGTATTACAGCAAAATCTGACTGTTTGTATTAAGTGATAAATGTAAATTAATAATATATAGTTTCTAGAATTGGATAGTTAAATTGTTCAATTTACGATTACTATAATATATATTTACATATTATTTATGTAAGTAATGGAATTTTAGACAACGAAAGAAAGAAATCGTTGTCGTTTGCAGTAAAAATATTCGCAACCGAGTGAGTCGCTTCTACAGAAACATTATCCAGAGGTAAACGTTTTACGATGAAACTTGAAATTAAACCGTCAGAGTGGAAGCACTAGAATTCTCTGACATTTCTAACTATATTCGTTTTTCTAGAAAAGCGGAACACTGGTTTTTCGAAAAATAATCTTATAAAGCTTCCCCAAAACTTTGAAAAACTTGAAACTTAGAACTTAAAAAAAAAAAAAAAAGAAGAAAGAAATAGAAGGAACAAACAAATAATACAAATCAATTAAAAAGTAATTTCAGGGAACTTTAGCTTGGAAATGTGTAGGAATTTGTCAACATCTGTTATTAATTAATTCCTTTTCTCTCCAAAAGAAAAAAAAAAAAAAAAGAAAAAAGTAAAAACCAAAGTCGACTAGAAGCAACTTAAGGAAACTTCTCTGATAAGGTGGAAAAATAAATACAAACGAAGGAACGAAGGAAAGGGAATGAGAATGACAAGTTTAAAAAAAAAAAGGAGCGGAAGTAATTTATTTGCCTAAATTATGTACAGATACGTCGCGATTATGAATTTAATAAGCACCGAATTGTTATGATTGGTAGTTCTGGGGTTGGAAAGCAGGCTTGCCGAACGCAGGTTGGCCTTGAGCAGGATATGAAGGTGCCGCGCCAGGAAATACTTGTGCAGCAGAAGCACCATATTGAGCGTTGTATGGAGTTGCAGCTGCTGGGCCAGCATAAACTGAAAGCAAGTAAGAAACAATGCAATTATCTATTACCGATTCTTGATCTGGTGAAAAATTTGAAAGAAACCTGTTTATTTCTCTTTTCTATCGACGGAGACAAGTTATTAGAAACTTGTAGATCCGATAACTTGTAGATCGATTCTATTATTATTCTGATAGAATAAAAATGATTATTCAAATATTTATTCAAATAATAATTAGTAGTCAGCAAGTCGGCCAAATAAATATTATAATGCTTTGCCATGTTCCTCGACGAGGTCGAGAAAGAATAGGAAATATCGATTGTTATCATTACACTGTGTATCCGCAGTTGTCAATCTTCCAATTAAAAGGTGCAAATTATAGCGACCAAGGCTTAAAAAATCGATCAAGGTGACATGTCAAGGAAGCTTAAAATTCCTTTTCATGATTTATTCACACGAGTCGTTTAATCAGTTCCAATTTACTTTAGGATTGGCAGTCGAATGAATCGGGACAGGAGGAACCGGTTCCTGTCTGACCTTTCCCCTTCGTTATTAACGATGCAAGCAAGCGTCCATTTAAAGAGACCGAGGCAATAAAAATGGCTTATTTAAAAATAGCTCGTTGCTTTCAAGTTCTCGTTAGTTCAATCTCCCGCGTGGTTCTTTCTCTCCTCGGAGAAAGACAAATGTGATACTCGATTAGTTCAGCATCTTCGACGTCAGTTATTTGTTACAAAGTACCAGTTTCGAATAACTAGAGTGAAACTCGTTTCTGACCTACGACGTCGTTGTTTGATATTCCAGAAGAGAAATGGCCGGGTCACGATTATATTCGTAACGATTAGCGGCCATACAGGCCATTCTCACAGGAACAATCGAACGATTAACTTGTTGAGCAATCAGTTGGTTCTTACGTTGCATCAGGGTGTTACGAACGTGTTTATAACTGGTCAGAGTTCAGTCGCTCTTGACTGTAGAAATTCCTCGACTTGATTTGCAGAAAATATTACATCATCGAAATTGTATCGAAGCTACGATAGAAAAAATTCATGTTGGAATTACCGGAAACAGACTTTTGTAAGTAAGACATTTTTTAATAACTATATTTTTGCTCTGCCCCGCTTTATAATTCTTAACGAATTAATGAATTATTCATTTGTGAATCAAATTATTCCAATTCTCTAGATTAAACGTTAGGAAATTAGATTAAAAATTATTCTGTTTCGCAATACTCATTATTTTATCCTATCACTGGCACACTTTTTTTTTTAACGTATGCGTTACGTTTAACGTTGCGTTATTTCAACGTATCAGATACATTTGTGTCATTCTTCCCACTATCCGATCCTTGTACAAGCCATTTCATACATGAATCATCGTCATTTTTGTTCAAGCATATCTAACATTACCTAAATTCTATCCTAAATTCTCACGTTACATTCAGATATTTTACATAAAGGTCTAACTTTGATAATTGGCAAAATAATCTACCATTTATGTAGATTAAACTAATTATTTCTTGCTTGAGCAGTGTTACTACTTCAGTCGCATTATATCAGATAGCTTCAATATACTTTTTTCACTGGGTATTGTGTAAAAACTAATGCTTTGTAATGAACGAACAGAAAATGAGAATGCTACAAATATTGAAAAGATTTACGATGAAAGGACTATAGAATATTATAATAAAGGAACTTCAGAGTTATTGTATGCGTGTTGCAGTGGCTTCAAATTTACTGAATTTTTCGTAGAAACCAATGTTCTTCTCTAATATCTGTAATAAATTAGTAAATAGGAAACGTTCGGATTTCAAAGAAGAATATTCTCGACAAGGAAGAGCACCTTAAAACGAAAGTAGCTATCAAATCTGCAAAAACATAGACTGACAATTAAAAATAGCTTCCAGTTATCTGCTCTTAGTTTTCATAACAATCTTGTCCAATTATATTCCAAATACATCAGATTCCTCCTCAAGCAGAATCCCTCAGAGTGAACGTACCTTGACCTTGCACTTCCGGTTTGTATTCCTGCGCGAATTTATACGCCCTTGCTTCGGCCTCGGCCAGTTCCGCCAACCTGGCGGCCTTAAGAGCAGCCACTTCCGGCGTATCGATTACGGTTCCATCCTCGGCTAGAGGCGCTGGGACAAACCTAGCGGCTTTCATATTCGAAGAGAAACTTTGTTGACCAATGAAGTTCGTGCTTCCGGTATAATATGGCTGGTACGCCGAGTTAGGCTGATTATACAGTGGTGTTGGAACTGGAATTTGTATGATTGGTTTTGTGAGTATACACAATTAGTGAAATTTAAAAATATTGGAAGTGAAATTTTTTATGGTTGACTTTTTGACTTTACGTTTGACAAATTTGAGAAATACGGGGGTTTTGTTTGAGATTGATTAGGAATATTAAGGATATTCGTTTGTTATTTATGATCCATTAAAGGTGTTAAAAATGCCAAAAATACACACATTCGATAATGTTGGTAAAGTGAAAAGTTTTACTTCTGATTTTTTACTTAACACCGCTGTCTTCTTCCGGTCCGTATATCCAATAGACGTTACTAGAATTTACTTGAATTGATTAGATATTTGATTTGGCTATTCAGTGTAATTTTTCTGCCTTTTGCACGTTCAACGTTTTTTATGAACAAATACTTCAAAACGGGAAGGTATCCGAAGAGATACAAAGAGCGAAGAAGAAGCGAGAAGGACATCAGAATTGACATAAACATTTTACCTGGAGCAGGTTGATCATAGTTTGGCGCGAGAGGGTGATAATTCTGCTGTCTGTAAGAGGGTTGCGTAGATTGCGCGGAAGGAATGTTATACGTCTGGGCCGGTACTTGATTGTATTCGGCCGACTGAGGTTGATTCTTGCTCTCTTCCGCCGCTCTAGCCGCTGCTCTGGCGAATTCCGCAAAGTGTGCAGCCTTCGCCTGAGCGACTTCCGGCGTATCGACCACGTTCCCATCTTGGCCAACCGGTGCTGGAGGCGCGAACCTTTGAGGCCCTGGCTGAGGGTGGACCTGGGGCTCGATGAAAGAGGGCGGTGCGCCGAGGAAACCGGCTCTGCAGCTCGCTACCGTAACGATTAGGACGATCTAGAATGAAACAGGAATGTTAAGAAGGTACAAAAGGAAATTGCGAAATGATTAATAAAATAAAATAAATTTTTGTGCTAATTTATATTTTTGTGGAGACTACGAAAAAAGTAGTATTTAAATAGAGAAAATGGTGAGATTTTTTAATTAATTCGACAGATTAAGTTATATCGTATTAGGGATGTATACGAGTTGAGAATTTTTAATTAAGTATGATCTTCCGCTCTCGTTTTAGTACTTGGACAGAAAGCATGTTCAGGTATAACCATTCCCCTCTATACATTTCGCTATATACATATACATATACATATATATATATATATATATATATATATAAAGTTTGAAACGCAATCGTCTAATCTCGACGACTATTACTTCAACGTTGTTTATTCATGAAATGAAAGTAAAAAATTTTGAAATTCGACATTTGCGAATTTAGCGATTTTCAAATTTTCAAGGGAACAATTTACAATTTGCGAATGTTGCAGCACAGATAGAACTCAATCTTGACGGCTTTTTAATATATGGTGGGGGGAGGGGCATGATTTTGATTAACTTTTTCCTATCTATATTACTGGCGGTCGGCCTCAGTTTCCGGGACATTTGCAAAAAAACTGTCGCTACTATTACAGAGAATATTGCGTAGATTTTAGCGTGAATGTTTCGCTAGTCAAAAAGCGTGTTCAACCCTTATATGTATAAGAAAAAGTTGTTCAAAATATCCATTTCTACAACATCAGGAAGTCATCGAGACCCGGAGGATAGTCGGTCCTGCTACAGTTTCCCCAAATTACAAACGAACTAAATTCTAAATACAATATTTTAACAAAAACTTCAAGCGTACCTAACAAAGTTTCCTAAGAGGAATTGAAAAGTATTTTATTGGAAACGCCGATCCAAAGATCCTCAGAAGCCCCTCTTTAACATATCTATAAACCCTAAACTCATTCTAGCTCTTATCGTATGTCTCAGCTCCGCGTGGGCTTCTACCGACCTGATCTACCCTAACCTTTCACTTTCCTTTGTTCTTCACGTCGCCCTATCCACTCACGCAAGCAGGACACTCACCAATCCCCTCATAGTATCTTTCTCTCTTCCTCTCTTCCCTCTATAATCCCTCTCTCTAAAATCCTTCCGAGCTTGTTTCCTCTTTTTTTGAAAGCGCTGCTGGTGACCAGTACTCGCTTGTTTCCGCTGCAGCCACGGTTAACCCGGCCCGGCCCGACGTTTTGTGTTCCTGGTGAACGGCTGTTGGTAGCATTTATAGCGGTGATCATCCGCCCCCTCCCACGTGGACCACGATTGGCCACGACCTGGAGGGAGCCAAGGAGGTGATCGGCTAACCCACGTAGCCTGGGAAGCGCGCCAGGAAAAAGGATACTCCCTCCCTTCGATTACCCGGCTGGCAGGACCTTGGCATTTCAACGGGGTCCATGCACTCCTGTACCGGAAGGATGGGACCCGAGATACTGTCGCGGGGCTCACGAAGAAGGTTTCGGCTAGGTCTGCGTCAGGAAGTGCCAGAGCAGCTGTGGATTGAATTGCGATAAAGGATCGGAGAGATTTGGTGATTACAAACAAGTATCAAGTTTATAGATCGTTTCTTATTATAGGAAGCTTCAGTTGGTTGGAACGAAGTGGATTGGACAGTGCATTTTGATTTGAGATTTGGTTGCGGTTGAGAAGCCAGGGATTTTCGAATTAGATATTTGGTAAAGCTTCCGATATAAATTCTTTGCTTGCGGTAAGCTTTAGTTGGAATAAAGTGGAATCGAGAGAGGAGTAAATTTTGGATTCAGGTTGGATCGCAATTAGAGATGAAGGTTTTAGATCGTATAATTGCGGAAAGCCTTGGTCGGTTGGGATAAAGTGGAATCGAGGGTGGATTAAATTTGGGATTTGAAATGATGATTTGAAATGAGAATAGAATCGATATGTATACGTAAAAGAATATTTCTGGACACTACTTCGATATTCGATAGAATTGGAACATTCAATGGTTAAGTACGATCACTTAGAAGTGACTTGGAAGTGGCCTGCCGATAAGTATCGAATTAAATAAAATTAGACTGGTTGGAAGAGCTGAAGAATTTTATGAGTGGGAAAGATAAACACGTAGTGTCTAGATACAGAATTATTAGGAGCGTGGGATTGGTAGAGGTATAGAATTATAGCTTCAAAGATCAGTAGGGTTACTTAGGTATACAATTTGTAAGGAGGAGATCACCGAAGACATTAAAGCCGTAGGAGTAGAAAAGGTTTCAAAATGTTACCACGGAAGCGCAAAAAGAAATTTTGTAACAGTTGTTCGTATTCTTTTAAGATTTTACAGTCTCTTCTATAATTCTACGATATTTTGAGAGATCGTAGAATTTTTGAATCGAACAAATGTGGTTAGTAAAATGTTTCAGGAAAGGTACAGTTAATAAAATTATTCACCTACGATATTATAAAATTGTCCCTAGCTAAATGCAGTAGTAAGTTACAGTTTAACAAATTTTCTAGCATCGTTGTAAAGTGTTAAACCAAAGTACCCGAGACATGAGTCTAATTTGCGAGCAGAATGCAATGAGAAGGTAGACATCAACTACATTTCTGGCAATCAGGGACCTGAGAAACCTCGTGAGATTCGAACATCGCATGAGAAGTAGGTTGCATCATGATAGAGGAAGTTACATCCGAGACACCTTTCTTTCTAATTACATATGGGAAATAATCGTATGTTCGCACTTATGAGAAGATGCTTAATGTAACAATCATAGTACAATATCTATATTTCCCTTTCGTATTTTATTTCCTTTTCTCTCTGAAATATAAAGTTCTTCCATATCTGAATTTATTAAAAATTCCAAACTAATTTATACTATCTTCTCTATTTGAATATTTATCAAATAACTTTTTCTCCTAATTATAAATTGTAGAAATTTTACTTTGAAATAATTAGAATTCGCAAAACCCTTGATAATATACTTTCTGTCATTTTTTACAGCAGTAATGGACAAGTTCATTAAGACGTCGTTTATCATATATGAAATAAAACTTGTCAAGATCTCTCTCTCTCCATTTTGTCTTATTTCTCCTCTCGCCCAGTATTTCGTTGTCCTTTAAAACAAAGCGGTGCATGGGAGTGTTAAACGACTTACCAACCCTGAACGAACGAAGGACTCGAGGCTGAAGGACACTCTGCAGCAAGAATGCATTCCTTCAATATTTTTGCATCGCTCTCGAAGTATGATTATAGTGTACGAAGTCAGATCGTTCGATCAAAGAAATCGATTCGTATTGTAAAAATTCGTGTCATGCCTGGCAGAGGTGTCGTGATTAATTAACAGGTATTAACAGCAACGTTAACGACTATATTATATGTCCGATTTATTATTAGTCGTGATTTTTTGATTTATTGATTTATCGTGTCTTATTGTCCCGACACACGTTGAACTTTGCATTATTCCAAGAGTAGAAGCATCGAATTTTTTTTCAAAATTTAATTGATAACTGTATAATAATAATTGATACACATTATATATACATGTGTATAAATGAAATATCGAAAATTATATTTTATTCGTTCCGTTCTCGAGATTGTGAATAAATAACGGGCCAGCCAGAATCTCAATGCAACCATAAATTATTGATACAGAAATTAAATCTGCGGTTTCTACATTGATCATTTCAATAGCTACCCGTTTTAAGCGATATCAATACAATGAAGTAGATCATTGATGAAATGTCGATACATCATTAAAATTCGTGCAATTCATCAATTACGGCTGTCGATGGTCAAATAACTTACGAGACATTGAAAAAATTAATCTTTCGTGACATCAAGTGATTAATGTAACACAGAGAGGAATATTCTTTGTTCGAGTCATAATTTATCGAACGACAACTGTCTCGATTTAATAACGTTTATTTAAATCGTTGAATACCGCAAGACTTCTTCAAGATATCTCTTGTAAGAATCAATGTATATTTTAATAATCATGAATAGTCTAAATTTTTCTATTTCTTCAAATAAAAATAGTTCTTTCAATAATCAGAATATAAATTTAAGATTCATTTAAAACAAAATTTACTCATAACGAAATTTGGAACATCCGACATTTATTTGAGAGCAAATCCAAAACATCCAAACTTAAGTTAGAAAGAAATTCGGAATGTCCAACATCAACGTAACAAAATATTCGAACTTTATATTCGATCGATATTCCTCATATTGTTCTAATAACTTTAAGAGATCAATTAACGTAATTGATTGAACCAAATGTCGAAAGAAACAATCAAATAAGCGTCAAAGGCAAGAAAATAACTACGAGGACTGTTTTGTCACCCTATTGCATGTGTAATTGGGAAATCGGGAATATTTGCTTGTCCAGGTGTCACAATCACCGAACGCAATTTTCAATTGGCGAAATAACAATTGTAAAAACGATTTTGTAACTGCGTACGAGTAATATTAGAAAGCCGGCGTGTTCCCTTTTTTCTCAATCGATTGGGAGAAACCCTTTGATATTACATCACGGATCAATTTTTCAATTACTGCATTGCGGTCATCTCTTGAAAATATTTCGTTATCAAAACGGGTCGCAGATCACGTGAAAGAAAATTCGTCAAAGTTTGTCTGCTATCTTTGTCTTATAAAATTATTTTTCAATTATCGAAATTAATCAGAAAAGAGTACATCATGAAAAAGAACGTAATTTTTTTTTTAATATTTCCAGCGAAAGTCTTTCAAACGTTGATTAGGATTTTTTGTGAATGCAATAAAATTTTTAAATGGACGTTCTAAATTTGTAAATGTCACACTTTCATATAAAATTCTTTCTCGACAATCAAAATTAGTCACCAACTATGAAAAGGGGCATAAATTTTTTTTTTATATTTTCAGAGGAGATAGTTAAAATTTTATTACAGCGACAAATGAATGGAAGTGATTTAGAAAGGTAGGAGAGTAAACTCTAAAAATGATCAATTTTTATTTTAGTTTTGACGGAATATTTGCTTGAGGAATTTTTATGATACGAACAAAGTGAAATATTTTATCGCTATTTAATTAATCCAGAAACTCATTAAGATCATCTACTTAATTTATGTACATATAGTAGTGTCCGACACATTTGTACTTAATTAGAAGTCATTAAGAACGCATTGTGTACCTAAAAAAAAAAAAAAAAGGCGAGATAGTCGCCTTAATCTTTTTCTCCCGAATTCCAGGATCGCTTTATCCTGAGATAATTAGCTTTTAACGAATTAAATATGAAATGTAATTAATTACATCAGAAATAAAGGATATTTCATTTACGTAAAAAAATTTTTTTTTAATTCCTAAGAGAAAGACATAAAAAGTAGAAATTAAGTAAGAAATTGCTAGAATCACTTTAACAATTATTTATTATTAAACAAAGTTTACGGTCGAGACTCTTAGAAGTTTTACATGTAGAACAGTAAAAAAATGTAAAAAATTTTAAATCTTCTTTTATTTACAATCGTACGTTTTTGTCTGTGACAATGTTTTTAAAATGATCGGAGAAATTACTTGACCAATGGATTCAGTAAATAACCAGTCCTCTTTCGATCGAGATAAGCTATCGTAATAGTCTCTTTTTAGAGGCACGCCCCGTGATTAAGGAACAAACTCGTCGACCGTGAATCTCGTAATTTTCGTGACTTTGAAGCGAGTGTTACTCGAAGGACACTGAACTCTTTTCAAGGTCCTCTGGAGCCGGAAGCCCGTTGTGCATTCATCTTAACCAACAAATGTAACATCTTCCAACAACTTCATTACCGTGTTTACGTACTTTCTAATTCGTTTAAGTACGATTGTATAACATTTTAAATAAAGTATCATAAAATTATTAGCATCAGTGTATTATACGTGTAGTTAGAACATTATTACAAGTACTATTAACTAAATTTATCTGACTATACACAATTTATGATTAACAAACTTGCCGATTTATTCCACAATTCCTAAGGGTTTATATTTCTGAAGAAATCGAAACACGATAGTGAGCTTCGTAGCTGCCATCGTAAGAACATGTCGTTGTTATAATCTCTTGACAATAGTGATCGAATTTATTTCTACGTCTCGGAGCGTGCACGTACGTGGACAATGCTCTTCGTGGGCGCAGGAAAAGGCTCGAGTAGCGACCTTGACTGCCTCGTATTCCTCGATATCCTGACGAAGGAACGGCGTGAAACAGCGGTTCCCAAACGAAGGGTGAGAAATACATGGAAAATGTATGTGCAATATTACTTAGCTTTCGACAAAACTGCGGGACCATACTGACTGAATTTATGATCATTTTTGTCCGATATATCATCCGAGAATTTTAGTTTGGAAATTTTTGTACCATAAAATCATGTATGACACGTTACCACGTACAGGATGTTTCTAGGCTATAACTCTGTCCCAGGAGGAAAATTTTTCACCGTTGAACGCGATTCATGTACTCTTGCTTTGAAAGAGGCTCTATAATCTTTTATAAACCATTCGATGCGTTTTTTCATTTCTTCGCGAAAACGTATTGAGATAGATATGATACAGAGTGTCTAGTTTAAAAGATACTTCAATTTTAATTTCATCAAATTTAGGATATGAAAGGCAAAGAAAAGGTAGACACAAGCACGTCAGTGTCCGCTTTTCCTTGTTTCTCATATTGAAATTGCTAATAATTTTAAGTGGTATCCGAATGAAGTTGTGTATTGCAAATAGCTAAGGAAGAAACAAATTTAATTAGAATTTGATAAGGATAATGGAGATACCTAGACAGTACTCTATTCCTTACGTATCTTATTTCATTTCCGCAGTCTTTCGTTCCGTATCCCATTACTAATACGCGCAAATCAAGATTGACACTCCACATCCACGCATTATACTGCGTAATTCATCCCAATTAGACGATAGAGAAAGCAATTGAAATACCCACAAAAATATTTTTCCCATAGAATATAATTTCTAGCCCACAAATTTCTTACAAAGCCCACAAAATATGGTAGCGTCTGCCACAAAATGAAATTCGATGGGAAAGAAATTTCCCATTGTGGGCTTTGTGGGAAAATTGCGGGCAACAAATTTCATCTCGTGCGATTAATCGATATCTTACACGCAGTTTACACGCTCCATTTTACATTTAGCGGAGAAGATAATCTATCGACTTTAAAGTATATTTTCTCAGTTTATATGAAACTTACGACGTTTGGGGTATGGAAAGCGGGTTTGAGAATTTGGTAGGATGATCTAAAATGAGGGGCGAAGGAAACGGGTTGTACGATTTGAAACATAAGCAAAGGATATACAGGATCTGAGATATGGTTTAAGAAATCTTAGTCACAGGATGTGGGAAAAGGAACGTGGAAAATGTGCTATAGAATAAAGTACGCTAGATACATATAGAATAGAGACGTGATGTCGGAATTAGGATGGCAGATGTGAGTTAGGCATACTGGATATGGGATATGGGAGAGAAGATAGGAAATATAAAATTACCTTACCTTGTTAGGTATGGGAATTGGAGTATTGATAGCGGGATTTATGATATAAGATGTAGGATGTGAGATACAGAACGTAAAAGATGGGATAGAGTAGGGAAAGATGCAACACGATTATGCAAACGACACATTTATTTTAAATAAATGAGTAAAGATTTATCGCCCATTTGGAGCATTATTTTCAAAAAGTGATAAACTTCATACATGTACCTATTACTTAAGTACCATTTAGTTGACCTTTTTCCATTAACATTTTATCGATTAGATTTTTATAATTAATTATTTCTCATATAAGTATAAATAACAAAGTAACCAGTCCATCGACGTACAATTTTTATAGAGACGATATTTTATTTAAAATTCTATACGTAATATACCAATCGTCATATGCCGAAGAAATAACGATTTGAAACAATTACAACACCAAATATCTAAGGAAATCCATTAATAAAATATTCCTACCCCTTACGTATCATCATACTTCATCCATTAATGAAATGTATAAAACAAATTTACCCAATGAATCGCATAAGTATAAATTCTCAAAAAAGGTTACAAATTTCATATGTATACGATAGTTGATCAAAACCCATTGAACGTTAGAGTAGCAAATTCTAGATCAACGTGAAGGAAAGAACAAAGCTAAAACTCCATGTAATAATCAATTATATTGTTAAATATCGCTTTATTTAATCAGCTTACAATTATGTACAAAAAATGAGTGTTCCACGTAACCAACATCGCCACAAAAGACAATCCAGCCAGTCATGTCCTGTTCTTATATCAAAACCTTTTGAATAACTGGTGCAGAGTATGTGGACAGAACCACGGGAAGCTCCAAATTTCCTTTCGATGCTTGTTCAGCAGCATGTTCAAGTTTCTCGTTGATATGAGCAGCAGCGTGTTCTGCTTTGGCCAAAGCGACTTCCGGTGTGTCGACAACGCGGCCGTCGGGTCCTAGAGGAGCTGGAGGGACGATTTTCGCTGCAACAGCCACAGGTTGCAGGCTACTGGCGATTACAGGCCCTGTGTAAGCGATTAAATCAGCAGATTTGAATGCTTCGTTAGCCAAAGTGATTCTTTCGTTGATGTGGGCTGCTGCGTGTTCTGCTTTTGCGAGAGTCACTTCCGGAGTGTCTACGACTCGGCCATCTAGACCGATGGGTGCACCAGGTACTAGTTTGGTGATGGTAACAGGCGACGCTAGAGCTGCTACCTGTGGCGCCAGTAGAAGGCCTGGACGCGCGTATACTGCTGCCAACACGGCGGAGAGAACAATCTGGAATTGAAAAAGTTGGGGATCCTTGCTGCTTAAAATAAATATTATATTGCAGTGTGAAATACGTGATTCTTTTGACTACGAGTGTCTTAGAATTTCTAAGATCGCAAGGATTTTATTTGACTTTGAATTTGATAATACTAAAAATAGTAAATACTATATTTGTGGATTAGAGAATATAATAATTCTCGATCGTTGCATTTTCTAACTCACTAGATGAGATGAAACCACGAAAGACTGAAAGATTAAAGTTCATTACAGTGAAAATAGCAAATATTACATTCACGAGACAGAAAACTTCTCAATTCCTGATTACTCTTAATTAAATTTGCTGATTGCTAAAAATATATGCTTCAATCTTTTCGATCTTTGTATTTGTTATTGTATACTATTGTATTTAGTCTGAAATGTACACGACGATTAATTAAACCCGAGAATAGCGAGAGTCGAAGGTGAGTACACGCTTCGAAGGCACGAGATTTACTC
This sequence comes from Bombus haemorrhoidalis, assembly GCA_014825975.1. Lineage (NCBI taxonomy): Eukaryota > Metazoa > Arthropoda > Insecta > Hymenoptera > Apidae > Bombus > Bombus haemorrhoidalis. The sequence goes on along the minus strand of CM026176.1, from coordinate 732,268 downwards.
GACGAGAGACGAGAAGAGTGTGAAACATAAATTGAAAATTGATTGAAAAGATATAAAATACGTAGGAATACGAATTAATAGTAAGAACCACGGCATATATTTTTGTAAACTGCGTACTCGTCTTTGGACTCTAGCAAATATATTAAATGTCGTACCATTCAACGATACTTTTATACGCGTACAAAAATTTGTAGAATAAGATGTAGAACCTGACAAAAGAACGTATCATCGAAGGATAAGGATACGTATCGGTATTGTCGTAGACACGCGTATCTTTACAAAGTGTCTTCTCAAACAAGTGTCTCTCGACGTAGAAGGAACGAAGAGAAGCAGAAAATCTACACGAGTAAGCAAGAAAAACGAAGGCTGAACGATCGCCGAGAAAACACTCACCAGGGTCTTCATCTCGTGAAACAAACGTGGCTCCTTGCGCGCTATCTGAGGTACAGTACTCGCCAAGGTGCCTTGGTCCGGTCTCATGGTGTCCACTTTGTCCCCTCGTCTTTATATAGCACCTGGGAGAAAAGGTTTCGCTCCATGGGGCACGTGTTCATCGATGGGAGAACGCGCGAATGGGAGACGCCCTGTCCAATAAAATCAGCTACACCTGACATTGACATTCGTCCTGATCGACATCCGATTGGAATTCGTCTTTCTCTATTCCGTGACCCTCGAATCATTGATCGAACCACTTTCAACGTTCCTTTCTTCTTTTTCCCAATTTTTTTTTTTTTTTTACGTTTTTTTCTTCTTTCAATAGATTAGGTGAACTTCTTAAGCGGTTGTTACGAGATTTCCTGCTACGGTGGCCTTCGAGTTCCTTTGATAATTTAAAACGAAACGCGTAGAGGAATTTTAATTAACTTTTTGTTGGTCTGAAAGGGAAATTTAGGTTTAAGGATCGTTGTTTGGTTTAATGGACTTGGAATTTTTAAACTGTCGAGACAGATTGTTAAAACGGATAAGACAGTGGACGTTTAATTATGGTTTTGTTTGTTACGTTTGAAAGGAAGATCGAATCGGTGGATTTTTATTGAAATTAACGAGTTTGAGATATTTTAATCGTCTGTTTGTTTCTGTTTGAGATTTTTGGTTTGGTATCGCGTGAATTGCGTTCATTTGTTTATTAGGAAGATAGCGAGAGTTCAAAATGCACAGTAATATCGAAAAATTATATGAAACATCCAAAGTAGAATTTGTTATAATATTTTCGAAAAAAAAAAAACAAACAAATTTCTGTTTGGCTTCTATCGTTTTACTTGTGCTCGTGAAAATATTAAATAATTATAATATTACTGCATTAAATATTCGATAATTTTGTAATACTTTTAATAAAATAAAATTTGATCATTATCCACGGTTACCAATTTCATGTATTTTTGATTACTTTTTGCTGGTTGCATTTATCATTACCCGATATTGATGTGTCAGGTTGAAACTGAGTGGAATTTTTTTTGTACGACAGGAGATTACTGGCGCTATGTGTAATAAGAAATAATATGTTGCAAGTGATTGTAAAAAAAACTATGTATCAGTGTCACGTTTCAGGTAGAAGCTCGTAGATCGTTATGTAACGCATTGTGTATACAGGTTGAGAAATTTCGTCTTGAGTATATTCGACGTAGTGTGTTTCTTTATTGACAAATTAATAACTTATTAACTGTTAATTACAATGATAAAACATTAATTGTTACTAATCATTAATTATAAAACATGCTTATTTTACTCGAACGTTATTTCGAACGATTGAATATCGAGTAAATATTAATCATAAAATTAAAAAATTGTGTGTTATCAAAATTATAAGAAACGTTTGAAATAATCTCTGAATTAAAGTACATATCGGTTCCTAAAGTTAATATTTATGCGACGATAATATTATCGGTAATATCATGCCAGTGCTATAGATAGTATTACAGCTCCATTTTATTATGGTAGTTTCGATACCACATCGCCACGTTATACCCTCATTATTGTAACAATATTAATTTACTACAAAATGCAGTGGTTAAGTTTCATAAATTATTTTACCGTTAAAATTACGCGAAAGGAGTATAAAGAATCTCTTGAACAATCCCAAGAACGCTAAAAGATAAGGGAAAGTAAAAAATAGTTCACCGATCAACCTTTCACCGCAGCTCGTCCCAATTACGGAAACAAAGAAATAATATCTTTTCAACACAGCTCGCCCGAACTCACCTTAAAATCTCCGCGCAGCAAAAGTCCACTAAACGGATAAAAAAATCCTGCTACGTGATGCAACCTGGCGACAGCTTATCGCCGATACACCGATAGTCGAGGGACGGTTACGCGATAGTCGGCCTTCGCCAACATCGCCCTTGGTGTCCATGGCCAGGCTAGGCGCGGAGAGATGACAACGGGATCGGGTGTCTTCCCAGTGCTAGTGAGAGAGCCACGAAAATGGAGAGCCCATCATTTTTTCTCGGCTACGACGGCGGAGCAGTCCGCCCGCAGAGCCTGTTACTCGTTTTACAAACACGCTTACCTTGCTCCGGAGGGGAACGGAAACAGTCCGCGCCCAGTGGTCCAGATCCATCGTCTCGAAAAATCCACCCTATTCGTTACGTGATCTATAATGCCAACTATACAACTATACCGATCTAACAGCTATAAAAGCCGGTCTAGGACGACGCGTCTCATAGTCTCGAGCGCGTCCAACGATCTCCTAACGGTCCAGTCGAAACGATCGATCAGCCAACTCGACCTGTCGCCGATCCCTTCTTGAAACTAGCCGGCGCTCGGAAGCCTCTGAACCTCTGAAACACCATAAAGCGACGATCGTCATGGGACCAGTCTCCGGTTTGCTATTGGCAGGCCTGGTTTCTGCGGCCCTGGCCAAGCCGGGACTCCTGTCCGCGCCCCTGATCGCCACTTTAACCCCTGCAGCTCCTGTCGGACCGGATGGCCGGGTCCTAGACACGCCAGAAGTTGCTGTTGCCAAGGCGGAACACGCGGCTGCTCACCTCAACGAGAGATTGAAGCTTGCTGACGAGGCTGCCAGGTCGGGAGCAGGCCTGCAACAGGTCCAGGTTAAACAGTCCTCGCTGTTGATCGCTGCGCCAAACGTTTTGGTACCTGGCGCTCCACTCGGACCTGATGGCAGGGTGGTGGACACGCCAGAGGTCGCTGTCGCCAAGGCTGCGCACGCTGCCGCTCAGGTTAACGAGAGAATTAATTTGGCAAACGAGGCGGCCAGGTCTGTCGCTGCGGATCTTAACAGGTGAATTTGGGATGGGGGTTGACAGATGATTCTTCTTTTCCAATCTTGACGGGCGATTTTCTTTGGGATTGCAGATTAGAGAGGTTTTGACTTTTTGGGAATTTTAAAAGATGATTTTTGTAAGAGTTGGAAGTTAGAAAAATGTTCAGAGTTATTCGACCAACGAAGGTCTTTGATGCGAGTTTAAAGATTTGTTTTCGCTGTATTAGAAATTACTTTGGAGTTTGGGTTGTCACGTAAACTTCAGATTCCATCTTAAAACAGCTATCTCAAACGAAAAGTCCTTCTTTCAGACCACTGGTTCCACTGGTAGCCAGCAGTATAGTGGCCCCAGTGGTGCAAGCAGCGACGGTAGGTCCCGACGGAAGGGTGCAAGACACTCTAGAGGTAGCAGCAGCGAAAGCAGCCCACGCAGCAGCTCAGATCAACGAGAGGATTAACCTGGCGAACGAGGCGGTAAGATCATCGGGGACGATAGTCGCTGCCGCTCCAGCAACAGTGACCGTACCATTAGTAGCCAGCAACGCAGTGGTGGTCCCCGGTGCACCCATTGGCCCGGACGGAAGGGTGCAGGACACGGCGGAAGTGGCTGTGGCGAAAGTTGCCCACGCAACCGCTCATCTTAACGAGAAATTGAACCTGGCCACGGAGGCTGCCAAGTCTGCCGATGTTCTCGCTGTTGCTGGCCCTGCCCTCGCCTATGGACGGCTCGTCTATTAAAAATCTGCTCGTCATTTAACACGTTCACCGTGTCCGCGCGTAAATCTGGTAAAAACAATCGCGCGGAATCGCGAATTTCTGAAAAAAAAAAAAAAGAAAAAACATCACGATTAGACTGCGGATTTTTATGCAAATTCATATTTGTGAGAATATGATTTAAAAAAAAAAAAAAAAATGAAATATTTTTGTAATAAACTTAAAGAATCGCTATATTTAAAAAAATATTCTTTGAAAAAATATATATTATAATACGTTATGCGTAAACGTACGTAAATGCATAAAAATCCACGATCTATTCATAACAATTCATACAGAGCATATTGCGTAAACGTAAAGTTTAGCAGGCGCGCACAGATTTTCCTATGGAAATTATGTGTTTAGAGCATAACGTATCACACGTACTTAGCAGTGAACGTGTTAAATCAAAATAAAATGGAGGGCCACTCGTGAATAATTAGCGGATAAGTATCATGGTTGACAGTAAAGAGGGAAACATAGCGCACGGATCGAACGATTTACAATTACCGGTGTTCTCTGGCACATATCTTTCTTGTTTCGTTAATTCTAGATTCGTTGTAATTAGTTGGCTTTACGTTCTGCTGTTTGGTTATGTCATTTTTTCATGTATGCGTTCTGGGCTATGGAAATTGACGTTCTGGTCATTTGTTGCTTTTTCGTTTAATGTGCTCTTTTGATGTTGATTGATTTTCGAGGGTGGTGAGATCGTTAAAACTGCCATAGGGGGATGAACGACGATTGTAGACTGGATTAATAAAGAGAATTTCGAAGAAGTTCAAATTCTTGTTTTAATCGAATCCAAATTCTTTCTTTAATGTTAAGTTACGTTCCAGAGTTCTGAAATTTCAATTCGTCAATTTTGCTACGAGAGTACAGAAAACATAGAAACCATACGGATATTCGTTAAACGATACGTAGAGATTTAAATACAGTAATTGATGGTAATGGTATAAACAATTAAAAATTGGCTCCTACGTTTCAACTGGCACCAAATTCGCCGTCTGTTCGAAAAAAAGAAAAAAAAAAGAAAAAAAAGAAAAAGAATAAAAAATGCCGGCGTCCAGTTTCATTCTGTCACGATAGACGAGGGGAATCGATACATATTAATGTCGCGGCGATTTTGAAGTAGAATGCGTTCGTCACGTCAGGATCGATTGCAACGAATTCGGGTCGAGGATAGTATGCAAATAGCTAGACTGAACGATTATAGAGGAAGAGACTATACGAGTATACAGGTGTAATGGAGCAAACGACTTTCTACAAGGCGATAACGCTTATGGCAAACGGGTAAAATTTGTATAAAACGGTTTTGTAAAAAATTGTATAGCGGTAAGTTCTATTTCTGTTTCGACAAGATTTGGCTCTCAGGTTTTTCCGGAAGCATAATTTTTGTAATGGCGATGAAATTATACATTTATATCGGTGCCTGTGATTTATAGTTTTAATATGGTAATTGTATAGAGAGTTTATTAAATAAAAAATTAATCCTAAATAAATTATTTAGGAAATAGATAACATTGAAATTTTGTGGAATTGGGAAAATCCCGATTGTACAAACAAACGTGATCCAACATTTATGGAACAGGTGTCCAATTATGGCATGGAAAACGGCACTCATTACCGTAAAACACGATTTCGATATGCATATAAAATAAATTGTTCGCGAACCAGTTAACAAGAGCCTACACGGCTAAAGAACGTATCGGGTTTACTAATGAGATGCAATTACTGGGATTTTGCGATACTTCTACGCACAAAATTACTATTCTTTGCCAACAACGCTATTACGCACTTTATGATTTCACTAATTTTTTCCTTCGTACATTAATGCCGGAGGCTATTAATCGGATGTTTCCTTTCACGTATACACGAAATGAAATTTCTGATAGACTATCGCTCGAAACTTGATAAAAATTCTGTCTCTTCCGTCTAGTCTCGTTGTTGCAAACGGGATTTGTGAAAACATTTCTATTCTATTCCCTTCATCGGTGTAATTCCTTTATTATTGCAGATGTCCTACTTTTGTCAATTTGCAATTACAAATATTATTTCACTGTCTGACGATCTTTTCACTACTAACAGTATGAGTAAAAGTTTCTATGAAATAAAGAATACATTACACGTTGATTGAGTAAAAACAAATATGCGAACGTTATTTCAGGGGCAAGATATTATTGAGAAAACATCATAGAATTTTCAAGCTGCGGATTGCGCTCTACACAATCCACGTTATGGCGCACAGTACCGTACCGTAGTTCGTATATTTTATATCTTTTCCGTACCGTATTCTATTCATTTTTACGTCTTCAAATTTCCCATAAATGCGTGAAGAACCTAACCGCAACAGTGGCGGTAAAAATCGAAAATGTTTCGCATAACACGCGTAACATATTCGCGAAAGTCATCCACAGGCGTTATCTACTTTTCTAAGCCTGTGCAACGTCGTAAAAATTCCTTATGCGCGTATTATTTTGTAAAAAGGCGTGAATGGAAGATTCTTGGCAGATCTGTGCGGCGAGACGACCGTGAAGATCGTACATATTAGGGCATAGCTGGGTGTTCAGGTTTCTAACCGAGGAAAAAATACTTGGTGAAAATGTTCAAGAGCCGGATTCCAGGCGGTAATGTCCTTGAGGACAGGCGTGACCAGTTTCATGCACCTCCGATCCTCGCGTTTCCACGACCCGAGCTGGTAACACCCTCGAGGCTCGCGTGTTTTCTATATAAAGTGGCGGATGCGTGAGCGAAATTTAAAAGAACTCGAATCGAATCGCCATGAACAGCGTATACGTAAGGAAGAACGTGTGATTGCGTGGGTGAATGGAATGGTGGTTGCTTTGCTCGCTTTACGGCCAAGCCTCACGGGGTTGCAGCAGTGTTTCTCAAGCTTTGGGTTGCTCGCAGATGTTATTTCGATCGTGGTTTCGGATTAGCGTCTTGTTACGTAATATGTTTATAAATTACATTGATTTCACCTTATTCAGCGATTTTTCACCTTATTCAGGATCTTTCGCACTGGATTCTTGTATTTAATAATCGGATTTAATAATTGGATCTAGTAATAAATTCGTTCTTTCACCGGTGTCTATTAGATCAAACAGTGTTACAATAATCGTTTAAATATACGCCTATTTGATCGTTTCTGTGTTATTAAATATATAAATTTATGAAGAAACGGGATGGAAATCTGTAGAAAAATCTATAAGGCACACATTCATCGAATAGAATGTTATTTGAAAGTAATTCGATTTGCTGTTTCAAGAAAATGCGAGTGAACGTATTGCTCGACCTGATAGGGAAGTTTAAATGTGATTTATAAAATATTTTGTTCGTGGTCTGGTAATAGCGCGATCGTTGTAACGCGACGATACGAAATAAGAATTAATTGTTTGTTGTGAAATTATGAATAATCGTTGAATAATCTATGTTCAGGTCCTTCTTTTCTCTTGTTCTCTCGTTTCTTTCGGCTTGGCCAAGCCGACTGCACCTATCCTGGGGTATCAGGACAGTTACGGCCAGTACAGTTTTGGCTATAGTGCTCCAGGCTCTGCAAGGTCGGAGATCAGAACGTTGAATGGCGAAACACGAGGTGTTTACAGTTACGTCGATGACGCAGGCTTTATTCAAACAACCCAGTATACCGCTGACAGTAAAAATGGTTTCCGGGTGGCGGCTACCAATCTACCCCAGGCGCCACTTCCGGTAAGAATCAAGCAACATATAACTATAATTATATAATAATAATTTTTTGACGTATCCTACGTATCTGATACTTGATGCTATTAATCAATGTACTTACTAACTAATGCGACTTGCTAGAAATATTTCTTACTATTAAAGATATTCAGCGTGTTATTATCACTTGACATTATTATCAATTTTCGATGCAATGAATTCCTTTGATGTAATATCATTAATATTTTATATTATCAGCTGCTCCATACTATTTACATTTAAGGATATTAACTATATCGGATATCGCTGGTATCTGAATATTAGTCACTAATTAGTTGGTATTACTAACATTTGATATGTTTTCGTTGATTCTCGTTCAATTTTATTAATTACGATTCTCTCAGGCACAAAACACGCAAGACGTGTCCTTGGCTCGAACTGGAGCTCCTCGAATATCTGACATAGCGCAGGAAGAATATAAAATAGGGGAAAAGAATGTATTTTTGCAAGGATTGCGACAATTAGAGAGAAAGACTATCGAATCGAATGAGAAAGAGCAATCGCGAACGAACATAGTATGATCAACTTTTATTAATACTAACAACAATTTTTTTTTAATATACTTAAATCGTTTTTAAAAGTAACTAATTTATATCACACACGTATTTTTAACGAGTCAGATAGAGTCTGAAGGGCAATCGTCGCAGAATAAAAATGCTGAGATTTCAGTCAAATCAGCGACCAGTCCAATTACGTCTAAAATAATCAAACAGACCGCGGTGCCTGTCTTCCAAATTTCCCAAGGAAATCTCTTGATCGATCCATACTCTGTACGAGCACCGATAAACGTCGAAGGTAAATATCTTACACGTAATATTTGGAAAATTAAATTTCCCGTAATTAAGCATGGCAGAAATAATCAAATTTTTAACAACAGATCGTAAACAGGTTCTCGTACGAATAACTTAATCCACCTTTTTATAACTCAATCGATAAATCGTGGTTCTCGTTAAGATCGCACGTTTATAGGCACCAGAAACGAAAACTAAGAGCGAACCAATTACTTTTTTTCCCCGATTAAAGAGTCTGGAAATCGGATCGAGGCGCAAGAATACATCGAGCAGATATTTTATTCCTCGTGGAGGTCATTCTGTTTCCGGCGCCGATGATCTTTCAAGATCACTCTGTCGTCAGCCTTTAATTACACTTGCACGTTTTTCTCAATCCACGATTTTCCTTCTGTTGTTAAAGAAGATGCATATCGAAGTAGATTCCAATCAAAAGCAACTTCTTAGTATATTTACGTAATAAAGATTTACGCATTTGAAAAGAATTTGGAAATTAAGTAATTCGAAGAGTTTTTCCATTTGTCACAGGTTCTTCTGCGAGCGCTGTTTCAAAGATCAATGAACAGTCTGTCGAAAATAGCGAACAGATTAACACGAAAGAACTGCCTGCATCAACGAAGGAACAAGCAGAATCAGAAAAACAAGATAAATCGACTGATCTACCCAAAGACGTAATCGCACCTCTCAACATTCTACCTCTGAGTTCAAATTATCAACCTACTCTTATCAAATATTCTGCTATTCCCACTCTTCATTACGTTGTTTACAGCATATAATTATACGTATCGTGATGCGAGATTTTATTTTTTCTATATTTTGATCGATATTTTCATGTTTGAAGTATTAATAAAGCATTTGAAGTAGAGAAATAATCGCTTACAAATTTTCAGAATTTGTTCCCTGTATCGAGCAGATGTTAAGTCATTAAGTTATTCACCAGATATCTTTATATTTATAAATATATAGTGGTATGCAGGAAAAGAATTAGTCGAGCGGTACTTGTACATTTGTCAATTTATTTTTATTCTTCTTTACAAAATAATGCCGGCTGCCATAGGACAATGAAACGTAGGAATACGTAGGATGCATATATAATTCATATCAATAATTAATATCGATCGAAAATTAACTCTAACATTCTCCATCGTCCTCTTCGTCATCCGCCATCGTCGGTTTCCCCATAGAAAATATGTATCACGTTTATAAAAAAAAACAGCTGAATCGTTGAAATACAATTTAAATCATTATTATCATCCCTTCGTTCGTCATTGTGAAGAAACTTAATCTAACATAGTAAAGGCCTTCGTCAATTAACAATACATCATCGTTATACTTTGTCTTCATCTCGCGAAAAACTTACGATAAAGAAAACCTATGTATGTACATGTATCAATTGAAAGTGGTGAATAAAAATGAAAATTGTCTGACTAATCTATGAAAAGAAGGAAAAAGTATAATTCTTTCTTAGACAACTATAAATATTTTTGTTCACTTAATCATCGTATAACGTATACAGTCTACTTTGCAGCTTCTTGTTGGCTGTAAATTGTTTATCAATTATTTCGAAGAGAAGTGGGATAGAAAATAATGGGAAAACGATGAGAATTTAATTAAGAAATAAAGTCTTTAACGGCCACCGTAAAGAATTTTGGAATGGAAAGATGCTGGAATTATTTGAGAAGTAGACAGAACAACGCTTTTCAATTTGTTGGGCACGATAGTTCGAATTTTCAATCAATTAATCCACCGCGACATCTCTGTGCAATTAGCCAATTCTAATTTAATTTTCATTTAATTCGATCTGAATTCATTGTACTCGCATCTGAGCCGGTGACTACTTTTTTGTCTTTTATTTTCAACGTCTTTTATTATCCCCTGAATACTAACTAACTTCGATTAATACTGAAAAAAAAAAAAAAAAAAAAAACACCGTTCGAACACGATCGATAGATCTCCTCCTCCTCTAATAACCTCGACTCTATGCAAAATCTTAATCGCTATTAACCATTAAATATAATGACGATTAACCCGACAATAATTAGAGGCGTAAGATCAGACGTCGACGTCAGTAATAACGAGGGCTAAATTTCCCATTGCTATAATCCATATACTATAATCTCGTTTAAAAATTGTAATAATTCATATATTCAACGGAAATAATTGCTTTATCACTAATAATCGGTAATGGTAATGAATTATTAATAATAGTAATAAAATGACGCAAATGTCCCCTGTGTCACTCGTTTCTTTTTCTTTTTTTTCTTTTTTTCTTTTTTTTTTTCATACCCCGCCGTTGCCACAATCGCAATATACGTCAACACATCCCCCTATACATATAATATAAATCTAAATATTAATATATATATATATTTTTTTATAATATTCATATTTATATATATATATATAAATATGTTATATATATGTTATATATATATATATATATATATATATATATAACATATTCGTCCTAAAACTGCACGTTGTTCACGCGCGATTAAATCTGATTAGCAATGTTTTTAAACACCACCTCTCTCGACCCTTCACCTTCCATCCCTTTCTCCTTCGCTACTTATTGTTTCTCCTCTTCATTTTCAATTCTATGGAACGTGAACTTCTCCTTTTCGCAAGCAAAGGAATTTTATTTCCTCCTTAATCTGATTAGAAGATACAAATAATTTAACAAAGCCAGGAAAAATAATTTCAATCTTGATATGTAGCATTCAGTTAATGGGGTTTTGGTAGCTTTGTTAAATTATTGATTAAGTAGCTTGTATATGTTTATTTATATCGATAGTCTATTCTTCTTAAAGAATACCGACCAATTTTCTTTTCTAACGAAGACAACAAGAATTATCGTGTACGAATAACTACGTACGTTTTTGTTTATCGATCGATACAAACGAATTCCAAGGAAATCTCTTCTACGAAAATGATTTTCGTAGGAAATTCTACGCGAAATTTATGAGAAACTGCAATAACAAATGTTATTCTCCGAAAAACTTCTACTCGTTATTATTACAAGAGAACATTAATTTTTAATATCGAATAACTCTGTTTTATCAATTATATCTCTCTTTCTTATTATGTAGCGAATACTCGTTGACGTTCCATAGAACTCAAATATTCGGCCAATATTTGCATTTTCCATTTTTGCCGAGGGTGGAAAGTGAACGGGTTTGGAGAATGAAAGAAATACTGCTGGATCGAGGAGTATTTTACTCAATGTCCTCCCCTCTATTGCCGCACAGCTCTAGATTTTTCGACTAATTTCGCAACGTACTCGACAGTTTGATATATCGATGCTTCGACAACCTCTCCCCATCTTCTCTTCTTCTTTCTCTTTTTATTCAAATTCGAACTTTTCGGTTAACCCTATCGCTTCCTCCCTCCTACAACCTTCGACCTCTCTCCTTTCTGTTTTAGTAACGTGGGCGGTATTATCTTGAAACCTCAACGAAAGAATTCACACTGAGCTATTTTTCGTCCGATTCGTACAACAGCTTTCTTCTTTTCCATTTATTCCCTCCTTTTTTATTTTCGACGATCGGAAGTTACAACGATTCGATCGATATCCCTTGGGCTACGAATCTTTGGTTATTTTAGAAAAATGTCGTTAAATCGCAACACAGTGGTTTAAGAGACGGGAAGAAAAGAAAATTACGAAGACATTGTTGTTGACAGCCAATGTTACTGAAATTATTTCTTTTTAAGATTTGAAGAACCCGATCTTTCGCATTTTAATTAATTCAGCCGAGGACGAAAAATGGCTCGACGGACATTTATACGGCTCCCCTCTTCGATCTTTAATTACAGGCTAATAATTCGCGAAACTACGTCGATTTACCTTAGCGGCGATAAAACATTATACAACGTTTCTTAATAATCTTTTTTCTTGTTTTCTTTTATCCTCGTATAATATATGTTGCTGCTGTGTATCGTGTATGTGTATGTGCGTGTGTCACGAGTGTGCACGAGTATATGGAATAAAAATTGTATAGTTTACGACAGCTTTCTTCTTCCTTTGTCTTTGACCCTGGGAATTATTATTTGAATCATGTTACATAGCCAATAATTGCCTATATGTAAATTCAATAGGACGATTCTCGAGTGATCGGAATAAAACTGAATACCATTTAGACGTGAGAAATAGAAGATAGAAAATTGTCGATATTGTAAAATTTCTAACGATATCAGTACGGTACGCTAGAATTTTGTAAATCGATAACATTAGCAAATAATCTTTCATCTGACATTTAGCAATTCTACCGTATTATAATGTCGTGTTGTAATTACACGATAATAATAACACGGTAATTATACTACATCAGTACGTTATACTATAACGTACCATATACTTAATAATAATAATAATTCCAAGTATCAAACAGTTTTCCTCGTCGAAGTACGATTACGTACTTTTTTTTCAAAGGGATACATCTCCAAGTTTTCCTTGGAGAACGTTCATCATTGACTCTCGTAGCGTCGTTAATCGTATATCTATACAATACTGTTTACGAGTATCGAATAATCTTAAGATCGAGACTAATTACCATCAGCGACGAGTTGTCCAACGTTAAACGATAGAATTACGAACAATTGACTTTTTGTCGTCCCTATATTATATTATAGTGTTCAGACGCACGTCTCGGAGAGACGAATTTTCGATATTATAGAAATAGAACGATGCATTCTTTCTTTCTTCGTCCATCATTCACGCTGCAGCTTCATTTTCTCGGAAAGATACGAGTCTTTATCGAGATCTCTTAAAAGTGTACTTTTTCCTATTTGTTGCTTCATTCTCTGTATACTCGAGTTTTCGAAAATTTTTCTACGAGAAAAATGGGACATCTTCCTTTAAAGAATTCTTCACGGTATATATAATTAGTTATAGATTGAGAAAGTTAAGCGTATTTGGGATTTTCGGTGCAACGATGCACAAACTCGTTCAAACCTATCTTCTCAAATAGATTTTGAGAAATATTAGGATAAAAAGATATTATTGTTGTTTCTAGAGAAAAATAGCAATTACCAAATTTATTTTCGCGTAGATTAAATCAAGTTAGATTAAAGATTTTAGTTGGCGAATATATCACAAAAATGTTGCGGATTTTAGTTTAATTTCGTGTTTCCATTAAAAGGAGTTTATACATCGTTGCTTGAAAGAAAATCGATAGAACACCCCATGCACATAGAACAGGAATATTCGGAGAGAAAAACGTCGACATTATTCCAATTTCACGATTAACAAATTGTTTTTCGTAATTGTACAACCACTGTCGATACTACAACAATGCATTGTCAAATTTCGACCAGAATCCCTCGAGTTTATACTTTTCTAATTTCAGTAAGATTGGGATTAATGCAAATTCTACAGCGCGATAATCAGTTAATTAATCCTAAAGAAATCATAATTTTCAAGTTAACAAACAAATAATAAATTATTATTAATCATCGCTAGAACTACAATACAATTTCAATCGTATTCGTCGAATAACACGTAATCTAAGATAAAAAAAAAAGAAAAAAGAAGAAGAAAGACACGTTATTCTAAGAAAAGAAAAACTTGTATCTTTAGAAAGAAGAAAATTAGAAAGGGAAATAAATTTTCCGAGATTTTCCGAACTTAACGATATTGAGCGAGATTAATTAATTATCGCACGCTGTATCTACGAATACTTTACAATTAATTATCGTAAAACACTATCGATACGCTTTTACAAGATATTATCGTCGAATATTAAACATTATCTATAATTAGTACTATCATTATTATCATAGTTATCGATTAACGTTAACGATATTTTATAATATTTTCTTAACGATATCTCTCGATTTTACTAGAATTCTCATTTTTACCTTTTCTATTATACAGAATCGCGAGTTTCACTTTTGCAAACGCTCCGAAAATTTCGGAAATCTCTTTCGACAGCACGCTCCTCTTATCACAGATAAGATTTATGATAGCTCACGTCGCGTTTGCAACCGATCGATCGAAATTTGTCAATGCACTATTCCCTCGATCGGATCGAAGCTTATCAGGGAAAAGAATCGATCAGGACCCCATTTTCTGACACGGAGGATTTCCTTCCCGTCTTTTTTTCATCGAACTGTTTACAACAAAATTCGCGATATCAATAAATTGATCTACTCTTGAGTTTGGTTTAATGCAGGACAATGTTGCGATTGAACCGTGTCGAGGAATTGTAAGAATGACGCTTTTTATAATTGATGTTCTTAGGCCTTGTTCAAATCCTGACATTTTTCCACATCTTTTTACGAAATTCTTTCAGAGAAATGAAAAGTTCCAATTTTGTCAGAAATCATAGTTTAATCTGATTTTTCGATCCGTTCTGTTTTCATTCTCCCATCAAACACATCGTTGGCATTTTTGTATTGTCAATACAACAGGAATATTAAATTTTTAATAATGGACCAATAATTTGTTATACTTAACATTCCTCTCTTTTAGAATGAATTTCATAACAATTCTAACGAAGCAGAACAATTGGATTTCGTAAAATACAATTTGAAACTGTCTGTCCGTGTTTGTACATGTGTTTGACAGATTTGGCATAATAGTGTACGGAGGACAGCATCGTGCAAAAGATTTCTTATTGAGAAATTATAGTCATCGTCGATTCGGGCGAACCTTCCATCGTTCACGTAAAAATACTCTTGAACTAATTACCGTTCCATTCTATCTGAATGAAATAACTTTAAAACAATAATATTCACCAAAAACCCCTGATTAACAAACGTATAAGCAAGAAGCTCTGTTAAACTCGATTCCGGAGATTTTGTCCTCAGGAGCATAGTTTCTAATTTGTCGCTGTCTCGCTCGCACACGCCGCTCCATGAAGCTCGACGGTGCTTTCTTTTACGCACTGAACAATATATATTACAATATATACATATATATGTATGTGTAATATTTGTTTAGCGAAACAATATCTATTATTGATGAAATGTTCAATTGTGACGTGACAATCGTTCGAATGTGCATAACGTTGATCGTATGAATTTTGATAATTCGTTTTTTATCGGAACGATGGAAAGCGCAATAACGAATCGGCAATGACAGGGCCGATAAAAATGCCCCAGTGAACGTTCACGTGCTGAGAAAATCGAAGCTTCGAGTGAGAGTAGCAGCAAAGTAAAAATAGGGGAATTTCTGCAAAATGGAACCTTCCTTCAAAAAACTGAATCTTCCAATTTCAAAATTACGCATACTGTGCAATTTTCCTAGAGAATAAGGTGAACAATTTCTTTCTCTTCTTTTTCGAAGGTCGAGCTTCCCTTTTGCCGTAATAATTGTGAAAAATGACAACAGCAGTAGCGATAGTAGGCCGTTCGTGAGTTGACGAAGAGGAGGAAGACGACGATAGGCAGTAGAGTAGTGAAATGGTCGATGATCGGTTTTTCGAGCTGGAAGAAAAGTTAGTGGAAACAGAAACAACGCGAACAACACACCGTTCGGACAAGTGAAAAGAAAAGCGAAGAATCGTAATAGGCAACTTTAATTTCACAATTTGCCGAACTTTTCTGATCTTTCGTTATCGATAATCGAAACGTTTGAACATTCTTTAAACCAATGAACATGATATTTTAGTAATATTTTCGAAATGAATAAGATTAACGTTATAAAAATATTGAAAGAAAAAGGACTCGATATATTAAATTAATAGAAAATTTGAATTTCCCTTGTAATATTTGATTTTCATATACTAAAAGAATATTTCGTTAAGACGATGAAGCGGTCCATGACGTGGTTCCCCTTCGCTCTTCATTCAAATCTCTTCCTTTTTCTTTTCGTGACAGAGTTCATGCTGGAGATGAAAACTTTCAGAAGATAGAAAAAGGAAATGATAGACGTATATACATCGAGTAATTACAGTGTACGTACCACTACATATGTATATAGAATATATATAGTATATAGATAGAGCTACATATAGAATATCATATCGCGAAGCTTGAAATTATAAAGCGCTATTAAGTGGAAAATTTCTTCTATGCTATATCCGTGTTTCCTTTTTCCTCTGATCCTTTCATTTCATTTCAGAGAAAAGCATCGGAGCGTCATAAAAATTCAAGAATTCAGCAAATTACGACTGATATTTTCGTTCGGATAAACGAATACGGCCCTCGTGCTGCTCGATTCTCAGAAAAATGATTTTATGCGATGGATTTTAGAGAAATTCCGTTGAACACAGAATCGAGCAACGCTTGATTGGATTTGGAAAACGATGAGTTTCGTCTGTTTGAAGGCAGAACTCGCAGGATTGTTATTATTTTTTTCTCTCTCTCTCTCTCTCTTTTTTCGTTTGTTGTTTGCGCTGCATTTTGGATTTGCTTAATTGAATTTCCGTGGAATTTAATATGTCTCGTGATGGATGGTCTGCGATTGTTAAATCGAAACTTTTCAACGGGATAGAAATGTTTCTTCTTTTTCGTTTTCCGAAAAAAGAATATGGGTGCCTGTGTTTCTGCAATCCGGCGCGTTAAATTGAATTTTCGTCTTTTGAAAAATAAATTTTCAGTAACGTGGATGTAAAACCGGAATTTAAGAATTTAATTAATTTAACAACTTAATTTGTAGAATCCTTTAGGCTACTTCTCGAACCTTACACATTACATAATTTAGAATTCTAAGAACTTGTTTATACCATTTATAACAGATATCTTACTTCGCTACGTAGCTGAATTATGTTTTAGCTTCAAACGGACCGTTAAAGTTTTCTAGATTATTGTAAATATTCGAATCATCGAGTGATACAAGTTTTTAAACAATTTACCCAACGTTGATTTTAAAGGCAGACAGAAAAGACAGAGACAGAACAGCGTGTCAAGGTTTTAGAAGAAAGACTACTTTGTTAGAGAGAAACATCGAATAACAGGCAAAATAAAATATTGAAATTCGAAGAAAAAATGCTGACACGTCGTCTCGGTGCCATCTTTTCCTTTCATTCCATCGGAATGTCACGAATGATCGACGATTCATCATCGATCATTTGTGATGTTCGATCTAAAAAAAAAAAAAAAAAAAAAAAAAAAAAAAAAAAAAAAAAAAAAAAAAAAAGTGAAATAGAATTAGCGTGGATAATTAGTGAAGTGAAAAGTGATCGAACGCGTAAGAAGTCTCTCATAAAATGGCCTCTATATCGAAAAGAATTGTTATTATCACACTTTAGTAAACGATATTTCCTTCGAATTGTCAACAATTTTCATTAATTTCTAACGATTGCCAATTTTTAAATCTCCAATAATCCTACTAACTATCGATGCTAAATTTTGGAAACAATGTTATGAGAAAGGCAACCCCTCGTTTGTCATATAACCTTCCTATCCGAATACCTTTTATATCTCTACGTTTTTAAGAGAAACATCTGAGACCCATTTCATAGAAGCTTCTTACGCCTCGACTTAAAGATTAAAATATAGTTTTAAATAGAAACAAAGGAGAAGGGGTAGGTAGTAGCTGGATACACAGAAAGAACACAAAAAACGGACAGGTTTATTTATCTTTTCCATTCATTGTTGCTTTTTTTTTTTTTTTTTTCTCTTGACAAATCGGCTATATTTCGTATATGTAAATTACCCGCTCGCTAGCAATCATATTCCCTCATCTGTGCTTGCTTTATCTTTATCGCGTTTAAACCTCTATCCCTTTTCATTATAAACTTTCCTTCCCTTAAATTCGACTCACTCGATTGCTCGTTTCATTTCGTTTTCTTTTTCTTTTTCTGTTTCTGTTTCTTTTTCTGTTTCTTTTTCTTTTTCTTTTTCCAAGACGAGAAAACCGTGATTGGATGGTGGGATGGGCGATGAAGATTAGAGAAAAAAGAAGCGAAACTCGCGTGTTAGAAACGAGAACGGTGTGGAGAATCAAAAGAACGAAATTATAATTCGTATAATATAAAAATTAAAATTTTGTTTAATATTTATATTATATCGATAGGGATAGCGAGAAAGGAGAAAAAATGAAAGTTGTGATTTTTCTTTAAATTACAATCGATCATCGCGAGTATAGTAACAAGGAAAAGCAAAACGAACAAACAATGGAACACCGAAGTGGTCGTGAAAGAACCACCCCTTTGCCTTGTTCTCGTCGATCGTGCGACACCCTTTGCGCCCCTCCATTCGATTATCGCTTTTTATATTTCGATACGAAAGTTCCCAGGGGTTTACAGAGAAGTATTCTTCGGAGGAATACCAGATTGAGGCCGCTGCGGAGTGGAACTGAATTTAGGGGTCGCAAAGGGTGAAAGAATTGCATTATATCTTGCGCACTTCGAGGACAATGGTTTTCAAATTTTTGATATTTTCACCGCACCTGCGTCCTTGAAGCGGCTTCTTAATCAATATCGATTGAAATTTTAATTTTAAAATTACTGAAAATTCATTTTGAAGAACGTCGACAGCGTTGGTTTCGAGGTTGTTCGATAATGTGTGAAATAATCTTGTGAAATTCTCATTCTCGAAGTGACGAATGTTTCGTTTTGCTTATTCTTTGATCAGTATCAATCGAAACTTAATTTTAATTTAATTAAGTTACAATCGTTAACAATTAATGAAAAAAAAAAAAAACAAAAAAGAGAATACTTCGGGGGCATTGGTTTGCAAATTTTTGAGTCCTCGAAGTATTGAAATTTTCGTCGACGGAAATTTAGGGGTGGTAACCATAGGCGAAGATAATAGAGCGCTACTAGTAGTAATAGTAGATGGATAGATAAGTGGATAGCAAGATAAATAGTATAGTGGTAATAATAGTTGTAGTGATAGTAATAGTAATAGTCGAAACGATAAATACAGTTGTAATAGTAGTAGTAGTGGTGGTGGTGGTGGTGATGGTGGTAGTAGTAGTAGTAGTGGTAGTAGTAATAGTGATAGTGGTAGTAGTGGTGGTGGTAGTAGTAGTAGTAGTAGTAGTAGTAGTAGTAGTGGTAGTAGTAGTAGCAGTAGTAGCAGTAGTAGTAGTAGTAGACTGATATAGCAGTATAGTTAAAGCAGTAGTAGTAGTAGTAATAATAGTAACAGTCATAGACCATAGATGCAACGGTAGCACGCAGTAGTATTCGACGCGATAGTTATAGATATAGGAGTAATAGTAGTAGCAGCAATAGTGATAGTATAGTAATTATAGTGTTAGTAATAGTTATAGACGATAGATAGATAGATAGATAGATAGATACAGCGATGATATCGGTAGTAATAGTAATAGTCATAGGTAATTGCAGCGGTAGTAGTAGCGATAGCGATAGATATAATAGATGTAGTGTTAGTAATAGTTGCGAACGATAGATACAGTGATAGTAATAGACAGATACAGTATTAATAACGATAGGTGTAGTAATAGTAATAGTCACAGACGATAGTTAATAGCGGTAACGGCAATAGCGATAGTGGTAGCAGTTATAGTTGTGGATGATAGATATAGCAGTAGCAGTACCAGTGCCAGTAATAGTCATAAGAGTAGTAGTACAGTACAGTATAGTATGGTAATAGTAATAGTAAGAGTAATAGTAATAGTAATAGTAATAGTAATAGTAATAGTAAGAGTAATAGTAATAGTAATAGTAATAGTAATAGTAATAGTAATAGCAATAGTAATAGTAATAGTAATAGTATAGACGATATAGTAAGAGTAATAATGATAAGAGTAAGAAGTACAGTATAAAGGTATACGATACACGTATTAAGATAGTGAGAGAGAGAGGAGGACACAGAAAAATGAGAAAGTCAGAAAAAGAGAGTATAGTGTCACTACTAGAAAAGTTACAAGCCAGACAGTAAGAAACAACGAACAAATAAATCAAAAGTAGAAGAAGAAGGAGGAGGAGGAGAAGGAGGAGGAGGAGAAGGAGGAAGAAGAAGAAGAAGAAGAAGTAGAAGAGAAGAAGAAGTTGAAGAAGAGAAATAATTCGAAAGGGTGAGAGGGGGTGAGAGATCACACGGAGAAAGTAATAATAAGATGGCATGAGGGGGGGAGGGGAATCGTAGCGCCGAAAAGAGTTAAGAAAAACAGGAAAGATGAAGTGTGTGATTGGCGAGCCTGACAACTAAAAAATTGGAGACCTTTTCCCTTCCTTCTTAACTTCGCTTTTATATCACTTCTTTCTTTTTTTTTTTTTTGTTTACGAAAAACTGAACCAATCTAAAAAACGCTCGATCTTACAAGAAAAAAAAATCGTTTCTTGCATGTCCGTGTGTATACAGATTTCGTATGTGTCCGTACGTGTATATGTATACGTGTATCGCGTGTGTTCCTTAATGAACTCTTTATTTCCTTTCTCTTTCCTAATTCGCTTGCAGCTAAGTTTTACATAAATTCTAGCGTTTTTCGTTCGCTCGTTTAAAAAACTAAGCTCGTGCGTCGCAACAGTCGATACAGCCTAAGAGTTATAGAATTAAAAATAATCGAGTAAAAAAAAAAAAAGAGAAAACAAAATATAGTATGATAGCTAATAGTAGTATAGTAGTGATATAGTAAATAGTAGTAGAGGGTACGAACTAGGGAATATCAATGACAATGTTAAGGATTAATTAAATGGGTAATTAGCGCTAGGATTAATTATAATAATAGCGAATAGGTAATAATAATAGTAGTAGTAATCTTAATAAAAAACGAACGCCTGGCGATTAAAGAGAGATAGTTAATTAATTAATAGCGACGACGAAACTGTCGTATGCGTGTGTTGTCTCTGTTCGTATTTGTTTAGACGATTAAAAAAATAGGCTAAATAGGTTAATTAATCTTAAAAAAGAAACAAAAGAAGGTTGAACATCGGATGAATAAGAAAGAAAGAAAATTGATATATATATATATCACATATATATATGTACATATGTGTATATATAATGAAATCAATATGTATTATATATATGTATATATACATATATAATAAAATTGAGATATATATATATATATATATAAATTTATAACGTATATGTTCAGAGGCGACGTGAACGCAACGCATCAGTAATATCGGAAATCAACGAATCTACAATATGCTTCTTCGGGCAAGTTTTAGGGAATCGCGAAACACGTGACCCGGAAGTGAGCTTATTAACTTCCACTCGACTGACCATTTCCTATTTTTTTAAAAAAACTTTTCCGTTGAGGAACGATAGTCGTATTTTCGCTCGTCCCCCTCTGTGACGAAATTCCATTTTCTACTCTTGAATATTTCCACGTACAATTTTTCCACTTTATTTTTCAATTTATTTTTCGTTTTATTCATTTATGTAGAAAATATTCGACGAGTCTCGAGGGAGAAATACGTAGTTTCATTCAAAAGAAAAATTCGTTCGCAACTTTCGGGTTGCGTGAATCGCGAATATTTTTCGAGGATACTTTCGTACGGGGCGTAAATGAGCATGTGTGTGTGTGTGTGTGTGTGTGTGTGTGTGTGCGCGGGGATGGCTCCGTTCGGTAATCGAGATATAAAAATCCGTAAATAGTAAATAGTGTATAATAATAAATCGTGCCGTGCCGAAAGAAGACACGTGGAAGAGCGATCGTAAACGTGTCCCATACTTACTATCGGTTTTCTTTTCGAAATCAACTCGATTCGTATGGTTGTGTGCGTCTCTGATTGGCCTCTGTGTGTACGCGCGTGTGTGTGTGTGTGTGTGTATGTGTGTATGTGCGCACGCGCGTGTACGCGCCTATGTACGTGTATCGTGTGTTCAAATACGAAGAAACGTGAACGTGAACGTGAACGTGCGAACGCAATTCTGATAAATGCTTCGCGCAGATCGTCGATCGTCGTCGAGAGACATTCGTTAAAAATTCAACCATTTTAAGTGATTTATTTAATTCTATTTTTGTTAGTTCGATTTTTCTTTTTTTTTTTTTTTTTTTTTTTTTTTTTTTTTTTTTTTTTTTTTTTTTTTTTTTTTGAGACTTTAATTTGTGGTATTTTCTTAGGATTTCTAAGTATCTTAATTTTTATTGTGTTGAATCTTTGGAAGTTTCTAAGTCTCGACAGTCTAAGTCTTGAATAGAAAATGATTGTCGTCAATTGTTTAAGCTTCCTCGGGTTCTTCTTCCCAGGGTTCGTGAGCTTCGGAATTTGCAATTTTAGGCGGAAGGAGCATTGTGGAGTTTCAAAATTTTTGTTCAAATGTCTATATAGAGAAAATACTAGACAGTACTAGATATCGAATATCAATATCAGTTATCAATATTTAAAGTGCCTATACAACATCATTAAAATCGACAACAAAATCAACGTCTTAAATATCAGAAAATGATATTTGTCCAGAACACTAAGAGCGTAATAACGAAAGCTCGTAACCTAATTTAATTTTCTTACTTGGA
The DNA here is from genome assembly GCA_014825975.1 of Bombus haemorrhoidalis. Taxonomy (NCBI): domain Eukaryota; kingdom Metazoa; phylum Arthropoda; class Insecta; order Hymenoptera; family Apidae; genus Bombus; species Bombus haemorrhoidalis. The sequence continues at coordinate 709,443 of CM026176.1, read as the reverse complement.
ATAATTATTTAAAATTTGTATTTGCTTGGCAAAGTAGCGTAAAAGTATCCACACTTCCAATTCCACTCGCAAAATTGTCAATCCTTCGAATCTCGATCAAACAAACATCCTACAATCCGCTGTGCTACTTCCAAAACAGATGTCTAAAAAAATAGATATCACGATCCATAAAAAATCTACCTCTATCATGCAAGTCACACATGACACATCTAGAAGTTCGTTTCTCGAATAAAAACGCAACTAAAAAACCCATCTTACTATATTTTTTCTTGATTACAGTTTCACTGATAGGATTCGACGACGATCGATCGACGAGAAAACGAGTTTTCTTGGCTGCCTCTGCCTTCCTCCCTGGACTGGGTATCGATCGCTAAATCTCCTGATCCGATTCTCCCTAATGAGAAAACTTACTACGAAACAGCTTAACCTTTAAAACACCCGCTCGGACAAATCACGAATAATCCACCGCGGCATCTTACTATGTGTATATTCCTGTGTACAAAAAAAGCAAAAATTGATTTGTCTTGCGAGCTGATTGTGACTTGCAACGCAATTCCTGGCCCACGATTCCGATTCCCTTGATCGTCTCTCTCGTGTACTTTTGTTAGCTTTATAGCAGTCTTTCGAAAACAAATTTTTCCGCATTGATCTTAACTTCCTTTTCTCTCTTGGTTTTAATATTGCAGAAGAAGTTAGGAGCTCTTCTGTCCTAGGATCCGATTAGAATAATTTTCGTGTTGACCGAGATAACACATTTTCTGTTTCATTTTTCCATCTCATCGGAAAGAAATCTTCTCTTACCAATCTAAGTTCTAATAAAATTATCGATCTTCCATTGTTTCTATCTATAAGATATTCGCATTTTCCATTCCGATTCTCAGTTAACGATTCCAAAAAGATCAGAAGAATTTCTAACAACATCAATATAAAAGAAGAAACTGAACACGCAACCAACCAAAAGAAAACGCAAAAAAGTGGCGCGACGAAAGAGAACTAGCACGGTCGTAATAGAAAAGCTAGAGGAGTGCTGGAGGAAAAAGAAGTAGAAGAGAATACTGGAGGAAATCCAGCGGATACTAGAAACAACAGTTGCTGAAAAACAGTAGCAGCTTTTACCGTTTCAGAAATTCCCTTACAATCATCCATGTATTTCCTTTCCATTCTTTTTCTTCTTTCCTTCGTTTCTTTCCATTTTCGTTTTTTTTTTTTTTTTTTTTTAAATATTTCTTTCCTCCCCTCGAGAATTATCGATACAGAGAGTCGAGTGATTGTCGAGTTCAACTATACATTATAGTACTCGTTAAGATCTGGAGGCTTAATTAGAAAGGGGGAAGGGGTGGGGGGCTACTACACGAGTCTAACACGCTACATCGTGTGTACACTGTGTACGTACGTATGTGTATGTTTATGCATGTACGCGTTTGCCTGTGTTTTTTTCATCATTATACGTGTCTCACGATTTTTTGTTTCTTTTTAAATCATTTTTTTTTTATTATTATTTCTGTGTTTTCGTCCACTTAACAACTACCCTTAGATAATCCTAATGTTCTGTCTCGCGACTGAACGCTCCCCTCCTAGTCGGTAAAGATGATCGTCAATATTATTTTTCCCTATATATATATATATATATATATATATTCTTTCTTCTCTTTTGTTTCTGTTTGTTGCTGTTCGAAATTCGATTCGATGGGGTCGTTGAGAAACTCTTTCGTGTTGATTAATTAGGCTTAGTTTTCCAGCTTTCTCTTCCCAGCTCTCCTTTCGCATATTTTTTTTTTTCGTTTTCTGTTTTTTTTTTTATATATATATCGCTTTTTTGGCAATCATATCGACGTCACAACGACTATAACGACCAGCTAACGACCGATAGAAATCCGGCTTAATCGAGGCCCGTATGAGAGAAGCGACATTTCACGTCGTCTCGTCTCGGAGCCCCCTAATGTCTATTACAGCGGCCGTAGAAGAGAAAAGCGGACAAAAAGATCGCAGAATCGCTCAACAGGCACACCAGAACGTCTATCATCCTGATCGATTTCTCATCGAGGCGCCGCTATGCCATGAATAACAAAAAAGAGAAACGACAACAACTTTGGAGCGATCCCAAAGTACAACATTATTTTTCTACGAAAAAGCGCGAATTCTTTTCATTATAGATTCAACATTGATATGTCAGCGACTTTATAAGAATTTGAAAATTTACAAAGAATAAGGAGTGCGAGAAAATTCAGATACTTTTGAATCGATCGTCGACCACGTGTGTCTCTTTTTAGCTGATAGCGTTCCTCTTTGATTGAATTCGCGTAACAGCCATCGCATATGGAGAAAAGCTTGCTGGAACATCGTGAGAAGCGTCCCTTCGCTATCTGTGTCTGTTCGTTGGAGATCCGAGCGAACAGCTGGCCCTGGTTCCCTTTTAGTTCTATCATGAACGACGCCTAAGGCCCTCGTTAGACAAGCAAACTATCCTGAACTTTCAACGAGGATACACACGTAAATTCCTTCATACGCGTCTTTCGGATATCCCCCGGATTCGTTTCATTCGTTCGACTACATTCGCTCTGTCCCTTTTTCATATTTACTTTCGTTCGTTCTTTCTTTCGTTCGTTTGTCGTGCTCAGATCTCATCGTGTCTCTAATATATATATATATTATATATATGTATATGTACCGCGTGTGTTACGACAGATTCGTAATAGATTAACTCTTCTCTGCTGAATTTATCCATTAAACCGTTAACGTCGATAATCCTAGTTCCTTATCAGTTATTAATAAAATATAGATTATTGGGATGCAGCTGCTGCGCACTTTTGGACACACTTGTTACATTGCGATATATCAAATATATATATATGTATTGTATAGGTTTCCATGTGTATTTGAACGTGTGATTTGAGTACCGTTTGAACGTGTTTCAGAATACTTGAGTACCGTTTGAATGTTTTTGATCCGTATTTCAGGGCGTAAGCCGTGTTTGAGGATGTTTGAACGTGCATGCACGGTGTGTATGCGTGCGATGGTTTGTCCGTGTTTCGTGTGAGGGTGTTCGCGATCGGTGTGGGTATACATACGTGCCTCTTCTTTAATTATTTATACTCCTAATAACCTCTGTAGGCTAAGCTTCGTCTACTGCGTGGCTCGAACCAGACCCCGAATTTCCTTGGTCCGAACAGGTTTTTTGGTTTCAATGGGTTTTTTGTCTGTGTGTTTAACGTTGGAAGTTTCGCTTCAAATTTTGACCACCCTGGATCTCCTTCTTAATGACTAACTTGGCATTTCACATCCTGATTCCCGTTGTTAACCTATCGGGGCTTTGGCGGTGGATGTTTGACCATCGTTTTCGCTGAAGTTTGAAAATCTTTAGACTTGTTTAGACTTGTAGGTAGATAGCACCCTCTAACATTTTCAATGATCACGTTGGGTTCGAAACATTTAAATTTCATTATAGGAATAAATTAATTGAACGAGCAGTTAGCAGGTTTTAGATTTATATTATTAGACTTGGATTTTATTTATTTCGTATTGTTTCTTCTGTGGTATTATGTAAAATGAGTAACGTAGATACTTTGTCAAATCTTTAAACATGTCCTGTAAATTTCGTGAAACATACAATTTACAATTCGACTGCAACTTGTTTGAACCTAAAAGGAGGTATGACTTTCATTGATATTTTATCCTGTACGAGTCCTTTAAACTTGTACGATTCTATAATGATTCTATAATGATAAAAATATTCGATTTGTCAATGATGCTATGATATATTAATCTAAAATAGTATACTAATATCATAATATTATGTATTAATAGCACATTAACATTATACTGTGATAATAAAATACTATATTAATAATAGTATGCTAAGTTAACAAAATCTCACTGTATGATTAAATTTGTAATTTGTAACAGTACAAACAAAAACAGTTGCATCTTTATCCTCTGAATAACTTTCCACAGAGATTATCAAATTCCACGGTTAAAACAGTAGAAGGAGAGCGCAGGGTGTACAGTTAGCCGGGATCTCTTCAACCATTACGCAACCGTATCTAAACTTTCGTCCCGATCGAGATCTTCGTCGAGATCTTCGTCTTATTTGGTCTCTTTCGTTTCTATCTCTCTGTTTCTCATTTTCTATTCATATAAAAATACGTCGTCTATATGAGGAAGTCGCGGGCGAACGCGCGTCGAATAATCTGTATACATAATATATTTGAACGACTCGCGTAGAAATTTCGCAAACGAGCTTTGTCAATTTCTTTCTTATCAATTCTCCACAATATTTTGTTTGAACTTGGTCTGAAGAAATTTCGGAGCCTGAATATTTGCGACACCATGTAGCGAGTGCTGGCTATCCCAACCCTCACCTCGGCCCCCCTCAACCCAGCTAGTGATAATACTCCATGTCTGAACCCTCTACAGGGTGTGTTTGCTCCACAAGGAAATCAATTAACCCTTTCAAACCCCCGCAAACTATGTCAAACACAGAAGTATTCGAAATTGAACGAATGCGTTTGAACTACTATCATCGCTTATCTACACTATCTATCGTAATTCTAAAAACTTTTGACAAAAATGAAATATATTTTAAAACAAAATTTTCAGTCAATGTTGCAGGCCATTAAAAAGAAGAAGGACGAAATTGAGGAAAACAGCTACACGACGTTGTGCTATATGGTACGAACACCCTGTAGACACCCACAGAATTCATAACAATCTCTTAAAACTTTTACTACTGTCTTCTAAAACAGAAATCGAGCTTTCATCCCCTCTGATTCCGGAGAAACCAGGCAAATAAACGAGGAAATCATTGTCATTGCGTGCCTCCAACGTCCGAAAGAATCAGTGAACGAGTTTCAACGATGATGGAGGAGTGGCATGTTTGGATTTCACGCCGAAACAGCTCGAACGTCGTTAGGACGTGCTTCAAACATTGTCAAACGGGAGAAAAATTCTTTAAACGAAGGAAGAAAACAGCAAACGTCCGAGAAAAAGTAATTCGAACTCGTTCAGCGTGGATCAATATGTATGAATGCATAGGTTTGTTTCTGTAAATGTGTACGTGTGTGAGCGTGTTTGAACGGGAATGTGTTCAGAAATTCCTCGAGAACGCTAGTAAAATGAACGGAGAATGCAACGCCTGCGACGGAGCGTGTTTTTATTTGCTTTTTCACCTTTTTTCTTTCTTTTTTTTTTTTTTTTTTTGGAAAATTGCTCCGTCGCTGTAGCGACTCGTTTACACAGGCTTTTCAGGTACGCTTGCAGACATTGTGCCGGGAATACTATTGTGCGCCAGGCCCTCGATCGATCATTTCGCGCGGGAACATCCGGAGGACCGACAGTTTTGTGCGCTTGCGACTGGACCAGCCGCGAATCGATTGAAAGAGCCTGTTTTTTCTTTGTTTATAGATTTTTAATACTTGAATGAAACGATGAACACATGCTAAAACTGCGAGGCAACTCAAGAGCGAAGCTGACGCTCAGATATTGCAGATTGTCAAGGAAGAACATTAAACGAAAAAATTTTGTTAACCGAAAATTTGATTTTATTGAAATAAAACATCGGTATATTGTAGAGAATTAATGTGGATTATTTCTCTGTAACTTTAAATAATAAAATATTTCATTTCGACTATCGAATTTACATTTGTGAATGAATAGTAGTAATTGGAATGATTGACCTTTTCAAAATATTCTGTCAATTAATTAAAAATATTTACAAAATTGTATTCTTTTCGTATACTATACTGAATTTTCTCTTATGTTACAGAAACTGAAGTTTCGTTATTAAAAGTTTAATACTACTTCGTACAACGAACAAAAAATTTTTTTGCAGTTCCCAGTAGTTAATAGTAAAAATTCCGAACCAATAAACTACTACACTAAAACATAAGAAGACTATATTTAATGTATTAAATAGATAATTAATTAATCCAATTATTATTATGTACGATTTATTTAATTCTAAAGAAAGAAAATATGGAATTCCTTAACTTTAGTCCCCTCCACAATAGTTTCCGTACCCTACTATGTGTTCCAAAAATATATTAATATATTTAAAATTACTTAAACCAATCCAAATAAAAATTTCAGTTACTGTCCAAGCTATATCATCAACGGTTTCCATATCTTACCAACCATTTCAAAAAGTAGTTCACCCCGAACTAGTAGATTGTTGAAATCAACCTAAATGCAGGAAGCCGCTTAAAACAATTAATAAACATCCTCCTGAACGTCAGCATCGAGCCGAATACCAGAATCAAGCCCGTTCTGAGGAAGCCAAGAACCAGAAAAAAGAAAAGAAGAAGATACGCCAACCAAACTCTCATAAAAACCTAAAATCTAGCATGTATTCGTGTACAGCCAATGTGTCATCGACACGAAACGAGTTCAGACGCGTCCAGGATAGGATCTATAAATGCAGTCATCGGATTAAACAATGTAAATACATCAGAGATTCGAAAGACAGATCATAATAGATGCAAAGACTGGCCCCTTCGCTCATGCCGGCTACTCGCTACGTCTCTAACACGATTGGTCGAATTCTTCCCTCTCCACGAACCTCATCCAACGCCTTCCAATCACAATCGTTACATCTTTCAAGAAAGTTCACTATCAATTCGCTAGAGATTCTCTTCAAAGGCGTAGGATCGACGTTCGATCGTGAGGAACATCAGCTGGCTCGTCGAGAGACCCATCCCCTAGAGTCAACAGCTAGCCTACTTTGGCACAAACAACACTGCCCGGGCCGGCACTCGCTTTGTAATATATATTTTTTTGTAGTTTTCTCGTTTTTTTCATTATGCTTCGTCCGCCACACTCACTCCAGCCGCTTTTTGGATCAGTCACACTCGCGGAACAGGCTCTCTCACTCGCTCTCATCAGCCAATAACGTCACGTTCATCTCTCTTCTTACACACACACACGCGAGCGCGCGTGCGCGCGCGCACGCATATACACACACAATCTCTTTCTCTCTCTCTCTCTCTCTCTCTCTCTCTCTCTCTCGCTACCTTTCTACGGTTGATATATGTATATTAATAAGATTTAATTGACTCCAACAGAACGTCGGTTAGACAAAAATCGACGGGGCCTGGGAACGAATTGCGACGCCTCTGAATCAAAGCCAAGATGGCGCTGTCCGTTACCAAACGGCCAGTGGCGTCGCAACCATTTTCCTCGTCCTGGCCCAACCTTTTATCACGAATCTACGACACTACTGATAATCTTCGCTTCTTGACACGAGGATTCGATCTCGTTAATATCGCGCGCCACTCTCTGATCTTCTCTTATGTGTAGTGTATATCTGTGTATAATTTGTGTATATAAGTCGTGGCAAATTTCATCGTCAGGACTCATCGTTCTCTCTCCCCTTTCGAGCCTCCCTCCTCGTGATACCTCTACGATATTAATTTGTTACGCTCTGCGGACTATAGGCTACTTAGGTGTGTACCATTATAGCGTTTCTATGTTTCTGTTTGTTCGTGTGTGTGTATGTGTGTGTGTGTGCGCGCGTGTGCGTGTGTGTATAGAAGTGTTTCTCTTATAATCTTACTATCTTACACGACACTAGCGCATCTTAACAACACAACAGACCAGCCCTACGAAAAAAGATGCCCCTCTCTCTGAGTGCTCTCTGGTCAGATCGGTTCGTTCTACGTCGCCTGCGGGCGCGTTTCTTCAAGAAAAAAAAAAAGGAATGCTCGGTGATCAGGAACTAATCGTCGACCGGACCTAAACACGAGCCTGAACCACGCGACGAGCTCGCTCTGCTTATCACTCTGCGATCTGTTTTCTTTTTTTACTTTTTTTGTTCTTTTTCTCTATATATTTTTATCCCTTAAACGGAGTCAAAGAATCGCGATTCGTCGCGCGATGGAACCGCTCTCTGCCGGAGCAATCCCGAACCAGCGAAAATATACCAGCTCGCGAAACACATGCGCGTGCCTCTCTAATTAGCGATATGTTCAACGGTCCTTCATCCACCCTCGTCAATGATAATTAACGACGGCGCGTTTTGTCTCCTCCTCAGCCTTACTTATACGATTAAGAATCTACGCAATCCTAAGCACCTATCAGCTAAGAAAACCTGCATCTGAATGTCTCTGCGTTTTTCTGTGTTACCTATATGTGTATTGTTCGTGTACGTGTATGTATGCGTATGTTTACGTGTCTTTATGTGTTTATACGTGTGATTAATACTTATTATATATAATATATATCGTGTGTTGAACATACAAATTATAAAAATACCACCTGCAACGACAGTGCGCCGCTCCGCCACGTGTGGGCAGTCGCGTCGCGAGCCAGCCGTATTGTATGTCTACGTGTACACGCCCGAATCCAGCTATTCTCTGGATACTTTAAATACTGAAAGGGACTTTCTTTCTATATATTTTTTTTTTTTTTTTTTTTAAGAAAAGTCAGAACGAAACAAAAGGGGGATGGTGTGTCGTGTCTGGACCACGAGGACGGCGACACGTGGCGGAGGAGACATCGAGAAATAATCGTCCCCTGTCCCTAAATCGATCCGACAATAATCGGCTCGCGTGTTTGGATCGGCCCCGGGGCAGAGGGCGCGAGTGTAGCACCTCGCGAAAGCTGCAAAGGGTCCCGTGACAATTAGCCTTAAACGACTAATCTGGCTTGGTACGCGCGCTACTTTCAAAGTCGATCTCCCTCGTTCTCGCTTCGATCGTACTCCCTTTCCTTTATTTTTTTCTTTTTTTTTTTTTTTTAGTTTTTCAATTTTCATTTGATCGGATCCTTCATCGACGAAGCTTTCTAGTTATATTGTTTCAGCGCGTTCGAGACAGATTCTCGCGACGGTTAAAAGGTAGATGTGATATAATATTTATATATATATCTATATATATATATATTGAACGTAATTTTTTCTCTTCTGTCAGCACACACACACACACACACGCGCGGATCTTGCGTGCATGCGTGTGGTTACTTGCGGGTCATACAACGCGCGAGGCTCGCCGCCAGAGCGCGTCACCCTTGTAAAATATATCATATATATATAGATTTATGTGTATATAGAATATACCTTAATGCTCGAAAAATTGTTCTTAACTCTGTACAAGAACCCAATCGGCCCTTTTTCTTACTTCTCACCGAGCCCCTCCGTTTCCTTTTTTTCCTTTTTCGTTAAAAACCTAGTCTCTCCCTCCTCCCTTTGTGAATAACATACACCTATCACGCAAAACACACGCTTCCTGTGTCTCTCCTCTCTCTTTTTCTCTCAATGTAAGATCGATCCTGGCTTTCTCCTTCTCTCTGGCCTCGTGAAAGCCAGCAGTGTATGATTACTTTCTTAATATTTTCTCTTTCAAACACAACCCTCCCTTTCGCTGTTTCGCAGCCCTAATCCTTTTTTATCTTCGTGTATTTAGTTTCTTGTTTTGTATCTTTTTTTAATCTCTCTGTGTGTGCGTGTATGTGCGTGCGTGCGTGTGTGTGCGTGTGTATGTGTACGTGTATGTGTGTATGTGTATGCATGTATGGAGATAACAAATCGTGTCTGTCTGTACGCTGTTCGAAAATGGTCTTAGAGACGGTCTGTCAAGAAAAATAGAAATGCACCGCGCACGATTGTTAGATCGTGCGCGTTTCGTATGTCCGCTTCGCAGAGGAAGCTTCGTTCCTTCGTTTCCCAGGTAAGATCCAGAGGTTGGCCAGCCAATGGCGTCGCGTTAATGGGACCAGCGACTGACCGCACACTCAGCGAGGATCATCATCTTCGCTTGTTATCATCATCAGTCGTACACTGAGCCGGGTATCCAAAAGGGGACTAGGGCGTAGGGCTGGTACCACTGCCGGTTGCATATTTGTGACTCTTGTTAGATGTTGCTCTTGGAAAATGACACTCTCAGGTGGTTGGATTCGCTCAGCTGGTAGTTGTGCATTTTCTGGAAAAAAAAGAAGAAAAGAAAACGGAACAGTTTGGATTAGCATGATTTTTAAATAAAATAGGTTAACACATTTAATACCGCGTGGACTATCGATGGTCCACGGCGGACTTTTCGTTTACGCTATTGTAGTTTGCGTAAAAGGAAAATCGATCGTGAAATGCTTCAGGATATAATCAATCGATGTATAATCGATTATACTGTATTACGCAATTATAATACTACTCACGGTCCGTACGATTTGAATGAAGAGTCAAAGCGAAAATGGTTCGTTCACCATTCAACGTGTTAAGTAGGCCATTTGGAAAGATTCGTAAAGGTAATATCGAACAGCTTCAGGTACTAGTAACGTCAGTTATTTAACAATAAATAACTGGTTGACTTCGATGAAGAAACGCGAATGAAACACGTGGAAAATGACGAACAATTATTATTTTATAACGAGTTTTCAAACATTGTAATTTCGCATAAACTTAACGTAGATTTGTTATGTATAATTCCGCGCAATTGTATCGGAGGCGAACATCAGGCACCAGTGACTAAACTAATTACGCCACCGATGAATTTTCATCAAATAAATAATAATAAACGGGCTATACATTCACAAGCGACATCGTCAACACGAAACAAAAGGAAAACTGCAAGTATATTCGAGCGAACTATTAAATTAATCGACTTTCGTGTTCTCGACTTTACATTTAAGAGTCCAATAGAAATGTTAGAATCGAAGGAGATAAAAAATTTCAAATATTAAATGTTCGACAGCAATCTAAGATTGCAGCGAATTTAATAAAAGGCAATTAAAACTTACGATCAAAGCAGCTACAGCGTCGTCCATGCTGGGCATCTGTATGAGCGCCATTTTTCTGTCTTTTGGGAAGAACTTGAACGCCTTCACGGTGAAGCCATTTTTGGTGAACGCATCTCTGATCTCGTCTTCGGTCACGGTTGTACTAAACACATGCCAAAAATATTTCACTGTCTTATATAATATTACAATTATATCTATCAAAATACCATACTATATATTGAATTATTTAATAGCGCGTATCTATACGTAACATCCTAATATTTGATTATTAATTCTAGGTACGTAATATTCTAACTATCAAATATCAGAAGACTGAATTATCCAATATAGAAATATTAAAGAATATAATTTAAAGAGATTAATTACATGGTGTTATATCTTGCATCGTACATTATCTTTTAATTACAGGGCGGAGAAGGATAAATTTGGAAACAATTTACTTACGGAATATTCGATAAATGCAGAGTGGAGCTCGGTGGATAGATGTTCTGGTAGTTCTTAGAGCCCGGCTTCTTGAACCGATGAAGAGGACTATTGGTATAATCTTTCGTCAATCCAGCGTCTGGTTGGCCCTCCTTTGGTAACTGTACCGTCTGATGTTTGCTCAGCATTACCTTGATCTGCTTGCCAAATACTCGCAATTTGTCCATGTGTGTCAATGCTGTGATTTTAAACAAATTATCAATACATTTCTCACCGCTTTCATTTTAGTATAATCTCAAATTTTCTAAATCTTCGTTCTTAAGAAATTATACCGATCAGTAAAGTATTTTCCATTTATAAATATTGACAAGAAAAAAGATACTTTCATTACTAAATTACGCGTTGGTTTCATTTTTAATTTATAAATATCGTGATTCTTTATTTTCAACAGTTTAATAATTTTCGATACTACGCAAATTATTACAGAAAAATTACCTAAGTGCGCCTGATGCGGTTCGGCCATTTGAATCAGTGCCGAGTCCTTCTTGTTGTAGAGAATCTTCACACGCTGAACATCCCCGTAAACGCCTACATGCACAACACGCAACACATCATTTTAATCAGTCCGATCTCGTTATCAAATCACGGGCGTCTAATCATTATCGAGTCGAAGACGAAACGGGACAATAATATAATAATAATCGGTGGTAATAATAATAATCGATCGAGAACGGGGTACGATCGGACAAGATCTGGGACATGCAAATAGGCAATCGGTTCAGCCACCGATTTCATTCAAAGCTTGTGCTAAACGTTTCTCGTAAAGTCATATTTGTATGCAAGTTCGTTTTATCTTTTTACACAAAAGTTTTATAAAAATTTAACTTCTACGATAGTCTCGTAACAATCATAGTTCTATAGAAGTTTTATAAAAATTGTATAGGGATACGTTTACGCTACTTTTATAAAAATTCTATAAAAATAAAATTTATAAACTTTCACCTTTGAAGAATGAAACTCTCACAGGCTCGGCTGAATTAAAAATTATATAGAATGGCTGAACCGTTTGGCCCGCGAGAAGTGAGCTCCTATGGAGATATTACGATAAAATAAGCGAAAGCTTATGTAATATTAAAAAAGGTGTCTGGAACTGATATTAATAAAATATTAATGAAACAATTTAGAAGAGATGCTTGGAAATAGAGAACGTGAAAAAAACGGTGTTGCTGATGAGAATCGAACAATGATCATGGGGGGGGGGGTNCAGTTATAGCGAATAAATAAAATAATAAAATAATAAATCAATAGAATTGAAGATCGGTAAGAGACGAATAAAAATAAATAAAATAATACCAAGAAAATTCACAGAGGTGAGTAAAATAATAAAAATAAAATTAAATTAAAAAAAAAAAAACAATAAAAGGAAAGAATAAAATAAAAATCATAAGTACACGTGACGAGGAGAGTGATATAATGATTTAAATTTTCCACAAAAATACTTTTTCTCAAAAGACCAGCAAAAAAGATAAAAATGTCAGAAATTAACAAAATAATCATGACGTACGATCGATGATTATAGACTATATACATATATATTCTCTGTTCGTGTTCCCATGTATCACATATGTAAGAAAATTTTGTAAAACAAAAAAAAAAAAAAGAACAAATAAATAAATAAACAAAGGAAAATGTTATTATTAATATTTAATTTTATTTGTTCACTCTCCAAAAATGCTCACAGTTACTACTGATCCATGTAAAAACACGTCTAAGGAATGTCACTGTGTAAAGTGTGTTTGTGTGTTGCGTATGTGTCAATGTGTTCCGCGAGTGTAAATATAATAATTAATAATGTAATATAATTAATAATATAAATGTGGAGACGTACCAAACAGGGTAAAGAGAGCGTCAGGCGTGACCATCTACACAGAGAACAGACAGAGTCCAGTCAGTAGTCAGCGAGTATAATAGGATTCAAATGTATAGTGTTGGCACGCGCACAAGTTTCGCTGGCCTCGCGTGTACACAGGCCACTTTTGGACCTTACAGATCTTCCAGATCATTTACTGACTTTGAAGAATATATCTGACCAAATCGTGTCACTATGACGAATCTTTACAAGAACATAAAATTTCAAATGTAAATGAAATTTGGAAATATTGTAGAAATTTTGCTTCAGAATTTTTGGAAAATTTTCTGAATTGTAATTTGAATTCTTATTCAAGTGGATCTTTATCGAATTCAAGCTTTGTCCAATTTTTAGCGAATTTGATTATTACCGAAATCAATCTCCATTTCATTCAATTCTTATACACTTCGATTTTTAGAAAATCCAATTTTCAATTTACAATGGCATACATTTTTTCTCATTCAAACATATAATATAATTCTACAACTTCTATGTAATTATTTTCGCTACTTTCAGAGATGCAAACTTTTCATCAAAATAATTTTGATAACTCCCTGGATCGTCTTCTGGCAATTTAAAGAGTAAAAAGTAAAAAAATATCAAATTCTTTCTATCTTCTGATTGAATTTCAAGGAGCATCGACAAATTTCATGTATTAGAAGGAAAAGACATTTTTCTAAAAGAATCTCGGTATCACAGTGACCACAATTTGTATAAAAAAAAAAAAAAAAGCAGGTACAGAATAAAAGTCAGCGAAAGGGCTGGAATTTCTTTTTACAGTCGATTTTCCTGCGGTCGCAATCGAAAGAGGAGAGAACAGGAGAGAACAGAGAGAGACACAGAAAGACTTAGAGAAGCAGAGAAACAGCGGGACCTTCTCGTCAATGTGAATCCCTCGCGGTTCTTGTCGTTCCTCGATATAGTGATATCGCGTGGGATTAAAGAGAGAGAGAGAGAGAGAGAGAGAGAGAGAGAGAGAGAGAGAGAAAGAGAGAGAGAGAGAGGAAAAAATGACATTTAAAGGAAGAATATCGTATAAAAATATGTATATGGATAGACCACACTATTGCCACAGAGGTCACACAGTTAAAAAAGCATGTCTTTCGAATTAATTCACCTTCTACTAATAAACTTGACTAACGGAATAACGTGTTGCATATAGTCTTTTGTATTTTTTGAAAACGTAATGTTCTTCACCTGTGTCACTTTTGAAACAAAAGGGCGATATGTATTCAATCGTCCACAAAAGTTTTCGTACACCCTGTAGGAGGGCTATTTTTATTCCAATAAAGTAGTAAAAAAATTGCATTACAAATATCGTTGTAAATAATGTTATATTCTATCGTTGATAAATGCTAAGAAATGCGAATAATGAGGAAAAATATTGGACGACATTGTACCATATTTTAAATAAATAAAAATTGCCTTTTTACAAGGTACAGAAAACTTTGCGTGGTAGACTGTATTTATATATAAAAGAGAGAGGATGGTAGTAGACATAGTAAAAAAAAAAAAAAAAAAAAAAAAACACTCGATCGTTTGCTCGCCAGAGGGAAAAGACACTCGGTTTGGAAGCTTGTGCGCGCGGCGCAACGATAGTAGTACACATAGTAATAGTACAGTAGTGACAATAGTTGCAGCTGCGAAGTGTGACGTTGACATACAGTTTCTTTGTAAGGCGCCTTTCATTTCCAATCTTTTAGTATCTAGTACTAATAATTCTACTAGCAGAAAAATTGCGACGGTACTAGTAGACACTAGTAGAGATAGTGTATAAGTACTGGTAGGTAGTATGCAGCAGTACTAGATAGATACTAGTGTATACTTTTGTACTTTAGTAGGCACACGCTTATATGGACTGGGAAGTTCGGAAGTTTATATTCGTTTCGTTAAAACGAGAGAGTTTGATGAAATATTAGCTTGAGTATGAAAATAGGCAAATTTGATGTAGCGTAGATATAGCAGAATTTTATTATAGAGAGATTTATTGCAAGAGAAATGATCGCAGATGTCGAGGGAACCATGATAAAATAGAAATTCGAAACTTTGCAAAGTCAGAATTTCTAGATTAGTATTTTCAATGTAAAATATTACGAAAATCCTCATTTCTCGTATTTATCTTAACATTTACGATTTCCGCATAATTTTCAGAAACAAAAGACGCCTCGCCGGAAGTAACGTTGCGATTAACAACGCCACGAATTACTCAGGATAGAGGATGATAACGTTCGGAACGATATCTATATATGTATTTCGAAAATATGAGGGGTAGTGGGGGGTAAAAAGGTAAGATAAGAAGGGACGTGACGTAAAGTGGGCACATACGCATCGAGAACTCGATTTATTTTACTTGTCGAACCCGATACTCTATTCAAAGATTAAGAAAGATTTATTTAAAAATAAAAATGATCGCTTATAAATGCAAAAATATATTCGATTATATTTGAGGATTCATTCAGAAACGATCGACAAGGAAAATTCGAGTCCAGGGATGGAGAAACTGCTAGAGTTGCCTACGTAGCACTACATTATAATTATATCGTTGTATTTAGGTGAATTTTTAGTAGATAAGTACATACCTAAGCCATTTTCGTGTACATAGGCAGACGCTGAGAGAAACGAGGAACGTAAAAAGAAAATGTCTTCTCTTTTAATCTTGATGTAATTAAAAATTGAATTCTTTTACAGATGAAAAAATAAAAATTGGAAATTCACAAAAGTTATATTCCTTGATTTCATATAAATTACAAATTCATCATTTCTACCTTTGTCATTAAATTTTATTTTCACTATATTATTATATCTATTTACTATATCACTTATGTTGAAAGAATGAAATTGATCAAAGGAAATATATTTCGAGTTTATCGAGGAAAATTATAACAAATAATTTACCGATGATTACAAATTGGTGTATCGTGCAACTATGCTGTCAATTGCAATTCGGTTGTAGAGAAATCTAATGGTCCATTTCTCTCAGCGTTAAGTGAAAATCATCCTAATTGAAAGCGTACAGTACGTCGATCACAATTTGCGTATTTTATTAATGTTTATTTTGCTCAATGTGTGACAACGTTCTATACGCTTTAGCGGCGCTCCCTTGACGAGGCGCGAAGAAAAATTCTATCCCGTTAATTCAATGAAAATCTTTTTTATTTACATTGGAAGTGCCAATAATCACTATTCAATTATACACTTCAAAATCAAAATGATTATCGATTTATGTATGTAACAAATTATGAATAATTTTCCCAATAAAATTAAAAGACTAAATTTCCACACACATTACAGTGTGAATAACGATATTAAATAATAAATCGTAATTCTCTTCAATAGTATGAGAAAAACGAATATTCACATGCTCCGATAACGAGCTTCACAATATTTTATGAGCAACACGAAATTAATCACCAATTAAAAGAAAAAGAAAAGAAAAAGAGAAAAGAAGAGGAAAACAAATTTCCCTCTCAAATATTTCCAACTCGTTCTTACGCTCCTTGATATTTTAATTCTTGCATTAATTGTAATTTTTCTTCGTGCCTCTTCTTGGATCTCCATGTCCTCGACCACGTCACAGAACAATTTCATCGAGTACCATGAAAAACCACTCACCTCTTCGTTGAGATTGCTGACGAGCAGGACTGCGGAAGTTTGCGCGTTTGTAGGAACGCGTACTCCAAGACCAGCTGCACCCAGAGGGAACCCACCTAAGCCAGCCAATCCGCCGGCAGGTGGGACCCCGTTGTATGGGCCCGCTAAGGGCGAGGGTAGACCGTGCATGGCCGCAAAGGGCGTGGGCAGCACACCCGGTGCCCCTGCAATGGACTCTACTTCAGGAAATTTACAAGCTATAGTTAGCACCGTTTCTCTAATTGGAATTTGTGGCGATGGACCAATGGTGGGTGTACTAGCGGAAGAATCGACTTGGTGGCGTGGGAACTCGAGGTCACGCGAGACGGAATCGAACGGACCTATACCTGGGGCTGACGAAATTATTCCCATACTTATGGACGCTTTTTACGAATAAATTTGACTCGCCGTGTTATGAGATTCGAGGTATCGACCAACAAATATAGAAATAGATGTAGATATAACAATTTTTCACATTTTTGTTATTTATTATTGTGGAATTTATTATTATCTGAAGCTTATTTCAGATACAAACATGTACATTTCGAGAAATTTGTTTGCTCGGTAAATTCGGGAAATTAGTATCGTTCTTTGAGTACGAATAATGCAGTATTGTATTGAAGGAACACGAAACATCTTGCTTTCGTTTGATACCAAGCCACAGATGAAAATGACAACTTAGGGAATATTTGAATAATCTTAATTCGTATTCAGTATGTCATTACATAAGATATAGGATGCACGGAGCAAAATTAAAATACGCCAGAAGTAAACGAAAAATAGTAAACGTTGGAGTTTGTCAATCTTTCGAAACCTCACGTGCCAAGTCGATTCTTTCGTCAAATGAAAATCTTTTTTTATGTATTTGTGGGACTCTGTGGGATGCGATACAGGGGATCCTTCGATTTCGTAAACTTTCAACGTTGAAGATTGTTTTGTAATTTTAAAATAATTCGAAATTGTTAAAATCGAAGGATTACCTGTACTCTTCTCATAATAAAATACAATCTCAACAAGAAACGAATTCAGGAGGTAAAACTATGTTAGTTGATACAACATTAACAAAATTCTTTGGGCATCTCAACGTGATCCGACAAAGAAGCTCTTAAATCTGAAACCTTCCTAGGTACTTTCATATAACTTACATTAGACTGCACAATTTAGAAACTTAGCGAACAATCCCTTCAAACTTCAACAATTTCGCACCTTCACTGTCTTTTAACGTTGAAAATATTTTAACTCGACTATCTAAATCTTCACATTATCATCTGCATAGTATTTCTAATAAAAATCTTCGAACACGCTCGAAATTCCGATCACCTCCATAGAGCAAAAAAGAAACAAATTATTACAAGTTTCGAAACGAACCCTCTTTTCTGTACTACTACGATGAAAAAACGAATCCAATAAAATCGAAGAAGGAATACAATGAAATAATAAAACAATTGAGAATGTAGAAACAGGAGGAAAGATCGATGATAGGTAATCGTCAGGCTGTATCGATCAGCCGTGGCGTTGCAGCGTAATTAATTAATTTACCCCAGGAAATAATACTGTCTAACCGCGTGCAATTCGATCCCCCACGGAAATGAAACTGAAAACGAGCGGCAAATTGGAAACGGACCGATCGACTCGATATAACAATTTATCATAAACCGCGGGCGAGACACGCTATTAATATAATTAATTCTAATGGACTGGACCGTTCTGGATACACGGGAGGAGTAATTGATCGATCGATTTTTATGGGTTCCCTTGACGATCGATGTCGGGTGACGACTTTATCAGAGCACTGGCTATACACGGGCACGCATAACGTACAACGTGTTATTGGATTTTTCATGGTTATTAATTATTTTCTATTTTCGAATTTTTATAACGTCCTTTCAAGATACTTCATTTCTATATTCTCAACGTTCGAAGTTCTCAAAGTTTAACATTCGAAATTTCATAATCCCGGACATTCAAGAAGGTAACAGTAAAAATAATCTAATGCGCTAATACTTTATACATCTAGCTTTATCTCCTGACCGTTAAATTAATTATGATAGAAATCAAACATAAAAAATACTTAATAATTAATTTCATTCCAAAGAAATAAAGAAAACAAGAACAATAGAAAAGCTGTATCAAAAGATATCATGAATTAAAAATAATAATATATATCAAAAAAAAAAAAAAAAAGAAAAGAAAGAAAAATAAATCAAATCGAAATTTAAATAAAGCAACCTATTTTATCGCTTTGTTTTTATTTTTCTACGAAATTCCGAATTATTCCAAACAGCAGTATCCATGAACTATCTTTCTTATTATTTTCATAAAAATTCTATAAAAATTCACGGTTCTCACCGGGTATTCTTGCGCGGGGCTGCGATCCAGCGCCCATTAACAACTGTGGAAGAAGCTCGCCGCCCAAAGCAAGAGAAGCCGCGTCCAAATTCGCGTCACCAGTTGGCAGAGAAGGATTGGTATAATCTCTCGACTTGTCATTGTTATACTTCACGTTCAAGTTCTGCATCTTGCTATAGTCGATGCGCAACGTGCAACAGGAATTATAGATGTTCTGACCCTCCAGCGACTGAAACAGAAATGAATAATAAAAATGTTAGCTGGAATGTTAGACCTTATGAAAGGAATATTATATACAGTTATGGTCAGTATTTAGCCCCCTGAGTATTTTATACTGAATTTAATTTTTTATAATTTCCCATTTATAATACCGATTAGATTGAGGAGTTTACATTAAAGAATTACACGATGAAACAGAATCAATGTCCTGATATTAAGCGAGACACGTAGAATTAGCACGTGCTGTTAATAAACTTCAAAGACACATTTCCAACCATAATCGCAGCCCATACTTCGCGTAATTGTAGAGCTAACTCCCAGCGCTGTTGGACTCCACCAGCATCCACCAATTACACTAATTAGACCCTCCAACCCTTATTCGAATTACCACGAAACACAAAATCCAGTCAAGCCTTGCCTCCAGTGGAAACCGATATTCCAGCGAAATGATTCGAGGGAAACCGCGTGTGCCCCGTTCGCGTTCATTCTTCACTTTTCACCGCAAACAGATCGTCTAGCCGAAATCTACGCTAGAAAAATACTTTTGAGTATATATGGCGGTTCGCTAGGGCTCGTTTCGAATCAATCGCTCGCCCAAGGTCGTTCGTTGCTAACTCGTAATCCTGCCCCCCCCTCCCCCCACTAATTAATCAGTTAGCGTGCTTGCAGTATACCGGTTTTAATCGTCGCTCGCTCAATGCTACACTATACGCGTTCATACATTTATATCAATGGACGTGACAACAAACCCTTCCCCGCCCCCCTCCCAAAAAAAAAGACACCGTTAGTGTTTCAAGGCACAATATTATGGATCTCTGCCAGTTTTGAATTTTCCGTTTCAACTTGAAACATTTTTCTACGCCCATGAACCGCTACAGTATTCTTCAACTATTTTTTAGCTACGAGCAAAAGATTTGATAGAAATTCGGTAGCTTTTTGTATCAATAGTTAGCAAATTTAGTAATTTTTAATACCAGAAAAATGAAATTTATTATAACTTTTTAACAAAAATATTGGCACCTAAGTGGTTTTTAAACGGAATAAAAATCGCAATGTAAGGCTACCCGATTCTAATTTCACCTCAATTCCCCGCAATTCTCGCTCTGAATAGAACAAATTTTAGCCAATCTCATCCAAATAATATCAAACCACAAGCCTAACATCGATATGATTATTACCTAATCATTCGAAACAGACGGCCAAAAAGGAGACTGTCTCCTTAAATACCAACCCTTATAGATATAAGAGTTCTTATATCTTTCGCTCTTTCTACTCGCTCTATTCACTCTGAATACCCTAGGGACAATTTTAATAATTATCAACTTAAATAATAGTTGGGAAGTATATATCGGGGAAGAGTACGGTCATCGCCTAATGCTTCGAAATAGAGGTATAAGTTGGCGAAAAGGATGGTCAGAGGAGTGGATCCACGCCACGGAGAATAGCCGTACGTAGGCAAACCGGTAATTATGTATGAAATTCATTAGCCCGTGTAAATATGGCCGGCGGAGAGATACAGCGAAGCGTGTACATGCGTGTATGCTGCAACAATGCACACGCAGGTCAAACACCATGGCCTCCGTCGAGCAGGGTTTGCTCTAGTCTACGCCTACGCGGAGAGTCGAACGCGTGCATACGTAATTAGACTGCGTCTTTCCAGCCCTGCAACTGCATTAGACCAGCTAGCTAACATTGTTATTAATAGGGCTGAAACGCGTTGAAAGGGCTAGCTTGCTGTTATCGTTATCCCTGCCTTCGCTCTATCCTAACTTGCCCGAATCGTTATGGAAACAATGATTTCGGCATCTAACGAGTCGTTGGCTTGATGAGCGCGGACTTTGGAATTTGGGAATTTTAACGTCAGGCATTGTTTCATATTTTTTGCTTGCCATCGTTGATCGGCGTTAGGTTGGCGTTAGTATCTTAGTACTTACTCTTAGGACTTACTGTCCGAATACTTTGAAATAATCGGAATTAAATACGAGCTTGTTACGTGATTCTTCGTTTTCTAATAACATTATAACATTATAATTTAAATATTTCTTCCTATCGGTTTGAGACAGGTCTGTGTTAGTTTGACGTTGATCGTGAGCTTGATGTGTCGAAGCCTTGGTATGCAATATTCTTTGTTGTATTAATTCATTAATGCCTGTTGTACTCGCAGAGATACAGCCGATATATACCATCATAGTAATTCCACAATGGGTAAACATCAAATGGATCTTAATAGGACAATATCTTGTCACGCGGAGGATAACGAGAGACAAAAAGTTCTATTTAACTCTGTTATTACTCGTCTTCGTAAATATATGAATTTGTATAAACGTCGCGGTCTATTCATCACCAATTCGTCGTCCACCTCCAAATACATTCGCCGGTGTTTGTTCTATAAACACAATTACGTTAATTTGCATTGATTCGACAGCAGAAGAATTAGTTTCGATTATTGCCATGGCCGGGCTAGCAAAAGCGCGTCGCGTTTAATTAATTGGCCGCGCGACAGGATAAATTTCAAACTGATTAGTCGGTCGGTAGGAAAATCGGGCGGAAAAATTCAATTGAAAAATATTCCGAGACTCTTGAACGCGAATGCGAAGCTGCGCATAATACCGGACGCAATATTCCACGTCCTTCCTCCTTTTTTATCGTTTCTTTTTCTCTTTCTGTATGCCATCACACGGCGTAGCGAAATGGCAGGCTTCTATGACGTACAAAGAATACGTAATCTGGGTTAACAAAGTTGCTCGGATATCTGCAATGAAATTATTTTAATATCGTGCCCTGTCGCTCGAACGAATGGTATTAAGCTTTGAAAATAGTTCCGAAACTGAAAGGAGGGGGAAAACTTTCAGAAAGAGGCTCGATGTGCTGTTTTTTATTTCGACGTTGCTCTTTCTCTCGGGCAGGGCGGATTTCGAGATGCGATTGTGGAGAATAACGGCCCTACATGTAATGGTGTAATGTATAATACTATGCTATACGTTATAGCAAAATATATAACATAATATTCATTATTTATGTCGAAGTGGTCACCGCTTCTAAGAGAACTCTGCATCTGGTCTTTTGGTTTTGTCAAGCACCGAGGCCATCGACAGCGTATAAACAAAAGATAGGGTCGAAGGCAATATCATAAATCGTAGACAGGCTTTGTCACGTAAAATCACAAGTCGCAACACAGATTACAGATAAATATAAGAAGGTCGAGTCGAAACACAACTATTAACTTTCCTTTTCTTTATTGCACTTTATTACGCGCTCGATAATTACAATTGCGTGTACACTGAGTCGGCACGCACTAATTACGCTAAGGGTAGAAACGCGGTAAGAAGGTGTCGACTGTTCGAGAGTTAAAGAATCAGTGAAGTTTAGCGACGATATCGTGGCGGAGGAAAGCTAGCGATGGGTGGGTCTAAGGGCACGAAAAAGATTTGTTTCATCGGAAGAGCGAGGGAAATAGACTTCGCTGTCAATTGGTCGATTTTCTAGATTGGTGGGCGAGGAAAGGTGTTAATCGTCCTTGAGAGAAGGTTGCTAACGGAAGAAAAACTGATTTTCGACTATCTTGCCGTGGCGGACAAAAATATAAACGACGCTTGTTTTCAAGTCTGAAGGACTTTAACTATGAAAATTGCTTTATGGTGGTGGGTCCTTAAGAATATTGAGGGTACGAGACAAGAATGCGTTTGTCATCTTGCACTAGGCGTGCGGCTTGGTCCCCGATGCGCTTGACGTTACAGCTTCAGGATTTTCGGTCATAAGGCAACATTGCCAGCGCGCGGATCTGGACCAGCTCGATAGCATTACGACTTGTATTTACGTTTCACAGTATTTAAAACAAATTCTCTATCTTACACTTTACCAACGCGTTTCTTTGTATTAAAATCACATCCATCTAATAATCTCAACAATTTATTGGAATAAATTTGTGCAGAAGAGTAAGAATAAAAACACTAATACCAGTGCCAATTTTCTAACGAAATCTTCATTTCTGACGAAGAAGATTATAGAGAAGATGATAGCAGATGATCCTTTAATTTCTGTAGCGAAATATTGGAAGGTGAAACACTTTTTCGATTACAATCGTAATACAATCGTAATAACAGGAGCGAGAAACAAAAATGAAATAATTCGCAGGCAATGTAAAGGGTTAAAAAAATAAACGAGAGATTCGGAAAAAGATTAAAATATTATAGATTCACGTTTCAGTGAGCAATGTTTCACATGGAACTCCATTAAACGAAGGAAGGTAGAAAGAACCGGCGAGCGGAGCACGAAGAGAGCACAGATGTCTCCGTTTCTCCCAGCCAGATTTTCTATCCAGGAGAATTTCAACGCGATTATTTGCATTTGCCCCGGACGGTGATGTAATTGCCTGCCGCGAAACGTATTTCGCCGCGTTCAATTAATATTTACGGTCCGCGAGCGAGTTCAAACAACCGGGATTATAATATCATCGCTGGATTAAGTGCACGCCGATGTTTCCGAGTTATGAGACTATAGACGTGGAAGATTGCCCAGGGCTCGTGTGTGTTTAACATGGACTGTTCGTAAATGTGTGCTACGCACTTTGTATTTCATCGTTGAAATCGTGATCGAAGAATAATAGAATAGTTGACATTAAGCAGCAATAAAAAATTCAACATCTACATCGTAGCGCACACTACAGCAAGAAATCAATAATCATTGAAAAGTTGTCAAAAATCATTTCATTGCGGTTTAAATGTGAGTATTTTACGATAAATCGTTGGACTATTTTTATATCGTTGCCCGCGCGAAGAAGATCAGTTAAGTTCCATTAAATTATTATTATCGTTAAAGATATATTATTTACGTCATTTTAGTTTCTTTTCGAGAGAAATTGAAAGGAAGAGAGAATGATAAACACGATCGAAAGAACAGCTTAGAGCGCCGACATAGAATTCCATTTAGTTTGAAAGCAAAAGCCAGCTCCCTATAAAATGGAAAATTATACAGAATAACATTTTTCTTCGATTGACTTTAGAATCCCATAAACTCCGATCGATCCGAACTTGTTGATAGAAACCGGGGACTTATATCTAAGAGGATTGCGGTGAAAAAACAAACTCGAAAAAACGGGGAAACAGAGAATAAGGGTTCGTGAAAACAGTAAAAGTCGTTCGGCTTCAACTGGAACTCTTAAAATATCCCTGAGTACCAAGATTTTTTTAATTTAATTCACGAGCAACTTTCTCAATGAAATTTCTCGATAAATCTCCTATCCTCTTCTATCATGAAACTACGAGGATTTTCTCGAGAGAATAGTCTATGAATCTCTGTCAAATGTATTAAAATATTCTCTTCGTTATTACGAAATACCAGAACGTATAGAAATATGACTATAAATATACAGATCTATGAATTTCGAACAGATATATCACAAAATTCAAACAATAACTATATAGTATAGTGAATAGAAGTAAAATAAAGCAAAGTATAAAGCATGGATATGGAATTTATTCATTTATTTGGATAAATATTTCGATCCGCTCCAAACCACTGGAAATCTCCTCGAAATCACCAAACGGCAGAAAAGGTCCAGACGTTAATTAACCTAAAAATCAGGATTCGAAAATCAACGTGGAATCGAATAGAGCCAGGAGAAAAAGGAAAGACTAGAAAAATATCGAAAAATTCTGTCGCTTTGATATCGAAACCGACGGATAACTCTGGAAATAACGCGATAACCGCGTCGAACAAGCGCAGTTGCAGCTTAATTTTGGCCGCTAAAAGGGAACATTTATTACAGAAAACGTCGGACTGGTAACCGGCTTTCGCGGATTTCCGCTAGTCGAGTGGTCGAATTAGCGTTCGTTAACGAGCAGATTCGCGACGAAAATTCCAAACCAAAAATCGCGGCGAGGATTCCTTGCTAAGAAGCGAGGCTACGTTGCTGGTATTCGGAACGTTGTTGAGGTTAGATGGATTGTCCGGGTGAATATTTCTTTGACTAAAATACATTTAAAAGTAGCGATTAAAAGTGAGCATTTACGTAGATCTTGGACGAACGAATATTCAAAAATTCTTACGCATATGTTGCACAAAGTGGCACGAGTGTTGCATAAAATTCATCGAAAAGATACAGAACAAGAACACCGATCAAGGAGCCTATGTTGCGTTAAGAGAGAAGATGTATCGATTAAAATATCTTGAAAAATATACTATCTTGTTGGAAATATGTCATTTTTCCTTTTTACTATGCAGCAACAATTTCTGAAACCAGTGATATAGGATTCAAGCGAAAAACTTGTAATAAAATGGCATACGTACGAATACCAGTTGCAGAAATAAATTAAAAGTATTAAACTAAATATTAAAATATTAAAATATATGCTTTAAAGCTCCGAAATAGGAACTGAAAAAAAAAAAAAAAGAAACGGGACCATATTTAACCACATATATTTAAAAATATATAAAACTAAGAGGACGTTTAAAAATACAACCAGTCTAAAATACAAAAAAAAAAACATTAAAAAATAAAAAAAAAGACAGTACTCCGACGCATTTTCTTTCTGATAAAAACAAGACTGGGCAGGAGATTAAAATTTACATTATTTGCCTCATGGCACCTGGACCTTCTAATGGATGACACTTCCGTTGGTATTCCACGAAAAATGTCGATCTGTCCCACGAGAGGACAAGGATAAACGGTGGCTGCAGGAGAAACGCCGGTCTCCAGACGCGAGAAACGAAGAAGAAAAACGGAGAGAGAGGAAAAAGAGGGAACACGGAGAGAGGGTTGGATTTTTGCGTGCGTTTCGGCGGAAAAGTTTAAGTGGATACTCACCAGTTTGGCGGTTTGCGCCG
Source organism: Bombus haemorrhoidalis (assembly GCA_014825975.1). NCBI lineage: Eukaryota > Metazoa > Arthropoda > Insecta > Hymenoptera > Apidae > Bombus > Bombus haemorrhoidalis. Next base: position 683,369 of record CM026176.1, on the reverse strand, counting down.
ACAGCATGTCCGCGTACTGTATTAGTGCCTGGAAAGTGTCTGAAACAAAGAGAAAAATATTTTGTTAGATTGTGTTAACTGTTAACTGATTCGTTCGGAAATTACGTAAAATAAAATATTAAAGCGCTACTTTGTGTACAGTGGGTGGTGAATTTCAATATTTACAGAATATATTACGTATATGTGTGCTTACGAAGTATTTTAATAGAATTATTACGTTATGAATCGATTATGAATAATTATGATTTATATATTATCTGCTGAATATATTACGTACGTAACATGAAACGGTTTGAAGCATCAGTGGTGTAATGAGAAGTAAGCATAAAAAGTGTTAAAGAAACTAAAAATTTGTTAAATAGAAAAGGCTATGTTCTACGATATGAAAGTTCCAACAATCCTCTTACAATGAAAATGGTAGGAAAAATACGTAGCAAAACAGGGATTATCGTTCGATTTTCGAAACCAAATGCCGTTCTCACGGTGGTTTGCGCCGGTGAAAATTAAATAAAGCCGAAATTAAATGGAAATAAAGGGAGATCTCACTGGATTCGCGGTAATATGTTGTGACACCGGTCACTTTTTCCCCTCTATGGAACAGAATTTTTATTATCTTCCCGATCTCACTCCTGTCGCACGATCAAATAACGATGGAAATTGAATAACGTTGCTACTGGCGAAAAACTCGATCCCGTTATTGCATTATATCGCTAATAAAACGTTTTCCCATGTATTTTTCGCGCTTTTTCGAACTTTTGTCGGCGAACGAAAGGCGATATTAAGGGTATAAATATTCGTACGTAATGCGCGAAGATCTGAAATAAAATGGAAATCGACTACGATTACTGTTCCATAGGGTTTCCTGCTTATTTTCTTATTTCCATCAACTTTTTTTTTTTTAATCTAATTCATACGATTCTATTTACAAAGGCTGCGATTCTTAATAGCATTAAGTTTCACGCCAAACAACACCATTCATTTCCTTTAAGTGACGCTCAACGTTTCCTTCAAACACCCTGCAACATATCCACCATATCTCTCGTCAAACATATTATTCCCTCGGTTATCCATAATTTCATTCTACCAAGCGAATCTTCGATATCGACGTGATAAACCATCTTTGCCCATCTTATCATAATTATATCGAAACCATCGAATCTCTCGATGTAATTACTTGTTTCTCGCGAAAGTCAGAAAGAGCACGAATTAGCTGATTAACAATTATACTCGACGAGGATCCAGGGAACAGGTAGAAATATCTGTTCCAGCGTTAAAAAAAAAAAAAACAATATCGACACCGAATTGTCTTAGCGACAATTGGTCAGGGATAGCCAAAAGGCGTTCAATCGATGGACGCCCGATCGAACAAAAGGTGGCTGTTGTTCGCGATTGAAAGGGATGCGACAGTTTCAAAGAGCCTGGCTTTGAGACAAATAGCGGTCGATTGGCGAAATCACGGAGCCACGGGCCCTAAATTAAAGCGAAGACGCGCTCAGTGTGTCCAATTAAAGTTCGATTCGGTCAAGTGGCTATTCGTTCGTTCGATTTCCATACTCTCTATTCCATTCTCTCTATTTTATTTTATTTTATTATTCCATTTTTCTATTCACATTTTTCTCTGTCTCTTTACTAGTTCGTTTCTCCTTATTTCGCATTCCGTTCTGACGATAATTAGTTGTTTGATTTTTTGGATTGTCAATATTATTAATAGCGGTGATTATGTAAATTATTTGTGCAGAAAATTACTAATTTGATAACTGGTGGGTTCAGAAATTTGCCTGTAAAATTGCCAGATTTGACTCGAGATATAAAATAAAAGATCAATAACTTTATTATTTAAAAAAGTATGTTATACGATAACTTTATTCAATTTTATTGAATAACTTTGTTATTTAAAAAAGTATGTTATACGATATCAGTGATATCGTAGCAAAGCTAACCAGTGGGTAAAGCATTTTATTTATAATGTTTAAAATTCGTAGCTCAACATTATTTTTATCTTGCGCAAGCTTCGCGTGTTTGGTCGTTAAAAAATCTACGTGGGATAATATTCGCGAAAAATAGAAACCTACAGATTAAAAATTTCGTAGGTCGAAGCACGGAGATTGATAGTTCGACTCTCGAAAAATGTCTCAATATGAAATTTCTCCAATCGAAACTTCGTTCGAAGAGCGTCGAATATATCTATTGAAAATTTACGAATCGGAAGTTTTCCAATCGGAACTTCGTATAAATCGGACATTCGAAAATTCCATTTTTCCTGCCAAGTAAGTACGAATAACGAAAAGAAGGAAACAAACGGCATAGACTAACGAATTCCCGCCATTCTGTTCGCCAAACAAAACCTTTAAAGAGACAGAAAAGACAAGGAAACAAGGTAGAATCTCAGAGGCGAAGCACTCGGTGTGCTCGGTGTTCCTCGACGTTGCCAGCCGACTGCCTCGAATTAAAAACACATGCGCGGTTCTTTCCTTTCTCGCCGCTCCTTTCCACGGAGAACACCTCAGACTGATTGAGAGATTCCCATGTTTTATTTCATTTCGTTTGAAACGCTTTTCTGGAACGGATTCCCTCTATAAACATAACTCCAATACCATTTGCTTGCTTTCTTTATGTCTTCGACTCGAAAATTGAATAATATAGCCCACGGCCGATTTTTCCGTTTATTTCCCATCGTACGTTTCAATCAAGTGATTTGTAATCGTATGAAGGAATTCAGATATCAGATATTTTCGACACATTGGCTATTAATAAAGATAGTGTACGATTGTAGTAGACGCATAGAATGCGTCCTCCTGGTCGTATTACAAAGTATACTAGTATAATCGTAAGATTACTTGGTAGTAGCATAACGAGTAAATAGACGATGCATTCGATAACGTTCAAATAAACGAAAAGAAACTTGTTCTGTTCTTCTCGTCAACGAGTTCTCTTTCCTTCCTTCCTTCTTTTCTCGTTCTTTTTTTTTTTTTTTTTTTTTCTAATATCGAAGGGACTTTGCAGAAATACAACAGAGGGAAGCAAAGTTGATTGATCGTGAATCGATGTTACAAAAGTGAAGGAATATCTATTTGCCTTTCTATAATTGCCACCCGCGGAAATATACCAGGAGCAAAAAAGGAAGGTTGCCACGTCGCAAAATAAAATACTCGAGACTTTTGCTGTCTGAACCGACATGAATTTGTAACGCATTTTTACCGTGGGTGAAGCGAACTCTTTCTACGTATATAACGGGCGTGCAATACGAATGCTCCGTCTCGAGCCAAACGTAGGATATATATTTTGCTGCCTCGTACAATTTTAGTAATTAATTTATCAGGCGTAACGTTACGAGATGGAAAAGATTGTATTTGCTTCTTGTTTCCTATTTCGAAAATACATTTATAGAGAGATTAGCAGGGTAGACGCGTTTCAAACACCCGTTAGACTCGAGTACAACACTGAAAGTACTAACAGCGTCGACGTCGTCGGGCCAGGATACACTTCAAGTGTACACTGAAGTACTAAAGTGCCATGGCATGTCTGCCAGCAAGAGTGGCGTCTATACAGGGTGGTCCAGTAGCTATTGCACTGGAGGAGGAAAACAAGAGCCACTTCGGAACGTTCGAAACGCTACGGTCTTTCCCCGCTGCAGTCTATCTCCTTCGAGATAAACGCGAAAAGTTTCGGTGGATATTTGCGAAGGTGTTTCTGTGTAACAGTGCCGTCAAAATTTCGCAAGAAAATTCATCGATGTTGAATAGAAGACGGGGTAAAAATTGGTTAAAGATTAATGAAACGTATATACGTTCTTTTGGATTTTAATCGATGAGATAAACGGTGGCGAAGTTTCTCAAGATCTCGTAAAAATATTCAGACAAATATTCAGAGGTGGATTTTTTAAAAATATTTAGGAATTTCGTTGTTTTAGGGAAAAGAAAATTTCGAACGTCGAACGATATAATCCTATTCAAATTCTGCGATTTCGGCCAAATTCTCGTGGCATTTGAAATTCGAGCTTCTCTACAAAGTACTAATTGCATAACTGTAAAGTATAAATTACATAAAATGCTACTTACTGTTTTTCGTGAAGGTGACGATCTTGAGGACCTTGCCGAAACGGGTGAATATCTGTAACAAAAATGAAAATAGGAAATTAGCGAAATGTTTAGTTGCGAAATAGAGAACTTACCGTGTACAGGATAGATTCGGAAACGATCGATATGTAATCCAATTATGATCTTCAACATGATCGTTCTACCAGGCGGTTAAACTAATAATTCCGATACTCAAACGCGAACTCGTTAGTTTCGCAAATTAAATCAGGATTTTATTTATTATACGAAATATTCTCGATATGATGGAGAATTCACGATTCTTCACACATAGATGCACATTCGATGCATTTTATTTTTTAATTGGAAAACTTCGATACCACAGATATCTCGCGACACATTTGAGAAATTTTGTAAATTCGCGCTATTGTAAATAAATCAACTACATATCTCGATATTAAATATTGAACAGGTGCGTTTAATTAATTAACGTCGCTTTTGCTCGCGTTCCGACGATCGACAAATTCCTCTCAAAACGAATAAACTAATAATACCAAATACGCTATAAGAATATTACAATTTTTGTAATTTACGTATGAAATTAATTTGGCTACACGGAATGTGACAAAATTCTTTGACACGGACTGAATCATTAGATGAACAGAGTCTTATTTAATTTGTAATATCTCAATTGGAACAAAGGAGGAGGAAATATGAGATAATTACGTAGTAAAGTACGAAGAGATTAATGTAAATGTCGAGGGTTCCTACCCCATCATTAAGGTAATTAAAAGCTTCTGATTCGCAGAAATGTTGTTACGCTTTGGCTGGGCCTCGAATTTTCTCCGACTCGAAAAAACGAAATTCATTAATTAATCCGTTGATTCTATTCTTCATTCTCACACCCGGTATAATTAGAATATCGTGCGATTTAAAATTATCTTCGTTTTCATATTATTTAACGAAATTATTTAACAATATTTGCGGAAACACGTGTGTTTTTAAGTTTACCTCCCGTTGCTTTCTAAATAAATTCGGACAAATGAATTTAAACATCATTATCGTTCCAATTTGCCAATCGAACAATTTTTTATCAATTCGGAAGACGGTCTCCCATTATGAAAACCTATGGAGAGAGACGCAGGCCATCGCGTGTAACGAAGCACCTATCTTCTCGTTTCGCTGTTAAACCTCCAATTCTCACACAGTTGGGCAAAATCGTTAAAAGCGTAATCGAGCAGATTCAAAAATGGTTATCGCAGTTTGGCGCAACGAGACAAAGCGCGTGCAGGCGAAAATTGTGCTTCCAGCCGCGGACTGATAATCGCGATCAACGTGAAATCGTCGTCATTGTCATACATTTCGTCGGTCGAGTAGACCAGGCGATCGTATTAATAATACCAGGACCAATATTTGCCTTGGTCCATGGACTTGCGATCACCTGCGCCAATTCCCACTGAATCATCGTACAGAGTTGCCACTGGTTGCTCCGTTCTCTTGTTATTGCGGAGCTTGTGACAAGAAAATTACCGGAGATGGGATAATTACAATCTTATTGATGTTATTCCAGCGATAGTTAATACTGTTACTTGATATTGATATTTTAACAGATTGTTCACGTTGGATGATAATTTAGTCTTCTTAGTTTATCGAGCGTACGTTTCAATTCATAATTCCTCTAATATTATTATTTGACCTCTTAATTTCTAAATTTTCGCAAGATAACTTTTTATACGGCTGGCTATTATAGTTTCGAGTGAAATTTAAATTTTTAAAGATATAATACGATAGTACGGCTAAATTACTAAAATTACAAGAATATCAAACATTGACTTTCGTGGACCGTAAAAAATAATTAACGTTCGTATCTCGGGAATTTTAAACGAAAAGAATTTTTTACACACTGGGATTTAAATATTCCGCGGATTTAAAACTGCAAGAAATATACGAGGTTCGCATTGGTAAAGTTCGTAACACGAAAATTATAGTAACCATGACTTTGTGCAAATATTAAATTGCGATGAAGAATTTAAAAATGCATAATAAATAATAAATAATATATATATATGTGTGTGTGTGTAAAAATCGTATACGTGTGTCAAATTTTGCGAATAAACGTTCCCCCATTTGATATAAAGTTCTAGCTCGTACATTCCCGAAGTTATCATCTGATATAACTGGTGGTTTCTATGAAATTTAAATTTTAATGACGTAAACGTAACAACAGTACGTTTCAATGAGAATTTTTTAACGAGCCACTAGCTTCTCCTAATATCGGATAAATCATGACCAATTAGCGTATGTACAAAAAAAAAAAAAGAAAGAAAGAAAAAAAGAGAAGAAAAAAAGACGAAAAAGATGCATCCACATAAATTTTCTTCGTATTAAAACAGTCGATATAACAACGAAGTCGTCATACTTGTAGGATATTCGATAAAAATAATTAGACGATCGATCATCCGATCAAATTACCATTAATCCACAAGTAACAAAATTACTCGGTATTTTACAAGATCCGATAACAAATACGACATGTTTACGGACGCATAACGGACGGGAATATTATATTACATACATGTTTCAATAATTAATCGGATACGCTTAATCCCGAAGATTGTGTCAAAAATTTTCTAGATGAAAAGAACGGTATTAATTTGTAATCGAAATTCTGAATAAAAATATCATACAAGACAATTTTTGTCACGAACACATAATTTTGATTTTATAATTTTTCTTAATTTTTGTAATTAGACCGCGTTTATCGGAAACTGAATGTTGCGAAAAAGGACAAGACACGTATGACAAAGATAAAAACTATAGTATAACTGGCTATGATATCTAGAGGGTGAAACAAATCTCCGTGTAGATCCCATTTCTTTAATTACGTCTATAAATACCAAGTTACATAAAAGTTTACGGTCTATTCATAGCCAACTCCATCGTCAATCTTCATCAAAGAGCCATAAGCTCTAAAAATAAACTACGTATGAAACCACCCTCGTGTCCACCGTAAAATCCACTGTAAAAGCACTACTACACTTGCAAAAAAATGTCTCTCTCGAATGAATCCCCACAGTGAAATATTTTTAGCGACGGATTATACTCGTCAAACTATTATACTAAATACTGTGGTGCGCGGTTGATATACTGTGCATACGTCACGCAAGAAACGCCCTGAGAAACGTCTCTGATTTAGCTGTGTTTTAAAGAGTTCGTCCCCGTTTTAACCGCGGCACGCTCTAAAGCTCGGATAATTAGATTTTTCTCGTAAACAACAAAAGGATCGTCGAGCGTATTTTTATCCATCCGGCCGCGAAACAGCCGTGAAAACGGAAACGGAAAAGAGGAGAATGTAACGGACGATACGAGGGACCCGGCTTCGTGGCCGCAATTAAAATTTTAATCTCTGTCTCAGGGATAATAACTGCACCGTTATCGTGCTCGATTAAGCACACAGTCTCTCACGAGATGCAATCTCTGTCGGTTGTATCGTGAAAAATCCGCGTGACACGTACGCGGAGCTAAGGAAATATTCGTGTGTTTAAATAATTTTCCTAAGGATTTTTTCATTATTTCATCTTCTCGTACGCAATTTCCGAAATAACTCAACTTTACTTGATGCTACCGATGATATGTATAATCATCCACAAGAACAAGGATAATCTCCTTATTCGGATTATCACATTCTTGGTGGTGCGTTGGGGGTGCGCGCGCGGGGCGGAGGGATGAAAAAGAAGAGAAAGGTATCACATAGTTCTGACATTCAGTAATATCAGAAATACCAGTAATACTTACTATAGAAAATAATCTTCTCGCCGCTATAATAAAAAGTAATGGTAGTAGTAGTAGTAGTAGTAGTATTTCATTGTACAAGTGTGTAATTCCATCAGTAAATAACTGAACCTCATAAAAATGCATGGCACCGAGTTGACGCCAGAAATATCTGCAAATGTGAATGGGAATCGCGCGACGGAGGGGCTGGATTCGTATAACGGGGGAGAGAGGTCGCTAATGCAAGCAGTGTCACGCGTTTTAGTTCTCATCGAATATTCAACGTCAGCGTTGTGACGGCTGAATGAAGAATTTATATTTTTCGTCGTCGCTACGATAAACCCGCCGCGTTTGAAAATAAAGAGGAAAATGGGAGGGAGGGAACGGGAAGAAGGGTTGTGACAGCGATGTACTTAAAAGGGTCGCATCGGTGCGCTGATCGGCCCCCCCTTTTCGATTCAGTATAGTATCCTCGTTTCGTCTTTTAGACTTGTCAATTGCAATTGCCGTTTTCATTAACTTACTAACCCACTGATTCACTGACTCGTTTACATACCAATTTACTAACTAGCTAACATACCGATTTTAGCATCGGCGACTAATCAACATTTTTCATCCGTTACACATAACGCGATAAACGAAATCGACCGCTTTTTCTGTCGCGAATTCGTGAAAAAATGGATGTGCAGCAAACCAAGAGATGAATAAACAAAGGAGGCTAAAAGCACGAGGAAAAAGCAAAAAGTGATCCGAAATCAATGGAAATTCTCTGCGCCCTTTCTGAACCATTCGGCCGCTAATTATTTAAGCTCAACCCTTATTTTCTGCAAACGAGCCGTCGGAAAAGCCAATCCCCTTGCATTGCCTCGCTGGCTGGATTCCGCGAAATTAACCAGAAAATGAACAGAAACAGTACACAGAGGCGTGTAAAGCGTCGCTAATAACAATAAAAATTGCTACTTTCCACAGACAGATGCTCATTATCGTTAACACTCGCGCTGCTCACGGAAATGGCTCGTTTTTAGGGTAATTGCGTCCAGATTCGAACTTACTCCTCAGAGAGTGAAACGAGTGTTTAACATTTATTCGATTTTAATCAGTGCCGGTTTTATCGAACAATATTATCCGACTTTACCACGACTAATTTAATCAAATTACGAGGAAAGCGTGCTTTCCTTTGTTGTGGTTATTACGAATTATCATTTGCACGGGATTATAAATAATAATATTAAGCGTAATCTTTGATATATTTGAAGCTGAAGTTGTTTAAACCTTGTACCGTGAAGTTTTCATTAAATAATTTTCATAATAACGTAGAACACGGGAAAAGGATTTACGATACGTCTACGTTAAGGCGTAAATGTGTAAATGTGCGATTCGCGTGTATATTAATCGATATATACCAACTTTATTTCTTTACGAATATTAAATATCCAAATAACGTGGCATATATAGCGATGACGTTGTTCCACTGTTTAAAAATTCTAACGATTTCGTTCTTCAGAAAATCAGAAAATCCCAATTTCAATGGGAAATTTTAACCTGATTATCCTTGCCAGAAACCATTAACAACGATATTAATAACTCATTAATATCAATATCATGTGTATCATCTTTAATCTCTTTAAGCCAACCAAAGCAAATTCTAGCATCAATTACGTAGACGACAAAACACTACCATCGTTTCCCCATTACAAATTTTTAAACGATTATACCCACCAAAGATTCCCCATTGACGACGATATTAACTGAAACCGCCATGAAATCCGATTAAAAAGATAACAAATCTAAGGCCCGATTACTACGATCGGAGATCGATCGAACGATGAAGCCTATGCTGCTTCAAAATGCCAAACGGTTCAGCCCGCTCGGACATTCGGTTTCTAAAATATCGTCGTTGGAAGCGAAATCTAATTTTTCGCTATCGCTGTCCCGCTCGCACACTCGGATCTCACACACTCGCACCGACGCGCTAACCTATCGCAAGGCAGTCGCGTGCGCGCTACTCAATGACACCCGTTGAATCAGCGAGTTTTTCCTACTACCAGTAGTAGCAAGTACTCGCTACTACCAGGGAAGAACGTGGAGCATGCCGTTGACTGGTATCACTGTGTCGTAGAGTTAAACTTTGCAAGTCCGTGTCTTAGGAACGCATGGAGATCGGCTCGAAACAAGGTGCGTTTCCAAGCAGACGGGTTCTCTTTTGAGAAGATTTTCGAGAGGAATTTTAAAATACCTCGTACTATTCGTATTTCGCGATTAAATTTTGAACTGGATGGGTTTAGATTGTTTCTTTGAGAATGTCAGAGTATTACAAGTTGCAATGATTTCTCCGTGACATAGAAATCTGAATGCAAGAGAAATCTTTACCGATTATGCAAGTATGGGAATTGAGAAAGTATTGTTACGCAAAAATGTCTAAAATATTCAAAGCAGTTGTTTCATTATACAGTATTTCATAGCACAGGGATGTACTATTTAATACGTACTAATAAATTTAAAAGAGTAACGGATCAAATCCTCGGCAAATCAAATTTGCCACTCGACGAATCCTCGTTCGCGTCATTAGAAAATATCCAATTAAATGCTCTGTCGCACGATCACCGAGACAAAGAGATCTATTAATCTAACGATCTAACGATTTGACGCGATAATTAAAAAGAAACGGTGTCTTTTCCAAAGTTCGTAACAAACGGACGATAATTCCTCGTAGCATAAACGCTGCGGGATAAAGCAAGCAACGTAATTAACGAAAATCGAGCCGGTTGCAATCGCCGTGTGCACTCCGATTCCGATTGCATTTTCGAATTCCGTAGAATCGATGACGTTTCTTTCGCCAGCGGCCACGATTCGCGCGCGGTTTTGTTTAATTATTGCCGACGGTTATTTCGTCTGCTCGCCGCGGTTATTTCGGCTATCAGTGACGGGCAATTTGCCCGTTTGCGTTTTTCAACCGGCTCCTGGCTTCCTCTTTCTCTGTCCAGCCCCATAGTTCGATTCGTTCGGTTTTGATCGCGGCGGCGAAACTATGATCACGAATTAATGGAAGGAAAATTCGTATCGTTTTGGCGGACGAGATTTCTATTAACAGTCTCGATACGACGCGGCGCAAATTGCATTTGCCAACGCTGTTTTCGAAGAAGGGAACGACGAATCCCGCCGAATATTGCTCGCAATTGTTTCTCAGTGCCCCGGAAAAATAGTTTCAATGGTCTAACGTAAAGAAACGAAGGAGTTATCAAAGTTCTTTTATTTTTCTTCTACGTACGAAGAAACGATCGTTTTATTGGTAACAATTCAGGACGAATATGAAACTTAGTTAATCTTTTGCTGTGGACGTTCAACTATCGATTAGTATCGAAAACGACGTGGACGACAACTTTCAATTAGTATTGATAGCGATACAGACAGAGCAATGAAACTTTTGTAGTAGTTTTATCTGACTACGATTACTCGCGCAAGTTTGTGCATGTTCAATGAAAAAGCTAGTTTTTATTATCTTTTTTATACTCTTTATTGGCCGCTTGCTCGGACAGTATATTGACTACTTTCTTCTTCCTAGCTACTTACTTAAGTTAATTAAATAAAATCCGTTAATTAAATAAAACATTTGTAAAGAATCTACTGCTTAACTACCTTAACGTATTGTCGATGCAATTAAAAAAAAAAAAGAAAAAAAAGAAAAAAGAAAGAAAAATCAGTTAAAGGCAAGTAGCAATTTTTTAATCTTCTGCTACGACATGTTTATGAAAGAAACGTATAAAAAGATAGATGACGATTAAAAGACTTTCAACGAGAGAAAGAGTCCTTCGGAGATCATTTAAAAATCGATTCCCGACGCAATTATTCTCAACTCGAATCGCGAGAATATCGAAACGCGCTCTCTTTTTACCCTGCCTTCCGATGGTAAAAATTACGCTGTTGTCGTTCGAACGGCTGTACTCTTTCTCGAACGCGCCAGCCTTTGAACAGCTTGATTTCCCGCGGGATTTTTCGTTGAAAACTTGCTCGAGTACGGCCGCAGGATCGAAAGTATCGACGTGAGCGATACGGCGATTGAATCCCAGCCGTGGGCATAATTTATTTCCCCGAAAATGCGAAACTTATACGCGTTAGTATCCCCCTAATATTTTATTTGCGATAATTTCTCGAATATTTTTCATCCTTTCCGTAATTCCGTCTGATGGAATTATGTTTTTACAACTCGGTATTTATTATTGCGTATCCCGCGATTTGATTATACATTTATATATTTTGGAAGGAAAAGTGATAAAATTACGTCCTCCGTTAGGAAGGATACTTTACGGATCGATACAAATTATATTTTATTGGCGAAATTAATGTCGCGAGAAGCATATTTGTAAAAGGAAATTGGAACAGCTTAATGTTAGAAAGTTTTGACACAGTTTCAAAGAAAAAGTTAGGGAAGTTTCTCAATAATGTTATACAATTTTATGGCATGGCTATGATTAAAACGAGTGACATAATTTATTTAAAACGAAATGAAGCGGCATGTGGGATTAATTAACGCGGAGAGAAGTTTGGCTTTCCCCTATCGTACTTTAAAAGCAGAATTAGTTAATAAATTAGTACTATTATAAATTCGGAATATAAAAGAGTATAGTCAATATGAAAGGTATCATTATACGTTATATAATACTTGAAAGTATGATATTACAATATTTAACGCAACTAGAACAAAATACGAACAGCATAGCACATTCAGCGAATTAAAAATGAAAGAAAGTTTCAGGCTCGATATTATTCGTCTAACAAATTTATACACGCGGTGTCGTAAAAAAGCTCGAATCCTTGATATAGCCGCGATTGAAGGGGGCGGCGTAATTTTTTAAATCATAGCTCGTTTTTTGATTTGTCAATATTTGCGAAAGGAACTGCAGGTTGATTAAACATTTATTCGCATCACGACGTTGAACGTATCGTTTTTCAGCAACAAAACGTATTACATATCGCTTGTTTGATAGCGGGGCATAAAAACGGAGCGAAACAGAGGGGTGGAAATGGAAATGAGAGGATAAAAAATTCAACGGCAATCCGCGGTTTCGTTTAATTAAAATACAGGCAACCGGGCATGATTTTTTTTCAATAAATATCCACCGCCGCGGACCGCGCTTCTATCGCGTTTGACGTCACTTGGAAACTACGTTTAACACGTAATGTATTTGTTATTGCCGCGTTTTAATACTTAACGCGATATCGTCCGCCTTCTCTCGTTTCCTGCCATCTCCAATTTTTCCTCTTTTCGCATATTATTCGCTTAAAATACTTCCTTCTTCCCAATTTTTACAGTATCTGTATGAAATTTTTGAATCCCGAATAGGAATTGCTTTCTGAATACGAAGACTGTTGTTATCCGTATTATACGCGACGTTGATTTGGCGCAATGATTTTATTGACTGTGATTGCGAGATAGAAAAAACTTGGCAGAATTTGTTGTACCGAATTTTACAATTACCTTTCAGCATCATTTACTACTGTGATACTAGCATCGCTATATTGTCGCTAAAAATACTAAATATTAAGCAGTAAGAAATAATGACTCTCAATTGACGGAGGTTCTTAAAAAAAAAAAATAAAAATAAAAGCAACAATCTTCGAGAAAATAATCTTATCCACTTCACGGCGAAAGTATATAAAGATATTGATTCTGAAATTACAAAATAAAATAGCACCATAGATGATATATCACGGAATCGTCAACTGCGAAAAATTGTCGAAACTCGAATGCTTTATTCTTTCCTCCATTCACGTACCACATCAATTTCCAAAACTCGGTATATATCCTTGACCAACCCGCGGAGAATTCAATTCTGACAAAATTAATGGTATTACCGAAAAACGAAAGGCGTTGGAATCACGTCTACCAATTTACACAGCAAGTTTAAGGCCGATACCTAGAAAGTTTTCTCATCGCGGTGGCAGGTCTCGATTCAACCGCAAACTCGAGCGAAAAATTCTTAAACGACCTAACCCCCCCCCCCCCATTACTTCGACGACAGAAGTCCATTTCGGTGGCTGCAAGAGGTCGCCGATCTAGTGGAAATGAAGGGGCTGATAATAAACTATCCCTGGCTATATTCTCGGCGAATTATATTCCACCGGTTCTATCGAAAAATTCAATGGACGTTGGACAATGGACGAAAGCTATGGATGATACGAAAAAATGTTTGAAACAAACGTTGTACAATTCCTAGGGGGGCGTATCATATCGATATTTATTTTCCCTTGCGATGATCAAGGAGAGCACCGGGTGATCTAGGAAATCACGATTATTCGCGTGATCGACATCGAAACACTTTCGAAACACCACTTACTTGTATTTTTTGCATAAACCACTATCGAGATATTAAATGACAAAATTGACATGCCAGCGGCATCGACGTTGTCCAATGAGCACGTCGGTCGTTCTAAAAAAAAAAGCCAATTCTACGTGTTCGTCATTTAAAAGGACGCAACCATCCCATTCTACTCGAGAATTAATATGTCGACAACTGTTTATGCAAAGAATGCAAGTAAATAATTACGATAATGCGATCCTCGAAATGATACGATCTTCTCGTATCTTCTATAGTTTTCCAATTGTTCACGCGTCTCCAGGTAAAACGAATACACCGTATAACAGCGACGGTTCATTATGAACATCCAGACGTCTTCAAATAAATACTATCAACGATTGCATCCCATCGCCAATATTAAATACAACGAACAATGACTTTATTTAAATTCCTCTGAAATATTCCTATTTTCCGGTTTTGTAAATACATGAATTATTATCCGCAAATAAACTAAATGATAACGACGACAATTATGGGGCGAAACGATGTAAAAAGGCCGGGCGAACGTTGCAAAATGGCCAGCAATAAAAAGAGCACGACACGTGCTCGTAATTAAACACAATCACGTGTACCCCTGTGACAAAACATTTTCCAATAAACTCTCACTTTCCATGCTTTTCAATTAACCGACCTTTTCACCGTGCAAAAATTCCTCTCCGTTACGCGTCTCGTTATTTAAAAAAAAAAAAAAAAAAACCGTTCCGTCTAGCTATATTTCCCTCCAAGTTCGAATTTCTGCTCAACGAGGCTATCAACGGTTGATTGGCATAACTTTCGATCATTTAAAAGGATTTTGCGAATTTTTTATGATTTATGCGAGCGTTTTGGATCCAAGCTGTCCAAAATTTTTTTTAGGAAAAGTTAAGAGAAGAGGAAAAATTGAAAGATCGGATATGAGAGATTATTATTCGACCGTAGTATTTCGTTATATAACAGAGAGAAATTGGAAATTAAATTAAATGTATCAAATGTATTAAAATACAAAATAATTCAATTAATTAGTCGTACTAGTAGTAGCATTTCGCACAAACAGAATGTTATAAAGGAGCATTCAGTTACTATGTAAGTGTAAGAGTTGTTATGACTAACAAATGAAAAAATATGATCAACGAAAAAATAACACTAACGATTCACAGCCATTCAGCTTTCGAGTGAAATATTATATTTCACAATTTTCCATTCATTTATTTTCCACCTTTACCACGTTATTTGTATCCATTACAGAACACGCGGGAAAAATTCAGTCTTCTATTGTAACCAATCGACATTCAATTTCTCCAATTTTCCGAACAAATTTTAGGCTGCATTTGAACGTTTAATAAACATTTCCTGCATCCACGTACGAAGAGAGCGACCATTTTCGATATTTCTCCAGTGAAATTAATATCGAATTTCGTGTCAAATATTCTTTAAAAAAAAAATATACAGACTCTGAAACTAATATTCGCTATGGAAAAATGAGAAAAATATTTAGAAAACTAGAGAATGTAGGAAATAGGAAAAAATTAAAAATTGTATAATAGAGGAACGTTAACAAAAAAAAAAAGGGAGAAAAATGTATATAAAAATCGCTCTTCATTTGGATGATTGTTCGATGCTGGCAACAGTATGTTTGCCCGTTGATTGTCAAATCACGTCACTGTCAACGTGGTCAAAATAGAGAACAGCAATCGCTTCTGTCGAATATCGATGAGAATCGATTCGTGGTATATGTAGTGTGAAAGCGGCATTAAAGCCGCTGATGTAATTCGAGCACGTTTCACGTAACACACAGATGTTTAAACGTCTAAATAATCTCCTTAAAACGTAGTCTCTATTCTATGACGTTATTTAATCCAGAAATTATTTATTTATTTTACGCTTTAAACGCAGATATTTTATGTTACAAAACGTTTTAAAGATACCGTGTACATTGCACATTGATTTATCCTATGTGCGATAATACCAATAGAAAATAAACTTTCAAATATACCAATTCTATTAATTTCTTCCGCATAAAATAAAGTGCTCCGCTCCAACTTTTGAATACACCAGTACAATCAATCTCGCAAGATACAAAATTCACAATTTCCACTGTATGTTTCTGTATAAGATAAAATTCTGAACTTTTGAACAATTCTTATAACCTCCTCTCGCCCCCCAAAAAAAAGAAAAAAAGAGACGAAATCCTGCCTTATTATTGTATTTTTCGCTATATAGAATACAACTCCAAACCTTTAAACCTTAAAGAAGTGTACATATATATATATATATATATATATATATATATATATATATAAAATAGGGAAGGAACCCTTCGTACTCACTAATTTTCCCGTAACACCGCGACAACAACCATAACACGAAGGAAGAGAGTTCATTCGTTTATACCGTGGAAATGATGGTCGTTCATCGGTCTCCAGGGAACCACCTACGTCCGTTGCCAGCCATAGCAAACATCGACCCTTTCATGGTCACCGTGGCACGCATCGTCGACAGAGGGGTCGCATTGTACATATTGATTGATGTAACAGTTATTAATTCGCGTTCTCGATTATCGACGCGTCTACGACCGTCTCTCTCTCTCTCTCTCTCTCTCTCTCTCCCCCTCCCACCGTCGTCGCTAATGCAATAACGAACAATAATAGTAACGTAATTTCGGCCATATCCGCGTCGACGATCCGACATTATTCGTGCTTGATGTACACGTGATCGAAACTACGCGAGTAAATTTGGATCCCGGTCGAATTTTACATTTATGGTTATATATCGGTCGTATATCGACAATGTGAAAATATAAACGGCTTTTCTGCTTCTAATATAGCGACTACACTCTATTATACCGTAAAATTCCAAAACGTACTCTCCCCCCCCTTTTTTTTACCTTTTCATAATCTCATGAAGTTTTACAGGACTTGTTTGTCATAACGACAGAGAAACTTACGACATAACTTTCTTCTAATCTAAGCTAAACAAATTTAAGGTACATTTGATATGATTTATTATACCTACATATGTGGATACGTCAGATACCAGCCATCTTATCTATGTACAACGACGTTCTAAAAATTCGGATTTTCTTTCTCGAATTTTTCATATTTTCATAAATCTTTCTCATGCAAAATAATCTAAGAATTAATTAACAAGATCTTTTTTATCTGGGAGATTAAGAAACATTTCCAACTTATACCAGTCGACAGTTTTCTACAAGTATATTTATTCATATACATGTACTTGCCTCGTGAAATATTTCTATAACGAACCAGTATATAATTTCCATAACTTCCGCTCCTATAATTAAAACAACAAATCCTCGAAATGAATACTGAATCTGTAATAAACACTCCTATATAACAAAATAGCATATTACACGAGGCAGACGGTTGAATGAAATAATTCATAATCCCATCGCAATAACCATCCACGTGCGTTAAACAAATTTTTAATCCGCGATAGTTATTAAAAACCATACATCATAACAAAATATGAATTTAACGCAGCGTATCAAAAAATAATCTCGATGATCCATCGATACACGTATACCTGCACGCATATACCTGTGTAAAGGCGCATAAATCACAAATTCTCACTGTCTCATGAGATTTGTCTGAATAATAGAACCTTGAATCACAAAGAATTGTTGCGTTGAAAATTAAATGTTGCAATGGCAGCGTGTAACGTAAAATTTTGGCTTTTGTTTTGTAATTAGTATATAAGCATCGCTATAAAAGCGTACTATAGAAAATTAGATCTGCTACTAAATATAAATATATAAATATTAACATATCAACAACCCCTAAAACTCAACCCACCCTCCATTTCGATATTAACCAAAATATAACGAAAGACACTCGACAGAACCCTAATTTCCATTCCAAAGAAACACCGAACCGTTCCATCCAACGCTGCTTTAATAGGACGAGATTTAAAGTGTCCCAGGTGTCCACAAGCCACCCCGTACACCCCATCCACTTTCTCTTCTCAAAATTTCCTCCTCCTTTCTTCCGCGGAATATGTCACGAAAAAGACAAAGAACAAAAAAAAAAGAAAAAAAGAAAAAATAAGAAAGTGGGAAAGGAGAAATCGCTCGCCATTTGAAGCAACTACGCGCGTAAACGTCAAAAGACCGGCATTTACGTTTCCTGAAGGAACGTTTTTCAACACAGGACGTTGAGGAACGTGTTCAGAGAGAAATTACAGGGAGGAAACGACCGGTTTCGAGGATGCCATGCCGCTTTTACGAGCCTCCATCCAACGACCGTATGTATAATCCGATTTACGAACTCGCGGCCTGCCTCTATTTCTGCTTACTTTCCCTTCGTTCCTCTCTCTCTCTCTCTCTCTCTCTCTCCCACCCCTTCTTTTCCTTTTCGCCCTACCTTCTTACGTGCCTTGTAACCCCCATGTAGCACCGAGGGTGGTTTTTCACGGTTAGCTGCGGTGTAACCGATCGTCTCTCCGTGGCTGATGGCTTTTTTACTTCCCCTGTTTTCCTTTTCCACCGGCGAATGAACGAACGATTAAGGGCTGGTTTTACTTCGTCGTTCTTTGAGAGATCTAGTTTGTCTTCTTTATTTTTATTTATTATTTCATTTGTAGGGATCCAATTTCTCCGCTCAATTTTTATTTATTCTTACCATTTTTACAGAAATCTATTTCCTTCTGTTAATTTTTGTTTATCATTATCTTATACAGATGCATCCTCTCTCTTTAATTTATGTACGTTAATTGGCACCCTTAAAGTACTTTAATTATACAACGTGCCCGTAATAAAGTCTAGATACATTTTTGAGAAAAACATTTATTAGGAATGCATCGAAACTTTATAGTCAGCCTGTGTTTCAAATATTTATTTTATTACGAAATGTTTGTTACATAGACGAAAATGGTCACTGATTTCAAAGATCGCGAAATCGGTTACGCGTGCCTACCCTTGTAAACCCTGGGTGCATAATCAGGGAATACGACGAAGAAAGAGTGGCCTGTCGAAGCGACGTCATGAAAACTTGATAATGCAGTGACACGCTATTACTCAGCGTCTTAAAATTTCTAATGATCCGTGAAGTTAACGAAACGTATCCTATCGAGGGGCCATTGGTCGCAGAAACTTTTAACGACCCTCCTGTTTTTATCGTCGATTACTTTGCTTCGCCTTGAAGACCGTGAATTCTACGATTATGGGCGTTGTTCATTTTTTTCATTCTTCAGAGCGACGAGGATTGTACTTGATAAAATTTTTTGCCAAATAATTTGCTGGATGCCAAACATCTTTACCAAGAATTTTCTCCAATTATCATAGCGATATATATATATATATATGTTCGACTTCATTCTTACTTTGCAAATTGAAGTTGGTTAATAAAGTAAGAAAAATCTAGGCAGACCATTAAGATACAAATATTAATATTAATTTGAATCGATTATTCGAATATAAATATTACGACCAAGCATATTTCTCAGGCTTCCTGACCGTTATTAAATTTCTCGCGTTTCAACTCCACGGATAACCATCTCCTCTCTTGAATTCTCGATGTTTCAATATTTGCAGATTTCTTTGCAGTTGTTCTGCATCGATTTCATTTAAATCGCGAGGATTACGTGCTGCGGGCAAGGAATTGCAATCGAAGCAGCTACACGACTTGCGCAAAATTCTGACAGCTTTGCCACTCCTCATATTTGCTATTTTCTAATTTCATATAACTTACCTAGTCGTTACTGGCGATTTACAATTTCTCGTATTTTCCGTGATTTTTGAAAGTCGTAATACAATTTATTGCACGCAATCTATACATTTTTCTGCACGAAGCATACAAATCTCCATCAATAATCTCCTCCATTCGTATTTGATTACTACTAATCAGGAATTACATTATGAATAATGCACCAGAATGATCCATTAAATTACGAGTAATATTAAGCTAATGTGAAAGCAACACCGTCGTATTAACTAATCTCGATTACCTACCACTATCAAGCCGCTATGAAACGATATGGATAAAACATAAAATCTAATAAAATTCATAAATCACGCACCACCTGTAAATATATGTACATTAATATATGCGAAAATATGGAAAATACGTCAAGTAGAGTCTGCCCTGTTTCTTTACTTGCGTTTATATCAATACGAATTTCCATAAATATTCAGAATCTAATTACAAAGGATAGAAATCTATTTTATGCTTTTCGTACGTGGAATTTGAGCACGTGCGAATTTTGTTACGATAGCCGTAGTATTATGGAATCAGATCGATTCTCTATTCAATTTTTGTCCAAACAGAGATTCACAAATTAGATAGCGCGAAACACCACGAAACTTCGAAATAGCTGTTACAGGCCTTGGTTACTATATAATGCACATTGTAGCGAACAAAGGCAGCGGAATAGCACTTCCGGTCAGCAGGCAGAATCGACTTAGCGTGATGGCCGGCAGCAGCTGATCTTTCGAAGCGATCGCGATGCGTGTAAATTCGGCGTTGAAATCGCCGCGTAAGCCTACTTACGCGGCCAAACAACGGCCAATGCCAGGGTCTGTAATCCAGCCGTGTTTTCTAGTCAGTCCATTATCGGCTTACCACCTTTCTACTACTCTCTACTCCTACCAAAATCCCCTGCATCGAGTCACCACGCGAAATCTTCTCCAATCTCTCGAATCTTCCTTCGATTCCAGAATGCATCCCATCTTCCAGACTTTCTCGACTTTCGTATAAATTACTTAATAATACAGCAAATGTCAAACCTTCGTCATTACAGACTGTGAATTTTTATGGAGATTCGTGGTTTTATAAACACAAGCTGGCTGCTAATCTTCGGCAACTTTCGGGTTTCATACGGAATTATTTAATGGTACAATAAATTTCAAATCTTTGTAATTAGATTGCGAGCGTTTACGGAAATTCATGCTTCTACAAACACGATCTAGCTAATCTTTGAGAATTTTCCGCTTTGATAGAAACGTGATAATTTCAAAGCTTCGCAATTGGGAAACCTTAAAAATTTCAAACCAATGTAATACGAATGTTCATGAAAATTCACAGCTTTCTAAATACAAACTATCTCACCTTAGAGGATTGGAAGATTTCTGGCAAATGCTTAAGAAAACACGAAATAAATCTCTATTACCCTAAGCCCTATATTATTCGCAAAGAAGCGTGCAAAGCAAGGAAGAAACGCTTTATTACACCTTCCGTTTTTCGTCGCCTCGTGATCTCGCCAACCTTCGTTCAAACTAGCCCTACAAGCCACACCACACGTTCTTCTTCTTCTTCTTCTTCTTCTTCTTCTTCTTCTTCTTCTTATTCCTCTTTTTCCTTTTTTTCCTTAACCTGTATCCGACAGAAAGAATGGTCCAAGCCACGTTTAGCATACCGTAGCCACGGTTAGCATTACGTACGAAAACACGTGACATTCAGCCGGAAAGAAGCCCTCAGTTTCCGGACTCGTGAGCCGTGACGCAACGAACCTCCGAAAAATCCACGGTGCTCTCTCCAAAACGGAAATAGCTGCGATTATCGCATTCAACGGCCTCTAAAGGGAATTACTAAACATAACCAAACGCGTGAATTACGCGCAACTAATAAACAAGTCAAATAATCCAACGGCAAAAATATTTCTGTTACCTTACCAATACGTACCAATCGTAAAACCACATACAAATTCTTTCGCTTGTTCTTATTAGCAAGTTTTCAATTTCACGTTCGAATAATTGCAGATTCCATTCCCCGGTCTTTATTTCTCAGTCAAAATCATTTTAGTACATATATTTTTTATAACAATAAAATAGAACCGTCTGTACCGTTTCACTTTCCTATCGATTCTTTGTTTCCATTTTGCCTTATTTTAACAAAAAGCCCGCCGTTACAATAGGTATTGTCTTACGTTTCCTTTTTTTTTCTTTTTTTTTTCTAAACTTTGATTGCGATCAGCACATTCCCCCCTCCCCACAGTGAATCACTCTTTTGTTATCTCTTACTTTTTATCGTTCTTTTCTCTTTTTTACTCTTTTCGCCACGGCGCGAATTTTCTATTTTTTCGTGTCGAAATATTGATAGAAGAAAAAAAGAAGCGGAGGAAAAGTTTAGATGGACGCAGTTGTGCACGATACTGATGAAGATTGGTTGCATTCCTTTCGAGATCGATCCCACATGTCAACGCGGTGAAAAAGTGTTATAGGGAAACGGCAGTTTCTCGTAAGCAAAAATTGGTGAAATATCGCGCCGATTTTTTTCAATTTCGATGTTCCCTATCGTACTTCGCTCCTCGAGTATTTTGGTAATAAATTACGACGTATTTATCAAAGAATTTGTCATATATTTGGTTAACCTTTCATTGAAGCGTTACATTTGTCATAAATTTATTATAAGAAGTAGGTGCGTATATATTCGGTGCACGATTTTTCAAATATCTGTCGGAAAAAGCTTTGTAACTGATTGTTAACCAGTATATATATTTCTTATGTTCGCTTACAGGTAACAAAAATAAGATATTGTGTATCCATTTTGAGAAGCAGAATTTTCTAACGTACACAATCTGACGATTTAATCGAAGGTCGAGAAATGGTAACATTTATAGTTAGTGCTGATACGTGGTAATATTTTTTAAACAGATTGACAAGATCTCTCAAGTAAACGACCTATGTATATTCTATAGCGATCTGTATAGGATATAGATATATTCTGTACAACTGTTATAAGTAGCTACTATACTTGACACTAACACTTTCCACTTTCACAATTTTTACGACGCGTACAACCCGAACGGAAACAACTGTGCGATGATCTAATGGCTTCGATGATATAAAATCTTTTTATTTCGGCAACGGCAGTGGCAACAATAGTGGCGATAATGTCGCGATAATTTTAATCGACTCGTTAATCGAGCGTCGCGGAACGCCAATTAATCGTACACGAGAATCGGTTTCTATGTACTCGAAACAAGCAAATTAATTCAATAACAACGCGGCTGCATAATTCCCGCGTATCGTTAATTGCTATTCGTAATTCTGTAAATATGTAATCTGACGGGGGAAGCCGTTTCCTTATTACGAATTGGTAATCCAAAATTGGTGCGACGGACCATGTGACGCGATAGCTCCACACAATTGCCTGTTTCAATGACTTTGCATTATGCCAATCAATCGCTCGTTTTCGTCCTGCTTAGTCGAGAGAATTATATGTTAAATTAGAATTACATTTGAAACGCTGATGGAACCTGTGTCATACATAACACTGTGACGTACCCTGTGTAGCGACAGCTTCTGAAACATTTGGAGTCACCTGAAATTTGTATACACAGGATGATCCGTAATTCACGGTACAAATAGGATCAAGAATGATCGTATGGTGCGAAACGAGGTGAAAACGAAGAATGATAAAATTGCATCGGAGATTTCAGTTTTCGACAAAATTGAGCCCGAAAATTTGCCAGAATTAAAAAAAAAATAATGGAGGATATGAATAATGAATCGGAAAACTATAATTATTAGTCCTTGAAGAATGAAAATTGTTATTGAAATTCTAGTTCTAGAAGTATCACGGCTGAAGTATAATTCAGAATTTTTATAATTATTTCTGGCATTTAACAGAATTTAAAAGGACAAAAATGTAGGAACGATATGGAGAAAATAAATTGACCGCCTTTATGCGAAATGAATCGGAACTATTATAAAACGTAGCATAAATTTGCGAAAATAGTGGATTAAGCGGATGAAAAGGGACGAACTAACAGGGAATATTTGCTGGGAAGTTGTTCACGTTTGGTTGCAGTGGAAATCCGGATATTTTGAACGGAACGCTTGCCTGGTAACATGCTTCCATAAATTCACGTTTCAGATCTCAAACTCATATTATACTCTTCAAAAATACGTATTGCGATATAGGAATACGTTCCTGTCTTTTTTTCTCTTTTTTTCTCTTTTTCTCTTTTCCAGTCACACTGTAAAAGTACATGCTTTAGTTTGTTAAAATCTTGCAGATTTACTACACCATTATGAAATGCTTCTCTTCGGTTTAACCTAACCCCTATGGGGAATAATGCATGCAAAACGTTTTTACACATGTGTCCAGAAACTTCTGTCAACATTTTACAGCTACTCTATTAATCTCCTAAATTATGATCGAATTCGAGACAAAATCTAAAAAATCACGATAGTCAGTTTTATTGTCAAAAAGTAAGCAATTAACGTCGAATATCGTAACAAGCGGTAATTTTAAAGATGGAATTTTAAAGAAGAGATAGATACTTGGGGAAGGAAGCTGACAAGAATCTTAAAAAAAAGAAAAAACTGTCAAAACGCTGCTTACTGAACCAATGACAAATAGTTTACAATACAAACATTTCCTACATTACCGACCGTCCTAATTTCGTCGTCCATCTTGTCCTACTGCTCAACGAAATGGCGACAAACACGGTGGAAGATCAAATTATGGATCATAAGCGTGACAAACGAGACTCGAAACGGTGGAAGATCGAAGGTTGGTCGTGTTCTAGCGAAATGGTAAATGTTCCGCCACCTAACGCGCATTGTTTAATATTCCATTAACGAAAACGAGGCGAAAAATCTAGCGAGTTCGCGGCGGACGAAATATGCCGCGGTCCTCTTCTATTGTAATCCACGCGCTCGTCGGCGAAAGAAGAAAATATCCGATTAATCGGGAATCGAATTCGCCGGATACGCCGCGAAATCCGATTAATTTCCCATCTCCTGCATTATTCCCAACGATTTCGACCGTTTTTACCACGCGTGCCTGATCCCTACTATAGCTGTTGTTTTCAAATAAATTTCGCGTTCGCGCACTCGGTCGTTCGTCGACCCTCTCTCCGATCCTTCGAAGATGAATAGCTTGTAATCTGCGGTGTAACTCGGAATTTGATAATTATTCCGTAGATTTTTGGCGAATTTTTTGAGAATGATGTACAAAAAGGATTTTCTCCTTTTTCGTATACTTGGATCTTCTTTTAAAATATCAAGAGATTCTTGCAAGTTATTCGCAATTTAGCAATTCTTTTCTTTTTCTTCTTTTTTTTTTTTTTTTAGCAACTATTTGGCTGTTTTGTAAATCGCTGTAAAATGGCGTAATAAAACTAACTGGTAAAACTGTACGAGGTACGAGACTTTTGGATTTACATCGCCGGTGTTCACGGCGCAAATAATCTGTTACGTACTTTGTGACTCGAGAATTGGGACGCGTTGTTTAAATCTGTTACCTTCCTTTGAGAAGATTCAGCGAATCTTTTCTGCTGAACACCAGATTCTTAAATATATAGATCTGTCAAATTCTACAAAAGTCACTGGTAGCCTGCGTTATACGGTATAAATTGTAACGATTGCACGATTTCTTTCAAAATTATTTACTGAAATTTTACAGAGCTGGGAAAATATATTAGCGAAATGTCCATAACCTATAAAACTTAGAAATTATCGAATCTTGGCAACGATAAGAAATACAACACGATTAATCATTGCTAAGCGTTAAAGTTACCGACAAATTAATCGATAGTCGGCGAAACAGAAGTCGTAACTTACCTGATAGAGGACGTCCAAGGAAATTGGGTAGACCATCTGCTCGACGATGACTCTGAGAACGGTATTGGGCCCCCCTTGGGTTTCTGCTTGCGTCTGGGCCACCTGGTTCTGTCCAGGAAGCGCAACTTGGTTGTTCGAGTTCTGTAACAAACGAGAAAAACAACGACAGTTAGTTATCTATTCACTTGACAACGTGGAAGGAACTTTTTTCAACGAGTCTTCACTTTTCTCTCCCAACGGTTGACTGGGAGTTTAGATTTGAGACTGCGGTAATTTTGGCGAGACTTTTGTTTAAAAAGTAGGGAACTTGAGCGATGGTTGAAGTCTTCCGGGAGAACAAAAGCGGGGAGATAATTAATTTGTATCGAATATCTTTTGTAAATTACTTGATGTAAATTACGAAATTGTGAAACATTATTTATAACGTAGGAGCTACTTTTGGACGAGAGACGTGGCGTGTACGTAAAACGTTATTGGGATAAAACTTCATTAATGTTATTTGCAGTTATTTTGAAATACGGGTGAACGATATTCGTAAAAATTTCATTAGCGATTATTTAATTTATCGTTTCGTTTGAAAAAAAAAAAAAAAAAAAAAAAAAGGAAGTATTAAGTATATTTTGAGATGATCGAATGCACGTCGTGTTTTCAGTAAAGCGAGGTACGTATCCATTCGTAAAAATGAAAATGTATATAAAAATTCCGATCAACGTTTCCAACTCGATTCGAATTACAACTTGATTATTAATTGAAATGCAAAACACAAATACACAGGAGATCTCGCTGATTTTCAATTTCCCACATAAATATATAATAAACGCGGCCTTTGCGAATTTTAACTTCCAGCGATATGTTTCAAAAATAAATATAAATTGTTAAATATCCGACAAAATGTAATATAATTCTGTAAAAGGTTTAAGCGGAGGACGCTAATTAATATTATACTTTATGTTCTAGAAATATAAAAATTGTTTCTTCACTTTCTGAGACATCAAAGAGAATCAAAACCCCCATGGCCGTCATCAGGTGTTACCATGGAACGAACTTCGCCAACGATTAGCATAAAATGCAAAAGAAATGCGGCACATTAAATTCACGATGGAGATTAAAACGCGGCATGGAAGCCCGACAGCACCGGAAGTGTCGAGAAAGAGGAACTTGTTACCGAGTTAGTCGCTGGACTGACGTGGAATCGATCCACTCATTCGAGATAAGCTTTCAAAAAATGGTTTTTAACAATCCACGTGACTGCGAAGAATCGAAAGAGAATGTACTAGTGTAACTTCTTAATTTCATAAAGTTAATTCGTTGGTTCTTTAATTGCTACTAAACTACTTTAAAGAGCCTTTTCGCTTTAAGCAAGAACAGGATCGGGACACGCTCGACTGACACACGCGTACATACCGGAAAACAGTCCTGTTAAATGTGACATCTGCGATATGAGACCATCGATCACTCGCATAATCGTAGGCGTCCTATATATGATACAACGAATAAAGGGAAAAATATAATCTTAAGTAATAACGGCCTCGCATCGATCCTGTTCCAGCAAAAGATTAGCAACTTGTCTAAAGAAACGAAGATACGGAACAGAGTTTAAGAAGCGATCGAATGTGAGAAATCAATTGAGCCAATGAGCATGGTAATCCGCGCGACTTTAAACGAAATAAATAATGATAATGATAATGATAATAGTAAGCTTTACGCTGGAGAAATGGGTGAAAGATCTTGTCAAAACGAACCGGTACGTAAAATTTTCGGACAGACGAGCGCGAGACGCACGTAGATAATTCGACGCGACAAAGTTGAACAGAAACTTCCTTCCGGGACAGCGAGTTTCCGGTAGTTTTGAAGTCTGTGCCATTTACGGCCGTCGTCGGTCACGTAGACCGTTGGTGTAAAATTAGAATGACCACGGGGTATAAGGACGACCGACGTGTCGAAGTATTTTTATGAAGCAACACGGGTATGAAATTACGGGAAATTCAGCGGCGCGCAGATCGTAAAACGGATAAAATAAAATTAAGTAATAAAAACGGGAAACTCTGTTGATGTGTTCGTAACTAGATATTCCAAGTTCATGATATTTTACTTCGTATAACGATACCAATTTTTCCTCCGTGGATTTACCGTTTCTTATTGGATATTAAGGCTGATTTTTATTTCGGCTTGATGTCACGCGAACTCTTCCTTCAAATTATAATCCCTCGAATCGCGTACAAACGCGTGCAAATAAAACGAACGTTTGTTCAACAGTTCGATTACGGTAAATTTTGAATTCCTATTTTAATCGAATTCTTTCTCGATAATTAAAATACTTTTACTACAGAAAGATAGCTTTATCACAACGAAACGTAGCACGGTCGCTACAAAATTGTTTCTTCATCAAACAATAGAATCGATGGATTCACGTGGCTCGATGCCACTGAATTTTTCAACTGTACCACGTTGGCAAACACATTTTTCGAGATTATCCGCGGATACAGAAAAAAATAAAGTTCACGCGTCACAGGAGCGTATTTTCATCCATTTGCGTCATCCACGTTCAAATGAAAGTAAACAGGTTGTGTACATGGACAAAATAAAATACGTGGACCAATTACTTCGATCCCCGCAGCACGTTTCAGCGGAGGCACGAGTGTTTGAAAAATGAAAATCAATATGCGACAGGAAATTAACGCGGTTTGTCGCGAGTCTAGACGCGGATCAAAGAACTTCGGTTATTTAATCTGACGAATTTTTTTCGATTCAAGATTCAAAACTTAACCGATGAACCGTGCGAAAAATGAAGAAACGCGGAGAGAGGATTTCTGCCAGTCGAGTATTGCCACTTATCAGGATTATCAGGACAGAGCGAATAAAAAATAATTACAAAGCGCCATGTCCAACGATGCCAGACTTTAACAAAAGTTGAAAAGTTTAACAAAAGCTCGCAGCAAAGTTTCATCAAACAGATATAAGAATATAGTAGTCGCAAAGTTTAACAATCGCGCGGCGATCTAAATAAAAGATTCACTGGGCGGAATTCCAGGGTCGTTACATGGTAATCAAGATGAACGGACGAAGAAACACGATCGTGCAGATTCACGACGGACCACGTAACCGAGACGCGGAGATAAAACGCGAGTAGACGGCATACAATCGCGGCGACAACAGTTTACGAAGCCGCAGTAACGCGAGCTTTTCATTCCCAAACATACGTACTACGTTCCACGAGTAATTTCCGGTTATCTTTCTTTACGATTCCACGCTTATACCTGGCTTCTGTTCTTCCCTCTGATCAAGATCTGACCGATCGAGAAGCGTCCCAGCAACAACGTTCGCGCACCGATGCTTAATTTTACCCTTTGAATTTGAAACTGTGCAAGTTTTGCTCTTATAGAAGATCCAAAATTATCGACGTAAAATTTGTTGCGCGCCATACAAAATATTCCCGAGTTGTGGTGTATCAGATCTCTGACTAAATTAAATTAAACCTGCGCATATTATACGAAGGACTTTCAATTCTCGGTAAATACTTCCGCTGAAAAACGATAAACTGAAACTTGACAGTTGAATCGCCAATTGAAATTCAAAGAATTCAGGATTACCAACTAAAATTCGAGGAACCCATCGCTATCGAGTAAAGTTCCAAGAGTCGTTCAAAGGACCCATCGACTATCGTACAATACACATAAACAGCATCAACCCCATTAAAATATATAACCTCACTTGTCTGAAAGCACCCGACACACAAGAGAAATCATAAAATATTTACACAACCAACGAACACACTTTGCTTTCACAACATCGCCAAGTTTGCATCGAATAATCCTGCTTACGGCGTCTAAAACAAAATTCCCAACTTTTTCACTGCGCCATCAACTATTCAAGGACTAAAATAACTTCTTAAACAACGAACGACGCGTCGTTAACGGTCTTTGGATCGAAGTGCCATGGCAATAATAATTTCAGTCGTTTCATCGGTGCAAAGTGTTTTCTGATGAAAACTACACGCTGTGTTGCAGGATATTCAGTTTCGCGTCATAAACTCGCGTTTCCCGAATAATGGCGAGTCCGGCGAGTTTTGTTAGGACGGATTAAAACTTTCATCGACCAAGTAAATGTGTTTTGTATGATGGTTTTTCGGCAACTGTGGAGTGAATCGGTTTAATGGTTCGACCGATGGAACTGAATTTTGATTTTCACGCTACGTTAAAGAAAGATTAGAGTACTTTTTATCCGGTTTTCACTGGCCTCTACACGCATTTATGTAGAATTTTGTGAAAATTTTTCAAAATTTTTTTAAGTATTTTTCGTTGCCAACTTTCACTCTCTTATCGAAGGATAATTTTGTGCTTGCGCATGAGAAACTGTAATTAACCTACCTGTTTTCCTCCATTTCTTTTAATATCATATCGTGATATGAAACATCCTTTTCATCGAAACAATTAATCGAGACGGAAGAACAGAGTTTTCAGAAACTCATCGATACGAAAGAGAATCATTTTCCATTAGAAAAAAATTACTTTCCATTTTAGTGTATCTTATAAAACGTTCTTTTTTGTTGACAATAAAATCGATATTTCCATTTCAATTCGAATCGAATCTGATCGAAAATCGATTTCATTAGAAACTCTCAAGCTTACTGGTCGAAATACGGTGATAAAACCCGGAGGAAATTAAATCTGATGTAGGAGGGTGAATTTTCGCAGGCGCACAATGCTTTTCCATTTCTTTGCCTGGAAATTCCTTCGATTTCACGTGCCTCCTTGGAAGATCTACGAGTCTGATGGGATTCTTTTGAAAAAAAAAAAAAAAAAAAAACAGAAAAAAAAGGGAGGAAACGTGGTGAAGGGAACCCTGGGATCAAATTTACGGTGAACACGCACGAGAATTTATCGGTTGCTAATTGCAGAAACGAAAGCGAAAGCCGAATGAGCGAAAATTACCGTGCTACCTTAAACTTCGCGATCCTCTGGAATTTTCTCATCGTCGTGAATAGAAAAATTCGTACAGTTTCTCGTGCGTATTTAATTAGTAAATAAAAAGCAATATCAATGACATATCGTTGAAAAGGAAGAGGAGAAATTAATCACAACACGAAGCAATGAATTTTTCAGACAGACAATAAAATAATTAATTCTTCCGTAAAAGAAGGGGAGATCGATAAACGGATAATGAATTGAAATCGCGTTTTTTTTTTCCACAGAAAGAGGGTCAATTAACAAGTAAGTAGTAGCGTTCAAGCTACAAATTTTCTTCGAAAAAGAAAGGAAAACGAAAGGTCTCAGTCGACGAACGATACATTGAAATTACCGAATCAACCGCAGCAATAAACCAAACGCACCTGCAAAAAAAATTTATTCGACTTTGAATAAACTTAGCCCTGAATTGAACGTCAATACAACAAAATTCTATAACGCTGCTTAAACCGAAAGAATAAGAAGGACGAAGCATTTAACCTATCATTTCGACCGAAATTTCTGCAAAAGGAAATCACGTGAATTCGCGCGCGTTCTCGAACGAGAAAATATTCTTTGAACGTTATTTCGTATCGTTTTCTCATCCGGCGAACAAACTTTCGAAAGAAAATGAGAGAGGAGGGAGGGGGAGGGGGGAAGAAGCGAGGGTTTGCTTCTACCGAGAAAGCTTCAAAGAAACGCGCACTTCTCGCCGCTTAAAAAGATGCAGATGGTTTAATTATACTGAATGTCGATAATAAAGTCGCCAGCTGCGAGCTGGAAAGGCTCAATTAAACTTGTACCTTAATTTCTGGACGGAGGTCGATGGAGGGTGGAGATAAGAAGAAAATCGTGGCCACTGAAAGAAATGTAAAACAGCTGGAGAGAGAGAGAGAGAGAGAGAGAGAGAGAGAGAGAGAGAGAGAGAGAAAAGAAGAACGGAGGAAAATGGGAAAGGTGGGGTAAAGGGAGACGAGTTAGCGAAACGCGCGGCCAAGGTGCTAAATAAACAAAAGGGAAGGGTGGAATTCTAAATGAGACAGAATTAGAGAGACGCAGTTGATTGATAGAGAAAAAAGGGGAAGAAGTGTTTCGATCTGAAGGACGATTACGAAATTACGAAAGGCGTATTGAATAGAATTCGTATGAGATTTTTAATCGAAAGAATTAAAGAATTACAAACGTTTAAGGACGTTCATCTAAATCTCATCTCGATAATATTCTTTAGACGAAGACGTTAACGGTCAGAGGATGTTGATGCACAATTCTGATTACCACGAATTTCATCGAAAACGTCCAAATCTTAGTAAAAAGAATTTTTCAAATAAGCGAAACCAATTGCCCGACAAAATTTACGATTTTATTCGATGCACAAAGGTATTCGCGAACCGTTGCATCGAAATACGAATCGCGATATTCATGGGTGAATCGAGCGATTCTGCGAGGTTGGCGATCGTTTTCAGAGATTGCAGCCACCAAAACAACCGTTCTGAATGCAAGTTTAACGTATTATTGTTGCCCGACACAATAGACGCGTCCGTTGTTTCCGAGTCGCTCTTGTAAATCGTGCTTAATGATAGATGAACGCGGATGCGCTGGTGCCTGAAGGAATTGCCCCGGAGTTTCGGCCAATTTATAATTCCGAAACTTTTAACCCAGTTTTTGCTTGCAACTTCCTGAAAATTTCCCATTTGTACATTGTGTTTTTACAACGAACGTGTCGTCCTCTTGTTTTCTCAACCGCGACAGCCTTTTTAAACGAGAATGCAATTTATTTGAGTTCGATTTCGCTTGGTAAATTCTTATTAAAGAATGTAATTAAATGGAAGAATAATTTATGCACGTACGTATAATAGGTGAATGAACTGCGAAGGCGTAACGAAGCTATAATCATCCAGATTCAATCTTGCAGCTTCACGGAAAAATTAGAAACTTCCATTTCTACGAAATTCAATTAAAACTAGCTATCGTTAAAAGGAAAATTTAAACGATATATGCTACTTTGAAGAGACGTGAAAAATTCCAAGGAATTCTCCAGAAGCCAGGGTATAAGAGAATAGTTTTCAATCTTGGAATAAAATACATTTCACGGAAAAATTAATCAAATTTCCATTTTTATAAAATTCGATTAAAACTACCTGTCACGAAAACGTAAATGGAAAGTAAAAGAAACATTCGAATAATATAGCCTAGTCTACCTTACAATGGAAAGTTTGAACGGAAGATCGACAGGATCACGCAATGATAGAAACACATTTCTTTTATTTTCTTTTTTTTTTTTTTTTTTGATATTTTAATACGCGAGACTCGAGAGGGAAGAGTGAAGCGAGCAGGCGAGTTACAAGTCGAAATAATCCAAGAACTTTCGACGAGCAATCTTGCCTCGTCGGAGACCGTTACTTTGACTATGCACTCGAATGGAGCAGCTTTCAACAGGCGAAATAACTACTCTAAAGGGTAGTTTCCAACCCCTTCTGATGGCTCGTCCCTGAACTAACCGTGAGTGCTCGGACTGAGAACATTACCATAACATACCGCGCTACTTGTTGCAACTGATATAGTCCGAGCCTTTTATTTCTGCACTCGGATCCAAAGAGTATAGCGCGATTGAAAGCTTTTATATCCTCGTTCGACCGCGATAACGAGGGTCGAGGGTTCCTTACATATGCAGCAAGCTTTCTTATAGGTTGGAGCAAAGTAAATATACCCAAATGGCATCTTTCGCGATTTCTCTGTTATTTCAGAAGAAATTATTTAGTATTCCATCTTATCAATATCACCGATATCTCAAAATGTCAACGCACAAGGTAATAACTCTTTTCCTCTTTACATTTTGTATTTTTTTTTTTTTTTTTTTTTTTTTTTTTTTTTTTTTTTTTTTTTTTTGGAAAACTATTCTGTTTATTTTGACTGAAAAATTAGTCGAGAAAATTTTGACTGTTTTTCAGAAAAAATCGTTCAATCTTTTTTTTTTTCTTTTTCATTCGGAAAATGAAATTCATATCGCATTGTGCGCTCTAAGTGAAAATGTATCTCTCTGCCCGAATAAAAATTAAACGTCTAAAGATATTACTGATTGGATAAGAGAGGATCGACATAAATCAAGCTAACGATAAATAGCAGTCATAGTGTGCGATGCGAAAATGCACGTAAGACTCTATAAATCTGGAAGAGAAAGAGAAATTCCATTGTCTTGTCCATAGGGAACGAAGCTCGAACAAGTCTCCAAAATATTAATCAGAATCCGAAGATTCGAAATAGATCTCTCTTCCTCTCTCTCTTCCTGTGTGTTTCCTCGCAATCTTTCCAAAATTGTCAGAGTAGATAACATACAATTGCACGGTATCTCTGCATTTCTCAAATTTCATGTTTATTCGCGTCCGAAACCGACCAATTCTCGTATTTCCTCACGGTGCACCCCAGTTTCTTACACGCTTTTCCATATCTCAAGCTTTCTAGGGTATCCACTATTTCCAGTTGTGTTCCTATATTTCACATATCCTCGATTTCTCTTCGTTTCCTATCCAACATGCCACTGCACTGTCTTATACATGCTGTAAATCCCTTGGATCTTTATTACAGTTGTGCTCCCGTATTTTTGTCATTTTCGTTGAAGCATTCTGGGATTTTTATTTGCTCCTTTGGTTGGTTTACAGCGGAGGATGTTGCATCTAGGGTCTTTCTTCAACTGCTTTAGCGATCCTGGAGATTACGACGTACAGCGACTCGCTTCGAAAGTATTCGCTTCCCATATTTGCTGCCCATAGGAAATTTATCTTCACAACGTACGTATCACATACAACGTTCTACAATTTCGTTTGCCCTGCAACGAGCCACGATCGTATTGGTCAACTTTCGACACAATGTGTAAGCGTATCGTACATGCGAGAAGAAAAATAACTACGAAGAACAAAAGTCGAATCTAATTAATAATTCCGCTCGTCGCACCAGTCCCTTTCACAGCGAAAACCCCAAACGCGTTTCAACATCGACCCTTCGAAGCACGAAAAGAAACAAAGAGCACGGAAAGGAATTCGCAAATTCACCCGGTGATACATTATTCGCCGAGTTAACAAAGATAAACGACGAAGAAAGGCGGACGTGAAAGACGAAGAGACAGGGGCAAGCAGCTAGTCGGGTGACCTCATGATCCACATTCGCGAAAAACGTTTCGACGTAACGAACAGCAACCCCGCAGCTCGTCGTCCGGTTAAATATACATCGATGGAGAGCACGCCGCGGGATGTGGTCCTTTCGAGAATGGTAACGGACCAAATAATAGAAGCCGCCACGATAAATAACAATGCTGGTGGCGTTCTATCAGTTGCTCGACTTTTCAACCCTCCAAGGCAATTGCAGTTTTTTTTTTTTTTTTTCGTAAACAAAACCCAGTTTAATTCCATAACTGGACGATCGCTGGAGTTTCACAATTTTTTGGAAAACATCGGTTCGTTCGAAACGTTTTCTCGGCATCGATGTTTTATTTCCAAAATTAATAGGCATAAAATACCGAAGTAAATACTGTGACGCGCGACGGTATTGGCGTGATTTCCTTTCGTAAGAGTATTTAAGGGTTAACGAGGGCCGAAAGGATGTAACAAACACAAAGCCTCATAGCTGGTATTTTATAACTGACCATTGATCATCAAGCAACGAAGAAAGTTTATGCATAAAATTGTTCAAGTCGTAAGCCATTTAGTTTTACGCTGGAAATAGCGTTAATGGTGTGTTACATAATTGGTGCTTCGTAATCGTTAATTTCGTGTATCGGAGGTAATTCTGGACGCTGAAGTTGTGAAGTTGAAATTGAAGTTTGTTGGAAATTTTGGATGGCGTGTCTCATGTTTCGAGTAGAATTTGTGGAATATCGGGGATGAGTTGGTATTATAAGTTGAAGGATTAATCCTACCACGGAGTTCATTCTACAACGAGGTTAATTCCGCAACCTTTTACTTTCAAGCGAATGGAATTTTCTAAAAATGTAATATTCCGCTAGAACCTTTACCTTCTAAGACTCAAGACCAAGGCTCGATTCCACTCTATCAACCAACAATTAATCCGATTAAAAAGAGAAACAAATTCGCTTCGATGGATCTGGAAGAACAAAAACGAACCGAGAAATGCCAAGCGCCGCAACAGTTTCAAATATCCTCCGTTCAATTTCCCGGTGTACGATTTCGTGCGAGGCTTTCCCGTTTATTCGTCGAATCCGAAATATTTAAACGGCGGTTGTTTCCGCCGGCGGAGAAATGGCGAACGGCGTACGCGCCGCGAAAAGAAAATGAAGGAATTAAGAATTAACACGATGGAAAGACGGCGGTAGAGCGGAGGAGAAAGTCTGTAGGAAATTGCCAGTCTGTTCTACCCGCCTCGAGGAACCTGCGATTTGTTTGCGAAACGAGCGAGCATCCTGAGCCTGCCAACCCTCTCTCTGTTATCCTGAACGAAGCGCAGGGTGCGCTCTTCGAGTGGGTGCCACCGAATCGACGAAGCATGGTTGCTGGAACTTTCAATGAGGATGGGAGGGGAGGAGGAGGCGGCTCCCTGATGAAAAATTCGTGCGCTACACCTCAGGAATTTGTTTTGTCTTAGGACCCTAATATCTGATTCAGGATCATTTGTCTAGGAATGAACGAAGAGGCAGGGGCCCGTAAAAGTGAATTGGCCTGAGAAGCGAATTTTTACTTGTATCGTATAACATGTTTTAGAGATGAGGATTTGATTAAGAAAGCCTATGAAGGCTTCGAGGGACGAAGAGTGAATTTTTCTTGGATCGCGAACAGTGAGTTATATCCTAGAGAATGACGATGCGTTACGTGAATCGAGAGATTCTAAAGATTTAGGAACATCGAAACGTATCAATCTCGTATTCGATCGTTATTCTCCTAGCTTTCCTGTCGTGGTTACTAGGTGGATATGATTTTAATCCAGAGAAACGCGTGGGCAAAGTGTAAGGTAGAAAATACATTTTAAATAGTCCGAAGTGTAAATACAAGTCGCAATAATATCGAGCTGGTACAGATGGCGGTGTTACCTTATGACCGAAAACCCTGAAGCCGTCGTCGCCTGTCCGCAATTTACCCTTTGCCTTCGACCCTATCTTTTCTTTATACGCTGTCGATGGCTTCGCTGCTTGAGAAAACTAAAAGACCGGATGTAGAAGATTTTCTTAGAAGCGGTGGCCGCTTCGACATTTCCAAATGTGATCTGCCAATTTTACAATAAAGAATTATCACAACGCTATCGTTCTCTTAAAATCCAGATTCATGCCGTAAAACCAATAGAGGAATCGGAAGAATCGCGAATTCAGAATTTCTAAAATCCTAATAATACAGGCAAAAAGTGAAAAACCCCGTAAAGTAATTTCCGAGCATCCTTCAAGCTGAAACCAACTATCCCCGCCAACTACAGTTTAGTGGAAAATACTCACCATGCAACTTCATCTCCATAAATCTGGCAAAAATATCACGGTGGAAACAGGAAGAACAAGGAAGGTGGCGGTATTTCGTCAGAAAAAGAAGCCTGCCTGTCCAACTTTGCATTTCGCTTAGCACTCTGATCGCGGAAATAGCATCGGGGACGTAAAAGAGAGCGAGAGGCCCCGCGCAGTTAGGCAGAAAGAGAAAAACGAGCTGGGCGGAAACAGGCCGAGAAGACTGATTATTCTGGCTGCAGAAGAGTTCGTCTGGCTGCCTAGCCACTCCATCATTTTGACGGCCGCGGATCCCTCTCGTAATATTGTCCAATGAACGCGCTCCTTTATCCTCAACGAATGAGGTAGCAGCGTTAAAAGCGAAAACGAGGGGAAGGGACGGTTGACTGCCGAAAAACAGGCTGGCGATGGAATCCAGGAATCGTTTGGTGGCCTCGCGGACAGAGAAAAAGGCCGGAAGTCGATGAAATTGCACGACGACCGACCTCTTAAGTATACGGATCTTCGATCTTGAACGTTCGCTACGAAGCCTCGATGACGCTTCGTTTCCTGCGAGCTTAAGGTGTCTTTCCTGACTTCTTTATCTTTCCTTTCTTACTTAGTTCAGTTAATAGTAACGCAGTTAGCTTCTTTTGCCTTTATTTTAGATAGAACAGACGAATGTTCATGTTTCTCCGAAGTCGAAGTTATATCGTCGATATAGTTAAGGTTACTTAAATCTATCTAATTATTAATAAATTTGTTAACAATCAGCCATCCTAACGCCATATTAGATATCATCGTTATCGCTGTATTCAGTGGTAGGATCGCAATAGCTGTTATTTCATTCTTTGGATAAATCTATCACACCGTTCTGAGCCGAGAAACCTTTGTCGCGCTTACGTTTCTTACATGGACTAGGGATAAAAACGAAAGAACATCTTAAACCTACCGACTAGATCTATCGATTGCTAGATTTAGATTGCTATTAGAACTGTCTTCTTTAGTTACTATTTAAATATATAACTGGTGCATCTGCATATGGACAGCGAGGGCGAACTAACGTTGTCATTATCAACGGAATCCTCCATCCATGTAGATACCGGAACTTGATAGATATAAAATCCATAACGTTAACTCCCGACACAAAACTCGATCAAATAGACGTACGACGATTGAATCGAACATGGCCGTCGGAATTCTTTAATTGGGTACGCAATCACGATTCCATTTAGGCGAGCGGCGTTTAGCTTCTCGTTTCACGATTTTAATCGCACGAGCGGCAAGCGATATGCATCATCGTTCCTCGCGTTTCAGCTTGGCTACGTGAGAAATCCAAACACCAGTCCCCGTTCTTTCAGCCAGTCGGGTTCCATTTTCCGGCCGCAACTCGTTCACGTTATCCATTTTACTCATATTTCATCCCCCCGGCAACGTCGAAATGGGGGCGAAAAAAAGAAGAAGAAGAAAAAGAAAAAAAAGAAAATATCAAACGAGTATCTCGCCTCGTGTTGCCGGTCCTTTTACCCCGGCGACGGCTCTCGCTCTTTTCACGAGATCGTAAGAATCACTTCCTTTTTATCACCTTTTACTCTGTATAATACTTTATACGCTATCCTAATACTGATTATAAATTGTTATTTCGTACATTGATTATATTATAGTGATGCGGTAATACGTGTAGCGATAGTATTTCCAATATGTTCGTGTAATACAAATTTTTGATGTATTTCAAGAACCCTACGCTGTCCGATTGTTTGAGCTAATTATTGATATTTTGTTAAATATTTGGATCAGTTATAGCTACACGCTTGTTTCATACATTACTATTTGCTTGGTTGGGCTGTTTATTAGCATACAAATATCAGCATCATTTACTATACGTTATTTAATTACCTTTTGCCGGCCTATATAACACAATAGGTCTTCCAACTGGCAGAACGGCCATGGCAGAGCAGCCGTCATTCTCCATAAACGCGATATCCGCACGCGTATTTCAGCGATCGATACGCCGGATACAAGTTTGCCACATTGTTACTCCGAATTCCGTCTGAAATGCCAAGGAGCCACGTGGAAACGGCGAGGAAGAGGTTGGAGGGTGGTTATGCCGCCAAGATGGCGTAATATTTTTAATGGAGGGTGTCTTGGGTGATCTACGACGCGCTGCATTGTCTCTGCGAGACATCTCGCGCATTCTTCTCACCCTTTTCTCCCGCCCTTTTCCACCGCCAGCCGCTTCTTTTCCCATTTCTGGATGTATTTTCTGGAAATCTTTCGGGATCTTGGAATTTTTGGATGTTCCTAGCGGTAGTTGCAATATTTGGCAATATCTTGTTAAAGTTACGACTTTTGACGTTCCTCGAATGGTTAGTGAAAATTCTGAGTGCT
Source organism: Bombus haemorrhoidalis (assembly GCA_014825975.1). Lineage (NCBI taxonomy): Eukaryota > Metazoa > Arthropoda > Insecta > Hymenoptera > Apidae > Bombus > Bombus haemorrhoidalis. The sequence goes on along the minus strand of CM026176.1, from coordinate 643,962 downwards.
TGGAATTTTTGCTCGTGTTCGATTTCAAGAAGTTTCCGGTCTACGATATTTCATGGAGGTCGAAACGTTGCAAAAGTAATCTGGCGCAGAAAACGTAATTTAACTAGTTCCTATCCTATATTTCGCACGATTCTATTTGCCGTTATCGTCACATTTGTTATTAATAGGAATAAAAATGTTTTTACAAAGCTAAGCTAGCAGTGAGAATATTTATCGTTATTTCGTGACATGGTATTATACGGTTTAAGACGTCCGTTGCAAGTTTTCCTCGCAAACCAGCGAGTGTTAAAGGCTAACGTTGCCGTCGACGCGTACACAGGCATGATACTGACGTAAGTTGGGCATTGTTTTCAACGTCAACAAGGAAACGGCTTGCTCGCGTGTTCACGCACTGAATAATTGATACCAGACTATAAACTGTCCTGTCACTCTGTACGATATCTTAGAACGTGCTGAATTTTCCCATCGACTAAATTTTTATCTTCTACGCTTGCGCTACGAAGCTGCTTATCTTCTTCGAACTCTCGTCGGTCGATCAATTCCGAATAAAGTCGTCAGGGTATTCTCTTCTCGCCATAAAGATCACTAAATCCGGTCCGTCAGTTTCTGCTTTCTCCTTTACGCATCGAATTTCCTTCTCGACGCCATCAGTTCGGAAACTTTCGCGTCCACTTTTGCTCGTGGTTAAAAGGAATGGGGGAGAGAGAGGTGGTGAGGGTTGAGGGGTGAGGGGTGGGTGAGGGAGAAGAGGTCAGAGGAACCGCGGCCGGTGTAAGGTAGAATTATGTCACGGCTTTACGCGGGACACTTTTTATGGGGCTTCGTAAAGGCCGGCGAAACTTTCCTTCTCGGTAAAACCATTAGCCAGGCCCGTATATTCTCGTCACAAAGGCGAGCCGGTCTTCCGCCTCTCTCAGGCTATTGGAAACAGGTGTCTAAGCCGTGTCGCGAGGAAAGAATCGCCTGTGTCGTGTGGCGATGCGTCAACCGAGTGTCATTCTTTGTGCACAGCCTCGCTGGGATCTTGATTAAAACGAGGAAACGCGAGCAGTCTGTGGCGCGAGTTTAATTATGGCAGAGGCGAGGCGGAAATATTTATAAATAGCGCGTACTTATGCCTATTTAATGGTTATAAATAAGGGGCGAGGGGAAACTAGTATTTAGTAGTTACTGTTTACTTCGGTATTTAATACTTGTTATTTACTATTTGATACTTAGTATCTATCTACTGCCTGCTAGGCATTTAGTGCTTAGTAGCTATATTACGGTACTAATATTACGTTAATGAACCGACGCGAAATAAACGAACTACTACGACATGGCAGTACCTTCCTGTAAAAAGACTGGCTAAATCTGTCGCTACTACATAACGAAACAGACTAAAAAAGGTCCGCCCAATGGGTAAAATATACCCACTCCGAATTTCGTTTCCGAATCTTTCGGACTATAATGTCAATTTACGAACGTTTCATACGAAGGCGATGCCAATAACAACGTACGTAGTAATGTCGGAGAATCGGATCGATACAACTTGAAGATATCCTCATCACCGATAAATTGTTAATACGTTTTCTACCTGAAGAAAGTAAGACGGAGACAAACATCCGTTGGGACGAGAGCCTGTAAATTAATTACTATAGAATGCAAGGGTGCTTTGTCGCACGGTGTCTTTATTAAACGAGTTCAGAGGCCAGGTTCACTCGCGCCTCTTTTACTTAACCGACATATTAGCCCCAGGGGCGGTCAATGTATTAACCGTGTACCGCGTAATTCTTTTCTCTAGCACCGACCAAAGAAATCCCCTCGTTTCACGCTTTTGTTTATGCAACAAGGAGCCACGACGAGACTTGATATTGTAGAGATTACATGTTCCACTCGCCCGTAGAGACTTAACAGGGAATTTGTGGTGTTGCTCGCTGAAATATGCACAGCATGTACTAAAACTATGTGCTTTTTCAAAGCCACTCTTAAGTCTTCTACGTACTTGTAATTATCATACGATCAAGCTTGCAATATACTTATATTCGAACTGTTTTGCTATACTCGAATATGCATAGTAAGCAAATTTTAAGGAAAGAAATTTTTCTTTTTTTTTTTTTTTTTTTAAGAAGGCAATGGTATAAAAATGGCAGAAACGTAGATATGATATTAACATTCGAGTATCCAGTATCGAGGTACTAGCATACTGCATTAAGTACATAATTTTTAAGCTAAATTACATTCCGTTAAAGATAAGCAACAGAGACCGTATACTTTCGAATGCGCAGTTTCCCATTTACAATACATGTACGAAACAAATACCTGCTTTCTAAAAATCACGGACCAGCGGAAATTCAGAATGAAATACCGCCGATGGCCCGGCGGCATTCCGGCGAGTTCCTTGCACACGCCTTGGACAAGTCCGTTGCTTTATTCTTCCGATGCACTTTATGTGGCTAAAATACTTCGCATTCGCGGAAATTTCCGCTCGAACGACACCGGGAAAAGTGGTTTCCAGAAATTCTCCGGCGTCTGTCCACGCGTGACTGCGTTTAATTTCGAGCTTCGCTCGGGGGAAAAAACGACCACCTGATCGAACCTCCGACTGCATCATAGAGAATCGATCGCAGAGAAACCGTGGGAATTTTATTCGATTGTTTTCGACCAACGAATTCCACGATTCTACGAAAAAGCGTATTATATTTCACGCATCGAGTAATTTTCGAAATGATTCGTTGCAAAATCGAGCGTCGACTTCGTCCTCGAACATTCCTGAGAACGTAGCGTAGAATAAATATCGTATGAATTAACGTTGTCTCGCGCGATCTGAAAATTGTTATTAACTTACTAATACCGGTCACTATACGAAAGAAGCGTGGCCCGTTGGATCGGGACTGCGCGTCCAAAATGCACCCTGATTTTCACCTGAATGATCTGACAAAATCGCTACCGAGAGTCTTCCTGGTAGCTTCAAGAATTTTCTGTTTCGACGAAGACGGATGCAAATCGAGTTTTGAAGAAGGTCCGATTTTCTTCTCGCGCAGCCGCCCCCGTAAAGGGTCGAATGATTTGCTCGCCGAGCATCCTCGTGACAAACGACGCCGAGGAAAGCAATCGCCGTGAAAGCCTCTCGCTTGCATGCACGTGCGGTTCTTGATGTTGGCCAGCTAGTACAACATCGCTTGACCAGCGTGTTTCATGGCCCTCGTGAAAGGAAACGTTCCAGAAGCTCCGACGCTCTGCCGATCGTTGTGGCTTTGTAAGAATTTTATAAAGACACGCGAGACAGGACGTAATTGGGATTACGAGGATGTATAATCCGCCAACTGGATTAATACGATATTTTTATGTTCATTTTCAGTTTTATGTTCATTGTCAGACTCTGAGAACATGGAACGTGTAGTTCGGTTCGGGAGTTGGGAATAGCAAAAATTACGAAACATTTGTTTCTTCGTGCGGTTTTTTTTTCTTCTTTTTTTTTTTTTTTTTTTTTTTTTTTTTTTTTTTTAGATTAATGAAGAGTTAGAGAAGCAGAAATTGTCGAAGAATTAACAATTTCTAACATTCTACGTAATCTGCGTTCATCGATAATCATTTACTTCATAGAAAACAAATATAAATTCTCACACGAAAACCACCCTGTCAGGAAGGAAGGAAGAACATATAACAAGTCGATAGAATCGGAAAATATTCCAATACTGCTTTTCGATGTCCACAAAAAAAAAAAAAGAAAAAAAAAGAAAAGAAAATGAAAAAGAAAAAGAAAAAAGAAAGAAAAGAAAAGGAAAAAAAGCAACGCAGAAGTTGTTCGCCCTCGAAACTTCGCCTATAACCTACTTCCACGCGATTTATGATTCAACGATGTCTGAAACTTATCATCTCCTCAACAGGACTATAAATCTATACGAGAATGTAGGTAGGTACTTTTGAAAAATCGAAAAGTTGTCGTTCGATGGGAAATTTCAGGGTTGATCTATCTGGTCGATCGGTTCGAGCCACGATCGAAAACGTAGTTATTATTAATAAGCAGGCAGGATAAATTGTGGCATAGGGGATGTCCCGAGTTTCTCGATGACACGCAGTCCCCAGGCGAAGTTGCCGGGAGTTGTCAAACTGTTCTTTCCTCCCCAATGATCCGGCAACTTGCTGGAAACGGACACCGATTCCGAGGGGAATGGCAGGTTTAGCGATCAGCCGAGTAGACAAGTGACAAATAAGGATAATGGCTCTTGTACAGGTACACTGACTCGTCCAAGTATTTGGACACTTACTAGTACTTTCCACATACATATATTAAATGAACAAGAAATGATACTAGCTAGAAATCTTAAACGTTCCTTTCTTATGCCTTCTTCCCTCGATAGGTAGGTACATCGTAGTTTCCAATACTAGATATAAAGTAATTTCGTGCTACGTACAGCTAGAAAAAGCCAAATAAATTAACATATAGAGTTTCAAATTCTAATAGTTAAAAAAAAGTTACCTAATCCAAGAAATTATTTCATAACGATAATTAATATAACAGCAATATTCCTAAAGTTTTTTTTTTATACAGAAAGCTCTCGACTAACTGGCTAACACGATAAGAAAGGTTTGTAACGTTGTCCGACTATTTTATTAAATTTCCCAGACATTCGTCACGAGATCTATTTTCAAATTTCCCAAATTTCGAATTCTCTCTCAATTATAAATATTTATACCGGGGTTTGTTCAATGTATCTTCGCAAGCCACCATATTCTTTTCCCCGTCCTAAGATGTATTAAAACTATTCTTGATTAAAAAAGAAAAACGGAGGACAGAGAAGGGAGAAAAGAGGAAAGCTCGTATTTCCGCGGCCGTACGGCGGCGAAGAAAACTTTCGTAATTAATAAGTAATTTCCTCGCTTTATGGCGGAGAGAAAACTGTCATAAAAAGTTGGCCCCCGCTCGTTTCTTTCTCCCTGTGGCAAAAACAATACAAATAAATATCGAGGATATCGGCGCCGTATTTCATCGCCAACTAATTCCCCGCGATCCTCCCTGCCAGATACGCTTCCTCAAACGTGTGAATGCTATCGATTACCGGGCACGTAATTAATTTCGTTTCCTAGATTGCGATTTTTCCGTTCGAAAGTTAAGGCGTTGAAAAACAGTTGAAAGTCACGTTTGCGATATATACAGAGTGTCATATAATTGCTGATACAGCCAATGAAATTCGTAGGTGAAAAAGCGGAATACTAGCCCAATTTGAAAGTTGGTTTCTGAGAAAAAAAAAAAAATCAATGAAAAATTTCCGTGTACTTAACCGTTTTCTCATAACAAATTTCGATAGTTAGTTATATGTAATTTAATGTAAACGATAATCGATGGGCAAAATTAATACACGCTAAAACGAAATGTAAAACATTTATAATTGTTTAATTAATAATTTTATTAATCCCGAGTCGGAGGAAAACAGGAATGGCAATTAAAATACGAGAATACAAACACTTTCTGGTACAAGCAATTTGGTCCACTTTAAACATTATAAAAATAACATATCGATTAAAAATAAACACTGTTTTATTGATCGACGAAATATTTGTGAATTAACATTCAACAAACGAATGCAAACGAGACTTCGTCGATATCCACCGAAAACCGGCTAATTTACTCGAACTTTGAATCATCGTCGTATTTAAGCCGGCGCGTCTGACAAATGATACGCTTATACTACTTGATCGATGCTTCCTTCGTTCGAACTTCATTGAAAGCAATCGAAAGGCTGGTAAACGAGATCAATTCGTCTAAAATTTTTCGACTCTCCTTTACACAACGGTGCGTTTTAATAGGTTCGAGCGAAACTCACAAAACGATGGAACAGGAAATGACGGAGAGTAAAGGATTTATACTATTGAAAAACCGTAAGTTCCACGTTCTGCGCTTCTTAATATTTTTCTGCGAAAAGATACAAATCGGCAACAGTTATTTTCGTCACGAACCCTTCAAATATTTATCAATCTCCAAATATGGTGACCACAGGTGACTGATTTTCAAAAATGACACGATACGATTGTCCACTGTCGGAAAAATCGTTGGAAAATCGGAAAGTTTCGGTACGAACGAAACAAACCGACGCGAAACAATGGAGGAGGCGAGGCTTTCGCATGTTGCAAGTGGATTTGTTTTCCATGGCACACGTGTGTACAGGAAAATCGAGCTCGTAGAGAAGTACAATTGACGCGGCTGACTGTTTGAACCGGCAAATTCAAGAGTAGCTGAAGTGGGGAATTTTATTACCGGTAACAAATCGAAAGAAAGAAACGAAAGGACAAAAGAACCGGAGAAAAACACCGGAGTTTGGTTTACATTCGACGAATAGCTCGCACAGCAACTGACATATCGAGCGTTTCCTTTTTTCCCCCGCCTCTTTTATATCTCGTTTCCGTTCTTTTAACGTAAAAGAGAGAACCGAAGGGTACGATTTACTTTTAAATTTCACTCCGTTGCGAAGTTTTGATCGAAGTAATTATTTCGGAATTTTAGAGTTTCGTCGAAGATTCGTTGTCAAGTAGAATGTCCGACGACTGTCTGACAATTTGTTTTGTTGAAAATGAAATTCTGTTAATTATCAGATTATCTCCCGAGTATCCACGAACATCGTCGAACCAACAAAATCATTGAAAAAAATCAGTAAAAATTTCCTCGCCTTTGATATAGAAACCTTCCTTCTAGTGGAGTACGATATTAAATTATACCGAATAGCCAAGGATCCGTGATCACAATTTGTTCAGCAAAAGGTTGACAGCAGCAGAGAGAAAGAGGGATATGTGTAAGAGATACCTAACGCTTGCAAAGACAATGTCCGTTGGACTGAAACAGGATCAACAAGATGGAGTCCGTTGCCCCAGGGATTGTTCATAAATTATGGACGCGTTAATTGTAATGGAGTTCCGAAACCGAACTGTTTATTGACTTCTCAGCGCCGCTGATGAACCTTTGTACCATGTCTTTTGCCGGGAATTTCGAACATCTTGCGACGACGTTTCGCAAGTTTAATTTACATCGTATTTTGCGAATTAAAGAGAATTATTTCTAACAATTAAAATACCGTCTTTCAGATTGAATTCCTTCACCGAATATTCTTACGCGTTCTGTCGAGAACGTTGCGCATCTCGTACCGTTATTTTAGCAGTTTCGTTTATATTATATTTTGCGGATCAAAGAAGAAGTTAATATTTCAAGATTGCAACTTTCTTCGGGCTTTCTTCGAAGATACTTTGCAGAAAGTTACGTGTCTTTCTTCGTCCGTTACACGCAACATGCAACCACGATCACAGAGAACCGAAAGTCTATCTTTGAATCGAAATGGACGCTCGTTGCGCCAAACATTTGTAACACAGCCCAAGACAATGTACCTACGTCATAAGGTACGAGTCATAAGGTAATAGATAGGAAACAAACGCATACGCGATATGCTCGCGCCTGAATTCTAGCCACGATCTCTACCTGCTGGTGCCTAATGATAAAACTAAAAACGTTGTTTACGAAGAGGGTTTGGGATAAAAAGGCTCTCGTATTCTTTGATATAGGTACGGCGACAACAGCTGGCGCGAACACAGTTCTCGCGCATAAGCATTTTATAAATGCGCCGATCTTCCGTGCTTTAGATACGTTAAAAGCAAACAAAAAAAAAAAAAAAAAAACAAAAAAGTCAATACCGGTTATTTTAAACACTGTCCTCGGCTAAAAATGCATGTAGAACGGAAATGGTGTAGAACCGCGGGCGCAGCTAGTGTTCTATACAACGAAACGACGTGTTTCGCAATTACTATTATTACCACGATCGTTATTAAATTCGGAATGAATTTATTTGCACAGAAAATGTGAGAACATAGTGTATCTGTTTCGATTTCGATAATATTGAAACTGCTTACGGGTCGAGTTCATGCTTCGATTATCGATATCTTCGCTGGTGTATCTCCCCGGAAGCGCATAATCGAAGCTTCATGCGACAATGTCGGACCAGGATCTCCTCTCAAAGGCTGCGAACGCGTTTTCGAGGTTCAAATTACCCCTCCGCCTACCCCTACATCCCTCGAACGATATTACTCGATGAACGTGATTAATTAACGTGTCTCATTCGTACGGTGTAAAAGGGATCCGCGAGAATTTTACGTGGTCGTGAGAACTACGACAGCGGTAAAAAGAGAATTTATGGCGACTGGGAAATTGCTAGAATTTTATACGATAAATTTTGATCTCGATCGATTTCCCGATACTTGACTTTCTTTCGCTCTCGCGTGTCGCTCTTTGAAGGAATATTATTTTTATAACAAACGATAGAAATTATTTATTCCTGTAGCTAATACAGAGAGGCAGTTTAGTTTGAGATTAATAATTTTAAATAAACTTTAATTTGGCGATGTAATTGGTTGATTTTTTATACTATTTGCCAGTCAATTATTTACTAGCTTATTTTGCTTATATTAGAAATTGCTAATCTCGAACGTTATTGCAGTCCTGCTGTAGCGTAGGATTCGTAAAAAAGAAATTCTACAGCGAAGAGTCCAAGTACTCACCGCATTGTTGGTGTGCGTTTGATCGGTTTTGAGTTCTCTATGGTTGCTGAATTGAACGTAAACTGCCCTGCCACGGAGCTGAGCCATACACGAGGCATAGTAATTTACCATCGTCGCAGCAGCATTTTCATCCGCCATTTCCAGGAACGCCTGCAACAGAAAACCACCGGAATACGGTTAGAAGAATCTATTAAATGAGAAAATTTAACTAGGACGATCGCTTTGTTACAAACAAGTGATTCGTTGTAACGATCGTCTCTCCATCTCGAAACATCATTTGCCACAAATTTTATAACACATTCCAAGCAAGAATTGCAGTTTGCAAATCCGAGACATCTTGAGAATGCCAGAACAGAAATAAGAAAAGGAATTCCACTTTCGTGGACGATTTCAATATGGTCGAAGGTAAAATCGGGAAACGACGCGTTTTGAAATCCAAAAGAGAGGTTAGCTCGTCGCGCAATCCAAATATTAATGCAGAATTACCTCTGTAATTGAATTTCCGCGTATTCTCCGTCGATGTTACCAAATTTCCACGCGAAATTCCCTCCTAGTCAGGGAATACAACTTAAATATTTCCCGGGAACAATAAAAACTACTTTGCAAGGCAATGGAACGTCAACATTTCGATTGCATCGTCTTTTAAATGTGTTTTTAATACGATAATGAGGCAGCAGCGAATTCCAGACGACGATCATACTGTTCTGATGAAAATCTTAACAAAATAGAGCAACAATTACCTTAGAATATTTCAACGTCATAATGTTTCTTCAATTTTACTAAAATTTCGGAAACTCAACAACTGTACGTTGAACTCTACCCGACTTCAATGTAGATTATGTAAAAAATTATACCATGATTTTAATCTAAGGTGAAACAAGAATTTCAAAAGTAAAATTTAATCGAAATTAAATTAAAAGAATTTAGTTTTTGAGGCAAACTTTGTGATAATTTTGATGGAAAATGAATGTCGGAATTATAACGATGGATCAAAGGAAGAAATTGTGATATTGCACTGATAATTATGACACAATTAATAGAAGTGTAATGATTAATTGTAGAATGGATAGACTAATAATGGGAAATTTAATTGGAAGAGATGTTTATGCTAGGTAAATTGTTATTCATTCGAAATTCCATACCGCCTGTGTTCTGTGTATCATTTTGAATAGAATAACTAGATTTATTTATTTAGAGAGGATTGAAATTTATTTAAACATATCATTTTTCTATCTCTCGTCATGTACGAGATACCAAAAACATTCATGTTGTATAAATAAGAATTTATTTATAATGCATATCTTAAATACCTTTTAATTATAGAAATGGGACAGAGTTTCTTTTCCGTCGTACAAACGAAAGGAGCGGCAAAGTCGGTAATATTTCAAGATCTGTATGAAATGCAAGTTGCAATAGCTGCAATCGCTCGAGCAACGTGAACGGGGAAAAAAGTGGGCAAGTTGTAAATTCCCTTCATGGGGCAACTACCGAAGAAAGTATGTTTCTGAAAATGATAAATAATTAATTGCACTTGGTTGGCAGAAGTGCCTTAAGAGATATCGATTTCTCGTTAAAACGTCTCAAAGGACACTTTTTCATTCTTCTCTTCCCTCCACCTTTAAGCGTTCTATACTTTTTCCCTCGAAACGAGGCATTCTCCTTTGAGCTCGCTGGAAAATCGAGAACAAGGGATACTTTTTAGAAAGAAAGAAGAGTAAAAAAAAAAAAAAAAATTCGTGAAAAATTAATTTTTTCGTAGAACCTACCCAGAGAAGCTTCCAAGAAGATATAAATTCGTCCTACTCGCCGTGGAATGTGAAAATTGATACGAGAATGTTTATAAACAGAGGAAACAAATATAACAAAAATAACTCACGATTAAATCGACAGATTTATGTATCGAAATTATATGAAGTAGTTGACAAAAATTTTAACATTGAAAATTGAAACTAAATATTGGTTGAAATTAAGATCGAAATTCGAATAAAAAAGTTAACCGAGTTTAAGAACAAAATTGAAAATTAAATCGAAATAAGATTACATTACGAACTGATCCGAATTAACATTACGATAATGTTACTTAAATATTGATAGACTTTTAAAGAATACTCGTGAAACTCTTATTTTGCTCGTCTTTTCGTTATCTACATAAAAATATCTATATCCGAATATTCGATTCATCTTTCCAAAAATGTCCTCACAAATCAACCTCCTCTATTAAAAAGCAAAAAAACAAAAAAGAAAAAAAAGAAAAGATCTACCTCCCCGTACAATAATAATTTCTTTCGCCGCCCTTAAAAGAAAAGAAATGGAAAAGGGAGGAAGAAGAGGAGAAAAATCTGTCGAACGATCCAGAGAGCAAATTCGAGATTCCAGGTCGATTCGCGGAGGGAAA